>CAJGYO010000008.1:9468849-10137202 GCA_904845875.1 Miscanthus lutarioriparius
CTTGTGCCTGGGGTACAAGCGGGGCATGTGTTTCATGGTACCCAGCTGGGCACATTGATTCGTGAATCGCCGATGATTCGGTATGGCTTGTCTACAGTCTAGCACCGTAGTAAGAGCTGAAAGATGAAAGGTGATGAAATGGAACTGTTTGCTCAACTCTTGCTTGAAAGTAGAACATGTGCTTACATAGAATGGCTAGATAATGAATTAATCATGACTGCTAATAATAACATAAATAAGGATTCACTATTAATATTGCTTTATGCAAAAAGGAAACCAAACAAACCATAAAGCTTATAATATCCCTTGGAGTCGGGAAATTATTCCCACTAGTCAGATAAGTCTTGCGAGTACATTGTATACTCAGGGTTTATTTACCATTGTTATAGGTGTAGCTTGAGGAGTAGCCGTTGTGTGAATGATTCTTCTGGTGGGCACAGACGGATCCTTGTATATTACTGATAGATGTTTATTTTTATTCCGCTGTTTAATTTCCGCACTCTGAATTGGTAATGTAATAATGCAATTTCTAAGAACTATGGATGTATAAAATGGACTAAGTAATGTAAACTCGTTCTCATTATTGGATCCTGTGGGAAAAATGTGGATTATTCGGGCTCTCCCTTAGGGTGTGCTCGATGGAATCCGCCTGATGTAGCTCGCTCTCGGGGTGCTTAGTGTCTAGTGGTAGACAAGCGCCTCTGTAAGTATGTTATTTCAGGCAGTTCTACCACAGTTGGTACCAGAGCCAATAATGAGTTTACGAGTTTCATCACTCTTTTCCAAAACCTAAAATTTGACCAACAAAAGTCTTGTGAAAAGTAGGATGCGATAAAATTATCTAAATAAGTATAAGCCCTAGCAATATGGTATATCTAGGATAGCGGCACTTGTTTTATCTAATTAGTTTTCTGCAGGTACACTGACTTACGCTGTGTAAGAATCATGTAGCAAGCGGAAAATGAGTGTGCGATGTGTCGAAAATTTTGTGAATGCCGCTATATTCCAGCTTGAATAAACGTACAGGCCGATGCATACATCATGATAAGAGAATCTTGTTTAAACTAAACTTCCCCAACACATATAATTGGATTAGTGAATTGATAGGATAAACTAAAAGAATACTTTAATAAATGTCTTATCATTTCTCTAATCTCTTTCTCTAATCTCTTGTTCCCTATCATTAAGGATGAACCCGAGGTCCGAATGGTTGGAGCATCGTCCTATCTTGGCGAAGGCCAAGGTGAAAGTGACCGGGGCAATGGGAACAGAGCCATGAGGCCCCCACGATCCTCCTCCACCACCACCGTTGATGAGTACAGGCCCGATCTTCCGAGAGGTAGCCGGTAAGTTCGATTTGTGGAGATCTTGGCGGTGATCCGCCAAATCGGTGAAAGTGGCAACTGCTTACACCATTGCTCCGTTGGTTATCAACCAAGCACAACTTGATTGACAACCAAGAAGGCTTTTCCGCAGCGAATCGAAGAGCACATGAGAAGCCCTAATATTGTAAATATGAATGACGCGAATATCAATAGAGGGTCCTCCTCCAAAGGACCACCACCGCACTATAAAAGGATTTGACTCATGTAGAGATGATGGCGGAGAACTAAACTCTAAACAAAAACCAATTGTGTGTTGGTTGACTCGTAGGGTTGGGGACGGCGGGGGGGTTGGGCGCCCACAACTTGGGCTTAGTCCGACACCATATACATGGCCAAGTTGGCCCAAATAGGTGCCATGGAGATGTGGTCACACAGAATGATCCACGGACCTTCTGAGCTAGATCCAAAATGATGGCGTCGTCGTCTTCACCCATGGAAGAACGGCCTGTTTTCGATGTCGTAGGAGAATGGTGGGACCGGGGTGTGTGCTGAGTCCCCGAGGGACCTTGCTCTTACAACTTAGGGATTTCTTAAAGACGCACCCACCCACATTCACGCCGATGTCCTCATCATCCTCCTTCTCGAGATTGGAGTCGCCTTGACTCCATCTTGGCGATGTCTCAGCAAAAGCGCCACTTGACTCATGCGTAAGAGATGTTGGTGCTTCGTCACCGTGAGTCGGCCATGGAGATGGAGATGCGGCACAGGTGCGATCGGTTGCTTCACCCGTGGAGGCCATTGGGGGATCTACTAGTGCATGTAGGACACATTTAATGCCATTTCTTAAAGACGCACCCACCCACATTGGCGGATCACCTCTCTAGATGACCTAGCTAGAGCAAAGTTTCTCTTCTCGGCCTTGAATCGAGGAGCGAGAGGTATTATATTCTGGGATCTACTAGTGCATGGTGTTCCATGCAATCACCGGGTGACCTAGTTGACCTTCAGAGAGTATTATATTCTCTGTTCTAAACAGAAGTTGACTGAGGCAAGGAAGCATGTTCGTGATGGACTATGTCAATAAGTTGAACCACTTGTCATAGTATGATGGGACTCATGTTGATACAGATGAGAAGAAGAGGGACCGTTTCTATCGCGGTCTCTCTTGCATCTTGCAGATGGAGTTATATACAGGAAACTACCAGACCTTTGGAGCGATGATGAACGCTGCTATTGCCATGGAGGGATTGCAGCGTATCTCTCAGGCAGAATGGAAGCGCAAGTGGGTGGCTACTGGGTCTTCTAGTTACCCCAGGGCGTAGAAGGTATAGGTTGTTAGGCGGGTGACCTTTTAGTCCTCGGGTGGGCATTCGTTTCGATAGCCTCAGTAGACCTTTCAAGCACCTTCCACTCAGTATCATGCACCTACTCAGCAGGTGCAACATCAGCAGCCCTAGAGACAGCAGGTCCCACCTCATCAAGGACTAGGGAACATGCCTAGTGCTTGTTTCAATTGTGGCAAGGAAGGCCACTATGCCTGGGAGTGTCCGCAAAACCAGCCTACTCAGTCTGCTCAGCCCTCAGCTAACTCCCGCCTGATCAAGCGGATAGTTATAAAGAAGAAAGTGCTAGTGAGTTGATCTGGACAGGTTAATTTCACGGAGGCCGAGGAAATATTACAAAATGAACTAGTGATGGCTGGTATGTTCACCATTGATTCCCATCCAGCTTATGTGTTGTTTGATTCTGGTGTATCACATTTATTTATGAGCATGGGATTTGCACACCAGCTATGGATGAAAATGGTACGGATATTTATTCGACCATCCGTTCGACCGAACAAATATGAACACAAATGTTGATAGTTACTTGAATATCCGTAATTTTTTTCGGATACGAATAATAAAACGGATATTTTATGCGGATATCAAATACGAATGTAATATCATCGATATCATAAAAATTGGATATATCCGACCAGCATAGCTCGGATATTATCCGATCAGCACTGCAGGCCAGCCAGCAGCCCAGGCACCCAGCGCATAGTTCCCTGAAGCAGTGAAGCACAGGCCCACAGGCGACATCCACTAGACAGCCCAGCAGCCAACCTCCCTGTGTAACCCTTGGCAGATGAAGTCACGGCGTCCGCATCCACTTTCATATTTATCACGTTGATTACAGAACATGTGTCCTACCTGGTTCATATTTCTTTCCTCTTTTGTGTTTTTTAATTTATTTTTCCAAGATAAATAATGAAAATTAATATAAAAATATTTTGCAGCGTTAGTCATGTCTGTCACTTCTCTCCGCTTTCGTGTTTTAAAATTTTGTTTTCCAAGATAAATAATGAAAATTAATATATAAATATTTGATAACGCAAGTTATGTCTATCACGTAGTTTAGTCTTCCAAATTTAATTATCGCCCTTTATGTTTTGTGTATCTGTATCTTATCACTTAATTGTTGCTTTACTCTTTAGGCTTAATCTAGATGGATTCTGGATTCATAGAGTGGTGTAATTGTTAACGCAACTATGATATATATAAATGTTGTCTTTACTCATTATCCGAATAGATATTTGTTTCCGACATTCTCCGAATCCGATTCATACCGTATTCGATAATCATTATTCGTATCCGTAACCGAGACAATCCGTATCCGTATATGTATCCGATAGCTATTCATGTCCAAATCCGAATCCGAATAGAAATACGAAAACAAAAACAATTTCAGTGATATCCGTTCGTATCCGATCCGTTTTCATCCATAACACCAGCACAATATACCTCTTATGGCTATATCTTTTGCCTATAGAATCAGTACTCCGGGTGCGTAGTTGTGCGTTAATACTCGGACGGACACAGTCGGCTTAGTGCTAGACACTCACACTTACCGTCTCCAGTTCATGGTGCTGCCTAGACAAGGCATTGATGCAATTCTAGGAATGAACTGGTTGCGTGTATATGGGGTAGTCCTAGATTTGAAGCAGAGAGTTGTTGAGTTACGGCTATCTTCTTCTGAGGATAGGATGTCTCTTCTTATGCCCTCAGATCCAGCCTTATCTGTTGCTGCTCATGCTGAAGCTTCTCCTGCTCTTGCTTCTATTCCTGTGATATGTGAGTTTTCGGATGTCTTTCCTGAAGATCTACCTAGGTTGCCACCAGATAGAGATGTGGAGTTCTCCATTGAGTTAGAGTCTAGCACTGCTCCTATCTCCCAACGCCCGTACCGCATGGCCCCGAAGGAATTGGCTGAAATGAAGAAGCAGTTAGAAGAGTTGTTGGAAAAGGGATTCATCCGACCTAGCTCTTCACCATGGGGTTGTCTAGCCACTTTTGTGAAGAAGGATGACACTCTTCGGATGTGTGTATATTACCGCCCTCTCAATGCGATAACCATTAAGAACAATTATTCTTTATCTCGTATTGATACTTTGTTCGATCAACTAGCTGGTGCCAAGGTGTTCTCCAAAATTGATCTCCGTTTAGGCTATCACCAAATCAAGATTAGACCACAAGATATACCAAATATAGCTTTTTCTACTAGGTATGGGTTGTATGAATACATAGTCATGTCTTTTGGTCTCACCAACGCTCCTGCATTCTTCATGTATCTCATGAACTCAGTCTTTATGCCGAAGTTGGACAAGTTTGTGGTGGTATTTATTGATGATATCTTGATATATTCTAAGAACAAGGAAGAGCATGCCCAACACCTTCGGATAGTACTGACTCGATTGAGGGAACACAAGTTGTATGCCAAATTCAGCAAGTGTGAGTTTTGGTTAGATCGAGTACAATTTTTGGGACATATTCTGACACCTGAAGGTATATCTATAGATCCAAGCAAGGTACAAGATGTGCTAAATTGAAATTCTTCCAAGTTAGTGCACCAGATTCATCAGTTTCCTGGTCTTGTTGGGTATTATCGGCGCTTTGTTTTTGACTTCTCCAAGATAGCCCAACCGATGACCAAACTGCTCCAGAAAGACACCAAGTTTGTTTGGAGCCCGGCTTATGAAGAAGCCTTCCAATCTTTGAAGAAATTTCTTACCACTGCTCCTGTTCTTGCCCAACCAGATATTAACAGACCTTTTGATGTATATTGTGATGCCTCGAAGATAGGGTTGGGATGTGTGCTTATGCAGGATGGGCATGTGATAGCTTATGCTTCATGGCAGCTGAAAATGCACAAGATGAATTATCCCACCCATAATTTAGAGCTGGCTTGCTGGTACATGCTCTAAAAATTTGGAGGCATTATTTGTTGAGAAGCAAGGTTCATATTTTTATAGATCACAAGAGCCTCAAATATATTTTCACTTAGTCTGAGTTAAATATGAGGCATAAGAGATGGTTGGAATTAATCAAGGATTATAACTTGGAGGTACATTACCACCCGGAAAAGCTAATGTGATAGCTGATGCTTTGAGCTGGAAGTCATATCAGGCTGAAGAAACACCTTTGTCTCTCAACCATGCTGAGGTGCTAGCTCACATTGCCTTAGTCTCAGATTTAGTTGAGCAGCTTATTATGGAGCAAAGGCAAGACACTTTAGAAATTCCTCATATCAAGAAATTAATTGCCGAAGGGCGTGGTCCTCAGTTTAGTGTTGATGAGCAAAGGGTAGTAAGGTATAAGAACAGATTGGTGGTTCCATCAAATGAGGAGATTAGAAGGAAGATTTTAAATGAAGCTCACCATTCCAAATTATCTATTCATCCTGGCAGTAACAAGATGTACCATGATTTGTGCCACTTATATTGGTGGTCCAATATGAAGCAGGATATCACCAAGTACGTCGTGGAGTGAGACACTTGTGGGAGAGTTAAGGCAGTCCACATGCGTACCCTGAGATATTTGTAGCCCTTGCCCATTCCTGTTTGGAAATGAGAAGATATTTCCATGGATTTCATTGTGGGTTTACCCCGCACATCCAAGGGCTATAACTCTATTTGGGTCATTGTGGATCGCCTTACCAAGTCAGCTCATTTTCTCCCAGTGGATTCTAGATATTCAGCTAGAAGGTATGCCAAGCTGTATTTTGATCAGATTGTGACCCTGCATGGAGTTCCTCTTACTATCATCTCTGATAGAGGGTCAGTCTTTGTCTCCCATTTTTGGGAGCAACTTCAGCAATATCTTGGTACTAGTCTCCTCAGAAGTTCAGCGTATCATCCACAAACTGATGACCAAACAGAAAGGGTAAATCAGTACTTGAGGACATGTTGAGAGCTTGTGCCATTTCTTTTCATGAGAAGTGGGATGAATGCTTGAACTTAGCTGAGTTTTCTTATAACAATAGCTATCAAGAAAGCATTCGTATGGCACCATTTGAAGCTCTGTATGGAAAGAAATGTAGGAAACCACTTAACTGGGTTGAAGTGGGAGACCGTGGATATTTTGGGCCTGATTTCATCAAAGAAGCTCGAGAGCAAGTCAGTATTATTCAGAGTCATTTGAAGGCAGCTTAGAGCCGACAGAAAGCTTATGCGGACAATCGAAGAAGGCCTTTACAGTTTGTAGTTAGGGATCATGTGTACCTCAAAGTGTATCCTATGAGAGGGGTGCATTGGTTTGGTGTCCGTGGCAAGCTAGCCCCTCGATATGTGGGTCCTTACAAGGTTTTAGAGCAGTGTGGCCCAGTTGCTTATCATCTCCAACTTCTAGATATTTTATCGGTGGTACATGATGTGTTCCATGTATCTCAGTTAAAGAAGTGTTTGTGGGTCCCTGATGAAGCTATGGAAATTGAAGGACTTCCCCTCTAGCCTGACTTGATGTATATTGAGCATCCCGTCAAGATCTTGGACGAAAAGGAAAGAGTGACTAGAAATAATGTGGTGAAGTTCTACAAAGTTTATAGGCAAAACCACTCGGAGGATCAAGCCACATGGGAACAAGAGAGCTATATCTTGAAGCATTACCCCCATCTTCTTCCTGGTTCACCGAGGTAGTTGTCTACATTGAATTGTAATTCTTATCTCTTTTCCCACACTAGACACATAAAATCTCGGGACAAGATTTTGTTTTAGGGGGGGTAGAATTGTAGCACCCTCGGTGTTACACTTTAAATCTTTTGCTAAAACATGTCATGAGCATCATGGTTATGTGTTAATGCATGTGATATAGTGTGTAGATCGATTTTCGTAACTCAAAACTATCAACGGAAACGTGAAACGAAAGTTACATTTCAATGTCACGTTATATCATTTAGGGTTTTAAACCAATTTTTATTAAGCAAAAATGCTATAGAACTTATATGTGCTACTTAAATAAAGTTGAAGTGCAAACTTGGTAGATGGTGATGAAATACATGTGGTCAAAAAATGAGTTCACTAGCCAGCGTATCTAATAGCTTGGAAATCGAATTTGACGCGAATCCGATCAAGACTTAGTCAAATTTCTTAAGTCAGAAAATGGTTTGACAAGGCTGAGTTTCACAATTTTTATAGGGTTATTAGGTTAAGGATTGATGGGTATTAGGGCTTGTTTTAGTAGCTTAATATGCCCTCTTAAGAATTTCATAGGTGGTTTGGCGATTAGATCGATGTTTTAGGGTTTTTCGAACGCTTTAAAAATCGTGCGCACAACGTTCCCGCCCGGTTTTATCACGTGGACATGGTCACCATGCCTCGGCACTCGGTGTCGCAGCGTCGGCCGCCTGACACACGCGCACACGCACGCACGTGCACCACCGTGATGGCCTAGCCGCTCTGCCCCGCAGTGTCCTTGTCGTTGCCGCCGTGGGCTAGTCGCTCTAGATGGTTCACTGCAGCCTGGGCGCCTACCTCATGATGTCACCACCGTGCCATAGCTCGCCGCCATCCCATCACCGTGCTGCCTCATGCTATCACCATCGCGCCACAGCACGCACACGTTCCTCTATGCCGCGTCGTCACGTCGGGCGCATTGCGCGAGCAGGCGCGTGGCACCCCCATGTGCTGCTGCTCTGCCTGGCGTCCATATCCTGTCGAGGCGAAACAGCGCCCGCTGCTCGCTGTGCCTCTACCTGTGTCGCCTTGCTCTGCCCGCGCATGCAGCCATTCCTCGTGGTGTCTTTGTCCTCTTCTATTTAGTGGCAAGCGCCACGCCGCGCTCCCCAACCGCCACCGCCATAAATGGCGTCACGCTAGCGTCAACAAGCCGCGCCAAGGCCAGCTCACAGCGCCGGTCCAATCCAAGTAATTGCGCATGCCAGAAGCTCAATTGGGAATCTAGCTATGCGCCAAGCCCGTCCACTGCTGCAGCCGTACCGTGTTGAGCTTCAATTTGGAGTTATCTCCCCCGTCGACCACCTTAATGTCGAACGACGTCGCTCACCCAATTAGCCTCGCACTGTCCACCTCTATCCAATTCTGTGGCACTGTGTCTTCGCCTAGATCCCCTCCACCCCATGTGCACCCCACTTTCACCGCCACTGCCTTCCCGGCGCTGCTGGCATGGTCGTGCCACCGCCGCCCGTCGTGGAGCTTGCTGTGCACGTGTGGCCAAACGTACCCGGTCCGTCCCCAGCCAAACCTTCTCCATAGCAGCCACCATGGTATGCTTGTGGTGCTTTAAGGTTAGCTATCTCTCACTGCGGTGGCTTAGGATGGCCGACGTGGTCGTGCCATCGTCGTGCGTGGCCACGCGCCATGGCCACCGTTGCCATGAGCTCTGCTGCCCCTATAACTTCGGCTAGGGCCTCTAGGGTCGTAGGTTCTGCTCGGCTCGCTAGCTTGGTCGGAGCGGGTCTAGGTTGGCCGGCGTGGCCGCCTTATGCCAGTGCCGCCACGCCGGTGTGCGCGCGAGTGCCTAAGGACCTGGCTGTGGTAAAGACAGATTGTTTCGAGGGCTTATCTGTAAAACACTGGTGGTAGGAATAGTTCTGCAAACCTCGGGGTGAATCATCGGTAGCTTGAGGGCATTTTCGCAAAAAGATCGGCGCGCGCGGGCCTCCACGCGGTTGGGCCATGCCCGTGTGGGCTGCGTCAGTGGATCGCATGTGCGTGCGCGCGATGCGCGGTCATGGGCCGTGCCGCCCGCTCACGGGCCGCGCAGGTTGAATTCAGTTTTCTGTTTTCTAGTGAATTAGTAAATGTTTATTCAATTTAGTTTTGAGCCGATCTTTGAAAAATTATAGTAAATTCTGTAGGTGTCCAAAAATAGTGAAACAAAATTTGTTAAGTTCACAAAAATGTTATCTATCTGTTGGTGTAGTTAGTTTACAGTTATCTGCGATAATGATTGATTCATTAATTCATTTAGGAAAGCTTAGTATTATCTAGCTTAATATTTATAGGAATTTTTGTAGCAAATTGGTGATAGCTTTTGCCATGAAATTTTTACAGTAGGTTCATTAGATTATTATGTACTCACTGTAATTTTTATAGACCTAGAGTAGGTTGATAAATAGAGTAGCTAGTTCTCCTTGTTTTATCATATATAGAGTTGCTAAGATAATGCATGCAATGTTTCATACCTGGTAGTGGAATAATAGGTAACTTAGCATCTTAGTCGGTAGAGCTAGCTTAGTAGCTTGATAGATGTATTTTATTTTAAGAGTTGCTGTTGTCGTATTACTAAGTGTTGCATCATCATTTCATGCATGTAGATAAAGAGTTGGTAGAGTTCGTGCTTGCGGGCGAACATGAGTACGAGCAGATCATTGAGGATTATGAGGAGGAGATTCTCGTATAGGAGGGAGCCCTAGAGCCATCAGTTGCTGACTTTGTTGACACCCCGCCTGCCCAAGACAAGCCCCGGTGCATAACCCCTATTTTTGAATGATCATTGAATATATATGTGTGTGATATACATTTACGTTACAGGCATTTTATGAAAACTACATGCATAGATAAACTTACCTATGAGTCCTACTAGTATAGGTCGAGTAGCTGCTATACTCAGGATTTCGATAGCGTGAGTAACCTGTCGTTACTCGTAATAGGTGATCATTATGATCACTCATGATAAAATGGTGGAAAGAAAAAATGGAGACCGGACAGGGATATGGTATGGGTATTGATGGGTGTAAGAGGTTGTGTCCTGCGGCCAACAGGGCATAGTTTGGTTACACTTTTTCCCTGTCTGCGTCGGTTAAGGACCGACCGTTGCATTGGGTTCTAGGCAAGTCACAGACTTATTACCCCGAGCACATACTTGGGTATGGGCATAGGAAAGGCTTGTTGCTCTCTTGTCGTGGGTTCCGGCTCTTTTCAAACCGACTGATTGGAGGCGGGGATGATAGAGGTCTAAGCACCGCACTGAGTCTGGGACTTAGGAGCGGGGGCATCGAGTCCAAGTTTGGACGGGGACCTGGACCCCATGATAGGAGAGTGATGGGCTGGTCCTGCTTGTGCCTAGGGTACAAGTGGGGCGTGTGTTTCAGGATACCCAGCTGGGCACATTGATTTATGAATCGCTGGCGATCAGGTACGGCTTGTCTATAGTCTAGCACCGTAGTAAGAACTAAAAGATGAAAGGTGATGAAATGGAACTGTTTGCTCAACTCTTGCTTGAAAGTAGAACAGGTACTTACATAGAATGTCTAGATAATGAATTATTCATGACTGCTAATAATAACATAAATAAGGATTCACTATTAGTATTGCTTTCCACAAAAAGAAAACCCAGCAAACCATAAATCTTATCATATCCCTTGGAGTCGAGAAATTTTTCCCACTAGTCGGATAAGTCTTGGGAGTACATTGTGTACTTAGGGTTTATTTACCCCTGTTGTAGGTGTAGCTTGAGGAGTAGCCATTGTGTGAAGGATTCTTCTGGTGGGCACAGACAGATCCTTGTATATTATCGATAGATGTTTATTTTTATTCCACTGTTTAATTTCCACACTCTGAATTGGTAATGTAATAATGCAATTTCTAAGAACTCTAGATGTATGAAATGGACTAAGTAATGTAAACTCAGTCTCATTATTGGATCCTATGGAAAAATGTGGATTATTCGGGCTCTCCCTTAGGGTGTGCTCGATGGAATCCGCCTGATGTAGCTCGCTCTTGTGGTGCTTAGTGTCTAGTGGTACACAAGCGCCTCTGTAAGTGCATTATTTCGGAGGTTTCGCCACAACTATGATCTCATTTTTAGGTGAATAAGCCTCCAATATAATCTTGACAACTTTATGATCATCTAGCTCATCACAACCATAGCCTCTAATCTTGCCCACCGTTGTCATCAACCTATCAAACATCTCTTGTGGCACCTCTCCATCTAAGATTACAAACCGGTTGAGCTTCGACATCAACAAGTCAATTCTTGCCTTTCTCCCTTTATCAACCCCTTCATGTGCTAGGTGCAAAGTGTCCCATATTTGCTTGGTAATATCAACTCCAATCACTCTATTGTACTCATCACCATCTAAGGCACTAAGCAACACACTTGTGGTTTGACCATTTAGGTGAATGATTCTCATCTCTTCTAGTGTTGGGTTCTTGGGATCAACCGGTGGCTCAAATCCATTGCAAACAATCTCCTAAATGTCAAGGTGAAGACCTATAAGATAGGCTCTCATCAAGTGCTTCCACTTGACAAAGTTAATCCTATTGAAATGAGGTAACTTACCCACGGGCACATTGATAAAAGACCTCCGATCATGGTTAGTCATAGGAATAGAAGAATAGTTAAAGCATATGGCGGCATATTTGTTGTCGTTGGCCTTGCCCTTTCCTTTCTTCTCCTTCTTGTTCCCCTTCGACACTTGGTATGACTCATCATCATCTCCATCTTCGGAACTACTTGATATGCTTGATGATGCACTTGTTGCCTTCTCTTCTTCCTCCTTCCTAGCTTCTCTTTTTTTCTTCTTACTTCTCTCTTGAGCCTTCTTTCTTCTTTCCTTTGCTTCTTTTCCTCTAATCGTTTCTCCTCCTTCTTCTCTCTTGCTTCTCTTTTTAGCTTTCTTCCTTTCTTCCTTCTTCTCTCATTCTCATTGAGAGCTCCTTCGGCATCGGTAGCCTCAAGATGTGGTAGCATGGTGTTGCTTGCTATCGACGCGCTCAGCTTGCTGCTATCCGTGTCGACATCCACCCGCTTCGCTACAAAGTTCCTCCTCCGGGCTCCATACCTCACGCGATGAAGCGTATATGAGGTAACCTACTCTGATATCACTTGTAAGATCTCTGGTTGGCCTAGAGGGGGGGAATATGCCTATCAAAATAAACACTCAAACTTTTATCAAATTCATCCAGTGGCATTGCCGCTCTAAAGGGTGGCACTGCCGGACTACTGGCTCTGTCGGGCCAGAACAGCGGCACTACCGCACCTGCAGACATAACTTCGAATCACATTTCAAAATCCGTGAATGAAAATTTAGATCGGAGAAATTTCCTAGCTTACTGCAGGTATGACAATCACTGATCAAGAGCTATAAGTGGTAGTAACACCACACATAAGTAGATTGACTAGAAACCCTAGAAATCATCTCAACCATAATATGTCATGCAAGTAATGTGAATCAATCACAAGTGACACAATGATTTATCTCATGGTTCCGCTCGCCACCAAGGCTTGCCTACCTTCATGTTGTTGTGGTTAGCCACTAAGGCTTAGGGCTTTCCAACCATTCCTCGTTCTCAAATCAAGAGACTTAACTTTTAAGATGAGGGGTGAGTTTACTAACTTCAAGAGATGCTTACAAACCTCCCGGGGCTACCACACAAGTTGGCAAGCTCCACGGGCGACGCTCTAGCCGGCTAAGAGCCAAGATGCAAGAGTAACAAACATAACTGTCGGCCAAAACGTGAACCAAGTGCTCTTTAGAGTTGGGGAATCAATGGAGCTGCTCTCTAATCAAGTTTTGGATTCTTTTCTCTCAATGATTGATGGGGAAACCAATGGATTTGCTTGAGGGCTTGAGGTCAACAATGGAGGGAGAGAGAGAGCTCCTGCTCTGTTTTGGACGTGCTGAAGTGAGGAAGAAGAGGCAGAGAGCTGTTATGGAGGAAGGGGAAAGCTATATATACCCCCAGCCCCCAACGGTCAACGCACCCAAGGGGTCAGGTGAGACGAAGCCTGCGGCCTTGAGGTTGGGCGAGATGGGAACCCGCGGCCATGGGGTCGGGCGAAACGGAGCCCGCACCCAAGGGGTCGGATGACATGGAGCCCGCGGCCTTGAGTTCGGGCGAGACGAAGCCCGCGGCTTCGAGGTCGGGCGAGACGGAGCCCGCGACCTTGGGGTCGGGCGAGACCTTTTAATATGTCTCGAGCCATCCGAGGAAGTCAGCGTGGGCGCTAACTTCCTTGTGCCGCAACTCAAGTGCGTTAGTGTCGCACTGCGGCAGTGCCTCTCTTCAAGTGCGACAATGCGCACCACATAAGACAGTAAGGGTAATAGTGAAGTGTAGATTGTCTTGGCTGTGAATTTGAGGATGCATGTGGTTGTTTGAGCACTTGGTAGCACATATTAGCTTAAGCATTGTGTCCTCCTTTATAGTACGGCTTTTTCTATACCCAAATTTAAAATATAAAAGAATTTAAACCTCCTTTAAATTTGAAGCCATCTCCATTTATAATTGGGGGCTCCTCCATTTCGTGTAGCATCCTCGAATATAAATTCCTTGCTTGTCATCTCGATAAATCTCATTAGTTCTCTAATTGCATGGTCATTATCACCAACATCCATAATTATGGCTTGATTGCACTTTCAAGTAATTAACTCCTAAGACAATAGGTCAAGTGTGCTGCCAAACACATTGACATTGAGTTATATGTTGTAAAGAAGAAAATTCAAAATTATTTTGAAAGCATTGAGCATATGAGTACTAAGTAAGTACTTACGGATCCGCTTACCAAAGGCTAACCACCCAATGCGTTCAGAGAACACACATTGACATGTGTTTACGGGAAAGCTTATGATTTATGGATACTAAGGGCCTAGTTGAGAATCTGTTTCAAAACAGAGAGGTGCATTGTAGCTGTTAAATCTAATAACAACTGACCATGATGATGAGGCACGCTCTACGCACTCATCTGTGATGGAATAGAAAAAGATAAAGTAAGTTAAGTTTAAGTCATAAGGTGAGATCAATGGGGAGAATGTTAGGATTGATCTCCACCAACTTGGCCCAACGACCAATTGGGCCCTTGATCCATGCCCTGATCGCGAGCGCCCAGTTGTTCTTCTGGCTGATAGGCTCCCGTTGCGCAGCGTAATAAATAGGAGGTGGGGGCTGGGGTTCGAGATACGAGGTTCACCGCAGCCGCCAGCGCCCCACCGAAGTTCTTAGCCCTAGTCCGATCTAGAAGGGCGTGCTGTAAGCGACGGAAACGCCATCGCCTTCGCCGCCGCCACTAGACCACGTATCTACGTCGCTGCTACCTCATCGACGGTGCCATAACCACGACTACCTTTTGGTGAGGTATATCAGAAGTTTCCTATCTAAATTAAATCATTACCCGCTACATTTGTACCTATTCTTATCAGTTCTATCACGACCATCTTCGTGCGCGCGTGCTCCGGCAACCGTAGCCTGAACCGCTCCAGGTCGCGGTCGAGCCGGACGGCGAGGGAGTGGCCCGTGGAGTGCGACCTGGCGAGCTGCGTCGGAACCGGCTTGCGCCCTGATGAAAGGTCCTAATGGCTAGAGGGGGGTGAATAGCCTAATAAAATTTCTACAACAACACTTAACCAAATGGTTAGACAATTATGAGGCGAAGCGAGTGTTGCGCTAGCCTACTCAAAAATGCAAGCCACCTACCACAATTCTAGTTTAGATAGTGTCAATTCACACAAGAGCAATGACACTACCCTATGTTAGTGTGCTCTCAAAGGCTAACTAAAGAGCCACACCAACCAAGCATGCAAGCTCTCACAACTAGCTACACTAAAGAGCTGTCAACTAGTTTGCGGTAAAGTAAAGAGAGTGATCAAGAGGGTTATACCGCCGTGTAGATGAATGAACCAATCAATCACGAAGATGAATAACAATGATGACCAATCACCTCGGAATCAAATGATGAACACAATGATTTTTACCGAGGTTCACTTGCTTGCCCAAGCAAGCTAGTCCTCGTTAGTGGCGATTCACTCACTTGGAGGTTCACGCGCTAATTGGCATCACTGCCAAACCTCAATAGGGTGTCGCACAACCAACACAAGATGAGGATCACACAAGCCACAAGCAATTTACTAGAGTACCTTTTGGCGCTCCGCCGGAAGAAAGGTCAAGAACCCTTCACAATCACCACAATCGAGTCGGAGACAATCACCTCCTCCACTCAACGATCCTTGCTGCTCCAAGCCGCCCTAGGTGGCGGCAACCACCAAGAGTAACAAGCGAAATCCATGAATGAAACACAATCACCAAGTGCCTCTAGATGCAATCACTCAAGCAATGCACTTGGATCACTCCCAATCTCACTATGATGATTAATCAATGATGTAGATGAGTGGGAGTCCTTTGGCTAGGCTCACAAGCTTGCTATGTCAATGAAAATGTGCAAGAGTTATCCCTTGAGCCGCCATGGGGCTATAAATAGAGCCCCCATCAAATAGAGCCGTTATACCCCTTCACTTGGGCAAAGCAGCGTTACGACCGGGCCGCTCGGTCGGGCCGACCGAACGGCTCGGCTCTCGGCGTCCGATCTCGATGTCGACCACGTGTCCAGACTCAACGGTCATCACCGACCGGACGCTTGCTCCTTGAATCGGCCGGACAAAGCCTGAAGCCTCGGCGTCCGGTCGTTTCAAAGAAGCTCCCGAGGCATGTTTCTTCGACCGGACGCGTCCGTCCACCTTGACCGACGCGCAGACCGCGTCCGGTGCTCAACCCTTCCATCAGTGTCCGAAGTCAAACTGACCGGACGCGACGCGGTCGGCGTCCGGTGCTTACGGATTCGACGTCCGGTCCACAGGACCGACGCCAGCATTATTTCGACCAACTCCATTTCAACTCTAACTTCCTCACCCTTGCTCAAATGTGCCAACCACCAAGAATTTTGCATCCGGCGCAATAGAAAATAGACATTTCATTTTTCCAAAAGCGCGAATCCCTCCTCAAGCTTCGGCGGAGGGAGAGAGGGACCCAACCCATCTCAACCCCACTGCAAACACCTTGTGCACATGTGTTAGCATATTTTCACAAATATTTTCAAGGGTGTTAGCATTCCACTAGATCCTAAATGCATATGCAATGAGTTAGAGCATCTAGTGGCACTTTGATAACCGCATTTCGATCTGAGTTACACTCCTCTTAATAGTACGGCTATCTATCTATCCTAAATGTGATCACACTCACTAAGTGTCTTGATCACTAAAACAAAATGGCTCCTACATTTTATACCTTTGCCTTGAGCCTTTTGTTTTTCTCTCTTTCTTTTCAAGTTCAAGCATTTGATCATCACCATGCTATCACCATTATCATGATCTTCGCCATTGCTTCATCACTTGGAGTAGTGCTACCTATCTCATAATCATCTTGATAAACTAGGTTAGCACTTAGGGTTTCATCAATTCACCAAAACCAAACTAGAGCTTTCACCGACCGTGACCGCATGGCTCACCGGCTGGGTCCCCTAACTCGCTGTAGCTCCAGCGCCTCCTGCATCCGCACCTCTTCCTCCTCCGCGATCACATCGATCACCACGATCCTGCCACGGCCAATGAAGCGGTCCTTGCCCGAAAAATCTCACCGGAGATGCTGCTCGACGGAAAACTGGCGGGCTCCTCATCGCTCTCGGTATCCGCTTGTTAGGGTCGAGGTTGCAGCGGTAGACGGGGTAGGTGGCGTGGTGGCGAGCCACTCGCCGATGCAGATCCAGTGGAAGGCGTGCTGCACTTGGGCGGGAGCTCGAGCCGCTCCTCGTCCTCAAACTCGCCGAGGCAAACCCGCGCTTTTCGAGTGCGCCGCCGCTTGTCGACCCGCATCGCCTTGGCCTTGGCGTACTTCATGGTGGGGAAATCCTCGACCACCTCGGCGTCGAGCCAGCGCGGCCACCGCTGCCTCCGCGACCACGAGATGAAGGCGTCGAAATTGGGCATGGCGCGGCCATCGTCGTCCGACCTAGCCGCGTAGCCGGTGCAGTGGCGGAGGTAGACGGTGAAGAAGGCGATAAAGACGAACACCGTGATGACGGCGGCCAGGAGCACGATCATGGCCGTGTTGATGTGCACCTGCTGGCCCTGGCCGTAGTCATCATTGCTTTCGTTGCGCGCGCTCCCCGCGGCGATCGCATGACGCGAGGCGTGGCGGCAAGCAGCGGCGCATGGCGGCGAGCGGGCATCCATCCTTGCGCGCTGCGCGGCGGCGTAGGGGCTGCAGAGGCGGCGAGGGCCCGGGAGACGAGAGCGGGTTGACTAGCTTGACTGCGCAACATGCAGTGTGGAGCCGGCTATATAGAGGGGAATGGGGTTTGAGCCAAAAAGGTCGCGATCCCGCGGCGCTCGGCGGGTATCGTGGAAAGAAGCCACGCGGGCAGGTGTGCGCTTTGTTTGGCATGCAGTTTGACTGGCCTACCATCCAGGTGTTCAGTTCAGAAGCCGCGACCGGGAAGGGCCGTTGGAGTTGGAACGATTTCGTGCACTCTGGAATCTGGATTCAACCGCGTGTAAAGCCTCTTTTGACACGGCTCATCCAAAACGACTTCACCGGTGAAGCCAAAGCCGGTGAAGCAAAAAACTGGCTTTTCCTAGCTTTTAGTTCATTTTAACCTTGGCTTACAAAACGACTTCACGCTACAGTGCCTCGATTTACACAAAATAGATGAAAACTAAAGCCGGCATAAGCCATGCCAAAGAGGCCATAAATTCTCTGCTTATCAGGAATCTACTACAGGGAGAATGCACATACCAACTTCATTTGGGCCATGGGTCGGGTCAATGCTAAAGCTGGTAGTACAATCAGAATCATCCTATCCACCTCCCGCTTTAGTTTTGTTATAAATCATAATGTACTTCTCTACCTTTAACTGTGGTATAAAAGTATGGTAACATACAAGTTCAAATAAATGCGTTATCAAAATATATTTGATAGATAATTCAATGAAACTATGAAACTAATTTGATGTTCTACGTGGTGGTGGATTTTCCTTATAAGATGTGTAAGAAACAAATTCAATTTTCTTGAAACTTACAATATTTCTTGCATTCCAAACTCCATTCGTTGCGAGGTCAATCTTTGCATAAGTTGTCCTACCGTGAAACGTATAATAAGCTTGTCCACTTATTCTCTAGAGTGACCTTCGAACATACTTTCTCCGTTACAAATTATAAGTCATTTTTTTGCTTTTCTATGTACCTAGAAAAGACAAAACAATTTACATTTAGGATAGAGAGAGTACTTGGTAAATAAAGTAGTACATTTCTACTAAATGCATGGACTCTTGGAGTTGCCAAGTTGTAAGGTGCTTAGCAACACACTATATGCAAGTGGCGAAGTTAGAACAAATTAGAGAATGATATGTTTACTTTGTGGGTGCGTAAACCTATTTCATATGAGAGTATATAATCATAGTTTTCACATTTTCTTAGGGTGTACATTTGCAAACCCCCCATGCCATTGTTTTTAGAAAAGGGAATATATTAATATCCTAGCTTCTGCATCGACCAATGCTATTGTTAATACAGCTTCACCCTTACTACTGGCTAAATGGTGAAATAATAAACCTTTTCGTATTTGAGATGAGGCGATGCATCATGATCTATGAGTTTATCTCATAAATCTAAGTAGCCACTACATCACCCTATGTTTATACTGAATATTACTCCCTCCGTTTTAAATCGAAGCCATTGTAGTTTTTTCTAAGTACCGTAGCTTTTGCTACGTATCTAAATAGATATTATATCTAGATATATAATAAAAGTTATGTATCTAAAAAAAAGTCATGACGAGTTACAATTTAGAATTTTAAACAGGGGGAGTAGTTAGCAATCTAGAAAAACTCATCATACTCCCCTCCCATAAACATTTTTTTAAAAAAATGAAAGAAATGAAAAGATGATAGATCACCCTGTTTTTCAAACCAACCATCACATATTAACCGCTCTAAAACCAAAGTAACCTGGTGACGGATCGACCATGCGAGGTTCTGGAGTTCCTGGTATGGACATCATACTTCAAACCACTTGACTTCTCTTATGACGGTTTTGTTGGGCAGGATTTATTACTGCTGCGGCTAATTTGTAGGGCTGATTTGTTGTGAGAGAAAAACATTGTTTCCATGGCTGAAAAGTAGAGCTGATTATGGCTGATAAGCTCAAGCGAACAGAGCCGACAATGACACGTCGTTCCGTCAACATCAATCGATACAGCAGGCTCGGCCGAAACAGGGTGATTGATCCGGGGACTAAAGTTTAGTAGATGTCACATCGGATATTTAGGTATTAATTAGAAAGACTAAATATGATTCTAATTAGGCTTAATAGATTCGTCTAGTAAATTAGTCTCAATTTATGTAATTAGTTTTATAATTAGTCTATATATAATATTTCATGTATCAAATATTTAATATAATATGGACTAAATAAATTTTAGTAGGCGGAAACAAACACCAAAGTTTCAGATCCGATCTGACCCAATTGCCACGGCAGACGAGAGGACACGAGTACTTAAGATAGGGATCGGCGTCAGCCCAGTCCGGCCAGTGCAAGTACAGTAGGTGTACACGTCCCGGTCTACGCGCTGTCCAGCTGCGCAATGCCAGCAGCCAGCCTGCCGCTACTCGGCTACTGTACTCGCCGGTTGCCTAGTGGGCCAGTAGCCGCGTGCGCAGCCGAACCGCGCCGAGGCCGCTCGAGACGGCAAGCGAAGGGCCAGCCACACTTTTGCTCGCGCGGACCTGTCTGGGACACGGACCGCGACTCCGCGAGAGGGACTCGTCCCCTCACACGTCGCCCGCCGTGGGCGCGCGCATGCACGGACCACTTGTCATGGGGGGTCCCCAGCCGACGTGCGTCCCGTCGGCACCACTGGCTCGCCCGGCCCTCGTCCCGGCGTGCCGCCTCGACGGTTTCACGCGCAACAGCGACCTAGCGCGGTGCCAGGTGCACGGTTTGAGGAGTGCAAGCCAGCGGCTCTGGAAACTGGGCGGCGCAACGGACAAACGGGAGGACTGTTGGCCCCAAGAGCAACGAGGTGTTACGTGTCACGAGGAGGTAGGTACACATGCGTATCGGTGAATTAGGAAGTGTTTTGACGTTTGCTCAATTGTCTACAGTACTCCAAGGAATATGTTGTCTCGATTCGATGTCGGATCGGTGAATTAGGAAGTGTTTCGGCGTCTCCGGAGAGTTCTGCGGTTGACCTGGATGGAGGATCACGTTACGTGCGTGGAGAGTTTACTGACGGATTCTCCAATTTGGCGCGCTCGTTGAACTTAATCATCTGCTAAACGAGCGATGAGCAGATTGACGGCTACTGATAACATAGTATTATATGAATCTAGATTTTAGCGCCATGTTCGCTTTGCTTATAAACCGCATTTTTCAGCCAACGAACGATATTTTTCTTTCACAATAAATCAGCCAACAGTACTTTCAACCATGACTTATCAGCCAAACGAACGGGGCACTGGGACTCGGAAGGACGACCACAGGCATCATACAAGATGATGTCATAGCTAGCATGACTTCCCAAATGTTTCATACACAATAAGCAAAATCATCAGTTCGATGCCCTTCACAAAATGACTTCGCGAATACCAATCGGTAGTTCTCAGCAAATTTGGCATGGAACACCACGAGTCCACGCCCTGTATTCAGCTCTTCCATGTAGCAGTGTGGTTCCGTAGTAGTGAGTTTTGGTCCCAAGAGAGAATGTGAAGAACACATATGCTAACTGGAGCTGCACAAGTACAAAGTCACTCAATGCAGTTCTGAATCCTCTCTCTGACCAATTTCCATCATCATAGGCAGCGCCATCAAGAACCCAAGCTGCACAAAAGACTGAAGCTAGAGCAACCTGGAGAGGCTCATTGTGTATAAACCTCTTTCCAGTGGCTAGTGCTTCGTCTTTTTTCTCAAATACGCAAAAGATTTGCGTATTATTGTAATTAAGAAGAAGAGTTTAACCGTGCAAACGACACGCTTCTGATGAGCGCGCTAGGTGGTGTCACAGCTATTATTAGACCTACCTAGTAGACTGTTACAAACTTCGATATTACATAAATGGTATACAACTGAACTAAAAGCACCGCTGCAACCTAACGAGTTGGGCATCGCCGCTGCTGGTTACGCGACCCTCCTCCGCCATATGAGAAGAGTGCTCTTCTACCCGCCTTGCTGTTGATCGCTGAAAACAACTCGTCCAGAGCTGCCACGTGACTCGGCGTCCAGTTCCCTGCGAATATGGCGTCGTATGTTTCCTTGGACGCAGACGACCCTGGAGTTGCCTGCGACACAATGATCATTCTCTACATGAGGAGTACCTCGCTCCGCTTGGAGGTCGGTATGTTCGTCAGCGGCTGCACTGCAATCCGTCTGTTCCTGATTGGCAGGGCCTTTTGGTTGCCGCCTTCTGCCATGGTGAAGTGGCGATTAAGGGCGACCTTCACTTTGAGCTGCACCTCCTCAGTAAACCGAGCAAGACGCCGAGTGGCCTCGCGGGGCGTGGGCGTCGCGTCGCTAGGGTCGGACGTGGCTTGGCTATCCGGCTGGCCATCCTTCGTTGGCATAAAAGGGTCGGGTGTGGCTTGGCTGACCGAATGGCCATCCTGCGTCGGCGTACCCGCCATGTGCTTGGCCGGCTCGAACCCAGGTGGCCAGAGCTCGCCATCCTCGCTAGGCGCCACAGCACCCGCGACAATGGGTTCTCCCACCAGTGAAGGCGTGTCCTGCATTCATCGAGGCCACTGAGGACAAGATACAGGCGCCCGTAGAGGAATACATACACGGTCCAAACTGTTATCTGAGAAGGGGCAGAAAAAGTTACAATGGTCAGATTAAATCAATAGTTCTGAAAGTTGAGAAGTCAAGGGAGAAGTTTATACCATTGTGCTGAAGAAAAAACCAATAGTAGTATAGTAGCAGGATAACATTCTGAATGAAAAAGTCAAACAATGTCCAAGTCGGTAGACATCACGGCTCAGCGTCTGTTCACCATTACCATTTGCTATTTTGCCTCGGTGAGATCTGATTGAGACCAACATCTCTGCCCTTGCCAACTTGCATGTATTCAATTGGGACCTACAGATCAGGGTGTGGGCAAGCACTCGAAATGGACAGGCAAAAAAAGTTTAGCGCAATTGGGACCTACAGATCAGGGTGTGGGCAAGCTTCTATTTCAAACAGCTTTAGAATTTGAGGTGTGACCGGAATGGAGAGGCACAATCAATTGCAGTCATCTGAGTTGCCAAAGCAGCAAGCCAGCGAGGGCAACATTTTGTTGGATAATCCTGGCTCGGCTGTAGTGTTCCTTGTTAGTTATGTGCATGTCAATAAACAGAGCCTGGACTTAGCTAATCTGGGCGCGTCAATGTAAGCCAGACGCATACTTGGTTCATGCGGTGGTTGTCCGGTTTTTCAGCTCTTCAGTTTTCACGTAGTGGTGACCGTGCACTGCATGAACTCGTTCGTGGGATGGCGCGAGCAAGTAGGAGATCGTGCTGTGTGCGGTGTGTGGCCGATTGGCCGTTGTATTCAGTCTTTTATATTAAGTAACAAAGAGTCAGAAAAGCCCGCGGTTGTTAGCGGCACCAATTCCTCTGTTTTCCACCGAGTTCGCGTGTGTTCTCTGTGAGAGTGTGTTCGATCCGCGGTGTTCTTCTCCAGCTCCGGCGACGGGCGCCGGTGAGCCGGAGTCTACAATTGGTATCGGAGCCGAGGAAGGGGAATTGGGTGCGCAGCCATGGCGTCGCGGAGTCATTCGAGGCAGCAGTCGCCTGTGCGCTCGCCGTCCGGGAGCCGCTCGCCGCGACGTCGCTCGCGCAACCGTGGTGGACGCCGTGGGTGGCCAGTGCATCCACGGGAGGCCGTTGTCGAGCGCGTTGTGCGTGAGACGTCGGGCTCCGGCAACTGGCCGCAGCTCACGAAGCCCAACTACGACTCATGGTCGTTGTTGATGAAGCTCAAGTTGCAGGCCCGCTATCTTTGGGAAGCCGTCGAGGAGGACGACGTCGACTTCCACGACGACCGTTCCGCGCTGGAGGCGATCTGCTCCGCCGTGCCCCAGGAGATGGTGCCGACCTTGGCGACAAAATCGACAGCCAAGGAGGCGTGGGAGGCAATCCGCACCATGCGCATCGGAGATGAGCGGGTGCGCAAGTCGACGGCGCAATCTCTCAGGGCGGAGTACGAGCAGATCAACTTCCGGGATGGTGAGTCTATTGAAGATTTTGCTTTGCGCCTATCCAATTTGGTGCAGCGCCTGGCGATTCTTGGTGATCCTGAACCGGAAGAGAAGGCGGTGGCGAAGTACCTTCGCGTCGCGCGTCCGAGGTACAAGCAATTGGTGATCTCCATCGAGACCCTGCTCAACATAGATGAGCTCTCGATTGAGGAGGTCATGGGGCGTCTCAAGGCGGCGGAAGACCGGAGTGACTCCGGCGGGTCGTCCACTGCGCGCCTCAACAACACCGAAGAGGAGCTCGTGGCACGGGTGGTGTCCCGGCTACAACTCTCTGGTGCAGGCGCGTCGGCGGGCGGTGGGCGTCCTACGACTTCCAACCAGAGGCGTGGGCGCAGCAACGGCCCACCGAAGCACCATGGAAGCAGCGGCGGTTCCAAGCCGCCGACCGGCAGTGACGGCAAGAAGAAGAAGCTCGCCGGAGACGAATGCTCATACTGCGGCAAGACAGGCCATTGGGCTCGCGAGTGCCGCAAGAAGAAAAGGGACGAGGTGGCCCACACGGCCCAGGCGGAAGAGGAGCCAAGAGAAGGGGCTCTGATGCTGGGGATCACCTCCCTGGATCCAGAGCCCACTCCAAATTTCCAACTGGAGGAGGTCCCTGCGCCGGCACCGTTGACCGAAGATGTCCTCACCGTGGAGATCGACGGAGGAGGGCACACACAGTGGGCATTTGCTGAAGAAGAGCCCACACCGGCCGCGTTCGTGGCTATGGAGGAGAAGCCAGAGGCGGTCATGTGTGTGGCCGTGGCGGCGGCGGCGGCCGCCATCCCCAGGCGATCCGGTGCTGCGACGTCGGAGATCCACCTCGACGAGCACAAGCTGTTCATGCAGCTTGGGGAGAAGAACGCCGGTGGGAGCGCGCGGTGGGTATTGGACACCGGCGCCACGAACCACATGACGGGCCAGCGTGATGCCTTCTCCGAGCTCGACACAGGCGTCCGCGGTACTGTGCGCTTCGGAGATGGATCGGTGGTCGCCATCGAGGGCCGCGGCACCATCCTCTTCAAGTGCAAGAATGGCACGCACCAGGTGTTGGCAGGGGTCTACTACATCCCGCGACTGACGGCGCGCATCATCAGCCTGGGGCAGCTCGACGAAGATGGCTACAAGGTTTTGATCGAGATGGGTGTGCTCAGGATTTGGGACCAGGCGAGGCGGCTGCTGATCAAGGTGGAGCGCTCGCCGAGCCGACTGTACATCCTCGACACCGACATCGACAAGCCGGTGTGCCTCGCTGCCCGGTGGTTCGAGGTGGCCTAGAAATGGCATGCCAGATTTGGCCATCTCGGGTTCCAGGCACTGAGGGTGCTGTCCAAGGGTGACATGGTTCGAGGGCTACCGTCGATCGAGCAGGTGGAGCAGCTTTGTGATAGCTGTTTGGCGGGGAAGCAGCGTCGACACCCGCTCCCGGCAACAAGCAAGTACCGCGCCCCCAACCTGCTGGAGCTGGTGCACGCCGACTTATGTGGGCTGATCACCCCTGAGACGCCCGGCGGCAAGCGGTCTTTCCTCCTCATCGTCGACGACAAGAGCCGTTTCATGTGGCTCGTACTGCTGGCGTCGAAGGACCAAGCTGGGCAGGCGCTCATTCAGTTCCAGGCACGAGCTGAGGTGGAGTCAGGACGGAAGCTGGGCACGCTCCGGACTGACCGTGGCGGGGAGTTCACGACGCGTGTGTTCACCGAGCACTGCGCCGAGCACGGCGTTCAGTGCCACCTGACGGCGCCCTACACGCCACAGCAGAACGGCGTGGTTGAAAGGCGCAACCAAACTGTGCTCGGCATGGCAAGAAGCATGTTGAAAGCCAAGAAGGTGCTGGGCTGGTTGTGGGGGGAGGCGGTGCTCACAGCCGTGTTCATCCTGAATCGGTCGTCGACGAGAAGCGTAGAAGGGAAAACACCGTTTGAAGCATGGTATGGTTTCAAGCCCCCTGTCCATTTCCTTTGAACCTTTGGTTGTGTGGCGCATGTCAAGGTGCCTGGAGGTGGACAACGCAAGCTGGATGACCGGAGCATGCCCACGGTGTTCATCGGGTACGAGCCGGGCTCCAAGGCCTACCGGTTCTACAATCCGGACACCGACCGCGTGATCATCTCACGGGACGCGGTGTTCGAGGAAGACAGGGCGTGGGACTGGAGCGGCGAGAAAGGGCCTGATGATGATGACACGGAGCCTTTCATCGTCGAGCACACAACTGTGACCTTGGTGCGCGGCATTCAGACTGAGGCTGCGCAGGAGGGCACGGCGGACATGGCTTCACCAGCAAGCTCCAGGAACGCGGGGGGGAGCCCCGGTTCACCAGAGACGCCAGCGCACGACTTGGGGGGAGCGGGCTCACCCGGCTCAGCTCGAACGCCGGTGGAGTTTGTCTCGCCGCCCGAGCTGTCCCCGGATCTCGATGGCGACCATGATGACGGCGCACCACTCCGGTTCAGAGCACTGGACAACGTGCTTGGGCCAGTGGAAATTCCAGGCTTGGTGGAGCGGGACTTCGCCGTGGACGAGGAACTGCTCCTTGCTTCCGGGGATGATGAGCCTAACACTTTTGAGGAGGCTCGGGGTGACGCAAGGTGGCGCAAGGCGATGATGGAGGAGATGGCATCCATCGAGGAGAACAAGACCTGGGCTTTGGCTGATCTGCCACACGGCCATCGCCCGATCGGTCTTAAATGGGTGTTCAAGCTGAAGCACGACGAACAAGGGGCCGTCATCAAGCACAAAGCGCGCATCGTCGCCAAAGGCTACATCCAGCAGCCGGGGATCGACTACGATGAAGTTTTTGCCCCGGTTGCACGCATGGAATCCGTGCGCATGCTGTTGGCTGTTGCAGCTCAGAGGGGCTGGCTTGTTCATCACATGGATGTCAAGTCAGCCTTTCTGAATGGAGACCTGAAGGAGGAGGTTTATGTTCGGCAGCCGCCGGGATTTGTTGCTGCAGGACACGAAGGGAAGGTTCTCAGGTTGAAGAAGGCGCTGTACGGGCTCAAACAGGCGCCAAGAGTGTGGAACGCTAAGCTCGACAACACTCTGCGCGAGCTCGGCTTCACAAGGTGCAGCAGTGAACATGGGATGTACACCAAGGGCAGTGCGACGTCGCGCGTGGTGGTCGGGGTCTACGTTGACGACCTGATCATCACTGGCGCACGGGCTGCCGATGTGGATTTCTTCAAGGAGCAGATGCGGCGGATGTTCAAGATGAGTGATCTCGGGCTTCTGTCCTTCTACCTGGGGCTAGAGGTCAAGCAATCAGGGGACGCGATCACCCTTGGCCAAGCAGCTTATGCTCGCAAGCTGTTGGAGAAAGCAGGCATGGCAGGCTGCAATCCGTGCCACATCCCAATGGAGGTCCGGCTGAAGCTCTCTGCTAAGAGCTCAGCTCCGTATGTTGATGCCACGATGTACAGGAGCTTGGTGGGGAGTCTACGTTATCTGGTACATACGAGGCCAGACCTGACGTTCGCGGTGGGCTATGTGAGTCGATTCATGGAGAAGCCGAAGGAAGATCACTACGCCGCCGTGAAGCACATCCTGCGCTACATCGCCGGCACCATCAACTACGGACTTCGCTACCCCAAGCTCAGCTGCCCCGACGGCAAGCTGATGGGCTACTCACTGACGGGCTACACTGACAGCGACTTGGGGGGCGACGTGGATGAACGGAGGAGCACCGGAGGCGTGATCTTCTTCCTGGGCGACATGCCAGTCTCGTGGCAGTCCCAGAAACAGAAGACGGTGGCTCTTTCGTCATGCGAATCAGAGTACATGGCTGGCGCAGCTGGAGCGTGTCAGGCTGTGTGGCTAGTACGGCTGCTGGGCGACATCACCGGCGACAAGGTCCGGCCGCCGCTACTAAAGATGGACAATCAGTCCGCAATCGCTTTGAGCAAGAACCCGGTACTCCATGACAGAAGTAAGCACATTGACACTAAATTCCATTTTATTCGTGAATGCGTGGAGGCCGGGAAGATTTGCGTGGACCATGTGAGCACTGAGGAACAGCTCGCGGACGTCCTGACGAAGTCACTGGCACGGACGAGGTTCACTGAACTGCGCAGCAAGATTGGCGTCGTCATCATCAGGTAAGCCGAGCAAGTCTTAGGGGGAGATTGTTGGATAATCCTGGCTCGGCTGTAGTGTTCCTTGTTAGTTATGTGCATGTCAATAAACAGAGCCTGGACTTAGCTAATCTGGGCGCGTCAATGTAAGCCAGACGCATGCTTGGTTCATGCGGTGGTTGTCCGGTTTTTCAGCTCTTCAGTTTTCACGTAGTGGTGACCGTGCACTGCATGAACTCGTTCGTGGGATGGCGCGAGCAAGTAGGAGATCGTGCTGTGTGCGGTGTGTGGCCGATTGGCCGTTGTATTCAGTCTTTTATATTAAGTAACAAAGAGTCAGAAAAGCCCGCGGTTGTTAGCGGCACCAATTCCTCTGTTTTCCACCGAGTTCGCGTGTGTTCTCTGTGAGAGTGTGTTCGATCCGCGGTGTTCTTCTCCAGCTCCGGCGACGGGCGCCGGTGAGCCGGAGTCTACACATTTGTCCTTCCTCTGATTATAAGATGGCTGAGATGATTGGTCGTCTAAAACTTACAGCTGAGGAAAGTGATGCTCTGGAAGTAGATGATGATGATGAGACTGAGCTTGCAACTTCCAAGTGCGCGATTATTGGTAAAGTTCTATCGCAAGGGGTATTACATATCCAAACAATTATGGCAGCACTGAGGCCAGCATGGGGAAATCCAAAAGGACTGATTGTAAGATCAGTAGGGGAGAACCTGTTTATTGCAGAGTTTGGCTCAAAGCAAGATAAGGACCGGGTCCTAGATGGCTCACCATGGAACATTGGTAAGCGAGCTGTCTTGATTCAGGAATTTGATGCCAATTTGAGGCCATTAGATATTGTCTTCAATTACATGTCGATTTGGGTGAGAATTAAAAATCTTCCTTTTGGTCTGATGAATAAACATTGGGGAGAAGAGCTTGCAAGGAAAATTGGAATTTTGGAAAAGTTAGATGTTGATGCTCAGGGCCGGGCTTGGGACCTCTCCTGAGGGCAAAAGTGAAAATTGATATAACAAAGTCTTTACGAAGGGGATGTCAATATTTTCAACAAAAAGGCAGGCAGAGGAATGGTACAAGGTACAGTATGAAAAATTGCCAAATTATCGCTACTCTTGTGGAATTATTGGACATGCATCAATAGAGTGTCCCACCCCGGCTGGGCGTGATGAAAATGGTATGCTCCCATATAATCTGAACCTGAGAGTTTTAGATGAAAGAAAGAAGAAGTTCTTTGATGACCTATCAAGCCAAAGCTCCAGACTCCAGTTCACCATAGAGGCATTACGATGTGGCAAATGGACGAGATGCTTTGTCAAGTGACCAGGATTTAAACACTCGAATGATCATTTGAATAATACAGAAATATGAGGACAGCAAAACATGGAGGGGAATGAAAAGAAGAACCACAAATTTTTTTCTCCAAATGAGAGTCACAATATGGGAGAGAAGTACAGTATTACAAAAATAAATCCGAAGACAAATTCCAAGGCTATTAAGAGTATTGAGAGAGCTTTGTGTAAGGTTCAGAACCCTTCTACATCAAGCCAAGGAAAAAAAGAAAGCAGGTGAGACGACCACAGGATGTTGGAGAAATGATGTACTGATTGACAGTACAGGAGATTTGCAAATGGCTATTGTGCCTGCTCACCCTTCAATAGAGCCTCCTGATTATTATAATGGGGTGGTATAGGTGTTGAAGTGACTGAATATGAGTCAACAAAAAAGCAGAAAATAGGGTCTAATGTTGAAATGGCGGGATTGCATAGTCAATCCCACCTAGAACAATGAGGCTAATACCTTAGAATTGTCGGGGATTGGGGAATGGTCCGGTAATTCTCGGGCTTCTGGATATCCAGAAGCAGGAGGCCCCAGACGTCCTTTTTCTATCAGAAACTAAACATGATGGGAAATGGATGGAATGGTTGAGGTGGAAAATGGAATTGACTAACCTGGTAACGGTGGACAGTGAGGGTTGGAGTCGTGGTTTAGCTCTGTTCTGGAGGAAGGGAGTTGAGCTAAAGGTGGAAAACTATTCCAAATATCATATTGATTGTATGATAAAGGAGGAGGATGGCTTTGTATGGTGTTTCACTAGTATTTATGGGGAATCAAAAGGTGAGGAAAAGGACAAGACGTGGGATACTTTGCACCTTTTAAAGGAACAAAATGATTTCCCATGGCTTTGTAGTGGTGACTTTAATGAAATACTCTTTGGATGTGAGAAAGAGGGTGGTCCTCCAAGGGCAGAATCAAGTATGAAGAAATTTCGGCTTGCCTTAGAGGATTGTGGCCTACGCCTACATGATTTAGGGTTTGTTGGCGACCCTTTTGCTTGGAGTAATAATCATTATGAGGCTTCTAAGTTTATAAAAGAGAGACTGGACCGAGCAGTTGCAAATAGTGCCTGGAGAAGTGCTTTCCCCTTGGTGAGGGTTGTTAATGGGGACCCCAAACGTTCGGATCACAGACCTATTACTATTGATGTGGGAAGTAGGGAAAATAGGGAGTGGAATAGGCAGGTAGAGGTCTTGCCAAAATTTGAAGCTAAATGGCTAGACCAAGAAGAGTGTGACAATAGGGTGATGGAAGCTTGGAGGGGCGCCATAGAGGAAGGGTGTACTGGTATCGTGGATGTACAGAAGAAGATTCCGAGGGATCTTTGGGAATGGGACAGGAATGTTTTAGGACAATTACAGAAAAGGATTAATAAAGTGAGACAGGATTTGGAACTATGCAGGCAACGAAATATTTCACAAGAAGCAATAAACCAGGAAAATATATTGCATTATAAACTCGATCGTCTAGAAGATCAACAAAATATTTATTGGAAACAACGCGCTCATAACACATGGAATACTGGTTTTTCCATGCTTTCGCTTCAAAACGCAAAGCAAAGAATTATGTAAGAAAGCTGAAAGATGAGAATGGAGATGTCATAGAGGGCGAGCACCTGAAGAACTTCAATGCTAACCAATTTATGCAGCTGTTCATGTCCCATGCAGGTACTCAGGTTGATTTTGAAGGGGTAATGAACTGTGTGCATCATATAATCACACCAGAGATGAACGAAGTCCTACTTGAACCATTTACAGGAGAGGAAGTCTGGAAAGCTCTTGAAAGTATTGGAGATTTGAAGGCACCAGGTACTGACGGTATGCCCTCTATTTTTTATAAGAAATTTTGGCCTATGATCGGGGAACAAGTGAAAAAAAGTTCTTGATGTTTTGAATGGGGGTCCAATGCCGGAGGATTGGAATGATACAATTATTATTTTGATTCCTAAAACCAACTCATCTCAAATGTTAAAGGATTTGAGGCCAATTAGTTTATGCAATGTGTTGTACAAGCTTATATCGAAGGTCCTTGCCAATCGACTAAAAAAAATCTTGCCTGCCATTATTTCCCCGTCACAAAGTGCTTTTGTTCCTGGAAGATTAATTACAGATGATGTTTTATTGGCTTATGAGCTAATTCATCACTTAAAGTCCAAAAGAAAAGGTGAGGAGGGTTTGACTGCTATTAAACTAGACATGAGCAAAGCATATGATAGAGTAGAATGGATCTTTTTAGAAAAGATTATGAGGAAGATGGATTTTAGTGGGAGATGGATTCAGCTTATTATGAAATGTGTGACATCTGTTTCATATAAAATTAATGTCAATGGGTCTTTTACAACTAAAATTCTCCCTCAGCATGGCTTAAGGCAGGGGGACCCCTTGTCACCCTACTTATTTATCTTATGTGCAGAAGGCCTCTCGGCAATGTTGCAAAAAGCAGAGAGTGAACATAAGATTGAAGGCATTAAGATTAGCCGGCATGCGCCTAGAGTTAATCATCTGTTCTTTGCAGATGACTCTTTGATTTGAATGAGAGCAAGGATAGCTGATATACAAGAACTCGGGCGTATTTTGGATGTTTATGAACGGGCTACTAGACAGGTGAATAACAAAGATAAATCCTCTATAATGTTCAGTCCAAATACTAATCAACAAGTGAAGATCCAAGTCAGAACCATCCTTCCCATTGAAGGCGAGGCAAGGAGTGAAAAATATTTGGGCTTGCCGATTGCAGTTGGGAAATCAAGGAAGAGTGTTTTTGGATATATCAAGAAGAAGATACGGTGCAGAATTCAAGGTTGACAAGAAAAACTCCTCTCAAAGGCATGGAAAGAAATTCTAGTTAAAGCCATAGCACAATCTATCCCGATCTATGCCATGTCATGTTTTGACCTTACCAAAGGCTTATGTGATGAGCTGAATGGCATGATTGGGAGATATTGGTGGAGCCAAGAAGATAAAATAAATAAGATTCATTGGCTCAGCTGGGAAAAACTTATTATTTATAAGAACAAAGGTGGTCTAGAATTTAGAGATTTATATTTTTGTTTAACATGGCCATGCTAAGTCGCCAAGCTTGGAGGCTGCTTACCAACCCTCAAATGCTATGTGGATAGGTAATTAAGGCAAAGTATTTCCCACATACAAACATACTCAAATGTACAGCTCGACCTAGTATATCATACACCTGGAGTAGCATCCTAAAAGGGGTTGAATTGTTGAAAGAAGGCCTCATATGCGGATCGGTAATGGGGAGAATGTCAACATATAGGATGATCCATGGCTACATAGGGCCACCACAAGAAACTAATCACTCCCAAAGGTGCCTCGTTGTTGACAAGAGTGAGTGAGCTCATAGATCCGGTGACAGGCAATTGGGACCAGCAACTAATTTATGATACATTTTGGCAAGAAGAGGTAGATACAATCCTTCATATTCCAATTGATAGTGAAATGGAAGACTGGTCTGCCTAGCATTTTAACGACAAAGGATTATTCTCAGTAAAGTCTGCTTATAAAGTAGCAGTGGCGAGAAGAGAGGCATTCGCTGGCCGGGATGCATCTAGTTCTAGTACTGAAGGATAGAAAGAGGGTGAATTTGAATGGCGCAAAATATGGCAACTTCAAGTCCCAAACAAAGTAAAGATGTTTTTGTGGTGACTAGCTCATAACAACCTACCAGTAAGGAGAAATTTGGCAAGGAGGGGCGTTTTGACAGACACAAGATGTCCAGTCTGCCAAAGAAGTGATGAAGATTGTGAACACATTTTCTTCAAATGTAAGAATTTTAAAACCTGTTGGCGCTTACAGGACATGGAAGACATTAGATCTATTTTGTCTTCTTGTCAATCAGGAATTGAGACAATCTCTGAGATACAGTATGCAAGTTAGAGAAGACTAATCAAATGAAGGTTATCGTATTCCTTTGGAGATGGTGGTCAGCAAGGAATAAAGCAAATGAAGGTGAGAGAATGCAATCTGCAGCTGAAATTCAATGCTCAGTCTCATATTTCCTAATGAAATTTGAGAACCTTGAAAACAATAATAAAGAAGTCCACAGTGGTGTCAAACATAGATGGAGACCACCCCAGGAGTACTACAAAATTAATATTGATGGTGCCTTTGATTCCAAATCAGGAATTGGAGGGTGGGGCTTTGTTGTCAGGGATATGAAAGGTGAAGTGATGTTGTCTAGTGCTGGTAATATTTGTCATGTGGCGTGTGCTATTCATGCTGAAGCTGTTTCAGCTCTTTGAAGTGTGGAAAATGCTGCTCACTTGGATATGCAACGTGTTATTTTGGAGACTGATGCAATAGTGCTCGCAACTGCTCTCAACTCAGCAGATGTCGACCGAAGTGCTATTGGCAACCTAGGCACCAGATTAGAAATTTAGGCCCCGTTTGGTAGGGCTTCTCCAGCGGCTTCAGGAGCCGTTTGGAGCTGTTTTCTGCCAAACGGGGTAAAATGAAACGGCTCCACCGATAAAACCCCTAAAAACGTGCTCTCACAGAGCTTTGGGGTGGGAAGGAGCCAAAAATAGTGGCTTTTTCCGGCTCCTCCTCCAGCCCCCTAAAACATGCTCTCACAGGGAAGCCATTTTGCTAAACGGTTTACCAAAACCGCTTCAGCTCCACCGGTGGAGCTGTTCGTGGAGCTGAAGCAAAAAAAAATGAGCTTCACTAGTGAAGTGAAGCCCTGACCAAACGGGGCCTTAGTGTGTTTTGAGTTCTCTTCTTGTATTATCTCAGTCTTTAATAGAGAATGTGATAAGGTCGCTGATTTTTTAGCTAAATATGGAGCTAATGTGGTAGCCCCTGGCTCGGATGAGTTGATGAGCCAGGTCCCCGAGTTTGTAAGGGACTTAATTTCTGGCGATTTGCCTCCTTCTGAAGACTAATGAAGTTCTGAGATTCAAAAAAATACGTGGGATTCCATGAGATCTGCGCTCCGAAAAAGGGCGAGATCGTGTTCGTGTCCGCCGCGTCTGGCACCGTCGGGCAGTTGGTGGGCCAGTTCGCGAGGTTCGCCATCTGCTACGTCGTCGGCAGCGCCAGGTCCAGGAGAAGGTGGAGCTACTCAAGGCCAGGTTCGGCTTCCACAACGCCTTCAACTACAAGGAGGAGCTCGACCTCGGCGCCGCGCTCAAGCGCTGCTTCCCCGAGGGCATCGACGTTAACTTCGAGAACGTCCATCGGGGGTGCCATGCTCGACGCCGTCCTGCTCAACATGCACATGCACAGCCAGATCGTCGTCTGCGGGCTCATCTCGCAGTACAACCTGGCGGACGGGGAGAAGGACGCCGTGCGAAACCTCGCCGCCGTGCCGTCGTCATCGCCCAGCGTCAGAAAAAAAAATTGGGTGCAGCCGCACCGGCCCACTTGGAATGTATACCATGTGTCCTATAAAGGACATCACATGGCCAGATGGTACTTTAAAAATAAGCAACTAAAATCTTCTTAGATATGAAAACTCCACCTCCTGGCTGTGTGATGGATTTTCTGAGACACATATCAGATCAAGCAGTTGTGCATGGGGGAGGATAATTTTTTTTGGGACCAATCGATAGATGTGTCACTACTACTCTGTTTCAGTTTTCCTTTTCTCTTCTTGAATAATTAATCGTGGCAATCGATGCTTTTGTTTTGAATATGGCCGCATTTGGCCAGTTTGGTGAGATAATTGCATGGAAAAATGGGGATTGGTGGTGGGGTTTGAACTTCGTCAGGGGATTGAATGACGATCGAGACTGACTGGGAGAGCAGGCAGAGTCTGAGATTCAGTCAGTTTTGACTCTGGTTTCAAATTCAAGCCAGCGTGATTTGGGTGCCGTTGGTGCGATCCCAATACTCACTGCGGTGAAGGGAAGATTTGGGCAAATTGCTTTCACATGTCATACTCATTACGGTCAACCGATTTTCTTTTTTTTTTAACACAATGGCAGGAGCTCTGCTTTTCAATTAAGATAGGGAAAGAAAATTTATGTACAAGCAAGGACAAACGAGATTAAGGTTTTATCCCCCCTTCCTCCATACACATGTGAGCTAAACGTACTCAAGAGCTCTCTTCCTTTGCTGTATGTCTTCCTTTATCCTTGTGGCTACTTGCGGCACCGTTTCTATCAAGTTGTCAAAAATTCTCCTATTTCTCTCCTTCCATATATTCCAGAAGGTGTAGATAACTACCCCGTTCAGTCACCTACGCTCAGATCTTGGCACTTTCGCTGCCGCGTCTTCCCACCATGACTTGATGTGGGTGGGGTCTACCTGGAGGTGCTGCTGCAGTTGAGTGAAGTTTTCTCACGATAGGATTTAACCCCAAACCGTCTTGGCAAAAGGGCAACAAAGGCATAAGTGGAGGCTTGTTTCTAAGGGACCGTTGCATAGGACACATTGTTGTTGGTGCGGCCACCCTCTCTTTTGTAGGTTATGAGCCGTTAGAATTTTATCTTGCACTAAGATCCAGGCGAAGATCTTGCATCTGTTCTCCACATGCGCTTTCCAAATCAAGTCCATACGGAAGGAGGTAGCGAACCTCTGAATTGGATTCTGTATGCCGAGCGGGTGGAGAAATTCCCATCATTGGTCCAACGCTAGGTGATGGTGTCCTGGACGTCCTGTTGTAGGTGCACATCCTGTATTCGTATCCAGAGGGATACAAACTCCTCTATGTGGGTAGCCGAGGTGATTTTCCTCCCTAGCTTATGCATCCAATTATTGTTCCGTAGCTCTTTTTACACCGTTTGGTTTGTCCTTGAGACTAGCCGAAACAAGTTCGGGGCTAGATACTTAGGAGCCTGTCCATCGAGCCAACTGTGGTGCCAAAACTTTGTCTTTGCACCATCTCCCAAAGATATAATGATTGAGGAGTTGAAGAGGAGGCGGTCATCATCAGAACATGGGAGCTCCGAGCCGCTCCAAGGCTTGGAATCGTCCACCCATTCTTGCCAAAGCCATCGCAACCAGAGAGCTCGCCCAAATCTCTTCAGGTCAGGGACGCCTAAACCGCCAAGGTCTTTTGGTCTGGTAACTGTCTGCCAGTTAACTAGGCAGTGCCCGCCGTTTGCATTCTCCTCCCCCTTCCACAAGAAAGACCTCCTGATTTTGTCGATCTTCTTCTTAGCCCAAGCGGCGAGAGGAAACACTGTCAGGTGGTAGGTTGGCATGGAGGAGAGGACAGAGGTTACAAGAGTGAGGCGTCCCGCTCTGTTCAGCCATCTTCCTTTCCATTTGGGTAGCCTGTGCCCAATCCGGTCTATGAGAGGTTGCACATGGATCCTTTGCAGTGATCTAATGTGGAGTTGTAGCCCCAAATATTTGCATGGGAAGCCCCCTCTAGTACCGGTGAAAGGTGATAGTACTTGGTCTAGGTCGACGTTTTCACAACCAATTGGATGCACATAGCTCTTCTGTAGATTAATATGGAGTCCCGAGAATGTGCCAAACGCCTGCAGGATGGTTTTAACAGCTTCTACATCGTCTTTTGTGGGGCTGATGAAAATGGCGGCATCATCTGCATACAATGAGGTTCTCCATTCAGCCGCCATGATTGGTAAGGGGGTGAGAATCCCCTGTTGAGTTGCTAGGTCAAGCAGACATTGAAGCAGGTCCATAGCTAGGATGAATAGCATCGGTGAAAGCGGATCTCCCTGGCGGACGCCTCTGGCATGGCTAAAGGTGGCCCCCTGTCGCCCATTCAGCATGGGTGTCGAGGAGGATGTACGCAGAAGGATAGAGATCCATTCCTGCCATCGCTGCCTGAAGCCTAGAGCCTGCATCGTCTCAAGCAAGTACCCCCAGTGTACCGTATCAAAGGCTTTGTGGATGTCTAGTTTCATGAACAAAGCCGGAATCTTCTGCTTGTGTAGTCTTTTGACCATGCCCTGGACGTACAGAAAATTATCGTGGATGCTTCTCCTTTTTATAAATGCGCTTTGGCAGTTCGAGACAAGGGAGTTGAGTCGGGGGGCAATGTCGATGTTTTACCACCGATAGCCTGCCACGGGGTTACCCGGGACAGTATGTTCGGGCTTCAGCGTATGCGGAACTCGACGGTGAACGCAAGAGATAGTCAATTTATCCTAGTTCAGGCCCTCGACTGTGGTCGAGTAATAGCCCTACGTTCAGTCGGCGTTAGCCTTTGCGTTGTATTGATTGTGTTGAATCGTCCTCCCTAGGAACTCCACCCTCCTTTATATAGTCAGGAGATCAGAGTCCTAGTCAGTTTACAATGAGAGTTCCTAGTAGGATTATAGAATACTACTACTACTAGGATTACATGAGAAGAATCCTAGTTGGACTAGATCTTCTCCCTTTCTGGCGGGGTATCCTGTGGGTCCCGCATCGACAAGCCCCCGAGCACTTCATGGTTGAGTTCTGGAAGCCTCATCTTGTTCCTTTAGGTCTTGTCAAGTAGAAACAAGCGTCGTCCGAGTGCTTTCTTGAGCGAAACCGTGCAGCGCTTCATGAGATCTTTGGTTGGTGTGTACCTTTTTTGAAGAAAAAAGTATTCCCATTTGGGTGTAGCCCCCGAGCCTCTTGCTTTTTGGCATAAGGAGCTGGAGGGTCTTCTCTTAAAATCATTCTGATTCTTCGTCGAAGGGTTCCTGAGTATATACCCGGGTTCTTTATCAAAAAAGAGCTCATTCTGATTCTTTGTCGAAGGGTTCCTGAGCATATACCCGGGTTCTTTATCAAAAAAAGAGCTCGGGTATAGCTAGGTCCGGGTTCTTTTTGTCTTGATGTCTTGAAGTGATCTATCTTGAAGAAGTCTTCTTGGTGATGTGCGCTTTTTTGGAGAAAAAGTGCACTCACTAAGTGTTGCCCCCGAGCCTCTTGCTATTTGGAACAAAAAGTTAGAGGGTCTTGGATCTTATGTTGTTTTACAACTCTTGTCTTGAAGAAGTCTTTTGAGTGATGTGCGCTTTTTTGAAGAAAAAGACACTCACTAAGTGTAGCCCCCGAGCCTCTTGCTATTTGGAACAAAGAGTTGGAGGGTCTTGAATCTGAGTTGTTCAAAGAACTGAAAACTTCCCCTGATGTAGCCCCCGAGCATTCTTCAAAAAAAACTCGGATATAGAATCTTGGCATATCCTCTGGTAATCTGCTGTTGTCAAATGTAGAGTCTGCTGCTTTCAGATGTAGAGTCTGCTTGCTTTTAGATGTAGAGTCTGCTGCTTTTCAGAGGTAGAGTCTGCTGTTGTCAGGTGTAGTTGTATGGTGGTGGTTGAGTGTAAATGCCTTTTGTTCATGGGTTGTACAGTGTTGGTATATTCTCCCGAATATGCTTGTTGAGTACTATTGCTTCACGCTGAGTTCTCTTTCATTGAATTCTGTCTTTTCACCGTGTCCTTTGTTAGGTTTGTTCTGCTGGTGCTCCCGGTCCATGTGCACCGCTTCTTTGGTCTATAAATATCCTCCTTGTGTGCTGCTTTGATTCATCGAGCACTTTGTTGTGTGGTTTGAAATTCCCGTAGTCATGAATATGATAGTTTGTGAAGTAGAGCAGCCCCCGGGCGTATTTTGTAGTTCTTGTACATCTTGTCGTAGCTAGAGGAAGTCTTGTGATAGGGATTAGAGGTAGACTGATCCCGCAGCGGTTTCGTACTTGGAAGTACATGGCGGTAGTTGGAAGAAGTCTTATGATGCGGGATGCGTTCCTTTATCCAAAGAGCCTTACGGGTTGATCTTCGCCTTTGTCTTGAGATCGCCCGGTCTTGAGATCAACACCATATCCGTATCACATCGAACTTGGGTAGAGCGGATGCCTCATTGACTTCCCAGTGGTCTATGTTGTCCCGCCGTGCTGCTGATTTCTACCTTGTATGCACTGCGTCCATCCTTTGAAGAAAATAGTGTAGCCGAGTGCGGCTTGTTCTACCGAGTAGCAATTTGGAGCACGTAGTCATTCTAGAACCTAGTTGTCTCCGGGTTCCTTTTTGCTACCTTGCCTGTCGTAGTACCGAGTTCGTTGGGTCTTGTAAGATGTGTAATCTTGTATCTTTTGAAGTCATTTGTAATGGAAAGAATCTTGTCTTCTGAGTTGTCACATTTTACCCTGCTGATGTCCTAGTTGTTTTTGAGATTCCTGAGTTCTTTCTATAAAGGCTCCTTGTGAGATAACCTTTCATTGCTTCATGGCTGATAAGTTCTTTTTGTAGCAATATGATAGCTCTGTCGTTCTGCTAGATGGATAAGTCCGAAATCTACCCGTTGAACTGTACCGTTATGTGGATTTGTGCCTTCCGTCATTTTAACGGTGTCAGTAAATGGACCGTTGCGTTCTCACATCGTGCTTTTATGGGCCCGGTGGGCCACGTTTTACTGCTGTAAAATCTATTTAAAGGCCTTTCGTCTTCTTCTCCTTTACTGCTCCGCTTTTGCCTTGAAACCCTAGTTTTCAGAAATCCACCACCGCCATTGTCGCCATCATCTGAGCGCCGCCGTCTTAGCCTCGTCTTTCCCTAGTGCCTTTTTGCTTCTGCTGGTACATGGGTAGGAAGAAAGCCATGAGCAAGTCCTAGGCAGTCTTCGTGGATGAGGAGTCATCACTTTCCGTGATCGAGAACCAAGAGTTCATGGCCACGAGGGCTGCCTAGAAGGTTTGGCCGGCTCCGACAATGACTGAAGACCAGCTTCACGAGCTTGTTAGAGATGGTCTGATCCAGAGCAAGGACATTGCTGAATGGAGAGCTCCATGCGAGCATCGGGTCCCTGCTCCAGGTCCTGGTGAGATTATTCTTTTCGTCTCCTTTATCCGTGCTGGACTTTGCCTTCCTGCTTCCGCCTTCCTTCATCGATTTCTCGGTTATTTTGGGGTTAGCTTGAACCATCTTGCTCCCAATGCCGTCCTCCATCTCTTTGTTTTTATTCATCTTTGTGAAACTTTCCTTGGAATTCCTCCTTCTCTTTCTCTTTTCTGTCACTTCTTTCGTCTGAAGCCTCAACCCCACCGCGAAGACACCAATGTTCTTGACAGCTGCGGGATTCAGTTTCGCCAGGGTCTTAAAAGCAAATTCTTTGACTATGACCTGGTTGATTCTGTGAGGGATTGGCGTGTCGATAGGTTTTACGCCGCCAATTTGATTCCTCCTCTCGCTGTTCATTCTGGATCTAGTCCCTTGGTTAATGACCGGTGGGAAAAGAACCCCTTGACGTCGGACGAGCTCCAGGCGATCCATTCGTTTCTTGAGAGGATAAGTACTCTGAAACAGCAGGGCTTGACCGGCTTCGATATCGTCTCGTGTTTTCTTCGCCGTCGTGTTCAGCATCTGAAGGAGCGAGAGAACTTTGGCTTTGAGTACTCTGGGGCTGAGGATCATTCACGCATGGTCCCTGCCCTTGAGTTGACCGACGAGGAGGTACTCGAGCGTCTTCAGAAGATGCTAAAAGGAGCAAGCGTTGTCCCGCTTACTGTCTCCGAGTACTGTGCAAAGAACCCGCCTCTAGCTGTAAGTTGTTTTCTCTTTGTGCGGGTACTTTTTGTATTTTTTTGTTGTATCTATTTTCGCTTAATCTTCCTTGTCTTGTTGTCTTATTTTTTCATAGGAATTGGGGCGTAACTTCGTTGACCCAATTCCCCTTGACGCCCTCCCTGCCATTGTGGGGGCTAGGGGTAGTCTTGCTGGGGCTTCTTTAACCAGTAAGTCACAAACTGCCGTAATGCTTCCTGGTGTTTCTTCCATAGACCCTGATGTATATGTAGAGTATGTTCCTCATTTAGTTCCTCGAGCTACTCGTAGCGTCGGCAAGAGGGGGTGAGTGGCTGGTTCTTCTTCTGGTGTGCCTGCTGCCAAAAAAGCTCGCCAGCCGAGTACTTGTCCAGGTACTCAAGTTATAGCTAGCATGCTCTTAGGTGAGCACATTAATATGCTTTGTCCTTCTGTTGCTTGTTTTTGTCTTTAACCGAGTACTTTTGTCCTTTTTTAGCTGGTGCTATGGTGGCCTTGGTCGAGACTAAGGAAGAAGAGGATGATGATGCACCCCTTGTCATGCGACGGTGAGTTATTTTCTCATTTTCCTATTGTTGAATCCCTCCTTTTGTTTTGACTTTTGGTCTTGATCCTTTTGTAGTAAGCGGTTGTCGGGTACGAGTTCTTCTAGGGCTCCGGCCCCGAGTTCTTCTAGGGCTCCAGTACCACTGGGCTGCTCTTGTCGTAGGGTGGCGGTGATGTTTTTGCCACCATAGTTCCTCCTGCAAGGTCTTCTTTCGGTTTTTTAAGAAGAAGATAGTTGAGTAAGTGACTCTTTGTTGTGCTTCTTTGCCTTTTGCCTTTCCTTTTCCTGACTTGTGTTCTTATCGATGAGTTTCTCTATCATCTTGCAGTCCCTCGCCTTCTCTTACTCCCCCGCCGCCCTCTAGTCAGCCTTCTAGTGCGCCCCATGTACTGAGTCGAAGGACTCGGAGAGTATAGTCGGTGAGGTGGCTGTGAGGGAAGCTGCCCCCCCTGCTGCTGCTGACCCTATTGCTCCAGAGGTGATTGTGGTCACGACGGTGGGTACTTCTGAGGAGGTAGCCGAGGCTTCCCAGGATACAGCCCCGGCCTTGCCTTTTTTGCCTGCGCCGGCTTCTCCCTCAGCTCCCCTTGGTACCGGTGCTTCGCGCTTGGATGACGATGTGTTGCATCAATTCGATGCTACTCATCGGTTGTCTGAGCTGACCGTAGCCTGGAGGAACTTGGCGTCCTCTATGACTTCTTTTGGGGAAAAGCTCCAGGTTAGTTTTTCTGAGATTCTTTCTTTGGCTGTTCATCTTTCTCTTGTTCTTACACCTTGGTTTTCTCTCTCTCTCTATTTGCTCAGTCTTTTTCTCATGATCATACCAGCTTCTTTTTCTCGTCTGAAACCAAGAAAAAGTTGTCCTCTCGAGGTGAGTGCCTTGAAGGCAGAGCTTGACGTCTATCTGGCCGAGTTGGAGACCGAGCGCTAGACGCATCAGAAAGAGGAGAAGGCTCTCCACGCTTCGGGTTGTTGAAGCGGAAAAGTTGAGGGATGTTGCGGTGGAGTCCCTGAAGAATGAGTGCAAAGGTATTGCGGGTTCTTTTTGTTTCCTTTTGTATTCTGATTTTCTTTTCCGCTGACTTGTTTTTGTTGCCTAGTCTAGCTCTCCGAGTTGAAAAGCAGAAGCTCTCGAAGGGTCTTGAGGAAATGAAGACCACCACCCGCAATAGTCACAACAGGACTGAGGAGGTAATTACTCGCGCTGAAGAAGAACTCGCGCTTGCCAAACTGATTAGGCGTGGAGTTGATAGAGATCTTGTGTAGGCTCAAAAGACTATTCAAGACTTGTCTAGTAAGTTGGCAACAACCACTGAGAACTGGAACACTTTGTGGAAATCCTTCCGGTCAGTGGCGACCTTCTCCGGACTCCAGCAGATGACGGTCAACCTTGGGCTCAGTTCATTCCCCGAGTTCCAACCCGTTTCTAGGAGTTTGTGAAGAGGTGCGCTTATGTACCAGGAATGTTCTTGCCCAGGTCCGGGTTCTTTCTCCGGAGTTTCCCTGTCCAAGATCGCTGACGAAGCCAAAAGTCGAGAATATGTTGATGCTGTTGAAAGGGCGGAGCCTGAGGTCGAAGACTTAGCTAGTAGGATCGTTGATAACCTTAATATCGATATTTCTACTCCTGATGACAATGCTTGAATGTAATCAACCTTTGTACTCCGGCTTTTGTAACAGAATACTTATACTTCTTCTTGAATAGAGTTTGAATGAAGATCCTTTATTTTAGTTGACATCTTCTTTGCCTGAATGTCCTTGTCTTGTAAACAACTTGGTATATGTGGGTCGTTGTCTTGACAGACTTTCTTGATCTGTTGAGCGCTTTGTCTGGCTTGTCTGGCTTTTTATTTGTGATCTGTAAACAACTCGGTATAGATCGTTGTTTCGGCAGACTTTGTGTTCTTGTTAGTTCTGAAAAGACTTAGGACCGGCGATCTTGAGATTAATAAGTCTTTGAGCACTTCATGGTTGAGTTCTGGAAACTTCTTCTTGTTCCTTTAGGTCTTGCCGAGCAAGCGTTGCCCGAGTACTTTCCTGTGCGAAACCATGTAGCGCTTCTTGGATCTAACCAAGTGTAGCCCCCGAGCCTCTTGCTATTTGGAACAAGTAGCTGGAGGGTCTTGTCTTGAATTCGCTCTGATTTATGCTCGGGCTTAGTTTTAGTCATTTTTGCTTTTTGGTTCGGGTGTTAGCTTGTTAGCTACCCTCATCGGCGGGCTCAAGCATCTTTTTAGCTATTTTGCTCTTGGCCAGGATGCTCAGGCGTATTTTTAGCCATTTTGCTTTTGGTTCGGGTGTTAGCTTGTTAGCTACCCTCATCGGCGGGCTCAAGCATCTTTTCAGCTATTTTGCTCTCGGCCGGGATGCTCAGGCGTATTTTCAACCATTTTGCTTTTGGTTTGGGTGTTAGCTTATTAGCTACCCTCATCGGTGGGCTCAAGCATCTTTTAAGCTATTTTGCTCTCGGCCGGGATGCTCAGGCGTATTTTTAGCCATTTTGTTTTTTGTTTCGGGTGTTAGCTTGTTAGCTACCCTCATCGACGGGCTCAAGCATCTTTTCAAATATTTTGCTCTCGGCCGGGATGCTCAAGCGTATTTTCAATATTTTGCTTTTTGTTTGGTGTTAGCTTGTTAGCTACCCTCATCGGTGGGCTCAAGTATCTTTTCACTATTTTACTCTCGGCCGGGATGCTCAGGCATATTTTCAGCCATTTTGCTTAGTGAAGACAACTTGGAGAAAGTCATAACAAGACATATGTTGTGTAGAAAGATCATCTTTATTGATCATGAATCGTTGATGAGCCCTAATAATACATATGCTGTCGATGAACATTATATGTATTGATCATGGACGTTGATCCTTATGCGGCTTGAATATATATTCTTTCTTGAGTTGTTTTCACGTGTAGAATCTTCTTAGTTGGTCGATGTGCCATGTTTGTTGACTTCTTTTTCCATCCTCGGTTGTCAACTTGTATGTGCTGTGCCTGTCCGGTGGATCATTGTGATAATAAAAGGACCTTCCCATGGACTGAGTAGTTTATGGCGTCCTTCAGTTTTTTGTAATCTTCTTAGTACTAGATCTCCGATTTGGAGCGATCGAGGTTGGGTACTCTTGTTGTAGTGGCGTCTTAAACCTTGCAGGTATCTGGTTGATTGGAGGGTAGCGTTTACTCGACTCTCTTCGAGCTATCGAAGTTCTAATCTTCCGTGTGTTCTACTTCTCCTTACATCATCTTTTTCTATCCTTGGTGATGTCCAGATCAAGTCGGCAGGTAGTACGGCTTCTGACCCATAAACTAGGAAGAAGGGTGAGTAACCGGTGGCTCTGCTTATTTGAGTTTGTAGCCCCCATACTACTTTGGGTAGTTCTTCAATCCATTTGGATCCATAGTCTACCAATTCTTCATACAGTCTTGGCTTTAATCCAGCTAGTATGAGTCCGTTAGCCCTTTCTACCTGTCCGTTGGCTTCTGGATGTGCGACTAACGCGTAATCTATGCTAAAGCTGCAATCCTATGCCCAACTTTTGAATTCTGTAGCTGTGAAGGGAGATCCCAAATCTGTGATTATTCGGTTGGGCATGCCGAATCTGTGCATAATGTCTTGGATGAACTCTACTGCTTTGGCTGCGCTGTATTTTGCAAGTGGTTTGTTTTCAATCCACTTGCTGAACTTGTCAATTGCTACGAAGATGTACTCGAAACCGCCCTTTGCTTTCTTGAGAGGTCCTACTTGATCCAGCCCCCAGCAGGAGAAAGGCCAAGCGGGTGGGATGCAGATAAGATTGTGAGCTGGTACATGAGCTTGTCTTGCGAACATTTGACAGCCTTTGCATTTTCTGACTAGTTCTTCTGCGTCTTTCAGAGTTGCTGGCTAGTAGAATCCAGTGCGGAAAGCTTTGCCGACTAGTGTTCTTGAAGCGGCATGATTTCCATAGCAACCTGAGTGTATTTCGTCTAAGATCTCTTTGCCTTCTTCAAACGAGACATATTTTAGGAGTACTCCTGATGACGCGGCTCTTCTGTACAACTTTTCCCCACTAGGATGTAGTTCCTGCTTCTGCGAATGACTCTGGTAGCCTCCTCTTTATCTGCTGGCAGCTTGTTCTCTTTGATATAATCAATAAAGGCTTGTGTCCATGAGGTGTTGATTACCAAAATCTGGGTGCCTTTGACTGGGAGTTCAGGGGTTATCTCATCGGGTTGTTTGATAGAGGGAGCTGATAACTCCTCTATAAATACACCGGGTGGGACCTTCGCCCTGTCTGACCTGAGCTTAGCGAGGACGTCTATCGCAATATTAGAATCGCGCAGGACATGTAGAATTTCTAATCCTTGAAAATATTTTTCAAGCTTTCGTATTTCAGCACAGTAGGCGCCCATGTTTTCTTTGGTGCAATCCCAATCTTTGTTGACTTGGTTGATGACTACTGCCGAATCTCCATACACGAGCAATCGCTTGATTCCGAGGGTAATTGCGACTCGGAGCCCGTGGATGAGGGCTTCGTACTCTGCTTCATTGTTTGTAGCTTGCCATAATATCTGAAGGACATACTTGAGTTGTTTTCTGTCTGGAGAAATTAAGAGAACGCCTGCTCCGGCTCCGCCTAGCTTGAGCGATCCATCAAAGTACATCTTCCAATGGTCAAGGATGATGTTTGACATAGGTTGTTGAATTTCTGTCCACTCAACCACAAAATCAGTAAGAGCTTGGGATTTAATTACCTTTCATGGGGTGAAATCGATATTGAGAGCTCCAAGTTCAACTGCCCACTTAGATATGTGCCATGTTGTGTCTCTGTTGTGTAGGATGTCTCCGAGTGGGAAATCTATCACCATGGTAATCTTGTGGCTTTCAAAATAGTGGCGTAGCTTGCGTGAAGTGATCAGGAGAGCGTAGAGTAGCTTTTGCACATGCGGGTACCGGACTTTTGATTCTGACAGAACCACGTTGATGTAGTATATGGGGCGTTGTACTTTATATACGCGCCCTTCTTCTTCTCTTTCCACGACTATCGCTGTGCTGATCACCGTAGAAGTAGCCACAATATATAGCATCATGTCTTCGTTTTTCTTTGGTGGCGTGAGAACGGGCGATGATGTGAGGTATGCTTTAAGTCTTTTGAAAGCTTCGTTGGCTTCCTCCATCCACTTGAACTTGTCTGTCTTCTTTAGTAGTTTAAAGAAAGGTAACCCTTTTTCGCCGAGTCTTGATATGAAACGATTGAGGGCCACCATGCAGCCTGTTAGTTTCTGCACATCTTTGACGCTTCGAGGGGGTCCCATCTCTGTTATGGCTCAAATTTGTTTGGCGTTGGCTTCGATTCCACGATGACTGACCAAGAAACCGAGTAATTGTCCAGAAGGAACTCCGAATACACACTTGATTGGGTTCAATTTCCACCTCCACCTTTTCAGGTTTTTGAAGGTTTGCTTTAAGTCTTCAATAAGTGTGTCCGGGTTCTTTGTTTTCACTACTACGTCATCCACGTATGCCTCCACGTTTTCACCAATCTGTTCACCAAGGCACATCTGGATAGCTCTTTGGTAAGTAGCACCAGCATTCTTGAGTCCAAACGACATGGTCTTGTAGCAGTAGGCACCGAACGGAGTGATGAAAGATGTCTTGCTCTGGTCTTCTTCTTTTAAAGCGATTTGGTGATATCCTGAATAGCAATCAAGGAAGGATAATAGGGAAGATCCTGCTGTTGAATCAACTATCTAATCGATGCGTGGTAGCCCAAATGGATCTTTCGGGCAGTGTTTGTTGAGATCTATATAGTCGACGCACATGCACCACTCGTCTGTATTCTTCTTTTGTACTAGAACTGGATTCGCTAGCCAATTCGGATGAAGGATTTCTCTGATGAATCCGGCTGCCATTAGCTTTGTGATTTCTTTTTTAATTGCTGCCTTCTTGTCAGGTGAGAACCGTCTTAGTCGTTGCTTCACAGGCTTGGAGCCTTCGTTGATATCGATTCTGTGCTCAGCCAACTCTCTTGGGACACCTGGCATGTCGGCCGGCTTTCAAGCGAAGATATCTTTGTTGTCCCGAAGAAAGTTGGTGAGCGCGAGTTCCTATTTTGCCGAGAGGTGAGCACTGATGGTTGCCGTTTTGGCGGGATCACCGGTTCCCAGGTCGATTTGCTTGACGTCGGCTTCTTTTGGTGGTGCTAGGATGCTAGGCTTTTTAGCTGGTATCTCTAGTTCTTCCGGGCTCAGTTCCGTGACAATAGCAGCTATTTCTTTTCTACCATTGGTTGCTTGTGCTTTGGCTGCAATTTGAATTGCCTGAACATCGCAGTCAAAAGCGCGCTTCAAATCACTTTGCAGGGAGAGGACTCTGTTAGGCCCTGGCATCTTTAGCAATAGGTACGGGTAATGTGGTATTGCCATGAATTTTGCCAGTGCTGGACGTTCGAGGATTGCGTGGTATGATGATTCAAAGTCTGCAACTTCAAACTTGATGAACTCTGTGCGGTAGTTTGAGGGAGTTCCAAAAGTAACTGGTAGAGTGATTTGTCCAAGTGGCATGGCCGCCTTACCGGGTACTATCCCATAAAAAGGTGTGCTCGTTGGTGTAATCATCCCGGCGAGTTGTAATTCCATCTTCCTTAGAGTTTCTAAAAAAATGATGTTGAGTCCGGCTCCTCCATCAATTAGTACCTTTGTGAAAGTCATACCGGCGATGGTTGGATCTAGAACCAGTGGGTAATGACCTGCGTTTCCTACGCTAGTCCATTGGTCTTCTCTTGAAAACTGGATTGGATATTGTGACCAATTGAGATATCTTGGAGTAGCCGGTTCTGCTGCCATGATGGTTCAGAGAGCTAGCTTTTCTTGATGTTTGCTTCTGGAATCTGGAGCCCCGACGAAGATCACTGCTACTGTTCCCCTGAATTTTTGGAATCCATGGTCTTCGTGGTTGTCTTCATCTTTTTTCTGATTGTCTTCTTTAGTGCTCCCCTTACTATCTTTTCTTGTGTATCGTTCATTGAAGGTGTAGCAATTTCCAATGGTGTGCTTTCCATTAGGGTGCAATGGGCAATGCATGCTTTCAATGTCGTCATACCTTCTGGGCTTGGAAAACTTCCTTGATTTGTCAGTTACCGCTACGGTGTTGTCTGGTCCACATTTTCTCTCTTGGTGTCTGTTGTTTCGATGATTTTGCTTATCCGGGTTGTCTCGATTGCTTCTTTTCGGGAACCTTTCTCGTGTGTTCTCCTCCGCAGTAATCATTTTTTCTACTGTGCGTCTAAATTCTTCATTGTTTCTTCGGTTCTCTTTGCAGAAATCCTGAAACTGCCACCTAGCCATGATTTCATGAGAGAAAGCTTCGATTACTTCTCGTTCGGTGATGTCATGTACTTGCGCACGTAGTTCGCCAAATCGTCGATAGTAATCTCTGAGACATTCGCCTCCTTTCTGCTTGAGTCCCTTTAGTTCTGCGTGGGTGATTGGGTGCGTAATGATACCCACGAAATTTTCATAGAAAGCTCTTTGCAAGTCCTCCTAATTTCTGATTGATCATGGATTCAATTTATCGAACCATTATAGGGGCATGGTTTCTAGGGCCATTGGAAAGAACAAGGTCTTGATGTCGTCGTCTCCTCCAGCCAGTTCAATCAATTGTGAGTAGATTCTGAGCCACTGCCTTGGTTCGGTCTTGCCATCATATTTAGAGTGGTTGGACGGTTTGAACTTGTGCGGTAGTCGTATTGAAGCAAGTCTGCTTACAAAATAGGGGAATCTATCGTGTGTCCCGGCTTCTCTATATTCTGATTCAGCACCTCCTTCCAGCCAGCTATCGTTTTGGCGAGAGTAGTTCTACGGGGCTGTCCGAATGGGTGCTTCACTTCTGATCTATCTTGGTTGTTCAACTCGGTAGTTTTGACTGTGGTCCCTCCTGCTTTCTCTGTTGTGACTTCCACTTGGTCCAAGTCTCTCGAATGCGGACTTCCTTTGATTTTGATCTTCCTTCCTATGAGATGTTGACCTGGCGGGTAGTCTTGAATGGGTTCTTCCATCGTGTGTCTTTAGGGCTGCCGTCCGGAGAAGTTCCCGGAGCTGTTGCTGTTGTTCACTGGGATGTGAGGTCGTTCCAAGTTCTTCAAGTGCTTCTCGGATCCTGTTGTAGGGTGTGTTCATCGCACGTCTTTCTTTGACTTCTTGTTCTGATTTTCTCCTGTTGTATTCGGCCAGATCTGACTCATATTTGATCCAAGCTTCCTTGCTGCTTAATTTGATTTGAATAAGCTAGCACGTCAAGGGCATCCTTGTTTCAACTTGTTTCTTCTTTCTCTGACTTGCCTTTGATTCTTGGTCTCACCATCATAGCCTTGAGCAAAGGGTGATATGTTGGACTCAGATTCATCTGATGACCTGACGTCGAGTGCTTCTAGGGGGATCAATGGTGATCGAGGACGGTGAACCATGAGTACTTCCTGTGCGTGAACTGTTCTGTTATTGGCGTTGGTTTCTATATTGTCGGGATTGCTGATAACTTTAGTAGAGGCTTCAAGGTCGTAGATCGAGTCTCCTTCTTGGTAGGGTAGAATTGCTGTTGTCATCGTGCCAACCCGATTGAATGCTCGCTATCCTTAGGAATAGAGCCCGGCCGATGGATTCATCTGAGCCTTGAGATGTTATAGTTAGTACGAGACCTTCCTGAGCTCCTTTAGTGGCATTCTAAGCACTGGGTCGAGGGATCCTTCGAGCTATGCTTGGTAAGACCTTGCCATGTTGTGGAGTCCAAATGGGAAAAGATCCGACTTCTTGAAAAAATTCTGAGTGCACTCCGAGTTGTATTCTTGATATGCCGAGGTCGTGTTCTGTAGCCTCATTGGAAAAGAACTCGATTCTCGAAAGAACCCGGGTCATACTCCATCTTGGATGCGAGCTGAGTTCGAGCGGATCGTAAAGCCGTGAAACCCGAGTTGAATCGGACATCACGAGCAAAGGTAATGTTGGAATCTTCCAAAGATTTGACTGTCGTCCATGAGTACTCGCCAAAATAGGAAAGTTTTCATGGTGAACCGAATCTTCGAGAGGGCGGCTTTGGAGCTTGCCATCGTCACCTCGCGAGATCCCATGAAAATTGTAGAAATAGGGCGTCTTTATAAGCATGTATTTTTGAACCGGTTGAACTTGTTTTCTTTCTTCTCTCTGATCTCGATCTTGAGATGTTATAGTTAAGATGAAGGTTGATCCCATTGAGAAGATCATGTTGTCGAGGTCCATCGAGCTCTCGGATGCAAATTCTCCATCTTGAAAGCCCCTACAGCGCGCGCGCCCGAAATTGTCGATGTTTTACCACCGATAGCCTACCACAGGGTTACCCGGGATAGTATGTTCGAGCTTCAGCGTATGTGGAACTCGACGGTGAACACAAGAGATAGTCGATTTATCCTGGTTCAGGCCCTCGACTGTGGTCGAGTAATAGCCCTACGTCCAGTCGGCGTTAGCCTGTGCGTTGTATTGATTGTGTTTTGTTGTGTTGAATCGTCCTCCCTAGGAACTCCACCCTCCTTTATATAGTTAGGAGACCAGAGTCTTAGTCGGTTTACAATGAGAGTTCCTAGTAGGATTACAGAATAATACTACTACTAGGATTACATGGAAAGAATCCTAGTTGGACTAGATCTTCTCCTTTCCTAGTGGGGTATCCTGTGGGTCCCGCATCGACAGGCAAGTCTGTTAGCTAACACTTTGGAGAAGATCTTTGTAATGCCATGGACTAGGCTGATGGGTCTAAAGTCAATAACTCTTGTTGCATCCATTTTTTTGGGTAGAAGGATAATGGAAGCCGAGTTTAGCCATTCAAAACCCTAGGCATTCAATGTGAATAAGTTGTTCATGGCTGCCATAACATCCTCTTTAATGGTTTCCCAACAAGCTTTGAAGAAGGCGCCCGTGAAGCCATCCGGTCCCGGCGCTTTGTCGGAAGGCATGGAGTATACAATGTTTTTTATCTCATCCTAGGAGAAAGGCACCTCCAGATTAGAAAGATCATGTTGATTGTAGCCAAGGGATTGCCAGTTGATTGTGGAATCTCTCGGCGCCGCGGAGCCAATGTGGTTTCTAAAATAATCATGTATGACCTTTTCTTTATCTTGGTGGGCCACCGCGATTCCCCCATCCGTATGTAGACAATATATGTAATTCTTTCTCCATTGAGAATTGGCTCTACTATGGAAGAATTTTGTGTTAGCATCTCCACATCGGATGTAAGTTAGCCTCGATCTCTGCCTGATTCTTGATTTTTCAATGGCAGAGAGCCCAGTGCTACGGGATTTGAGTCGGCGACATAGGTGAAGCTCCATGGCAGTGAGCACCCTATGCTCTTGGGCTGCTTCTAGTTGAAACAATACTTCTTTCACAATGGCGAGCTATATCCTTGTATCCCCTATCTTGTCTTTCTTCCAACGCTTGATCGCTTTTGCCACATGCGCCATTTTGATATGCAATCATTTGATAGGAAGAGCCGAGGTGACCGACCTTTTCCAAGAATTATGGACGAGGTCATGAAATCCTTCCATCTTAGTCTAGTAGTTTTCAAAGCGGAAGGACGTGCTGTGATGGTGGTCAAGCTCTCCCTGGAGTAGCAGAGGGGTATGGTCCGACATGAGCGATGGGAGGGAGTGTAAGAAACACGCGGGGAAGAGCAGGTCCCACTCAGTGGTACATAGCAGTCTGTCAATTCTAGTGAGCGTCGGGTTGTCCTGTTGATTGCTCCAAGTGAAGCGGCGCCCATTTAGCTTGATTTCTTTGAGCCTCAAATGATCGATCGTCACTCTAAATGCCCCCATGAGGCGCCGGTTTAGGTTGGAGTTGTTTTTGTCTTCCGCCTGGTAGATGAGATTGAAGTCTCCCATGATGAGCCACCTATTGTGGACCGGCGGTGGAATGTTCTTCACTTCTTGGAGGAATTGAAGTTTAGCTGCCTCTCCCTGCGGGCCGTATACCACTATAATTTGCCACCTTGTTCCATCGGCCCTCATGTTGATCTACGCGGTTATGGTGTTCGAGGTAAGTACAATGTCGAAGAGGTCGAAGAAGTCTTCATTCACTGCAAGGAAGACGCCTCCTTGAGTCTGTTCCACCGGCAGCACCGTATAGGAGTTTACAAATTTTGCTCCAACTGTTCGGCGTACCACATTATGATCCATAACCTGTATCTTTGTTTCCTGTAGACATACAACGGTTGCAGCAGTGGTTCTCACTAATTTGCACACCGAGTCCTATCGTGCTCCCTCATTCAAGCCCCTGACGTTCTAGTTAAGTATGTTGCAATTCAATTGTGCCATAAGGAAACCAACCGGTTCATTTTTAAAAATGCTCTGAGGAGGGAGGCAAGCATGGCGCCACCAAGGATATTTGAACTGGCAATTAGCAGTAAGATAATGACATGGATGCATGGATTCATGAGAGTTGCAAGCTGAAAACGCCGATACATCTAAAAGTCGGCCGTCAGCAGAGCGAAACAAAGCAAAAGTTTGCTGCTCACAGAGGTAATGCTATAGCTAACTACGAGATGGAGGGTCCAAGTAGTTTGATGGGAGACGACTGAAGGCCTCTGGCTGTCGCCCCGCCCAAACACCATAGCTAGACAAGCACAAAAGATGCAGAGCTCCCTGAGCTCCCGTTGCGGTGCATGATTACTAACATCGTCTAATAACCTACCCCTGCAACACAGTATCTATCTAGGCGCTGGTGGTGGGCAGCGTTGCCACTACGTCGAGGCCACACAGTGCCGTAAGCGCCTTGACAGTGTCGTCGTCGAGCGGTCCCTTGAATAGGTTGAAGTAGCGCAGCATCGCCTCGTCATGGTTGAGGCCTTGGACGTCAAGGATGCCAAGCCTTTTCATGAGCACTTGTTTGGCCTTCGCCTCGGTGTCCCCCCTCGGCCAGATCTTGAACGCAATGCGCACGCTCATGCGTGCCGGGACCGGTGGCCTCTTGCGTCGCTGTGGCAGGCTGGGCTGGCGCACTGGACCCTGCAAAATGGATTGAGGCAGAGGTTGTGAGATCCCCATTAGGAACTGTGACACCGCTGCTGCAGTGTGCGTTGTGCTCTGGCCAGCGTCAACGTGTACCTTCAGGGTGCTGGTGTGACAGGCGCTGGTCTGGCCCGGTTGCTGTTGGTGAAGTCCATCTGTCATGCGTCGACTACGTGAGCAGTTGGTGGGCGTTCCGCGAGTGCAACGTCTGGAGTAGACGAGCCCAGGGCAGAAGCGAACCACCTGGGTACTTCCCACCGGCTGTGCCTGCTTTCGATGTGGAGGGAGGACACATGGCCACTTGGAGTAGACTCGCCCCCTACGGAAGCGACGCTCCGTAGCGAGGCGTGATCGTTGCGGTGTCGCGTTTTCTTGGTCGGTGACGGGAGGACCCTGCAGTTTGGTCAGGCAAGAGGGAATCGCAACGGTCGTCAGTGTCTCCGAAGATGAATCACTCGGTGGTGCAGACGTGGGCGGGGAAGCTGAGGGCGAAGGAGTGAAAGGCTGGATATTGAAAAGACTTTGATTAGCACGCACCTTTGGAGGGCTTGGTGATGGATGATGGTTGTTGCCGCCACCGTTGAAGTCAGGCGACTTGCAGTGCTGGCGCGGTGACGGGGACTTGGAGTGCGTCGTTGTGGTCCTCGGCTCTGAGCGCGCGTGCCTATGTGGCCTCCGGTGTTGCGTCCGTTCCCTGTTGCATCCTCTGGTTCTGCGCTGAACCTCTTCCTAGCGGCCGAAGTCAGCGGGCTTGGCGAGCAGGTGCCGAGACCGTGTGTCTGCCCCACGTCCATCAGCATCGCCTGGGATAGAATGGCTGACGTCATGGCCAGTAGCGTCGCTCGAGGTAGAGTGGCGGGTGCCATGGCCAGGAGCGACGTCGTGTAGAGGGCGACGACGACCCCCGTGTTTGGGGCTCCGGTGCCAACGTCCACCATGCCTCGACTCTGACCGCTCCCGCTCACGGTCCTTGGGCGCCCGCGATAGGCTACGGGCAAGGCGCGAGTACTAGTTGTCGCCCTGGCGCTCCCGGCGTCCACAGCGGTCGTCGTCGTCGTCGTCGTCGCGGTGGCCGCCGCGAAAGTCAGCAGGAGGAGGGTCATGGCGGTCGCGCGGTGTCCATTCACCATCAACGACCCCGTAGTCCCACATGTACACGCGGGGAGCAGCAGCCCGTCCATCTCTACCCGGAGGATCCTCCACCAGATCAAGGTGCACCAGCACCCTGAAGGTGAGTCCCCGGCGGCCGCGCACGGGCTGCACGCTGTGGGACTCTGGTTTCCTGCATGACAATGTGAGCCAGGTTACCTTCGGAATGTCGGACTGATTGTGTGTCTAGGCCCAGACACAGAGGGCCCTGGTGTCTGTGCGGTCCAGCGACGCCTTCTCGACGTAGTCGAGGTCATAGGCCCTGGCGACAGCCCTCTTGGCGATGCTTTCATTCCAGGCGTGAAGGGGGATGCCCTCCAGGCACATGTGCACTCGGAACTTGAGGTCACAGATGTCGTCGTGCGTTACCAGCTGCCATGACCTCATGTGGATGTCGAGGTTGCGATAGGGGAAGGTCCCCTGCGCCACCGCCTCATCACAGTGGTGGCGGTGCTTGAAGTCGACGAAGAAGTCCTCTAGGGCGTGCCTGACGACGGTGACATCCTCCGGGCAAATTGGAAACTGATGGCAGATGGCCCTCTTGATGACCTTCGGCTCCACCACCAGCCGGTTCCCCCCCAGCCATGCCACCATGCCATGCATGGAGAGACGATCGAGCTCTTGGTCCATATTGTCGATGGAGAAAGCCACGACGCAGGTGTCTAGAGGACGGACAGCGGGGTCCCCGGGCCTTGCCATCGCTGCCGCACTCAGAGGCAGGAAGTTGCTGTCGTCGAGTGGTGGAGGAGCAGTCTTGGGCGTGGGAGCTTGCTTCCTGGAGGATGAGTGTCTGCTTGTGCAAACAAAGCTTTTATGCCCCTAGCGGCCACAGGAGAAGCATCGCAGCGGGTCTCTGCAATCCGCCGCAGCGTGGCCAGGGGAAAGACAATAGAAGCATTTACCTCTCATACACCGCTGCAGATCATCGCTGTGGAGGTGGCGCGCCGATTTGACCTGGGTGGTTGAAGGAGTTGAATGCGCCATGCTTTTAAACTCCAGGAGACGCCACCAGCGTCTTGGGCGCACCAAAGACCATCCGTCTTCGTCTTCTGACGCGACGCACGCGCGTGAATGTGCCCCATCGGCCAGCTACCACGGACCGTGATGGCCCTGAGCCATCCCCCTCGGGAAGGGAAAACACCATCAAAATCGGGTGCTGCGGACTGGAGGTGGGGAGTTGAATGCCCGGTGGCAATGGCGCCCGTGGGACTCCACACAATAGCGGATTTGAGGCAGGATTTGGTAGGTGTAGCGGCATTGGAGTAGTAGCTTCTCACCAGGGGGTTGCAGAGAGGTGAGGTGAACTTGACGTGCTTGCCCGACGTGCTTCCAGTCTTGTCGTACCCACCGGCCGCAGCAGCATTGGTTGCGACGAGGCGGGGCTCCGGCCCCACGGCGACCGAGGGAACAGGGGCCACGCCATGAGCGGCGACGACGCAAGAACAACGGGCGCAGAGTCGAGATCTGGTTCCACAAAGGCGATTTGGGGCCTTGCGGTGGGAGAGACGCTTAGGGTGGGGGAGCGCCGGGCGGACCCGATCTGTGGTTAGGGGCCACCGTACGCCTTGCAAGTGGGGTGAGGAGGACGAGCGCAAGGTGGGGAGTCCGCATGACGCCAAGACGCGTTCGAGCCAGCCATGGCGGCGGCGGATCTAAGGTCAGCGTCTGAGGGGCGGGGCGGGGTGGGGGGGAGCGGGGGATGCGTAACGGTTCCATCATACTCTAGCATATAACTTTCAACCGATTTTCTCTATGTAATTTTTAAATCACAACATACTTATAGACACTCTTATACTTCCAAAAACTAGATGAATATATCTTAAAATTGACGAAGTCCCTATACTCCCTCTGTCCGAAAATTGAGGTCGTTATAGGATGCGTGCAGGTTAAACTTTCTCAACGTTGACTAGGTTTGTAGAAAACACGTGCAACATTTATTGCCCTGTTCGCTTGGCTGATAAGCTATGGCTAAAAGTACTCTTGGCTGATTTGTTGTGAGAGAAAAATATTATTCGTTGGCTGAAAAAGTACGTCTTATAAGTCAAGCGAACATGGCGTATATCTTCAAATAAATTTATTATAAAAGTATATTCAACGATCTATCTAATGGTACTAATTATGTATTATAAATATTAATTAATATATATATATATATATATTTGGTCAAAGTTAAAAGTGTTTGGCTTCTCAAGAAGTGAGAATGACATCTATTTTGGAACGAAATGAGTACTATCGAGAGATAAGTAAAGGAAGAGCATCATTAAATCAAATCCTCAAATAAACCTAATAAAATATGAGCACCCACTTCATACCGAGGACTTAAACCTGAATCAGTTTTTTCTACCGTATAAATAAAAATAACCCAACTAGCTAAGCTATGTTCAATTTATTTTATTACATTCAAAGTCCACGTGCCATTTTGTTCAATTCCACAATGCTGTTGGATCTTGATGGGCAATGAACGATTGCTGGAGGCATCAAATGTTATATGGATTGACCGATCTTTGTCATGATTGATCGATTGGGCAAAAACCTTTTACTTTGTTCAAATTCTCCACTATGATGAATCTTGTAGTGGGGATTCACTAATCCAGTCCGGAGCTTATCATAACTCCAGCCTCCAGCTCCAATAATAAAAGTGTACAGGATATATAATGATTCGGCTGATATTAAAGCCGGCTGATAAGTCAGCTGAAGCTGTTTTGTTGTGAGAGAAAAATATTGAAAATTTTAGCTGATAAGTTCAAGCAAACAGGCTGGTGCCTTTTACATGTCTTTATATGTAGTGTAACTTTGTTCAAATACTGTAGATTCTAGCTGCTGGCCGCTGGCGCCTTTTACATGTCTTTATATGCAGTGCAACTTTTTTTAGGTCAACGACCGGGGAGGATCTGACGACAGCTCTAGAGCCGAGCGGACTCCCTCCAAGCAGCGACTAGCCGGCCACAGTTGCCCTGTTAACTTATAATCCGTACTTTTCTGCTTGGTTTTTTGTTAGAATAATATTTTTTTTCACACAATAAATCAGTCAAAACAGTGTTTTAGTTTGTTTTTTTTCCCAGTGAAGCGAATGGGGCTATATGGAACAAAACATTTTCATAGGCCCTGCTCGCTGCAGATATTTAGGATGCAGCTGCAGGCTGCCAAAGTAGCTGCAGCGAGCTGGCAAAGTAGTTGACCGTTGCCTTCATCGTTTGCAATTGGGTCGAGACAAGTAAAGTTTAACTTAGCTTGACAAACATACTATTCTGAGTCACATTAAAATAAATAAGTGTCAATTTTAGTAACAACTATCTCTTTCATAGTTTTTTTTGTCTGTCATGAAGCTAAGATATTTTCATACGGATATAGGAATCATACACCGTCATAAATTCTCGTCATACGCCAATAAGTTGATCACAAAATTCTTCTATAGTGTTAGGTCATTCTTTGTAGAAGATAGACGTATGCGGTAGGTTACAATTGCATTGGACAATTATGACAAAGTATTGTGTTTACTGTATAAATTAGCATGCGTGTCCATTATTCCACTCAGACATGAATTATAGGGTTTTTGATTCATACCATTACAATTTTACAAGTTTAGGGTTTAGGGTTTCCGCCATTACAATTCGTCTATTTGGAAATCTGCCACTATAATTCCATCACTCCCTCGTACATGCCATATTATACGTCTTTCGTGTATATGGGCCCACTATTATATATATATATATATATATATATATATATATATATATATATATATATATATATATATATATATATATATATATATATATATATATATATATAATTACCGTTGTTGTACGGCGGAGATATTACAGCAAACACGGGGAATCTAACTCGGACTCATAATTCAAATTTAAAATTCTCGAGTTACTATTCATAGCACTATTCAAATTCAGCGTTAACTATTTAAATTTGCGGCACTATTCAAAATACTCACTACTATTCAAATTTAGAATATAAACAGTGCACGAGCACTCACCCGGAAGTAGCTCAGGCACTAACCCCTTCACTATTCAAGGCACTAGGCAAATATGGTGGGTGGATGGTGGATGTAGGATGCATGAGTGATTAGTTATGCATGCGATTAGTGAATATGCGTATGCGGATTATGCTTTTCAAGATCTTTTGAAGGCTGGCGAGACCAACGTTTCAGCCGATCGTGCGACTATGCTTGTGTTAGTCCTACTCGATACTCACCATATGCATCACTAGCTCGCTTTAGAACCAGACTAACTCGGTCTTCTCCCTCGCTATCCCTAGCCACGCACACACAGGACTCAAGCTCTATCGTCTCCCTAGGCAGTTCCACCCAAAGGGAATACTTCTCTACGCACACAGGGTTCTCTATAAACGCCACTACCAGGGCTAACACGAGAACAACACACACAGAGGTTTCTCCTCTAGGGTCCCTAGCATAGAGACATCGCCCTATATGAATGAGCTTAAAGGAAGGCATGGATTAAAATAGAAAAGGTTAATTCATTTCCACAGAGCAAGCTTACAAACGGCTTTCCCTTTTGGGAAACCTCAAGCACTTAGCACAAACCTTAGGGATTACCTTATAAGCGCAAGAAGATCACGGGGACTTCCTTTATTATCTAATTTACAACGGTGGAGTGGCTACTAAGTAAGTGGAGTATTAGTACTAAAGGTGGACGAACTCAAAGAACTCCTAAGATCGTAGTCTTCATGGTGTATGTGTGAGTGGAGAGATGGTGGAGTGGTGGTGTGGAGTGGAGTCTTCAGTGGATGAGTTCATGGTGATGGTGTTGGTGGTCTTGGGTCCGATGCAGCATGAATGCGCCCGATGTCTCTTTTTATAGCACGAAGGGAGCCTTCTGGATTGTCCTTCATGCTTATCTTCTGGAGTTATTTCGTGCTTAAGTCTTCTGGTGTCTTCAATTATTCTCCTTTACTGTTGCCTGGACAGCTGGACGGAGCTACGTGCTTTAATAATTGTCCTGGCTACAGTAGAGTGATTGTATATTCCTTTTATGCTATCCTCTGACGCACCCGGTCTTATCCTTATGGATATTTTTTGGTATGGTCTTCCACGTCTGAATGATTGATGTTGCAAACATCAAATCAAGGATTCTGGCATGTAGTATTATATAATATAGTATTATATTATCTTCTCTCGGTCGAATTATTGATAACACCTTATCAACATAGGAAGTATATTTTTTGTCTAGAATATATATATTGATATTGAACTGAGTCTGTATTGACTCTTTTTATTACTCCTCAATATTTTCTTCGTTGTCCGGTCTTTAGGTTGCCATATTTCATACCAGGACAATAATTCATGATATTCTTTTCGTAATTGACATTCTTTGCCACAACTAGGCTTTATTAGTCTTCAACTTCTTTTTGTATTATACTATATCTTCCATAATATTCTCATAAGAATACTTTTATTATTTTATTTTGGTACATCATATAATATTTAGGAGCAAATTTGGTATTTCCTTCTAATTCTTTTGCTTCACTGAAAATTCTTCAATTATTATGATTCATGTCTTTTACGAGTAGCTCTTTATAATTTTGCCATGAGTCTAAAGTCCATGTAGTAAGAAATTTGTATGATCCCTTTGTGATATATATATCATGGCATGCTGGTCTTATTGGTTGTGTAAATTTTGATGGATTAGAACAAAACTTAATTTTATATCTCCCTTGAATACATCCTAGTTTCTTACAAGCTTCTTTGATAGCTATTCCAAGGTTTGATTGGAAAATTTCTTCAAGTGTATCATATATATCATGGACTCACCCATAATCAATAATAGTTTGTAGAGATATATCATCTCCAATATTTCTTTGTATGCTTCTGAAATATTTTAAATTTATATCAACCCTCAATATTAAGAATCTTTGATGAGGCTTAACAATTAATTTATCATCGAGATGAAGTAAGGGAAAAATATTTGCATTCGCAATTATTCCTAGAGGTCTTTCTTTTCCTTGGTATAATTTCATAAAATAGTTTTGTATATCATGAAAGGTTTTGTATTGTCTTTTAGCATATTTTTTTCAAATTAGATCTATAATATCATGAGTAAAGTATGACAAAATTTGTTTAGTCTTAAAACTTGATCTAGAAATAAGAAACTCTTGTGGAATATTTTTTAAATATTTGTTTCCTTTTTCCTCTAGAATTACCTCTCTTTCTGATTGCACTTTATTTTCCTCATATATTATTTTAGCTTGTAACTCATTTTTCATATCATTCTGTTGTTTTAGACATGATATGCATAATTGTCTTAAACATAACCTATATGTTGCTCTTTTTGTAGGATCTTGATAATATATGCCAAATACACATTTTATATTAGAATCACCTTTTTTATGATCCCACTTGTGTTCGTAGTTTATTTGATCCATCATTTCTATCTTTATTTCTGCTAACTCATCAATTAAGTCTAACCTTTTCTTCATTTGATTTTTTTCTTCATCATATTCTATTTCATCTATCTCTATAATTGAGCATATCGATTCATCGTCCATTATATCATTATCACATACTAAAATATTTTCATTCACACTATCTATTATTAGAATCTTTTCTTGTTCTTCTTACTTATTGGAAAACCTTTTCTTGTCTTTATTAGGACATGTTTTGCTTAAGTGATCTGACGAGTTGCAAATAAAGCATTTACATGTACTATCATAATTTTTTCTAGGATTATATCTTTTTACATTTCTCTTATAGAGGAATGGAGCTATATTGTCTAATCTTCTTAGAATATAACGTCTCTTTGTGCTTACATTTCCTTTCTTATAATTCTTAGGATATTTCTTGTTTCTAGATATCTCTTCTTCATATCTCAATGGTATTTGAACTATTTTATTGTAAAAATTATAATCTGATTGTTTCATTGATCTTTGGGCTTGTATGTTCGTGCATATTTTTCTTAAATGTTTGAAAACGTATGTTATAGCCTGAGAGATATTATATTCTTTATCATTAGTTTCTTTTTTATATTCTTCGAATATCATAGAACCTAAAGGATCTGGTAATTTATTAAAATATATTTCAACTATACCTTGGTTATAGCCTTGCTTGGTTATCGTAGCATTATACAAATAGTGTTGAGAAAATTTTTTATTCCTTTCCAGCTTGTTAGTGACAATTTTTCTATTTCTTTTAATCTTTCATTTTGTAAAACAGTATATCCTAATTCAGGATCTTCACCAATTACAATACTTGATATAATATTTGCAAAATTATATGTGTTACTATCGGCCATTTTTAATTGGGCATAATGATTAGAGAAAACTTCTACCCATTGTCCCCATAAAACTTTGACTAGTTCTTCTAAAAATGTTTCTAAATATATAATCATATCTTCTACTCTATTTCTAATATTATGCTGATTTTGTATATACTTTTGGACTATCAATTTTTTCCATATGCTAATTATATTTGACCAATATATATGATCATATGCTGCTAAATTTAATATAGCACCATCACTTCTATAATTCTGGAATTGAACCGTCTTTTCAAATTCTCTTCTTTTTGAACCCATATGGTTATATTGTCTAGGTATATATCTATATGCAGGTTCTTTTTCTGGTGGCCAAGTTCTTGGTTTTCTAGTTGGTCTCTCTTTTTCTCATTCTATCTTTATTTTCGGACCTTGTCTTCTTTTTGATGAACTTCGATCTATTTTCATTGCTTCTATAGCATTATTTTTATGTCAACTCTTTATTTTCCAAGGAGTTTATGAGAGTTATTGAGTTTTACTGCATATCTCAATTGTATCTTCATCCTCTTCTTTATAGCTTTCTAGTAAAAACTTATTATTAATTTCCCATTGCACTTCTTCGCTTATATCATAATCTTTATGTCTTTTATCTTATCTTTGCTATATTCTAATTCTTTTTTGGCTTCCCTTACCCTATTTTCTATTTATTTTGACACAAATTCATTTTTCTTTATTGGAATGCTAAATTTCTTATTATTTAACTCTCTATCTTTCTTGATGTTATTAAGTCTATATAACTCTCGTCTAAAGTTAAGTTCCTTTTCTTTTATAGCGCCCATTGGCATATCATAGAGGTTTTGTATTCATCATGAATTTTACTTAATTTTTTCTCATAATATTGAATCTGACTATCTAAAGTTTCCATTATAAGTAAAGTATTTGATTGAGGTTGTATTGACAAACTTTTAAACTTGACAATATAAGTAAATCCCTCAAATTCAAAATATAATAACTAGGCTCTGATACCACTATTGTATGGCGGAGATATTACAGCAAACACTGGAAACTAACTCGGACGTAGAATTTAAATTTAAAATTCATGTGTTACTATTCATAGCACTATTCAAATTCAACGTTCACTATTTAAATTCACGACATTATTCAAAATACTCGCTACTATTTAAATTTGGAATATAAACAGTGCACGAGCACTCACCCGGGAGTGGCTCAGGCACTCAACCCCTTCACTATTCAAGGCACTAGGCAAATATGGTGGGTGGATGGTGGATGCAGGATGCGTGAGTGATTAGTTATGCGTGCGATTAGTGAATATACGTATTAATATTTCTCATGATCTTTTGCAAGCTGGCAAGACCAATAGTTCAGTCGATCGTGTGACTATGCTTATGTTAGTCCTACTTGTTACTCACCGTATGCATTACTAGCTCGCTTTAGAACCAAGCAAACCCGGTCTTATCCCTCGCTATCCCCAGCCACACACACAGAGGACTCAGGCTCTATCGTCTCCCTAGGTAGTTCCACCCGAAGGGAACACTTCTCTCCGTAAATAGGGTTCTCTATAAACGTCGCTAAGTAAGTAGAGTTAGAAACTTAGAAAATAGAATAAATAATTTAGAAGCAGAATTAGAAGAGCTAAAGAGTAAAATAGAACTCAATGAAGCAAATAAGTAGAAGAAAATCATAGAGGCCTTACCGAGTTAAAGGATCAAGCAATGTTAAATAAAAAAAATGATAAAACGATATAATTAAAAGAAGCCATAATAAACTTTAGTAGCAAATATATAGTAAGATTACCATTTAAAGAAATTATAGGAATAAGAGTACCTGCAAAAGTAAAATTAACGCATAACATCTCCTATAAAATATTAACGTTAGTAGACATCGGTTGTACAAAAAATATTATACATGATAAGTATTTTGCAAAATGTTCAGAAATAGTTCATACAATAGATTAAGATAAAGCAGAAATATCTAATGATATGTCTGGGATAAAAAAGGTTCATAATCAACTAGCTTATGATATTGAAGTACAAATAAATAACACAAAATATATAATGGATGAAATTACAATAAGAGATCTATCTATGATACATGATGATATGATATTAGGATTAAGATTTTTATAATTCTCTTTACAAACAACAATCATACATGAGTAAGAAATAACATTTATCCCTTATCAAGACAACATTCCATATATAACAGAAGTACGAAAGACTATAAATTCTAATCTAGGAAAGACCAATTTAGAACTCCAAGGATCTGATGAAAATATCCCTGATAATTATATAGATGAAGAGCTTGGTGATAATATAGAAGAATTTCATATAGCAAACTCATGTATAGAATGTATCAGTCTGTAATCATTAGCACCAAATTGGTATAGAGATGTAAAAAAACTAAAATAAATATAAATAAAATTATAAGAAAATACCAATATATTGGGATAATCGGAGAAATACCAATGAAGCATTGAGATAAAAATCTGGTATATCGACTGTATGTAAGATTAACATAATAAACCAACCAGCGACTATATAATCAAGATACGAAGCCCTATAGAAGCAACCCCAAGACAAGATATAGAAGCAACCCTAATTTTAAGATGTATATCGAAGAATTACTAAAATTAGGAGCTATAAGAGAAAGCCGAAGTCCTTATAGATCAGCTTCATTTATAGTTAGAAATCATAGCTAGAGAAAATTCAAGAATGATTATTAATTATAAAAGACTAAATGATAATACTATAAATGATGCTTATAATATTCTAAATAAGCAAGAGTGGATAAATAGAATACAAGTAAGTAAATATTTCTTAAAATTTAATTTAAAAACTGGGTTTTGGCAAGTAAAAATGGCAGAAAAATCAATAGAATTGACTGCTTTCACATGTCCTCAAGGTCATTTTGAATGGCTAGTAATGCCCTTAGGATTAAAAATGCCCCTGCTTTATTTCAAAAAAAATGCAAAATATTTTTAATGAAAATCAAGAATTCATATTAGCTTATATTGATGACTTATTAGTTTTCTCAAAATCCTATAAAGAGCATATAGCTCATTTGAAAACTTTCTTTAGAAAGGTAAAACAACATGGATTAATATAGTCTAAAAGGAAAATGGAGATATGTAAGGAAAAGATAAATTTTTTGTCATAAAATAGGAGAGGAAAAATTTATTTACAAGATCATATTGCAAAGAAAATCTTACAATTTCTAGATGTCATGAATGATAAGAAAACCCTGCAGCAATTCTTAAGAATAGTAAATTATGCTAGAAATTATATTAAAATTTAGCTAAGCTTGCTGGTCCATTGTATGCAAAATTAAGAAAAAACGGACAAAAACATTTTATTCTGAAGATATAAAGTTAGTAAGAACTATTAAAAAAAGGTCAATAATTTAAAACCCCTAGAGTTACATTTAGATAATAATTATTTTATTATAGAGACAGATGCATCCGAGTTAGGATGGGGTGCGATATTAAAGCAAAAACCACACAAGTACTCTCTAAAGTTAGAAGAAAAAATATGTAGGTATGCTTCAGAAAAATACAAGTTAAAAGTAATAAACAATACAAATAGGAAAATTTTAGTTGTTATTAATGCAATAAATGCTTTTAGATTATATCTAAGATTTAAAGAATTCACAGTTAGGACAGACTGTGAAGCTATATGTAGATACTACAATAAAGTTAATAGTAAGAAAAGTTCAACTAGATGATGGGTTCTATTTGAAGATATTATTACTGAAAATTGTTATAAAGTAATATTTGAGCATATAAAAACTAAAGATAATACATTGCCTGATATATTTTCACGATCTTCTATTTTACAAGAATGAAGAAAGGAACAAACCCTATTAGGGTGAATGTTTTAGTTTTGGAATTGATAATAAGTTAAGAATTTTCCCACCAAATATTTATAAATTCAAGCCCCGAGACCATATTATTCTAGATGACATATAAGAATGCATTCTAGATAATTTCTGGTTTCAATATAACAATAAAAGAGAAGATAAAGGTTATATGCTAGCAATATTAAATAGTCTGGCTGAATATTTTCATATGATTAATGAAAAATACAACCAAAAGAACCATCTGGCAATATATAGAAAAAAACCCATATATATTATATATAGGGGAAAAACACCAGAAATTTATATATCATTTGAAGAAGTTATAACTCAGCAGATAGAAAAAGAAAAAGATGGAGGAGTGTCTTGAAAAAACATATTTAGATATTGATCAAGTTCTTTCATATGCAAGAAGTATTCTAGGAGTAAACTATTTCTTAGAGCCAACAGCCAAAGACTATATCCAGAAATATAGGAAGGCCAATGAAATGAAATCAATATGAGTAGGGCCAAATATAAGAGAAGACGGACCGTCTAGACTGCATACATATAAAAAAGCGGTAAAAAAGAGATAGATCCATTAAATGAAGAATATGTTAATACTAAGATGAAAAAAAAATTAGAGTCAATAACTCTTCAATGGAAGAAAGATGTAAAGGAAGAAATCTTATAAGAATTAAGAGGTGAAATAGATGAAAATTTTGAAAATATAATGAAAGATTATGAAGATAATATTAAGAAAGATTATGAGTCAAAAATGAATATACAGATATCTGATGATGATAAATGATGAAAATAATGATGAGATGTTGGATATCCGTGGTCATGGCCAACGACCAGAATATTAATATAATGAAAATTAAAATATATATGTTCCATACAAGAAATATATTCCCTATGTTGATAAGGTGTTATCAATAATTTGATCGGGAGAAGATAATACTACATGCTAGAATCCTTGATTTGATGTTTGCAACATCAATCATTCGGACGTGGAAGACCATACCAAAAAATATCCAAAAGGATAAGACCGAGTTCATCAGAGGACAGCACAAAATGAATATACAGTCACTCTACTGTAGCTAGGATAATTATTGAAGCACACAGCTCCATCCAGCTGTCCAGGCAACGTACAGGCAACAGTAAAGGAAAATAATTGAAGACACCAAAAGACTTAAGCATGAAATAACTCTAGAAGATAAGCATGAAGGACAATCCAGAAGGCTCCCTTAGCGCTATAAAGAGAGACGTCGGGCACATTTATGTGGCATCGGACCGAAGACCACCAACACCATCACCACGAACTCATCCACTGAAGACTCCACTCCACTCCATCATCTCTCCACTCACACATACTCCCTCCGTCCCATTGAGTTTGTCGCACATATATTGTGAGGGGGGCACGGTTCAACGATCTCAATGGGAGTTCTCGATCTCGAGAGTTCTCTGAGTTTGTCCATCTTTAGTACTAATACTCCACATACTTAGTAGCCACTTCACCGTTGTAAATTAGAGAATAAAGGAAGTCCATGTGATCTTCCTGTGCTTGTAAGGTAATCCCTAAGTTTTATACTAAGTGCTTGAGGTTTCTCGAAAAGGAAAGTCGTATGTAAGCTTGCTCTGTGGAAATGAACTAAACTTTTGTATTTTAATCTTTGCCTTCCTTTAATCCCATTCATATGGGGCGATGTCTCTATGCTAGGGACCCTAGAGAAAAAATATTTGTGTGTGTTGTTCTCGTGTTAGCCCTGGTAGCGGCGTTTGTAGAGAACTCTGTTTGCACAGAGAAGTGTTCCCTTCGGGTGGAACTGTCTAGGGAGATGATAGAGCCTAAGTCCTGTGTGTGCGTGGCTGGGGATAGCGAGGGAGAAGACCGGGTTAGCCTGGTTCTAAAACGAGCTAGTGATGCATATGGTGAGTACCGAGTAGGACTCACACAAGCATAGTCACATGACCGGCTGAAACGTTGGTCTCGCCAGCCTGCAAAAAATCCTGAGAAGCATAATCCGCATACGCATATTCACTAATCGCACACATAACTAATCATTCACGTATCCTGCATCCAACATCCACTCATCATATTTGCGGTGCCTTGAATAGTGAAGGGGTTGAGTGCCTGAGCCACTCTCGGGTGAGTGCTCGTGCATTGTTCATATTCCAAATTTGAATAGTGGCGATTATTTTGAATAGTGCCGCGAATTTAAATAGTGAACGCTGAATTTGAATAGTGCTATGAATAGTAACTCGTGAATTTTAAATTTGAATTCTGAATCCGAGTTAGTATATATATATATATGGAGAGTACATTCAGTAGCCAGCTATAAAATAAGTTATTTCGTAGCCACCTCTATTTACAATAATTTTATATACTAATTTACGATAATGTCAATACATATTTATGATAGTTGGTTACTATAACACATGGAGATATTTAGCATAACGTTATAGTAAACCACTTAGTATGGAGTTACTATAATCTCATAAATTAATATAGTAATTATCGTAACTCAAAGTGGTTATAGAATAAGTTATTTTGTAGTTATATATATATATATATATATATATATATATATATATATATATATATTGATTGTTGCTGTATGCGCGACATCCAGCCTCGCCGGATGCAGCCTGTCGTTGATTGGTTGGCTGCAGCTAAAGTTGGGGCAGGCCGGCGCGATGCAAACACCACCCCTCAGCCTGCTTCCCACGGTGCGAGATTTATGGGCGTTTCTCCGGAGGCTGTCCCACGCGGTGCAGGCGCGTGCGTGGGAGCGAGCAGCACAGGCAGAAAAAGGAGTGAGCACTTGAATGAACAAGCAACCAAACATAATCCCCTGCTAGCCTGCCTGTGCACGTACATGAACCAAATAACAAGCTACGGCATCTGGTGAGCCTGGCCAGAGGGAGCCTGCATCTAGCGTGCGAGCCAGGCTCTGCTCATCCGAGAACCAATCAGGCCCATAGGAACGCGTATGGGCGTTAAGTCTCCGCCTACTCCCTTAGAAATAGCGAGGTGGGTGAGCAGGTGGGCGTGTGGGCTGGGCCGTGTGCCTCGGCGTCGGCCTCCTCGCCACGGCCAGGCAGAGAAGATGCCCTCCGCCGTGACCTCCTCCTCCCAGGCGGCCGCGCTGCGCATCTCGAAGCGCACACCCTATGCGACACCTTCACATGACACATTCTAAATTTTAGTCACCGGATTTAAACACCTCTTGATTAAAAAACGCTACTAACATCAGTACTACCGAAGAGCTGAGACTTGAGACATGAGAGGATGGATGGATGGGTGAAAAGAAAGGGATGGATGGGGTGAAAAAAGGAACTAACTGTACTTGTAGAGGTGGTCAAATGTAGCAGCAGCAGACACACCACCACCGGCCACAGCGTCGTCGGTCTGTCTGGTCAGTCTGGCCCTGCCCTGCTGCGCTTGCTGACGGTCTTTCAGAAGACATGTTCCACAGACAAGACCCCACTTGCTCTCCGCCTGCGGCGTCACATCACATCCCACACCTCAAGTCCACGTCCAGGTCCAATCTGCGCGCACGCTCCCGCGACGGCTAATCACTGCGAGGCCTGCTGCACCTCAGCGGCTTGCCGCGCCATGCGCCGTGACGCGTCAGTGCCGCGCCCAGATCCACGGCGCGGCAGCCCCGGCCACGTCATCCCCCTGATGTGTCCCCATACATGGCGCAACTGCTTGAATTCGCCGCGCCATGCAAATAGGCGCGGCCAAAAGTGTTTGTTTTGAAAAAAAATTACACAGTGTCAAATTTAAAAATAGTTTTAAAAAGTGTTAAAAATAAAAAAATCCCCCCCACCCCGCCTCCTCACCTCCCCGCAGTCCCCTCTCGCGGCCGCCGCGTGCAGCGGCGGCGCCCACTGCTCGGCGTCAGGCGCCGCGGCCTGGTGCTCCAGGAACGGTAGCAGGTGCGGCTGCCGACGCAGGATGAGGCACATGACCGTGGCGTCCGCGGTGAGGCAGAGCAGGTACGGCCCGACAAAGAACACGCGGAGGTGGACGACGCTGACACTGCTGTAGTCGTTGCTGCCCGCCAAGGCACCCACGGAGTCAAGGTGCATCGCGGAGAGCGAGGTGAGGACGAGGAATCGGTCGGCACGGGAGCGCGAGAAGGACGAGAACATGGGAATTTTGTCGTGGGTGGGCTTGACGCTAGAATGCTATTAAGTTCGTGGGCTTTGCTAGAATTTATAAAACGTGTGTTTCACGCTATTTTGCATTTCGTATTGTTTTGCAACTTTATAAATTTCTGAGCCCATTGTTTGACCTGGCGTGACCATTTTGCCCTTGACTCCTACCTTATCCTCGTGCTCTACCTCTTCTCACGGTGACGGCATTTTCTCCTTTCTCTCCCGTTCTCTCTCCGTCTCGACCGATGTTCGGGCGGGAGCCCAACGCTGGCCGCCGCCACCCACCGCCCGCGTGTCACCAGGCGCGCCGCCCCTCCCTGCGTCCCACCGCTTCATGCGCGTCGTCCTAGGCCAAGCCCCGCAGCTGTCTGCTCGTGAGGTTGGCCAGTGGCCAGGACGCGTCGCCCACCTCCGAAGCCTCAGCCGTTCAACCAATCTTATGAGCTTGTCCATCCGCGACCATCAAATGCTTCATGATTCTAGTTCATGTCTGTTGGAAATCCAATCATTTTAGAGCTAGTTGCTTCTATGTCCATCTTCATCTTGGCTTTGTGTTCAATGTCAGCAAGCTCAATCTTGTAGTTGTCGATCCATCTTGGCTTGGATCCGCAGCAAGCCTGGGGAGGCATGGCTCGTGGCCGCCGGTGGCCCCATGGCCGGTGGCGCACCTGGGAGGCGCGGCTCGTGGCCGGCGGCGAGCCTAGGAGGCGTGGCCCGTGGGGAGCGGCGGCTGGCGTCGAGATCCCGTCCGCAATAGCCGTCTCATACGAGACGAAGAGAGAACGGAGAGAAGGAAGAAATTGCCGTGACCATGAGAAAAGGCAGAGCGAGAGGCTAAGGTAGAAGGAGGCAGGGGCAAAACGGTCACACCTGGTCAAAAGATGGGGTCAGAAATTTACAAAGTTGCCAAAAAAAGAGAAATAGCAAAATAGTGTGATGCACACCTTTCATAAGGTATCCTGGCGAAGCCCACAAACTTAATGGCATTCCAGCGGAACCCACTTCCCATGAGGGCAAAATTCCCATTTTCTCGAGAAGGATGGTGGCGCGTGCGGCTAGGGGTGGAGCACAACGCAGAGAGACACCGTGGAGAGCGGTGGCATGGCGCCAGGCGGTGGGCTGACGAGGAACTTGAGCGAGGAGGAGGTCTGGACCTTGAAGGCGACGGGGAGGGACGGGTGTAGGCCTCCAGGGAGCGGAGGTGGAGGTTGGCGCGACACTTGGACAGGGAGGGACGGGTGCGGGCGCTCTCGGTCTGACGGAGGAGAAGGGACTTGATGTCCTTATGCCTCGTTGTATGCAGACGTCCCGACAGTGAGCCTTAGTTGTAGAAAATTGCATGGACGTGAAAGAGTTGAAATTATAATGACAGATTTCCGAATAGACGAATTGTAGTGGCATTTATCAAAACTCAGAAAATTGTAATGGCCTAAATCAAAAAGCTATTTTTTCCATACTTTATTGCATTATAAAAACAAATTTGAGACCTCACGCACGGGCATGTGAGTCGGAAACTAAAATTTACTGAGGTCAATCACGCACGGCCTCCCTTTACTTGGCGCAACCACGCACGGCCTTCCGTTTCCTTGCCGCCATGAGCATGGATCGCGAGAGACCGATAGATGGGGGTGAAGATTTGTGGGGGAGGGAGCAACTGGGACGAGAGGCAGCTGCAACGGAGGTGAAATCAGGAAGGGGAGGGATCAACTGGACGGGACGATAAAGTGAATCAGTGATGCAGCACAGGGGAAGGAGCTAACAAGTGATGCGGTGATGCATGTATGGATATGGACATCCAATCCAAATGGATCTACCCCAATAGGGCTTCTGCCAGTTCATAATATATGTATATATATACTATCTTGTAGCTGGCTACAAAATAACTTATTCTGTAGCCACCTTGAGTTACGATAATTACTATATTAATTTACGAGATTATAGTAACTTCTTGCTGAGTGGTTTACTATAACGTTATGGTAAATATCCCTATGTGTTATAGTAACCCAACTATCGTAAATATATATTGACATTATCGTAAATTAGTATATAAAATTATCGGTGACTATAGAATAACTTATTTTGTAGCTGGCGGCTGAATATATATATATATATATATATATATATATATATATATATATAGGACAACCATATTTGGTACCCGGGTACTGAATAGTTATTCGGTACCAGTCCCACCAACACCCTGCTTACAGACACCGACAGTAGGCGTAGGTTTTTTTCCTTTCTTTTTTTTCCCGTTGACTGAATTTCTGTTTTTTTCGTTGGCTGAGTTTCTTTTTTCCTTTTTTTTATGCTTTGACTGAGTTTCTGTTTCTTTCTTTTGCGTGGACAGAGTAGAGAAGCAACGTTTTTTTTTCCTTTCTTTTGCATGGACAGTAGAGAAGCGAACTTTTTTTTCATGTGCAATGCGTCAGTTAGCCGGGCTCGCGGCAATACTATCTATTCAGTTTGTGCTATGTTTTAAATTATTAATCCCCGTATCCCAACAAAAACGGTGACTTTTATAGTTAACTATAAAATTGTTATAAGTATGTTTGTATCAAGAACAATAAAATTGGCAAATGAAAGAATGTGCAGCATTTTTTTATTCTTGTCTAGGATGCATAAAAGTAATTTCATGACAAATGGTGTCGTTAGAAAAACTCCTAGTCTCGCAAACATTATCTGTTACCAAAGTAACATGGAAATTTGTAAATTTAATACAATTCTCCTGACTACTTGACTGATCGTTGTATGTTGTATCATGCGGTCATGCCCATGTACAAGGAATATACAGCTGCAAGCGCCATTATCGGTTATGCTGCAGCAGTAGCATTGCATAGGGAGCAGAAGCAAAGCATGAACCACCCTTTTGAAAGCTGGTTAGACAACCCTGAATGCATCCTGCATGATCAAAATCATCACAAGTAATAATACAATTAGCTCAGTACAACAATCTCCACCTAATATATTTTTGCTTAAGATTGTTTAGCTAGCTAAAAGTTACAAATACTTATAATAATTGTTTCTTTCAGATGAATATGGTAAAAATGCATGTCATCCATGTAGTGTCTCATCTTTTCATAGAGAAAAATATTATATGCAAAACGTCTCTTTCAGTCGAGTATATCTTAAATGCGTGTCACACATGCTATCTCAAATAATCTTCTCATATCTGCAACTGCAACATGTCCCCAGTAATTTCAGCATGCTTGTTTTTACAGGTGACACATATCAATCAACAAAAGATGGTAAATAACTAAATATCAGAAGTGTATATGAGAAGCAGTAACATATTTTTATGAGCAAACCAAGTATGGTGATAGCATAACTTCGTGTGCAGTAAATCTGTAATATCAACAAGTGCATACATAGATCTAGATAAATCATAAAATCAATGCCACATTTATGACTGGAGACAGTGATCAGTCCAAACAAGTGTCTCCAGCATACCTATTTCGTGCTAGCGGCACGCCGCTGTTGCTGGAGTGCAGAAGAAGCCGACGTCTCCTACTGGTGGAAGGCTAACTAAAATGATAAAAAACAGCCATAACTATTGTTAATGATTTGGAAGCTACAACAGCCATAAATTAAATGTGTAAAATTGGAAAATTAGCAAGGCTGAAAAAATAAGCTAATTTCCAATGGAAACAAATGCAAAATTTATACTCTTGTAAGTCTTCAAGCATAATTAGCCACACAAACAAATCAGTAATAGTAGAAGAAACTACCTATGTGAGTAATTATGGGGAGTAGATGGAGGATGCTTTGATGGCGAGCGTCTGGGATCTGCACACAAAAAACAAAGAGAGAGAAAAGAGGATAAATAACGCTGATAAAACTATTAGCTCTAGTACATGATGTACACCTCTATTTTATTCTAAGCTCAAAAGAATTTTCACAATTCAAGATCTAATACATGAATCATGTTTGATTACTGATTAGATTCACAAATAGATGAATGATTGCATGAAAATAATGAAGAGACATATATGTTAACTATACACTGAGATGCCATGTAAAACAGGGGAAGAATATTCAAAAAGAACTACTAGTATTAAACCACACTAGTTGGCAATACCCTGATTTTTCTACATGCATGTATGTACACACCTCAGGTCAATATATTAATGGATCCATACCAGATGCAAGCATATGCAAATAAGGATGCAATCTAAGCTATGTTTCCAATCTCATTAATTTACTCTGTTTTATATCTTACAAGTCTAGCTTTTTTTTAAGTTGCCTGATTAATCAGCCTACAATACGACCATCGCAATATCACTTTAAAACCCCGAATTACTAATACTGCTAGTCGCCTCCTTAGTTCTACTAGCAGAAAAATAATCTAGGCAAGCACTGTGTGTATCACTTCAAAAGCCACCCATTCTGAACTGTTGGACCAAATATGATTGAAAGCATGCACTTGTGACTTGTCTATATAAAGTTGCTGATCAAAATGGCCTTCTAGGGAGCTTGTGTTTCTCTCTTATGGATTATAGTTTCTACTATTTGAAGACTTATGCAGCGAGGCCAAAACAAGTAATACTATTCCTAGTATTACTAATTTACTATTAGTTCCAGCTTCTTATCGTTGAGCCATTGTTTGCAAAAAATTGAAATAATGTTAGTCTGATTTCTCACATAAAACCTCATTAATTGTAATTGCAAGACATCTACTTCTGGATGTAATGCAAGTATAGAAGACATCATTGCAAGATATCTATTGAAGTACTTCTCCCTGATATGGCTAGCCTCAGAATGCCTCTTCTCCATAACGCAAGGCCTAACAAGTTAAGAGTTCAGTTATGTACTCTGAATAAAAATCTAAATTTTGTGAAAATATAGAACAAGCGTGTAGCTTAGTGAGAGCATGTTGGAAATCAGAGCTAGAATTATCAGTCTATCAAATACAATTTGAATGGACAATTGCACAAATTGTAAGACATAGTTGTTATGCCATGGTTGCTACTTGGTAAAATTACCATTTTCACCTCATCCATTAGTTTTTCGAAAATATAGATTAATGTTAAAATTGATGTAGCACATCAAAAGCTTTGAGTGATATAATTTTAGTTTATTCAGACAACCCTTAACTCGACAGGATGCATATTACCAAAAGAAAAGTAGTATGTCAACTAACTAAAACTCTTGCGAAAAAAAACTAACTAAAACATTGTGCCTCAATATTCTCCAAGTCTCCTAGTAACAATCAAATGGCACCTGAAATTCAACAATTCCCTCCATGAGATGCATAAAGTTACATTAGATTTATTCAAAATTGCACCTAATATATGGAGCAGCAGTAAATGTCGCACACATCTTCCATGTAAATCCAGAAGTATGCATTCTACGAGAACAAAATCATTGTCAGCTGTAAAACAACCACAAGAATATTGCAGTTCTTATTAATGAATCAGACTGCCAAGTCTTGTGCTCATATAAATGTCCCAGCAACATAGTAGTAATTAAATAAGTGAATAACTCAAACAAATTATATGGCCAATCAGAAAAGCACAATACGTGAGACATTACATAATTCAAAAGCTCATAATACCAAGTATTGATCACTTAGATAATGCACGCTAAAAAACACAGCCAAGAGCAGGCTAGCAGGTCACACCTCACAATCACATTTGAGACATTAATCATTTCCCAATTTTCTACTAAAAATTGAAATACTAATGCACAAATTCAGTAGAATCTGCGAAACAATTAGCTAGCTAATTGAATAATCATAAATCTGGTAAGATGATGGTGAACTGCATGCACCGCACAGAAGTTAGAATCAGACATTTATGAGCCAACTAAACAAATTCAAAATGACAAAATAACCTTCACTAAAACTTTACTACATGCAAGGTATCCTGATAACCAATAATTAAATATATGTTGATGGGAAGACCTACGTACCTTCCAAAAAAAGCATGTGGACCATAAAAAATTGGTTATTTGCACCGGAACACATGTGTGACTAGGAAAACATCAATTATTATATGCAAATCTAGCAAGTTAAAGTAAGTTTTCTCATCATAGATAATATGTAGATGCAAAAACCTCTTATCCTCCAACATGACAGGAGCAAACAATAAATAATTAAATTATTTGCACACTACCCTAATTGAAATCTTGTCATGTGTGAACTGGAAAATTAGGGAAACCAAGCATAGAAACCTAATGTGTGCCCAGAAAAAAGCACTATATGCAATCTGGATTTTGAGTTCTATTGTTTAGGAGCATAATCCATGTGAAGAGCACCAGCCAAGCTGTGCATGTGGGGAGAAGTAGCAGAAGGCAGGAGTCATAAAGAGTCAATGCTGGAAGTCGGCAGTGGACGATATGGGACGTGCGGTTTGAAAGGTCCTTGTTTGGTTTTGGTAATTGAGTGACAACCTAGGTGGACTAATATGTATTTATGTGAGATACACAGGTGATTAATCCATAAGTACATATGTGTGAGCAACATATGCCATGACGGTGAAGATGGCTTGGATATGTTGCGAGGCTCACACATGTGATGAAGGAGCTCATTGCATATGAGACATGATATTGAGTCATGTGACTAAGGTGGAGAAGTTCAAGGCAAGACTTGGCTTGATGGACCGGTTGCAAGCATGAAGGGCAAGTTGGAGGCTTTGGAGCGATGGACCGTTTGGTGGTGAACCTTGAGCAAGACTTGGCGCCGATGGACGAAGGCAACGGTGAAAAGCAAGTGAGGTCAAGATCGATGAACCAATACGGTCACGTGATGATATGAAGTGGATCATACCATTTGGTGATTGGTTGGTGCATGTGTTGCATCAACAATGGAGGAGTTGGAATAGAATGCACAAGGCAAAGGTATAACCTAGGGCATTTCATTTCACCGGTCATAGGTTGTGTAGAGAAGTGCTTGACCGGGTTTAGAATAGATGGCCGTACTATCAAGAGGGGCAAACTTGTTTGCATATCGGTCATCCAATGCCACTCGAGTGATCTAACTTTGCATCGTTGTTAGGATCGAGTGATGCGGCAAGTTGAGTGGTTAACTTTTTGAAAATGTTTATGAAAAGCTAACACACGTGCACAAGGTGTTGTACACTTGGTGGTGTTGGCACATTTGAAAAGGAGAAGAAGTTGGTGAAGAAAAGGAGTTGAATGCGCTGGTCACGGGGTGACCAGACGCGTCCGACATGAATACCGGACGCGTCCGGTATCTGACTAGGCGGCGGTGTTCCCGACGTGACCGGACACGCGTCCGATACCGATACCGGACGTGTCTGGTATTCTATCTAGGCGTGGGCAAAGTTGCCAAGGAGACCGGACTCTGGTTTATAGCAGTGACCGGACGCTGAGCAATCATTGTTTAGCGTTAGGTCGTGGTGACATGGGGCACGGGTGTTGGTCCAGAGAGGACCGGACGCAGGGGTGCGTCCGGTCAACCACACCGAACGCGTCGGGTCGTAGTTGAACGGCTCTAGGAGCTCTCTAGACTCGACCATACGCTTCCCCTCCTACGTCCGATCACTTCGCTGTAGTACGTCCGATGCGTCGCGTCAGAGCGTGTCAGAGAGGGCCGTTGGACGGCAACAGCTACTTCGTTTGAATGGGACATGTGGCGGTCAAGCAGTGATTGAACACAGCAACTAGACACGTCCGGTAGCCACACCGAACGCTTTCGGTGCACACGACCTGCATGTCCGGTCCGTCCCAAAATCTACCCAGTGAAGTGGTAACGGCTATTTTAGCCTGTGGGGCTATAAATAGAAGTGTTGGTCGGCTTCTGTAGGTGTGCTTGGGAGCCCTATAACTCACTTGAGTTTGATAATGTTCATTCGATCAAGCGAGTGAGCGATTCTAGTGCGATTGCATCGAGAGATTGCATCGAGTGACACTAGGTGATTGAGTTGCAAGCCGGTGGTGCTTGTTACTCTTGGAGGTTGCCACCTCCTAGATGGCTTGGTGGTGGTCTCCGTTGAAGCATGCAAAGAAGATTGTGTGGTGCACCGAAGAAGTGATTGTGAGGGGGATTGTGCTCACCCTGCGGGAGCCACAAAGAGCAACTCTTGTAGAGAGAGACGTGAAGGGCGACAAGTGGTCTAGCCGGGTCAAGTGCTAGAGCTTGTGGTAAGCACTCCATGTGGGAGAGTGTGACTTGCGGATCACCACTAGCAAGAGGACCGATGGCAACCTTGGAGCTTGTCTCAACGGAGACTAGAGTGTTGGTAAGCACGTGAACCTCGGGATAAAAATTATCGTGTCATCCTTCTATTCCCGTTGGTTTGCATCCTCGTTACACAAGGTTGAATTTACTTCATTTACATTGTGCTTGTGTAGTTGCTCTTGTAACTAGTTAGCTTTGTAGCTTGCTAGTTACCTTCTTGCTTGTGTAACATAGAAATAGCTCCCTTACGTAACTAATTTAGTTTGAGTAACCTTGTTAGTCACATTGCTTAGTTTGTGTAGCTAAGAAATTTGCACTCTATAATTTGGCTTGTGTAGCCTTGTTATTGAGTATTGCTAGTGAGTTTAGGTGGTTTTGTGCTTTTGCTTACTAGGATGTGTAGGAGCTCCATCGTTGCTTGAAGTATTAGTAGCATAGGTTTGTGTGACCTTGCTTCTAGAATTGGTTAGGTGAACTCTAGCTAGTGTGGCACCTTTGTTGCCTAATTATGATCTTTATAAGGTGCTTGTGAACTTCGATAGAGGGGTGTAGTCTTAGCTAGACCGATTGTTTTAATTTCACATTTGTTTCGGTTAGCAGCGCAATTAAATTTAGAAAGGACTATTCACCCTCTCTCTAGTCCGCCATCTCGACCCTACGCGGTTGTAAATAATAGTAATTTATATAAACCAAATTTGTTTGCATGAACTGAGTTATAGGAACACTTGCATGCAGTAAATATTTAGTACAGAATTGATATTTCCACAACATTCGTCTGTATAAAATCTTAAAATACATTGATCTGCACATACTAGACTGCCGCAGAATGATCAGAGAAATTGGATTTTCAGAGGATACTAAATAAGAAAATTTATCAAATGAAACAAAATTCAGAGCTATAAATAATCATACTTGGCTACAAGAGCCAAATCCTCCCTCCTATCACTGTGTAACACACACAATTATTGGTTGTGGATACTCACGAACAAAATATCAGCATCAGTATATTTAGAGGGTTTGAAGGTGGCTTCGGCTGTGGCGCCACCTAATAATAAGAGTCAAAACCAAATTATCCACCAGTCATGGTTCATTATACAAAATAAAATGAACAAAGTATGTGTCATAAACCCATGTATGAGCAGCAAGGTTAAAATAAAATACAGATGTACCTATAATAATCACATAGAGTGGTGAGCCTAGAATAGACTTACCAACTAAGACAGAGCGTGTCAAGCATGCATACATGCATTTGCAGAACAAAAATGAACTTCATTTTAGATTGCAATAAATATATTTCTCATAATAGCTATGTTTCAGACATCACTTCATGCCATAATATTTAAGATGGATTTAACCATACATTTCTAACAGCATTTAAGATGGTTTTTTCTCATAATATGTGACAAGTTTCCAATACATTTGTAATGCTAATCCAAACTACAGGACCTTCGAGGCATTAGTTAGTAGGAAGCTACAGACACTATTATGAAAGGGATATTTCACTCAAAAGTGAATTGATGCTTAGCTATAGTCGCTACTACGTGAGATAAGAGCAAAGCTACTGATGTGCTGCTGTCCACCTGCTTTTGCACAAGAACTAAGCTGATGCTAGAAATCGATAAACAAAGGACCTCCTATCCCATGGTGCTCTTCTGAACTGCTGGAAACTACAAGCAAACAGAAGGTAGGACGGATAACTCAAACTATGTCTGTATAGTTTTATTTCTGACTTGAGCACTAGTGATCACTCAGCTAAACAAAAAAAAAGAACAGATAACTCAAATTGACGGTTATGCATATTATAGCATGATTTTTTGGACATCTGACCAATCAAACAGCATATGATGACTAGCTTCCATCATGAGTGAGGCTAGAGGCTAGGTTTTACCCAAACATGGCAACAGACCACTAAAAATGTGTTATTAATGTGCTTATGTAATCCTACTTTAACCACTACATGAGCATAGCAGATATTGTTCATAGAAGCATATATCTCAGATCTGTTAATAGTTCTGGAGTGCATTACTATTCAACCCTTCTATATCTATAATCTCTCTTTATTACCTCGTATGTTGAGGTTTAGATAAAAAACAATATGTGGATAGATTGTTTACAGCAAGTGTTGGTAGCCAAATCATTTCTCGATGGGATTGTTGACTTACTATGCTAGCATTGCAGATTATTAGATTGTGAAACAGACATCCTTTGGTTATTTTTAAACAAGAATTTAGGTTAGTATAAAAGTTTTCTCAACACTTAGATGCTTTAGAAAATATGGTTCAGATAAATTTTAATTGCATCAGTTTGAATAGTAAATATATTTAGTCACAACTTTGATGGTTAATCTTTTCTTAGTTATTATTTTGGGTTTTGTTACTGGTAAGAAGAGAGATCAAGCGCACTATATATAGAACAACTGAATATATCTAAACAGTAATATCGGCGTCCCTCTAGTAATTAGCCATTTCTATTTTTTTTGTTGCACCAATAAATTAACTATTCAGATGTGATGATTTTAGGAATGATGTACATGCTATGCTTACTACAATTCAATGAACTTCAAATTATTTTGTTCGAAGTTGCACATGCTATGCTTACAACAATTCAACAAACTTCAAACTAGAGAAAGAAAAACGGGACCAAAATAGTCCATGAACATGAGCTTTATACTGTGATTTTTTTATACAATCCTAGCAGTAGCAGCAGCAATGCTCACTTGAAACAAGAGCAATGGGGGGGGAAGAATGGAGGCGGAGAGTAAAGATTAAGAAAGGAGCAGTGACTGGTCGCATACCATCCGAGGCTCGGGAGCGAGCGGGAGGAAGAGCATCTAGAAGACGAGGCGGCTTTGAGGGAGTGGAAGGTGGTGAAGCAGGCGATGCTGCCGCGGTTCTCGGTGACCACCTGACCGGCAGCCAGGCGTCGCGCAGGTCGAGCCACGTGAGGTCGCCGACATCCTCCAAGTACCACGCCCGCTCATATCTCGCCGCCGCTGCCCGCAGAAAGATGAGCGGTTCCTGAGGCGCTCCACCATCGCTTTCTTTGCTTTCGGCGGAAGGATGGCGGTGGGGAGGTGAAGGAGAGTGAGCCTCGCCTCTTTGGGAGGTGGCGGGATCACACTCAATGGGGTTAGAAGGGCGGCGGTGGGGGGGTGGGGTGAGGTCTTGCGGGGGGCTAGGAGTGCTTGAGACGAGACGGTGCAGTGAGGAGGGAGGAAGGAGGAGACCAAGCGGAGGGGTGGACTGGAGGCAGGGCGGCGGCGGGGCGATGGTGAGGCGTGGCGCCGGAGTCAGGTGGAGTCGACAGAGTCTTGCCAAGCAAGTGACGGCGATGTGAAATTGGAACCACAAAAATCGTGGGTGGGTGGGGGAGCTGAGCTACTGCGCTGCCGACCTCGTTGGTGGGCTGGCTGTGAGCCTCCGCCCAACAGGCAGGGTCAGCCTGCTTGATTGCTGTTGAAAGTCTTGAATAGCTATTTGGTACCCGATATATATATATATATATATATATATATATATATATATATATATACACACACACACTACCCTAGCTGGTTACAAAATAACTTATTCTGTGGCCATTTTGAGTTACGATAATTACTATGTTAATTTACGAGAATATAATAATTTCTTACTAAGTGGTTTACTATAACGTTATGGTAAATATTCCATGTGTTATAGTAACCCAACTATCGTAAATATGTATTATCTTTGTCATAAATTAGTATATAAAATTATCGTAAATGGAGGCGGCTACATAATAACTTATTTTGTAGTCGGCTACTGAATACTATAACGTTATGGTAAATATCCCAATATGTTATAGTAACCTAACTATCGTAAATATGTATTATCATTGTCGTAAATTAGTATAAAAAATTATCGTAAATGGAGGTGGCTATAGAATAACTTATTCAGTAGCCTCTATTTAGTAGCCGGCTACAAAATAAGTTATTCTGTAGCCACTTCATTTACGATAATTTTATATACTAATTTATGACAATGATAATACATATTTACGATAGTTGGGTTAGTATAACACATGAAAATATTTACCATAACGTTATAGTAAACCACTTAGTAAGTATATAGGGAGAGGCTATTCAGTAGCCGGCTACAAAATAAGTTATTTTGTAGCCACCTCCATTTACGATAATTTTATATACTAATTTACGACAATGATAATACATATTTACGATAGTTAGGTTATTATAACATATGGGGATATTTACCATAACGTTATAGTAAACCACTTAGTAAGGTTATCGTAACTCAAAATGGCTACAGAATAAGTTATTTTGTAGCCAGCTACAGGATAGTATATATATGTAGAACTAATGTATGGAGATGCGTATTATGACAAAATCACAAAAGTCATATTGATATTTGATATTTTACATGCAATTGGTCCATTGATTTTCAGGTTCGCATGCCTGAGAAGCTCGCGAGCAACGCAATGACATCGCTTTTTCTAAATAAGAACCTGTCATAAGCAGAAACAGATGTGGTCACATCATATCCAACAACAATGTGGTAATGTAATAATCGTGAGCTTATTATTTTTCTTCTACGAATGGAGTAAATAAAGTCCAAACAAACTCTAAAACTAGTTTTGGCATCGGGCAAATGTTTCTAGTTCTAGATGCACCCTCTCTATCTTTCTTCCCCGATCACGGTGGATATCAAACATCAGATAAACACCAGAGCGCTATAAGACGAAGATGGCGCGCTTTGCGGGCACGTGAGCATGGAATTACAGAGTCGTTCGGCACGAAAATTTGCCCTCTCTCTCTCTCTCTCATTCATGTGGTAGGATAATATCAAACATCAGATAAATCACTGATCATGCCAAAACTACAAGAAAAGGTAACGATGATTCGGCGAAGTGGGACACATTGTATTGTCCAGTCTTGTACGTTCTGGTTTTGTCCTACCGGCTATCATGCATGGTCAATGCTTTATTTTTCGTTTTATACTTACGTACTCCGCACATGCATGGGACACATTATTGTACAGTATTGTACGTTCTGGTTTTGTCCTACCGGGCTACCAGCCATGGTCAATGCTTTATTTTTCGTTTTATACGTACTCCACCGCGTTGGTCGTATGTCCTCCTAGGTTCCCAGATAAATATCGCTATGATATTTATACCGGTTAAGGTTTATAAAAAAAATTAAAATATTTATATCTTTAAATAAAGTTATTATAAAAATATATTTAATGATCTAGCTAACGATATTAATTATATACTATAAATATTAATGTTTTTATATGATTGATCAAAATTAAAAGCATTTAATTTCTCATGGAGGGAGAATAACATTTCCTTATTTTAATACAAACAGAGTACGTTATTTTCGCAGCCCGTCGCAACGACCGCTTTGTATGTTTGCCTTCCGTCGTTGTTGCTGAGACTGAGACCCTGAGGTTCCATTAAAAAAAAACTGAGAGCCTGAGGAAGAGGGTTTCAGTCTTCCAGGCGAAACTTCCAGCTAGTGGGCTTCTTTTGGTCGTCCTCCGTGAGATGGGATGTTTTGGTTTTGGGCTGCATTTTGCACGGGCTTTTTCCACGAGAGTACTGCCTCGAACTGTATAACACGAGCAAGCACGTTAAATGGGCCTGTTGGAACAAAGACCAGGGCTTTTGCTTTACAGATTTTTAATCCGTTTTTTGCCAAAATAATTGGCCGAATAAGACAAAAAATACCTCTTGCCAGCGGAAATGAAGAGACAAAATTCACCAACTCAGGGCATGTTTGGATCATCCAAGGGCTAATTACTAATTAGCTAAAATATAACCTAAATTAGCTCTAGTGCCCCAACAGGAGAGCTAATAGGTGGGTTTATTTTAGCCTTTTTCTTTGATGTCACAAAACTGAAACAAAAAAATATCTATTACTTTCCTGCCATAAAAATGTTTAAATATTGTTTCTGATAATATTTGTGTACACTACTCAAACATTTCCTTTTTTATTCATACCTGTATGTTTATATAGGTTAGTAAATCACAAATAATATTTCTCATAAGACTCTAATTCCAGGTTTCTCTTAATTTGTCTCTAGTCAACATGTTTTCTTTTTTAAAAAAATTGGATCTTAAAGCATATACATGAGGAACAGCTTACTGTTTTTTTCTTTAATTTATATATCTCGTCTACTAGTATTTATAATACTACCTCATGAGCTAATGAAATTATTTTAGGGTCCGTTTGGATATAGATATTGGATGACTGGCATTGAATTGGGTACCAATACCAAATCAACCTAGTATTGAAAAATGGACTACAATACCAAATCAGATGTTTGGATGTAGACAAAATTGCTATTTGGAATCCGGGACATGGCAAATACCAAATAAATGTTTGGATGTACATCTCGATGAATTGAATTGACTCATCTTCTTCCCCACCGACGACGTCCTCGGACATGGCCCCACCGCCCCGGTGGTGTGGTGGAGACCAAGACCTGGCTCTCTGGCGGCGGAGAGGAAGAAAGGGATCCTGGATCCCCGGCTGCAAGCCGCTTGCGGTGGGGATCCTAGCACCACGGCGGTGGCCGAACTCGAGGAATAAGCGCTTGTCCTCGACAAAGTCCCTCATATGCGATGTGGCCGGACTCGAGGAAGAACCGCTTGGCATCCTAGATCCATTGTTGAGTTGGGGAAGAAGGAGAGGATCCCACACCTCACCGGACCTAGGGAAGAAGGAGAGGGTGGCGAGCTTGACCGACGGGGGAAGGGTCAAGGCAACGACTTGACTAGCGAGGGAGGGGTCGAGGCGGCGAGGATGCCCCATGGGGGAGATGTTGGGTTGGCGAGCTGGACCGGCGAGGGAAGGGTTGAGGCAGTGAGGGCGCCGGTAGGGGAGATGTCAGGCCGACGAGCTTGACCAGCGGGGGCAGCAAGTGGGAGGCGTTGGGGTGGCGAGAGGGAGGGAGGAATCGGGGACTCGGGGCAAGGAACCGCTCGGACTAATTCCACCCAATACAGAGCCTTACCCCTCTGTATTGGGAGAGGTCACTTCTAGTTTAGTCCAATAACAAGGTTTTTGGGTTGCAATTCTAAATCTCAAGGCCATGGATAAAGATGGCAATAGGAAATTCCCCATTGAGAGTTGCTTCTCCTTCACTGTCCCCACAAGGGCAAAAATTCCCTGTCCCCGTCCTCGCGAATGGTCATGGGGGAGAACTTCTGCCCATCCCCGTCCCCGCATGGGGATTTTTTACCCGACGGAGTCCCCGTCCCCGCCAAGAATGCAGTCGTCGGAGCTTGTGCAACTGATGTCGATGCGCCGCCGCCCTTGTGGAGCCGTGTGCGGACACGCCGCCACTGCCTGTGGGGGCCTACCACCACCGCCGCCCTTGTGGAATCACGTGTGGATGCGCAGCCACTACCCGTGGGGGCTTGCTACCGCCACCATCCTTGGGAAGACACGTCGCTGTCTCGCAGATGTGCCGTCGTCGTCGCCGTCGTGGGATGGTCGCGGCTGAAGGGCTCGCGGTGGCTCTGATGTGTACGTGGGCCATCATTGGAGGGTCTCGGCTGGAGGGCTCGCGGTGGCTCCGACATGTGCCTCCATGGGCGTTGGCCGGTGTTGTGCTGCTGCTGCATGCTGAAGTGCTTGGTAGCCTAGAGAAGTGGCGGCGATGGCTGGAGGCTGGAATACACTATTGGTAGGTGGGATTTAGGGTTTGTGGAGCATATATATACGGGGCTACTACTTGGGCCTTTAGATGGGCTACAATGGGCTGCAATGGTGCCTGGTTTCCTGCTTCACGCGCATGAAGCGGGTCGGGTTGCGGGGATCGGGGACGAGGAGTAGGGAACCATCCCCGCCATCCCCGATGGGGATCGATTCTCTACCGATTAGATCCTCGTGGGGAGTAATGTTGTCCCATACCCATCCCCTAATGGAGGAATTCCCCGCGGGGAATCGGGGATCGGGGCCCCATTGCCATCTTTAGCCATGGACATCCAAACACCACAATTCAGAAAACATGATTCCAATTCTCAATCTGGGCTTCAATATTTACGTCCAAACAGGGTATTAGTAAAATTCAATTCTTTCGGTGTCCGCGCTAAAATATCTCAAGTCCTTATTGGAATTCACGGTGTCCGCGATTGGAAACCTAGAATTGTTCCAAGAGAGAGAGGGAAAAATGAGGACATGAAAAGTCAGACCACCACTCTCTTCATTGTAGGGTTCATGCTTGCTATAGACCAATAGACGTATATAGTTACATTGCCCTTTTTTTTGGAGTTACGGTATAGATAATAGTCACTCTGCAATCTATATACAGTATACTGCTATCTTGTATTCTTGATACGTATTGTTCACGTATCAGTACGCCGCAGGCAAACTCCTGCCACCCTACTGTAACACCCCGGTGTTATGACCAACATTTAGGCACTGTAAATCATACATATCATGCATCATCAAACATCCTAATCATACATGCCTAATCATGTAAATAATAACTGAAACCCTGCTTCGAAACATACGAAACATGCTCGTGAAACATGAATGTTGCATACACTTGTTTAGAGTTGTTTTGCCATGATTATGCTTGCTAGGTTAGTAAAACATGTTTGGCTATAATTGTAAGTCATCTAGAATTATTTAGCATAATTTTTGGAGCAAAGTTTGTATTCAAACTTTTGACAAAATATGCTTTTGAAATTATTATTGGAAAGGGTCAAAAATCCTCTCTATTTAGCTTTTGCTTCTCAATTCAAAATCTATGCAAAATTTTTAGTTGGTCCCTAAAGCAAAGTTGTAGAGGACTAAATTCTAAGCAACTTTTATTTTTGGGCTATTTTCAAAAGAAGTCATTTTCTTGCTCAAAATGGTACTTGAAAACTGATATTTGAAAATTCATTGAAAACATAATTAGAAAAATTGTTTATCTCTTTCATGGGTCAGCGCTTCTCCTTCCGGCACATCGGTCGGCCGGCCAAGAATCCTCCCTGTGCCACGCCTTCGCCTCGCCCACCCCACCCATGCTACTTCCTTCCCACCCCACATAGCCGCGTCTGTCTGGCAACATGCATGCAGTATGCATGCCACAAGCAAGCCAGCGCCTACCGCCGTTTCAAGCCACCACAGCTCCGCTTCTCCCAAAGACTTCTCATTTCCCTCTCCATGTTGCATCTTCTCGCCTCGCCCCGAAGCTCGCTCACGCCGCCATATCGCCATCAGAGCCCTCACGGCGAAATTGGCGCTGTGGGTCCACCATTGCCCGCAATCGAGCACACGTCGCCCGCCTTGCTCCCCGGCACCTGGTGCTTGCTGCAGGGACACCATTTGAGCAAGGTATAGCGGCCTTGCGTGTTTTCGCCGTCGTCGGTCATGGCGCCGCCGCGCTTGGCCTCGCCGTGGAAGGGCTTCCTCCGTCCCTTCTCCATCCCCTTGGGTAACCCGCTCAGGTTCACCATCTTCTTGCGGACCCAACGCTCACGCCTGTTTGCCCGGTCGTGGTCGGCAACGGCCGCTGGCTCACCGGGCAATGGCCGCATCAGCCATTGGCGCGCTCGAACGTGGCGTGGCGTGGCCGTCTCGCCTCGGCCGAGCTAGGCCAGGTCGGCCTTGGGCCGGAGCCCCGAGCCAGGTCGTCGCCTTTCCCTCCGCTCGGTTGCGCAGGTCAAAAGCGGTCGTGGGCCAATCGTTCCCATGGGCCGGCCCAGTAGTAATAGGAAAATTGTTTTCGGTTTTTCTTTTATTATCTGGGAAGAGAAATACTTTGGAAAATGTTTGTGTACTTATTTTGGCTCCAAATTTGTTGAAACAAATTTTGTTGTGTTCCTTGTCACCAGATCTACATGATAAAAATATTGCATGTCATTTTTTAGATACTTTTCTGTAGAGCTTTATTTAATTCTTGATATTGCTGATATCTTGAAAAATGTATAGAAAAACCTATAGGCTTCAGAAAAATATGATTCCAAGTTTGTTAATCTTCTTATGTAATGTGCTTCCTAGAAAAAATATGTGTCATGCATGTGCTGTAGAAAAATTTTGAGGTGTAGTTCAAGTGCCTTTAATGGCTGATTTCTGTTAATTTTGCTAGAGAGCAAAATTTTTATAAAACATGCATGTGATAATTTTTGTACAGTGATTATTTGCTGTGTAGAACATAGGAAAAATATTTCCTCTGTTGTTTGACACTTTTCACAGTACAAAGTATTTTCATGTTCATAATCATGCCATAGCTTGTTATTTTTGTGTAGGCTAATCCACTCATTCAAATACCATGAAAATCTGATGGTAGACTACTTAGGGTAGTACTGTGCTATGGTAATTTTCTAAGATTTTTCTAAGCAATAAAAATACATGTTGCTATTCAAACCTATTATTATTAATTAGGGTTTAATCAAGTGTTGCTTTATGTGTGATTAAGAACTTAGTGAAGCTTTGGTGTATCTTTGAAGCATTTAATAAGATGTGTTGACTTAGCATATTAGTAGTAGAAGAGAAGGCAGTAGATGACATGTGCTTGTAGTATATGTTTTTGGATGATGTTGACTACCTTGCATTCAAGCATATCCATTGTATTCATCTCATCCGATGCATTGATTGCATAAGCACTTACGCACATTGCATCATCCAGGATCGCAAATCGAGAACCCAGTCGTCATACCCGAGGAGCCCAAGGAGAAGCTCGAGGTGCAGCCGCAGGAGGTGCCCGAAGCCAACGAGGAGGACGTTGAGGAACTTTCGAAGTGCCCCGATCACCGCCCGAGCTCCTTCGAGAGAGGCAAGCCCCGGAGCATTTTCTCCCCGGTTTGCAATTATTAATTAACTGCTTTACTTTAATTGATGCATTACGTTCAGGAGTTGTTTGCAACCGTTGCTGCATTATACCTTGTCTACCTTTGTTATACCATATCCTTGTTACCCTGGTATCCATAGTCAAGTCAATGCTTAGCTGGCTTAGACCGGTATAAGTCGAGTGATTTCCTGTCACCTGCGAGCTATAGGTGGTTACCTGGATCTGCTTGGATAACTATGTAGTCATGGTATAACTAAGTGTTAAATGAAGTTGAGACCAAACGGAGACTTACAGAGTTTTGAACTGTAGTGCTTTCCGTCTGTGTCGATTAAGGACCGACCGTTGTTGGGCCTCGAGTCATGTTGAACGCATGCCTTACATTTAGCTGTCCGGATAAAGTACCTTCCGACCGCGAAGTTGGGAGATTATTCGGGCCGAGTAGATTGCCCACAGCGCACTGTGCCGGAGCAGGTGTGGTAGGACACGGGGGCGAGATGATAAGACCAAAGTGCAGTCGGTCGGCCCCCGGGTACATGTGGTTCCTGGCAAACTTGAGACTCCTGGATAGTTGACTCGGTGATCAATACCTCACTTTAGCGGGTGAGTGAGGTTTGTGTAAGGAATAAATCACTAGCCGGTTAGGAATCGATTCAAATCGCCATCGCTCCTGGATAGTGAGCACTTGACTTAAGTGACTTCATCGTAGTAATGTTGATGGAACACTTGGACAGTTATAATGAATATGACATTATGAAAGTTGTTAATGATCATTGGTTATCATTATTGCTTAATCACATGCTTGCCCTAGTATAGGTGCAAATGTAGTCGATATGTTAATAATAATTAACTTGACAATAATGCTTTGGAAAGGTTCTTGAAATGCTAAAAATGCCTTTTTGCAAATGAGTCAGCTACCCTACTATAAAGCCCTTCATAATCCTTGGTGTCACTTTATTTTCGGTTATGTCGGGTAAGTCTAGCTGAGTACCTTCTCGTACTCAGGGTTTTATTCTCACTTGTTGCAGATGGGCAGATGTATTACGGCTACTGTATCAACTGCCTTTATCCTACGATGGGTGATGCTTAGGACCATGGGCATGGTCATTTCGTATGTCTCGTCTAATGCTTTTGTTGGAGATGATCATCAGCTGGCACTGTATTTGAACTCCGTGTGAGTGTGTGTGGTTTTAAACAAATGGCTTCCGCTACTTTTATTCGAACACGTTTTGTAATAATTATGTTTTAAACTCTGATGTATCTGAGATGCGAACTTTTATGTAATATATGATGGTGACCGCTAAACTTATTATGATCTTGGCTGTGATGTAAGTTGATTTGAAATCCTTCGTGATTTCACGGACTACCGGGTTATATGGGCTTAAGTTTTCTAAATCGTCTGCTCTGGCGGATGATTTTCTTACTTAATTTCGTATAATTGGTCGGTTCTATTACAGCTGGCATCAGAGCATGGTTTAGCATGTACTATTCACAAGTGTATTTAAAATAAAAAGGCATTTGAAAAACGTGATTTCTAAACTAAAAAGTGTGCCAGTGGTCATATCCCTTATGCCCAGTTAAGGACTCTAGGTGGCTTAATTAAGTACTGACTTGGGGTTCTTGCATCATATTTCTTTTTCGTTGCTCATACGGCGTGCTATTGTATGAGTGCCACTTGTTTGAGTGGTAATGTATGGATCAATTGCCTCTACGCCTCGGTAAGTGTGAGTTGTGAGAGCATGATCGGATACACCGTCGATCTAGGGTGAATGCTTATATGATGCTGGAGTAATTACATGTTCTATGCATGTTTTATAAAGGTATCTCATGTATGGGTATTCCGTCTGTTGAGGCGATGCCGTCAATAGGACGATGGTTCGGGTAGTTACTACCATTGTACACGTATCTGGGGATTCGTGTAGAGCGTGTAGATAAAATTTACTGCTTTTGTGCATTCATCGGGAATTAGGCTGAAATGAATCTTCTACAGGTACATAACAACGTTATCGTGTAGAACGTATTAGCTACGTAATTGAGAGATCGTTTGTATGCCACCGAATTCGTCGCTAGAATTATTTATTTCATAAGTTTGTGAGAACGTACGGCACGTACATACATCATATTACTTGTGCATTTTATTCATGTCACGCATTCCTCCCCTTATAAATTGATTATCTCATTTTGATAAAAGTTGCATCACCTAAAATATGTTCCCACGGAGTACTAAAAGAAATTTTGCTACAGATGGTCCGCACAAAGCAGACCGCCCGTAAGTCCACCGGAGGAAGAGCACCTCGACGTCCGTTGGCCCTGAGGGAGCACCGCACCATGGACACCTTCTTGAGCGAGTTTGGCATGCCGACCTTGCTTTGGAGAGTGCTCCATGATGTGGGGTACCCAGAGGGTCAAGAACCGGTGTACTCTTGGAATGAGAGCCGATTAGCGAGAGGATGGACTTGCGAAGGTAGAGATCACGGTTCCCCTCTTGGTGATGCTCCAGTTGGGATGGTTGGCACTTGTAGTTTGAGGGTCGCACTCCTGCTGAGGGTGCAGAGGGAGCAACCTTTTCGTGTCATCGTGGGATATCATGAGCAGATTTCCCAAAGAGCTTGTAGCAGCTCTAGCTGGCACCTTTCCTAGGGATGATCCTCGTGATGCCATTTGGGTTCAGCCTCAGGGAAGTGCCTTAGTCAGAGGTCCAGCTGAGGGACAGGCTAGCGACAATCAGGCTATGAGTGCTATGTTCGCCGCCATCAGAGAGTATGAGGGTCTTGAGAGTACTTACTGGACTTTGACTGGCTTACATAGTCATGATAAGCTCAAGGTAAGAAAGCAGAAGAAGAAGCAGGCACGTGCTATAGCTAGTTTGCAGGAGCAGTTGGCTGATATGAACTTACAGCAGAACCAAGCGGTTGAGAGAGGTGATAGAGCTATGCAGCAGGTGCATACGTTGACTCAGGCCAACAACAATGTAGACCGCATGATTGGACAGTTGGTTCAGGAGAGGAATGAAGTCTGGGACGAGAGGGACCTTCTGCTGTAGAGGGTCGATGAGTTAGAGGAGTACAACGTCAACCTGCACGAGGAGTTTCATGCGCTCTACAATGGGGTTGGCCCCTATGCTCCTCCAGACGCCGCTGGCATGGACATCGACGACGACAACGAGGACGAGCCTGTAGTTTCACCTGGGGGCGATGGTGACGTCTCCGACCCCGACGACGGCCCCGAGGAGTAGGCTAGTTGCCTTGCGCTAGTATCTAGGTCCTGTCGCGATGACCTTTCTTTTGTTGGCATGTAACCTAATGTATTTTGCTTCGAACTAATGAGACTTGGATGTGGTTGGAACTTGATTAAGAATGCGATACCTGAACGCATAAAAGTCCAGTATATGTATGGTGGCAATTTGGTTGTATGGACGCGATGTTTGTTGTCGAAGTAATTTGATTAAGTGATGTTGTTTTAATTGGGATGCGATTATTGTGCCTCTGTTTTATTGTATGAATTTATTCTCTCCAGTAAATTCAGTACGGCATAATTTTTCTTTCACTCACAATTATTACAGCGTCACTCAATCATTACTTGTTGCTGAAATATGTAGATGACAAACACTCGTCGTACCACGTATGAGGCCGCTGAGCCCGGTGCTAACGGTGCGGGGACCGGTGGTGGTGGTGGAAACAACGGCAACAACAATGAGCCTCCCCATGAACCGCATTTGCCACCTCGTCCCCCGTTTACCCCAGAGGTGTTCTTCGCACAGTTGCTCGGAAGTCAGCGCAACACGGAACAGTCCCAGAAGAACATGGAGGATTTTCTACGTACCATCGCCAACAACGTTCAACGCGGTAACAATCAGGGTGGTGGCATTGGGGTGAATCAATACAGCAGCTTCAAAGATTTTATGGACACCAGGCCGCCAATATTCAAGGAAGCAACAGAACCACTCGATGCTGAAGAATGGATCAACACTATGGAAGATAAATTCCGTGTGTTGAGGATGACTGAGGTATTGAAAACTGAGTATGATGCACTTCAGTTGCAAGGACCAGCGGGAATGTGGTGGAAGCACCATCGCACCACCTTTCCTCCAAATGCTCAGATTACATGGAGAGAGTTCGCTGAGGCCTTCCGTGGAGTTTATATTCCACCTGGGCTGACCGAGATGAAGTTGGGAGAGTTCTTGGCGTTGAATCAGGGCACCAAGACCGTGACGCAATATTTGCATGCCTTCAATAACTTGTGTCGTTATGCTCCCGACATGGTTGACACGATGCTAAGAGAATCGCCAGCCAAGAGAGGACTCAATCCAAAGATGATGAAGCATGTGGGTACCAACAACGCGTCGATTCAATGACTTCATCGATTGCTGAAGCGGAAAAGAACAACAACGCCAAAGACCGTAGCCAAGACTCGCAAGAGAGCCCTAGAAGGTGGTCCGTCCCAAGCAAGAGCACCTGCAGGAGGTCGTCCTCTCTATCGTCCATCTGCACCTGGCGCTAGGTTCAGGCCACCTCAGCAGAGAAGTCAGAATTTCCTTGGACCCCAGAAGCCTTACAAGATGGCAAGATACAACCCAACAAGGCAAATATAAGCTGAATCATGCATGGATGATTCTAAGGAGCTATAGGGATCTCTTTGGTACAAATGAGGGACCTCACTACAATTGTGACCAACCCGACCACTTCTCGAGGTTTTGTCCTTATCCGCCCAAGAAGAAGCAGCAGACTTATAATGCTAGGGTGCATAGTACGACTGTGGATGAGATTCCTGAAGGAGAGCCCGTAACCGCTGGTAAGTTTCTTGTCAACGAAAACCCTGCAGTTGTTCTATTTGATTTTGGATCATCGCATTCTTTTATGAGTCAAGCATTTGCACAGAAACATGAACAACTATGCACAGAATTGGGTTATGGTTACCGTATAAGTTCAGCAGGGGCTAATGTTTTGACCAATCGGATGGTTCGAGGGGCAACCCTTGAATTAGGTAGCAGGAGTTCCTAGTGAACTTGATAGTTATGTCTGGACTAGTTTTGGATGTCATTATAGAAATAAATTGGATGAAGGATTGGGGAGCAGTCATAGATACCTGAAATTGAGTACTTATCCTTAAGGATCCCCTGGGTGAGGGTACTTTCCAAGTACCATTGCCTCGGAGAACAGACCTTATAAGTGTTACATGTGCTACTGAAGTCATTCATATTCATCAGATTCCGGTAGTGTGTGAGTTTCCGGACATATTCCCGGACGAGCTACCTGGTCTTCCGCCAGATAGGGATATTGAGTTTGGAATTGAGTTAATCTCCGGAACAGTTCCGATTTCAAGGAGACCCTATCGGATGCCTCCAGATGAATTAGTTGAGTTGAAGAAGCAACTAGAAAAGTTATCAAAAAAGGGGTTTATCCGGCCAAGCAAGTCTGAATGAGGATGTCCTGCCTTGTTTGTGAAAAAGAAGAAAGAGGGCACGTTGAGAATGTGCGTAGATTACAGGCCACTTAACGCTGTAACCATCAAGAATAAGTATCCCTTGCCTCATATTGATGTTCTGTTTGACCAGTTATCCAAGGCTAAGGTATTCTCAAAAATAGATTTAAGATCCGGTTATCATCAGATCAAGATTAGGCCACAAGATATCCCGAAAACTGCATTTTTCACCAGATATGGGTTGTATGAGTATCTTGTCATGTCATTTGGCTTGACAAATGCTCCTGCATACTTTATGTTTTTTATGAATACAGTTTTTATGTCAGAATTGGATAAGTTCGTGGTCGTGTTCATCGATGACATTCTGGTGTACTCCGAGAACGAGAAGGATCATGAAGAGCATCTGAGAATTGTCTTGACCAGACTTAGAGATCATCAACTGTATGCTAAGTTTAGCAAATGCGAATTCTGGTTGAAGAAGGTTCCTTTCCTTGGTCACATTCTGTCAGAAAATGGAGTTTCAGTCAATCCGAGTAAGGTGCAAGAGGTTATGGATTGGAAGACATCGACCACAGTTCCTGAGATTAGAAGTTTCTTAGGACTAGCCGGTTACTACCGTCGTTTTATACCAGACTTCTCGAAGATTGCTAAACCGATGACAAGTCTGCTACAAAAGGATCACAAGTTTGTGTAGACAGAGGAGTGTGAAGCAGCTTTCCACACTTTACGGAAACTGTTGACCACTGCTCCTGTTCTCGCACAACCAGATATTGAGAAACCATTTGATGTGTTTTGCGACGCATCGAAAACTGGATTGGGCTGTGTTCTTATGCAAGAAAGGAGAGTCATTGCTTATGCCTCACGTCAATTGAGAAAGCACGAGGTCAACTATCCAACACATGATCTTGAACTTGCTGCAGTTGTGCATGCCTTAAAAATTTAGATACATTATCTACCTGGTAATGTGTGCAACATTTTCACAGATCACAAGAGTCTCAAGTACATCTTTACCCAACCAGAGTTGAATATGAGACAACGAAGATGGTTGGAATTGATCAAAGATTATAACTTAAATGTGCAATATCATTCTGGAAAAGCTGACAGATGCTTTGATGCTATGAGCAGCGAACTGTCCGATCGCAATTGCGCCGAGGTTTTCGACGCTGACCGCCTGGCGCCGGAGCTGCTCTCGCCAGCTCGCTACCCCCGGCCGCACCGATATGCGCCATCAGGCGCATCACGCATCAACCAACAGTGCCATCATACGCCCGCTCGTACCAACGTGTGCACCACCGCCCATCGTTTCCCCGTATCTCGTCGGCTCCCTTTGCATCCAGGAGGGGCGGTCAGCGGCCAGCCCATCTCTCTGCGCGGCTAGCTCCCTTTTGCACGAGGACGACGAGCCCAGCGCAGCGATTTCTCGGTTCTCGCAACGGTGTGGTGTCACTATCTGGGGTTCTCGCGCCCGGCCGCGATGTAACGGCGCGCCTTCGAGTTCGAGCAGTGTTCCTGAACATGGCCGGGCCGCCGTCGGTTACGGACGGCATGCAGGCCGGGCATGGGCGTCTGAGGTGAACGGACGGACCAGCGCGTGGGACGGGAGACTAATGGCGATCGGTGCCTTCCCTTTCGGGCTCCAGCACAGCAGCGATGGCAATGGGCAGTGAAGTCAACAGGACTAGCTAGTGTGCGTGTCTGCACTCGACCAAGTTGATGAGGGTCCGCGTCCGTCCAACCGGAGCTCGGTAGCGTTAACTGGGAGCTAAGCCGGCATGGTATCTCACCGATCGTCCCCTGAAATCCGGGGCAAAAAGCCTTTAGGACCGGGATTGCCACGAGACCTGCAGCCTGGTGAGGTCAGTTTCTTGCGAGCTTTGGGTTACTCGTCGCCGATGGCAGGTGCGCGTGCTTGGCTTTCTCAGTCGGGGAACTCTTGCAGGGGCAGGACACCTCGTGCTCCTGGTTCCCGACTGCGACGCCAGTGCTGTGGCTCGATCAGTGACTGTGCAAACGTATGCGTCGTTCTCGTTCAGCATCAGTGGGCCGGGCCGCCGAGGGCATGCCACGAGCCATAGCTGCGAGCTGCCCTTGTTCGGTTTCTTGTGAGTTGTGACAGCAGGGTTGCATTGCTGGGGGTTGGGGGTCGTCATGGAAAACCGAACTTAAAAAAAAAAAACACATCTACTGAATGGTCAGGCCGTCAGAGTCATCCTGCTAGACTGCGCTGGTCAATCCTAGCGCAAAAATAATCGAGGTAGCAATTGAAAACTACCGGTCCGTACATCAAATACGTAGTTAAGTAAGGAGTAGACATCAGGGACAGATTACTTGTTAATCTTGCTGTCAGGTACACCACCAACCATACTTAACGTGAGTAGCTCCAGAGCGACAGGGCGGACATGCGCGCATATGTGTCGTTTGCCTCCACTGACCCGCCCTCACGCTCACTCCGTCCGCCCTCGCGTTCCATGGCCCATGCCCCGTGGCACGGTGGCAGACCGGGTCGTTGTCTCCATTGCCCGTCCATGTTATTCCACACCCGCTTTAAAGGGACCACCTCGTCACTCCTCTTCCTCCTCCATGTCCATGGTCATCGTGGCGAGGGCAACCCGGCCAGCTGAGCGTTAGTCACAGCTCTTGCCTGCTTAGCATGCAGCTCTAATTCAATCCGTGAAGTAGACGCCAAGTCGTGGCAGGTAGTAGCTAGGAAGGAGGGAAGGGAAGGCCAGGCCATGGCGCTTGAAGCTGTGGTGTTCCCGAAGGAGCACCTCGCGTGCACGGTCAAGGCGCGCTCGGCGTCGCTGGGCTGCGGCTTCCACACTGAGGAGCTCGAGGACAAGGCCGGTGTGGTTCTGCAAGGAGAGGCCGCCGATGCGCTGCCGCCGCCCGGTGCCGGTGCGGGCACCACGTGGGAGTGGGACGCGGTGCTCTGCCCGTGCTCCACTGCACCAGGTGGTGCCGTGGAGGAGTGCTGGGACCAGCAGCACCAGCTCTCCGTGTCCCCGCCGCCGCCGGTGTTCTCCGCCGTCGCATCGTTGTCGTCCGCGCGCGGCAAGGCTGCCGCGGCGTCGGCGGCGGCGCGGAGACGACGGCGACGCCCGAAGGCGGTGAAGAACACGGAGGAGATGGAGAGCCAGCGGCGCAACCACATTGCCGTGGAGCGCAACCGGCGGCGGCAGATGAACGAGTACCTCTCCTTGCTCCGCTCCGCCATGCCTCCCTCCTACGCGCAGCGGGTACGTACATGCGTACAACAATCTCCTCCATGTCTCTCCAGCTGTGCAATGAGCGTATCGTACCGCCGCTCCCCGGCAGTATCGTCCTACCTGCAAGAGCTTTGCAGATCATGTCACCATGCCATGCATGTGCACGAACGGCTGCATTGTTGATTGCCGCTGTCCCCCAACTTTTACTGTAACGGATGTCAAATCTTGCTGCCCCCTGGCCTGGCCATCCGCTGCTGCCTTGGCCCTCGCCGCGCCATACCGCTTTGGTTGCGTATGTCACGGAATCTCTAGCGATCGTGTACTGCCTGCAGGTGCAGGCATCAAAAGCCGCACCATCTTGAGCGCCGAGCTCTTGGTCGCGACCGAATAGCATGTTCCGTTTGCAACGTACCGAGCGTTAACATGGTGTACGGCGGGTGCAGGGTGACCAGGCGTCGATCGTGGCTGGTGCCATCAACTTCGTCAAGGAGCTGGAGCAGCTGCTGCAGTCGCTGGAGGCGCACAAGCGGCGCCAGGGGTGCACCGTGCCACCGGCAGCGGCGGCGCCGTTCGCCGGCTTCTTCACGTTCCCTCAGTACTCCACCGCCGCGACGGGTGTGGTTGGCTCTAGTGACAGTGCTGGCTCCGGCGGTGATCAGAGTGGCGGCGGCTGCGCGGGAGCGGGAGCGCGGCGGGGCGTGGCCGACATCGAGGTGGCCCTGGCGGAGAGCCACGCCAACTTGAAGGTGCTCGCGCCGCGGCGGCCGCGGCAGCTGCTGAGGATGGTGGTGGCGCTGCAGTGGTTTGGCCTCACCGTGCTCCACCTCAACGTGACCACCACCGCCGATCACCTGGCCTTCTACTCTCTCAGCCTCAAGGTAACAAACTACCCGCACTGCATGCGCAGGCGCGCGGGTATTCGATCGACTCCAGCTGAGCTCAGCAGTAACACGTACATTTTCTCCTCGTTCCTTGCTGCTGCAGATGGAGGATGAGTGTCGGCTGTCGTCGGTCGACGACATCGCCGCCGCGGTGAACGAGATACTCGGCAAGATCTCCGACGAGTGCGCCGCCAGTCACTTATTAGCTGCTTAGCTGGAGCACTACGTATATCTTAGCAAGTGTCATGTATGATTGTAACGTCAATTTGATCCTAGTACATGGATAACACTGGCAACAAGTGGCAATTCGCGCCACTGTCAGTCAGTACTACCACTCCATATGTTTGCGTGCAAGTAAACATGTATCGATTGGACCAGCTGACGTATGTAGTCTTTTGCAGCGCAGTACTGTACGTACTTGTGTGTATCTAGAATTCAGATTCACACCTCGCATCAGCACCGATCGATCGAGTTGCCTGCCTGCGTGTGCACACGGGTGACCTGTTCGAGGTCGTCGTCGATGAACTGGTGGACCACCAGCGCTTTTTCTCTGACGAGTTTTGCTTCAGAAACCTGTTTTCTCTGACCAATCAGCACGCATTCACCGGATAAGAATTAGCATGGATTATCCAGCTCCTATCGTCTTCCAAGGTGATAGAAATAGAATTAACCGGCTGCAATGCAATCATCTCAAGTTACCATCGTCGCAAAGTCGCAACGATCTTGCGTGTGCTCTGATGGCTCCAGTCATCGAGTTTACACCTGAAGAACGTCGTTGACAGCATGACACACTGACACGTCTCGTTCATTGCTCTCGAGTGCAAGTGGGTTGGGTGAATGAACCTGCATGCGTAGAGCCTTCGCTCACATCATTCTGCTGGCACTGATCGGGGCAAAAACTTGTAGATCGGATCAGAATCCTTTTCTCAGCCGCAAGGTGGCTTTTGTTGGACGTGAATGATTAGGGCATAGGGTCTTTGCTGATTGGGTGTTACACTGTTACGAGCATCAGTTCGGAATCATCGCGTTGTGCCATGAAGTATGAACAGCCATGTTTGTATACTATATGGACATGAGAGGTGAAAACGACCTAATTAAAAGGGTTGAAATTCTACTATATATATGTACCAACAAAGTTTATATATATTTAGTTACGAAATGGCTAAAAACCATCACGAAAGCGTGGTCCATGCAATGTGTGATGACATTATAGGTTATTTTCTCCCCCTTCTTGTTGGGGCAATGAATCCGTGGAAAGATTGGAGGTAAAAACAAACGAGCAAATGGACCAAGGGTACTGTGGTTACTGCTGTGACTACTGAAAAGAATGTTACTAGGACGTGCATGCCTACGAGCTGGTGCACCTGGCACTAAAGTCTTTCGTGCGCATATGCCAGCCATTGTGTGTTTGCTGTCGATGCTACAGGTCGTAGCTTTGCTTCACGTCCTACCCTCCCCTGTTCCTTCGATTTGTAGCCTACTAGCCTGACACTTGCTGGACAAACAAAACCGGACCACATATGCAGATTCAGTGCAACTGTGGAACTATATACATGTCGCCCTTGAATTTTTCTTTCAGTGGATTTCCTTTTGGGGTTTAGAGTGACAAATAAAACTGCATGGCTATTCTTGAAATGTTACGAGCTTGATCATATTCTATTGCTCTCTGTTAAGACTTCAGAGTGATGACTGATGACTAATGACAAGCACAGACATCATGCAGCTGTAGCATGACAACCGAGAACTCGACTACCAACGCAACCAACCCGCAAAAGGTCATCTAACAGGCCCCCACAGATTTTGAAATTAGGCTTTTCCAGACCACTCAATCAAGGCACATTCTGCTGCTTACTTCTAAAATCAGGCAACAAGATGCGTCGCCTTTGGAGGAAAATTTGAAAATTTCGTAAAGCGACCCCCCCTAACTAAGGCTGCCTAATTGTGGAGAAATACTCCAACTTGCCTTATAAAGTCCTGCTACAAATTCCCAGTGGGGCAAGGAATCATTCGCTCGCACGATTTCTGTACCTCTGGATCTTGTCCTGAACTGGCTACGCCATTATACATTCCCTTGTCTAGAGGCAGGCTACAAGGAGGAAGCACATGCGGATGTACACCCAAATTGTGGGATTAACTGAAGTACTGAACTACTAATACTTGTAATATACGTAACATCACAGATTAGATTAGACAGCCAGATTAGAGCATTTGGGATGTCTGAAAGGAATCGTTAATCTTCAGTGGTCCATTGAGCTTCCAATCGAGGAACATGCCAATGGCGCTACCATCAGAAGGTTTCCCCGCATCTATATATGGCCAACGGGCCGGCCCAGCCCGGCACGGCACGGGCCCGTGCCAGCATGGCCCGATAGCCAACGGGCCGGCACGGCACGCCGTGCCTCATAGGGCCACGGGCCTAGCCTTCGGCTCAGGATTTCCATGCCGGGCCGCGAAGCACGGGTTGTGCTAGCCCGCGGTCTGTTACCCTTTGCATTCACAATTTCAAAAACAGATAACAGTTCACAGTTTCATAATTCAAACATTCACATTTTTCATCAATACATCATCACAGTTTCTTACATTCGATATAGTCACATTTTCATATATTCACAGAATCGAAGTCGAAATATCTGATACATTCACAGATCACAGTTTCATACATTCACTGATTCACAGAATCAAAGTCCAAAGCCAACAGACAACACAAATAACCAAAATGAGCTGTTTAGTGCAATGCTGCCTCATTAAAAACCTTTCTAGGTAAAACTCACCCTTGTGAGAAACCCTAGAAAGAAAAAAAGAGTGCAGCCAGCTCTTAATTAACCATTGTTCAAATAACAGACAAGTCTTTCACAGTCACTAAGTCACACACACCCTTTCACAGTAACAGATCACACACCCACTCAGGAGGCAAGTCTCAACCTCAGTACCTCACTAAGTACCAGGAGCACCACCAGTAGGTCCATCTTCATCGAGGTACAAGTTCTGGAATGAGTTTTCAAGTTCTTGGTTGTCAACAGCACGTTGTTTCCTTTTTTCTCCTAACTCCCAGTCCTTTAAGCAGGTTAGCATCTCCATAGTCTCTGGTGACAAGCGACGCCGCCGTTCCTCAATTATCCTACCTGTCAAACTGAAACAAGACTCCGAAGAGACAGTAGATATAGAAACTGATAGGATATCTCTAGCTATTATAGACATGATTGAAAAGGTTAGCTTGTGGTCACGCCACCACAGAAGTAGGTCAAAATCATCCTCATAAGAAGTGACATTGTCACTGTCTAAGTAAGCTGATAGCTCAGAAACAGCAGAAGTAGATGAAGATGAAGTGGCAGGGAGAGGGGAAGGACCAACAACACCTGATCCACGGCCAAAGATTCTTCCCCAGGTCTATTTTTTTTACCTGTATGATGTGATGGTTGTGCAACCCTTTGAGACCTAGCTGTACCAAACCTGCTCTCATATTTGTTAAATAGTTTACACAATTCAGTTTTGACATCAGCATAGTATAAATTGTACTCAGAACTAGTGTATTCACCAAGTAATTGCAACACATTAAATAAACCTCTCATCTTAGCTCTAGATCAAGAATGAATGCATATGAATATAACAGAGATATGTCCTGCTAATATTTAAGGAACTTAAGGTTCATAGGTAATACAATAGCTCTCAAATTATGCTCTTTTTCACATGCATGCAAATGAGAAGCAGTCTCTAGGATATGGTGCAGAACAAGTGGACTTGTAGGATAATAAACACCAGACAGTATAACAGTGGAGTCATAGAAGAGTTCCAGGAACTCCAGTAACTTCTCAGCAAAATACCAATGATTTGTAGTCAACAATTATGAACCATAATGGGAATTAATGAACACAGAAAAGACATTCTTGTATGGAACCAAGTATTTAAGCATCAGGTAAGTAGAATTACATCTAACATCCATATCTAAGCTAAACTTTCTCGGTCTAACACCCTTAGCATTACAGTATTCCTTGAACAATGCAATTATTTGATTAGAGGAATTTAAGAAGTTAATTACAGTTCTAAAATCTTCTATGTAAGGTTTCAACCTCTTTAATCTAGATTTTACAATGAGATTAATGATATGACAAGCACAACGTTGATGTACAAGACTGTACTTACGGTTACTAGGATCCAAAGGATCAGGTGAAGGATCAGGACCCAAGTAACAAGCAAATAGATGTGTCAAAGTGTTCATAGCCCTACCATTAGAAGAAGCATTGTCGAGAGTGACAGAGAAAATCTTGTCAATCAGACAATACTCCTCAACCACAGCAGCAATTCTTTCAGCAATGTTTTCACCAGAATGTTTAACATCAATCAGTCTAAGACCAATAACCCTTTTCTGTAACTCCCAATCAGTATTCACATAGTGAGCAACAACACTAATATAGTCCTCCTTAGCATTACCAGACCAAATGTCTGAAGTCAAAGCAACAGAAGAAGCAGCAGGCAACACAAAATTCTTAAGCTTATCATGACGTTCAGTAAACAGCTTACCAAGATCTCTAGTTAGCGGAGTACCTACGCAACCGGAGCTCGGTGCCGAAGATGACGAGGGCCACCTAGAGGAGAGAGACCGATTAGAAACGATGGTGAACGGCGGAGGGACGGACGGGAACATGATCACGAACTCACATAGTTCACCGAGAGCGAGAGAAGAGAGAGGGAGAAGGGAGGAGAGGCGGATCGAGGTCATCGGAGTCGGGGACGACGGACGAGATCAATAGATCACGAGAGAGAGCTCAGATTCAACAGATCGTGGATGCGGCCGATGCGGGCAAGAGAAAGATAGCAGAGATTGCGCCGCGGCGAGCCGACGAGCGAGTGGGGATTAGGGTTAGGGTTGTGAGCGGACTGCGGAGCCGGACGCCGGCGAGGCCGAGGCGACTGGGCGAGCGGGGCTCAGCTGCGCCGCAGCGAGAGAGTGGGGAACTGGGGATTAGGGTTAGGGTTTGGAGCAGAGAGCGGAGCGGGCGAGGAGGCGAGGCGACTGTTGACTGTGGAGCGGGCGAGGAGAGTGGAGAGGTGAGGAGGCGAGGCGACGGGAGCCGCTTATATGCGGGGGCGGGGCGCGGCGCGGGAGGGGGGGCGCTGGCAGGCCGGCTGGCCGGGCAGTCACCGGACCAGCTGCTCTATAGCAGGCCATGTCGTGCCGGCCCACGTGCCTGGGGTCAGGCCTAGGCACGGCCTGCTGCTTTGGGCCGGGCCAGCCCGAGCCCGCTAGCCTCCGTGTCGGGCCGTGCTTGGGCCGGGCCAAAAAGCCTGGCCGACAGGCTCGGGCTGCATGGCCAACTATGCCCGCATCAGATCGATGGAGGGGCTGCAGAGACCGTATATAAATTTTGGATAGGGACGGCGGAGTGGCAAACGTGTCTCCGCGGACAAGTTTCGCTGTTAGATATGTATGCCTCAATAATTGAGCTTATAAGAAGTTAAGTATCAGAAACGTAGGCTCAGCTCCTGATAACCAAACGAAGATGAAAATTCAACCACTATGGCATACATGGAGATATCTCCATGTACACAAAGTAGAATAGCAACTAATGTTTGCAGATATAAGATTCAGGTGATCTGAACTTTTCTGAAACGAGGCAATGATCCGTTGAATATATGTGTGCACGGACCTTGATGATTACACGCTAATTTGGGAACGGACTCAGGCTTGTTTGGTTCGCCCAGTAGTTACTAAATTTAGTAGCTTTTAGTCACTTTAGTAACTTTTTAACCAAACATTATGACTAAAAGCTACTAAAAGGACTTTAGTCCTCTCTAGTAACTCTAGAGTTACTAAAAGTGACTAAACCATTTAGTAGCTACTAAAATTCAGTAGCTCGAAACAAACACCCCTTAGATCCTACTGGTGGCATGGTTGTTTCTTTTTTCCAAAATCAAGCCTGCGTAGCAATAAAAAAAACTGAGGCCGGGAAACACATTTAGGGGTGTTTGATCATGCGACTAAAATTTAGGAGGTGTGTCGGAAGAATATTGCATGGAGTGTTTGGATACTAATAAAAAAACAAATTACATAATCCGTCGGAACTTTACGAGACGAATTTTAAAGCCTAATTAATCCGTCATTAGCACATGGTTACTGTAGCACAACATTGTCAAATCATGGACTAATTAAGCTTAAAAGATTCGTCTCGTAAATTAATCGCAAACTATACAATTAGTTTCGTAATTAGTCTATATTTAATACTCCATTAATATATCAAATATTCGATGAGACAACAACTAAAATTTAGAAGAGCAACAAACACCCCTGCTTCATAAAGGCACGCCAGACATCCGTTAGCCGTACGCAGACACAGATAAGCACAATTCACGCCTTTTCCACCATAAATTACAAAAAGTTCTTCTGACTCGCATCATCGAATGTTTCATGCACCGTATACGTGGAGCATTAAATGTAAATTTAAAAGAAAACTAATTGCACAGTTTGGTGGAAAATTGCGAGACGAACGTTTTAAGCCTAATTAGTCTATGTTTGAACACTATTTATCAAATAAAAACGAAAATACTACGGCAACCCAAAATCCAAATTTCACGAACTAAACAGGGTCAGACAATACGTTTTACCTACCACCCGATACCCCTCTTGCCTCTTTGGATCATCCAGCTACAATACATGCAGTATTATTTTGCTCAGCAGTCTATCAGCCTAGCGTGCCATCACCTGTCTGTACTATCTGGATGGTGCATATGCATCGAGCGACAGGCAGGCCGAACAGGTCACCTGCTGCTGCTGCTCCTGTTCCGCTGCGCGCGGCATCAAAGACTTGTCAGGGGGATCCCTACCTTCCCCGGTGATAAGCTACCCTGCTGGCCCCTTCAGTCGATTCCTGTGCTAGGCCTTGTTTAGATTACCTTAAAATTCTAAGTTTTTTTACTCTCTCTTTATCACATCAATTTTTAGACGCATGCATGGAGCATTAAATATAGGTAAAAAAAATAATTAATTACACAGTTTGGTTGTAAATCACGAGACGAATCTTTTGAGTCTAGTTAGTCCATAATCGGACAAAGTTTGTCAAATACAAACAAATCGTGCTACAGTGTTCAGATTGCAAAAATTTACGATCTAAACCAGCCCTAGTCCGGTGCACTGCACTGCTGCGTCGCCCCATCTTATGAAAATAATTGCAGAAATTAAGAAACGACAATGCAATAGGGAGGGACTGGCTGGAAAAAGGGTGGAGACCGAAGGCAGCAGTTGGCACTTGTTCATGGTACACCGGCAACAGTTTTAGTCTTTTAGGGGCATGGACCATTCAGGACTTCAGGTTGAGGCCATGCCTGCTCTGCGCGCCTCCTGCAAAGCGTTGTTGTTGTGTCTGTCTCTGTGTGTGTGAGAGGGAGAGGGAGAGGGAGAGGGAGAGATGACAACGTGGTCACGTTCTGAGTTCGTGGATCGTCAGGCTCGTGCAACAGTAGACTACGAGAAAGTGAGAGCAAATTCAGCTCGTAAGGAGACGAGCAACTGTTGTTCATTGAAGCGGCCGGACGGATGGGAATAGTTGGATGGCGCGGATGTGCAGCACTGATGGACACGTCACGCCAGTGGAACTGCAGGAAGCCGCCGTGACCGCCGTTCATTTTTCTGAAGGCTCCTGGACGCTTGAACAGTGTCAGCGTGTGTGGGCATCCAGTATTCTGTCTGTGTTCATCCAGAGGCTAGGACGGGCAGTGAGCCAGTGACTGAACTGAATGACATGTAAAATCATTAGAGAGAAAAAAAGAAGCGAAGAAAATTTAGGTTAGCCAAAGATATTGTTTCACTTCGCACCGCTGGACTTTCTAATTCCTCACGATTAATTCGTGCCTAGTACTCGGGTGCATTCATACCATACCACATTACCACTCACCTTCATCATTCAGAGTTTAGTGCCCTGTTTGGCTGATGGTTTATACGACTGATAAGCCAATTGATGCTATTTTGTTGTAAAAAAAAATATACTATATCTAACGAACTAGACTGATAAATTTAAACGAACAGAGCGCACGTCTCTAGAGACCGGAACTCAACACAGGCGTTGGTGTGTCGTGGACGACCAGCAGGCCAGACTCTAAAACCTTGGGTCAGCTTGACTAGACGGGCCCAGGAGTCCACGACAGGAAGACTGAACTAGTCAAAAGTGTCCCGAGTCACGCACTCACGCAGCCACCCGCCAGGGCCTAACGGACCCTGGCCCGATAGCCCACGGACCATGCTACGCTCGCACTGTGCCAGACGGGCCAAACGCATAATAGCCCCGTGCTGGAGCCCACTGGCTTTGTACGAGAATCAGTCCAGCGCAGGTCTCCGTCGCCGTTTCGTCCACCCGGCGGTGACCAAAACAAAAGCAGTAGATGGCGGTCAGCTCAGACCTCGATCCCTTGTGCTACGGCAGTAGCAGAGTTCTTTCGGTTAGTCTGACCAGAGCAGCACACCACTAGGCCAACAGGCTTGCGACTTAACTGGACAAGGTATTTAAGGCTCGACTGGCTGAAAAACAGCTAATGCTGATGCTAATTTATTATGAGAGAAAAACACTATTATTTTACTGAAATGGTACGGAATTGATAAGTTCAAGCGAACATGGCCTAAGTTGCTTGGGAGAGCCCCCAAAGTTGGACTTCGGTGCCTTCCTTTAACCATAAAACCAGAAAGGGGTCAGAGTGACTAGAAAATCGAGCGCCGCTCTTCATGGAGCGAAGTGGAGTACTTGCGAGGTACGCTTTACGCTTGAAAGCAGGGAAGCCAAAACAAGGGTAAGCATTGATCGTAGCCTTGCTGCCTTAGACTCACACGAATGTACAGTGTCAATAATTAAGGTTGTGTTTAGTTCAACCTCTGAAAAGTATTTCTGTGGACAAAAAACGTCAATCGATAGAATCTAAAGCTACTTTTTCCGAAATATCTTTTTTGTATAGTATAATTTTCGCAGCACCTTAGACATTACTTTTGGCTTTTCTAAGCGATGAAAATAGATAAAAGTTTCGTGACTGTTTTAAGGGAGAGAGAACGTAGGTTTCATGGCTGTCAACCAAACAGCTTACAACAGTCATTTTTCACATATTATAGTAGTTTTTTTTACAATTGATAGCTAAACCAAACAAATTTTGAGTGGTACTTCTTTCGTTTCAAATTATAAGTCATTTTGCTTTTCGAGATTTATAGTCTATGAAGAATGTGACATATTGTATATCTAGATAATAGAAAAACTAAAACGACTTGCATTTGGAACAGATGAGTACTTAGCATTTTTTTTAGGAAAACAGGAGGATGCTTGCCCCTACTGTACTTTTATTAATTAAAAGAGCAATAGTTTACGACAACTATAAAGTGAAATCGAGCCATTCCTTCGAATACTTAATTTGACATGCCTCCCATAAGCAACCGGCCGGAAATCAAGAAGGTACTCTGAGCATCTTTGGCGGTTTGACCGATCCAACAAAGGATGCAGAGCCCTGCGGGTAGGCCTTAAATTCAGGTGTTCGTCGTGCTGTCTCCAGTCTGAAAGGAAGAAACCGACCAAAAAGAAAACAAAAGGGAGACGAATGGAAAGTCGACTGAAAAAGAAATCTAGGAGGAGCTGTGTGATGAACTGCAGCAGGAACTTTAACCCTGAACTTGCAATCGAGTGCTTTTAAGACCGTCTCCAACAAGGAACTTATATGGGCATCCAAACCCAAAATGGATAGCAAGAGATCCAAAATCAGCCTTCATACCTATACAGGAGACCTATTTTGGGTTACCTGAGAGGCACAACCCAAATATGGGCATCCTCTCTCCTGAAAATCCATTTGCAAAAAGATTCTCTTTTGGGTCTTGTTGTTGGAGAAGATGTCGAATAGGTATTGAACCTTTTATCAAAGGACAAATAAATCTTGTATTTTGAGTGCCTTGCTGGAGATAGCCTAAGCTCGTAGTACAATCGAGTGCATTGAAAGTACGAGGTACAGTTCATGGTTTGTCTTCTTTGGTGAGCTTGTGTCCAGACTCAGCCATGTCCGGTAACCAGACGACCAGTTTTCGAGATTGCACCTGCACCCTGTTTGATCGACGTTAAAAATCTGGATCAACCCATCAGTGCGACTGCAGCAAATACTGCCATTTTGCCTTCTAATTGGGGTCTAATTCGCAGTGTACCTCACCTAACAATTAATCGAGCAATGTCTAGGTCATGGTCTTGGTCATCAATGATGGAAAACATAGAAATTGTTTCTTAGTGTATATGTGTTACCCGCTCATTGGTGTAAGTTCGAATTAGAGCGTTTTCTCATGTCCTCGGCATGAACATGGAAAATATGCACTTTGAGCGATCGACATGCAAGTGTGAAGTCATTGTCAAAAGATTAGGTAGCTTAACCCAACTGATCTCCATGTGAAGAAGATCTCCATGTGAAGAAGAAAATCAGATGCCACGCCGACGGCAGCGGACACAATCAGATTCACTTCACTTTGGCCTATACTATCATATGAAAAGATATCGCACCTAATAAAATACCGAATAGGCGCAAAGCTATAAATGTGTTTTTGATGCATATCTCCCTTAGTCCGCGAATCTGTAAATAAAATAGGTGGAGTTTCATCTGAACCACCCGTTTAAGATCGAATGTCCGGGTGTTTTGGGAGAGAATCTGTGTAGACGAAAATATACTCATAGCTTAGTGGAGTAAGATTTACTCAAAGGATTATTCAGTTAAGCTGATAGGGAATGAAATGGATGTCAGTGAGAATGAGGTCATATAACAACAAAATCTATGGTCTCCCTGAACGCTGATGAACAGGCGACAAGATCCATCCATGCTATACAAAGTCCTGTTGTTATGATGGAAAACTTGTCGAAACTTCATTATGAAAACCATATCATTGGTTGGTGGCATGAACAGACGGAGCCTCCGATCCGAGCCTGAACAATCGCCGCTCTATTCATCTCGAAAGCGTTTCATTTCCTCATAGGTAAAGCGGCTATCTCCATATATTTTTTCCCACACGGCCGGTGAAAGCCTATTGGCCACCAACTCCGCGTTGCAGTTATATAGGGCCGTATTTCCCCGCGTCTCTGCGTCAGTTCTCATAGTGGAAGCGATCGACACCATCCATACTTTCTCAAAGCTGCTTTCGTAAACACTTCATCAGCACTACTACTGCTCGATCAATGGCTTCTTCCAGCGTTTCTCGGTTGCCTCTCGCGGTGCTGCTGCTCGTGGCCTGCTCCTCCACGGCAGCCGCCACCAGCTACACCGTCGGCGACGGGTCCGGCTGGACGACCGGCGTCGATTACACATCTTGGGCCTCCTCCAAAAACTTCAAAGTCGGGGACAATCTTGGTACGTATGCGTGCTGTCGATCTCTTACTCCATGCATGTATGTATGCGCATGCATGCATGTCGTCATGCGTTCTGATCGCAACAGATAGATTGGCTCACGAGTTTGTTTGATTGGGTTTTGCAGTGTTCAACTACGCGAAAGGACTGCACACGGTGGTGGAGGTGAGCGCGGCGGAGTACATGGCGTGCACGGCCGCCAACCCGCTGGGCTCCGACAGCAGCGGCGCGACCACCGTGGCCCTCAAGACGCCCGGCACCCACTACTTCGTGTGCAGCATCACGGGGCACTGCGGCGCCGGGATGAAGCTCGCCATGACCGTCGGCGGCTCCAACTCCCCTGCCACGCCGACCCCGACGACCCCGAGGACGTCCCCGACGACCCCTACCACGCCCTACACGACGCCGACGACCCCGACCACCACCACGCCGTACACCACGCCGACGACGCCGACGTGCTCTGGAGGTGGTGGCACCACGGCGACCCCGGGCATGACTCCGTTCATGTCATACCCCAGCGCGGCCGGCCTCGGGTCGGCGGCGTTGGCTGGCTTTGCACTGGTTTGGTGTGTGATCGTCCAGCTAGCGCTGCTCTAGAGGCAAAGGGCCATGGTCGACCAGGGTCCAGGATGGAGGCAGAGATAGATCATGTCGCCTGTAAGCTGTAACGTACTACTGATGTGTTTGTTCTTTGTTCCGGATCGAGCTAGCTGGGGTATAGTGCCAGTCACTTTCCTTGAGCCAGTCGAATTGTCCGGCATGTGCAACCAAACAGTGTGCCTACTATCTACTACGGGCGTCGCGAAAACACCTGGCAGGGTTTCAGTCTTCAGATCGGCGGGATTTGGGTGGCTCTAAATCAGGCCCGCAAATGAATTAGGCAGAAGGAGGCCCGCGTGCGAGGTTAATTTAGCCCACCTGGGCATGAAGTAGGCCTATGCAGGCCCACGTCGCATTAGCGGGTTTCGTGGCATGCGCGGCCGAGCCGTGTAATCGAGCCGAGCCGATAACTCCGACACCGCGAGGTCCGCGACTCGCGACCCGCGACCCGACCCGTGAGCTCGCATAAATTCATCGGCTCCGGCGTCGTTTAGGCGGAGTCATCGGCCTCGCGGCCTCCGTTAGGCGGCCGTCTGAGGCTCCGGCGTCTACTATGCCGTGGAGGCTGGCGTTAATTAAGGATTTTATCTGCCAAATTTCGGTGAAATTTCGTGAGTTCCCATGTTTTTGCCGTAGAAACGTCGTTTGCATGTGGTGAAGTTTCATATTTATCTTTTATTAATTAATTAAAAATCATCACCGGCCTCTATGATGCCAACATGAAGCTCGTTGCTTCACTGTTGACGGCTCTTCCTTGCCGTCACCACACCCTACATCTACATGACTCTGATACTATGTGTCTCTTATTTCATAGGGATCGAACTGAGGCTCATATTTGGACGAACGAAATGGGGGAGTGCTTTTACCACATCTAAGTCCAAACATATCCAACCCTAGAAAAATAGGGTTTTGATATATTATGCACCTAAGTTTTTGGATTTTTTTGGGCGACGGATCTCAACCCCGCTCTAGATTAGACCGCGTCATATTCATTTTCTTCCTCAGGATCCCGCTCCCGCCGCCGCCGCCCACTGCCCCGCCGCGGCGCGGTAGGGTATCGGCGGAACTCCGGCAAGACCCTACCGCGCCCACGGCGGCCTCCCTATTCCCCTCTCCCCCTCCCGCCGCCACTTTCTTCTCTAACTCCGGTGAACGGCCACAACTCCCCCGACCCAACCTAGCCCGGCCGCCTCCTCCACTGCCAGGGCCTCGAACCGCCCACCTGTCACCCCCACCGCTTGGCCTGCCTACCTCCTTGGGGCCCCTCCTTTTTTCTAAGGTAGACGGAGTTATGAGAGTGAGAGAGAGAGAGAGAGAGAGAGAGCTCGCCGGAGTTGGGTGGGAGAGAGGAGAAGCTCGTCGGAACCCTAACTCGCAGACGTCTGTATGCCTACGCCTGTTGTCCATCCGTTTTCAATATTTTTCAATAATGGTACCTTTAGGGCGCCTATAGATGCAGCTTCGTGCTCCACGCCTGCTGCCCGCCTATGGATGTAGCTTCGTGCTGCACACCTACTGCCACGCCCATGGATACAACTTTTTGCTCTGCGCCTGATGCCGCGCTCGCTTCGCTTCCCGCGTGCACGGGGGACCCGTGGCTCGAGGGGACCACCTTCGCCTGCGCCCCCTTGCCACGCTTGCTCATGAAATACTTGCAAAACATACGTCCGAAACAAATGAAACATTTACAACATACGCTTGCAACATATGTGTATGAGCACTACAACATATGCAACATCCAGATAAAACACTTGCAACATGCGTTTGAAACAGCTGAAATATTTGAAGCATACACTTGCAACATACGTGTATAGCTAGTGCAACATATGCAATATCCAGATAAAACACTTGCAACATATGTTTGAAACAGCCGAAACATTTACGACATCCCGTTACTCTCAAAATATTTTTTAGCGCCCCGATGAAGTGTAGATATTTAGCATTTGCGTTAACCATCCATGTAGCATACCCCCCTCTCTCACACATCTATGACCTCCGTTCCTTCAATTAGCTGACCAGGTATAGTACGAAGCAACGATGCATGGATACATCAAAACCATCGTCATTGATACATGCATACCTTAGTGACGCTAAATCTCAGTGTGGCCAGGAGCCATCGTCGATGGGGAAGAGGATGTGAGATACAGAGGGGGAAAAGAAGAGAAGAGAGTGTATAACAAAGGGGATAACATTGAAAGGCCGACATCACATGTTAGCAAGGTAATAAATAGCGTATAGCGGTGGGTAGCGGATTAGCGTCGAGGTAACTGATTGTGGATAACGGACAATATTGTGGATGAAGTTCCAACAACGACACCCGATAATCCCACATAATTTTGAGTATTATCATATATCATGAATAATGAATATAAATAGACATTTAATGACACTCAAAGAACGCCTGAACCTGGACCTGGAGGCTACATTCGATGCGTGAGTGTTTAAGTTCGGAGTGTGAGTCATAGTGGGTTGGGCTAATTAGGGTTATTTACTTCCACGCTATTGCAGCCTGTTACGTGCAATTGTGGCCGCAATATCACCCTGCTACTCAGAATTACGGCCGCAAAGTTTCAGGCTACAAAGTTCAGAGCGCTACCTTATAGCGGTAGCGGCAATGTTGCGGCCGCTACCGCCGCTATTTATTACCTTGCATGTTAGGGCCACGCCATCATAATGAGTTCTGAAGATTTGGACTTCAAGTGGTACCATTAATGAGTTTAGCGTGCCAAAATTGCATTTGAGAGTATCCAGGAATATGTTTAAGGGCCTCTAGCAAAATTTACTTGTCGGGACAACATGCAGGCCACATCATCTCACGGCCGGCTCCCACACAAGCGGTTTAGTGTGAATTCAGATAATTTGGACCTTATATGCGGTACAACTAACAAGTTCATGTGCCAAAAAATGTATTTTAAAAGTTCCAGGATCCGAATAGGCACACACAACAACTAAACAAGTTGAAGGATAATGATGAAATCTACTCTTCTCTATTAATATATATGTTTGTCGTACTTCCACCAGACTTTTTAAAAATGTACATGGAACGTTTGTATGGAAACCAAACACGTCCATTGGCCCAAATCGTTCAATGGGTGAACAAAAATCTAGGGTGATTTGTGTACGCCATAAACTTGATCATCCAGCTAATTCAGTGAAACTAGTTTAGTTGAATCGGTTATGAAGAATTTTGATTTTGGCAAAATATTAACTGAATTTACCATTGAAGAAAACTAAATTGACAAAATCAGTTAACCTCGATATATAATACTCCCTTCAGGTTCCTAAAAGAAGTCGTTTTGGACAGTGACAAGGTCCTCCAAAGCATAACTTTGATTTCTTATTTTTATAAAAAATATTTATTGGAAAACGTTATATGTATATGTTTATGAAAGTATTTTTCAAGATAAATCTATTCATATGATTTTCACATTTCCAAACTCAGCAACTTAAAAGTTATTCGTGATATATATTTCCAATATTTGACCAAAGCCTTTTCCAAAATGACTTCTTTTAAGAACATGGAGGTAGTACTTCCTCTATCCCTAAATAGATGAACTTGTAGGCTTGACATTTTGTCCTAAAATACTTGACCTTGTCAATTTTCAATGCACCTTTCTCTTTTTCTAACATATCTCTATCTCTATTTATAACACCCATGGTGTTACGAGCTTGCTTAGCACTGTGATTTAGGTCCGAGAGGGATTAGTCAAACAAGTTTTCGAGTTTTAAAAATTTATAACGCACGTGAAATGATAAGCGAATCCTATGTGACTCACTTTTATGGTTGAGAAAAATCAAAATAAATAGTGTTAACTAGTGCTCTTGGGAGCTCAAAAATCAAATTTGACGTTAAGATAAGCTCTTTTCATTAATTCGGCAAACACTTGAACTCTTGTTAAAATACCATTTTTGACGAATTATATTGAGCAAAATAGTTAAATGGTGCTTAAATATTTTGCTTCTATGGGTTAGTATAAGGTATGGACTATTGCATGAAGTATTTATTGGTTGAAGTTAACAAGGTTTAGACCTATTAAAAATTACGACTAAAGAGTTAATGGTTACTTAGACCCAACTGCAATCATTAACTTTTCTAAGTATGGAAAAGTAGTAAGACAATGCTATTTTGATATTTAATTTCTAATAAAAATGTTTAAACACTAGCCGCATGTTTTGGTATTGTTAATTGCATCAAAGTGAGTACTTGAGCATGACATAGATGGTTGTTGTGTTGGGTGTCACGTTGCTCTCGTAAAAATTGCCCAAACCTCCTTAGAACGCACTGTGAACCTCGATCGAGATCGTTAGCAGCTTTTGCCACGCTTCAAAATTCATGCATGTCACCGCCCGTCGTTGCACGGCTCGTGTCTGCAGTCACCGCGCGCGTGCTGCCACTACCTGGCCATTCTTGGCTATGGCTGTGCCCATGGCCGGCCTTGCGGGCTATCGACCGCGCGTCGGGCTGAGTTTGGCCTCGGCCGCCTCCGTGGGCTCAGACTGCGTCGCAGGGCTGCTGTGGTGTGGCCATCGCGTGCGGGCTGTAGATGGTGGTCGGCTCCTTAATTCCGTCATAGCGTGTCTAGTTTGCTTGGTGTAACCACCTTATGCCGTCGATCGCCGCACCGGCACGCGCGGGGTTTCCACGAATCCCCCTATGGTAAAGGCGAAAATATCCGAGGGTTTGGTTGCAAAGTTACTGACGGTAGGAATAGTGCACATAGTAGTCGTATTAATCTTTGAAAGCTCGGGGAGCTTTCTGTAAAATAGCCAACGCGCGTGGGCGCCCCCGGCCTTGGGCTGTACTGGGCCACCGTGACGCGCGCGCAGCCGCGCTACGCTGTGCTGTCAGGCTAGAAGGTGTTGCTGCCGGCTCTTTTCTTTTTCTAATGTATTTTCTAATTTAATTTTTAAGGTAAACTTGTAAATTCAATATAAAATTATGTAGTTAACCAAAAAATATGAAACCAATTTTGTTAAGTATCTAAAATCATGATCTATCTGCTAGTATATTTTGTTCACATAGTTTTATAATATTTTTAGGAGTTATCTAATTAATTTAAGATGCTTAATATTGTAAGATATAAAATTATATGAATTTTTGTGATAAATTGGTGATAGTGTTGGCTCTGAAACTTTCATAGTAAATCATCACATTATTAGGTGCTCAATGTAATTTTTGTAGCTTCATAATAATTAGTTTGCTAAGGTAGCTAAACGAGCCATAGTTCGAGAATATATGTTTAATCAACAAAATGCCGAAACATCTTGGGATTTTAAAACTAGAACATTTTTTCGGAGGCGAAGCCTTACTTGATGACGTGGATACGTAAACTAGTATGTTAGTCATTTAATCTAGCTCGTTAGCTTACGGAGCGTAATCGTATTTTTAAGAGTTACGGTTACCGTTGATTAATTGCGTCTCTACGTTGCATCCACGTATATCATAATAGGAACAGCGATGGATCATGGAGTCGACCGAAGTAGCGGAAAAGATGGTGCCTTGATGATCATGTCACCATGATGGAATGCTAACTTCTGGTTATATCTTACCTAGGCAAGCCCCGATGCATAACCCCTATTATTCTGCACTTTAATTTATGCTTGTGCATTAAGTTTTAAGGAGTTGAATGAAACCACTTGCATATATATATATATATCCTTATCCTATGAGTCCTACTAGTGTGCTAGGATCATGTAGATTGCTATGCTATAGGATCTGGTAGAAGTCGAGTGATTACCTGTCACTCGTGAGAGATAAGAAATATATTATTGTTGTTATTACATTACTATCACATGGAATAGATATGGATAATAATTGGAGACTGGACGGAATGGTTCTTTGGATCTGGACTTGGTTAGGCATTCGAGCGAGGCTCGAATTGCACATGTTTCGTCTATGTCGATTGAGGACCGTCTATTACTGTGTATGATAGTCAGGTTACAGACTTGTTATCCTGAGCACATACTTGCTTATGAGAACGGAAAGGCTCGTTACGCTCTTGTCATGGGTTTTGGCTCTTTCCGGACCAACTGATAGGAGGCGGGGAAAAGGTGGAGGTCTAAGCACCATACTGAGACCGGGTCTTAAGTGTGGGGGCTTGGAGTCCAAGTTTAGACGGGGACCTAGACCCCATGATAGGAGTGGAATGGGTTGGTCTTGTTTGTGCCTGGGGTACAAATGGGGTGTGTGTTTCAGGGTACCCAGCTGGGATACATTGGTTCACGGATCACCATTTACGTGAGATGGTACGACTTGGCTATGGTCTAGCACCGTAGTAAGAACTAAAACTTGAAATGTGATAAAATGGTTCTGATTGCTCACAAGTAGCTTGAAAGTAGCATAGGTGCTTACATAGAATGATTAGTTAATGAACTAATGATGACTGCTAATAAAATTGACTATAAGGATGCACATTTAGTAATACTACCTGCAGATGCAATAACCCACAAGCCAGATAGCCTTGCATATCCTTGGAGTCTTTTATTTTCCTCCTGTCGTGTAAGTCTTGCTGAGTACAATCGAGTACTTAGGGTTTTATCCCCCCTGTTGCAGGTGATCGGAGGATATTTAGAGCTGACTCTTATGTGTGGAAACCTCCTGGTGGGCTCAGAGAGGATTCCTTTTACGCTACGACCGCAGTGTTTATTTATAACCCTCACTAAAGGTTTTTATAAAAAAAGATGTAAATCTGCAAGCATCTCTTGTATAAAAATGTCCACTATGTTAATGCTCCACCATGTCATTAAATTAATCCTGCTTTATCTGTAACTCTGATAACATTGTTATATTCCGCTGTTATAATCAATTGAGGTAATATTCTACTATTGTAGTAATGTGATGTAAGAGATGACTTCAGAATGTTGTAAGCTTTATTCTCTCATTTATGATTCTAATAGAAAAATGTGGATTTTTGAGTTCTCCCTTAGGGTGTGCTTGACAGAACTACGTAGTTTAGTGTCCTCTCTTGAGTACTTAGTGTCTAATGGAAGACAAGTACTCCTAGAAGGCATTATATTAGGCGGTTCTATCACAGGTGGTATCAGAGCATAAATGAGGAAATAAAGCTTCAAAAATCCTTTTCTAAACTAAAATTTGACAATTTATTTTTGCAAAAAGTTAGGGCGTTTAACTATGAAATATATAAGTAGTCCTATTGTTATGGTTAAGGATTCGGGATAGGTTTAACTAGGCTTTCTCCGGTGGACTGACTCTCGCATAGTATACGATCTTTAAGTCAGGTGTGCTAGTAATGCCTTAGTCGTCGTATTGCTGGTAGATGTGCCCTTCATAGAGGTAACACGAGTCGTATTGTGCACGACTGACCGGCCCTTGTTCAAAAATTACTGCTGAACTGTGGCTTCGTGCTTCGCGTCGCCTGTGGTTCACGCCTGCCGTGACCCACGTCTCTTCATACTCTTTTTTGCGCTCTTGTCGGATCCTGGCACTGCAGCCGTACTAGTCATTAATGGCCTCGGACACTACTCGCCTCGAGTGCACAAAAATTCTAGCTGGTTTATTTGTAGTTACCCCGCACAAGAACCGAAGGTGGACTATGCGCCAGGACCACTGACCGATCTGCCATTACAAGAAGGGCCTGACCTAGCCATTGGTATCACCACTCGCTGCACTCCAGCTCACCTAGCCCTTCCCTTTTGAGCAAGCTTTTCACTCAATCCTCCCTTGCAACCACCCATCAGGGATGGCAGGAGCCTAGGTTAGCAGTTACTGCCTGAACATTGAGGGTTTTCCCAAAATCCTGTATGGCACCCTGCAAAAAACTCGGGGTCAAGGATTGTCCCGAGTATGAGGGTCGTGAGTATGAGAAGCATGGCACTGAGTGGTGTGAAGTTACCGTCTATATTGGAAAGAGTGAGGAGTTCCCCGACATCACTGAGGCCTAGAATGTGATCGCAACTAGGTTTCGCTTCGTCGACACCTACCAAGTTGTGGCCCGCAAAGCCTTGTGGCATCTTTGCCAGATCTATGAGGAGCCCATTGCTCATACCCCCATGAGGTTCTTTCCACCTTTGGAAAGGAATTGACGGGTATGGAGGGCTCTCATGGAGGCTTTGCAAGGGCAGGATATGCAAGAAGATAGTCCAACTGTGGTGCACTTGACCACGTACCTGCTTGCTCTGGAAGAGCAGTATGATTGGCAAGCCTCAGAGTTGAGGAGGTACCTTCGGTGAGTCGAGGAAGCCAAGATCTTCTCCAGGATGCTCTAGGTACAGCTTGCTGAAGCGCATGCCAGTGTGGCAGTCATAGAGAGTCAAGAGACTGCCATGTTAGAAGCCCTAAAGGAGGCTGAAGCTTGGCATGCCCATCAGTTGGGAGAGGCCTACCTTGTCACCAGGGCCAAGCGTAGGATGCTGGCCGCTGAAAGGTAGGATCCCTTGATTTTAGAGGGAATACATGTCCACCCGCCAGAAAGAAGGAGAACCGGTGTTGCAGTACCGTCAGCACCTCCACCCTCAAAAGTGTCAAAAGTAGAGCCCTTGCTTCCTCTCACTCAGCCACTGCCAAGAGAGGAGGCAGATCCATAGCCAGGGCGGTAAAAAAAATCCGCCGAGCCCAGGAATGAAGATGTGTGGTCCGACTAGTAGATTAGTTGTCTTGGGAAGATGTACCCGTAGTTAGTGGTGTTTTTCGTTGCTGTCCTCCAGTATTGTAATCTTTCCGTTGTATTTCGTCCATAGTTATTGAGATCGTCTGGTCGTAAGGAAGGTGAATGTAACACCTCTAGTGTTACATGAGCCCTTTAGCACTAAACATGTAATTATTAACTTGTTGATAATAAATTAGAGCGAGATTAGAGTAGAAGTGAACTCAAAAATAGAATGAAATAAAATACATTAATAAATAGAACGATATATATAACTTTTGAATCTAATTTAAATTCGAGCTTTGTTGAAATTTTTCTTGTGCCTAGATGTTGCTAATTGTCTAAATTAGTAAACCAATAGCAATATATATAGGTATATATATACTCACGTGTTTATTTTGATAAGCATGCTCCGTTGAAAATCCTTGGTCTAGTGACATGTTTTTACGTATAGACTTGTTTTAGTCCCTATGATAAGCTGATAACGTACCACGACGACAAGTCACTTGTTTTAGTACTAATTGTGTCGCCCAATAGTGGCTACTGTAGCAACCAACCCAAATAGCCTACATGCGTACATGTTGAGCTCCTTTGTAAATAAGTTAGTGAGATCAACGAGCTTTGGTTGTTTAGCTATCCGTCTCGTGCTGGGCATCATAAATGTGGAGAGATCCACATAGGGGAAGAGGGGATTGTGGACAGAGGAGGCCAGATTTGATGCGAGCCGTGGCACGGCTACCCGTCTGGCCGCCTCATAAATTCAACGTGAATGGTGTGAAAGCACGAAGCAGATGAGAGAGAGAGAGCGCAACAGCTTCATTTACTTTTTCTGGCGCGGCGTACAGCGTACTCGCCTGGCATCGCAATTATACACTGTCTCGTCTCCCATCGTGGCTCTACTCCTACCACACTGTGTCCACTCCCTTTCCTATACGTGCACAGGCGCGCCTCTGTCGACCACGTTGTGCCATCCTGCCTTGTCCCCTCATCGTGCTTGGAATTGGTGGCGAGCTCGCACAAGTTTCTCGCTTTTCCTCTTATGCCCGTTTGGTCTGCCTCTGCTTGCCTCTATCTCTGCTTACTTTGCCACACTGAGCCTTCGTAGCTTTGCCACCAAGCCCCATACTCCACCACGCCCGAGCCTCCATCACCCCAGCCTCGCCTTCCTTGCCTCGCCACCACTTGGGTGTGCGCCGGCCGCTGCGAGTGGCCGTGTAGGTACGCAGTCCACCGGCGACCATTCAACCTCGAGGACGATGTTGTGGCATCGACCTTCCCTGGTGTCACATGCCTAGCACCCCTACGTTGAGCACTCCCCATTGGAATGGTTGCCCCTCGTCTCATCGTTGCTGCAGCTCGCACCACGATGCCGTCCTAGAGCCAGCCGCGCCACCGAGCCCCTGGAGCGCAGTTGTCGGGCCACCGTCGCTCCGCCTTCTGTCATGCCATGCCCCACCCTGGTTCATGCTGGACCTGTGGCTCCATGGCTCTGTCTTCCCACGCCTCCTCTCATCGCCGTGTCGCGCCGTACCCGCCTGGCCAGCGCCGCCACTGCCGGCGTGCTAGACACCGCGGCTCGTGTGGGCATGCTACCGGGGGCCGACTTAGGTCTTGTCATGGCCAAGCCCAGTTCCTATCGTGTCCACGCACCTCCCCGCGCCGCCCCGTTACTACACCGCCACCGGTGGCGACCCCGCTGGAATCGACCTCGCCCCGGCGCTCCTCTGCTCTACTCTAAGGCCGTCGATGTGCATGGTCCCGACGCCTGGCACCACCTCTGGCCGTGCCGCGGCTGCCTTGGGGTCACGGAGGGACACACGCTAGGAGCTGACCATCCCGTCGTTGCCGTGGCGTCCTCCCCTGCTGGACCCGGCCGTTGGTGAGGCCCCTACGCGCGTTCCTCTGCTATGGATCGAGTGAAGGACGAGAGGGACCGCGGGGTAAGGAATTAGTCTTTCCAGGGTCTCAGTGTAATTTCCGTGACTCACTCGAATAGTATTTATGTCTCGGGGGTGGATTAGGTAAAAGTGCAAGGGCCTCGGTGCAATTTGGGTCGCCGCCGCTGGCCTCCCCCCCCGTGGGCCGGCCTGTAGGGCCGCTCGCCCTGCGCCTCCGCGGTCGCGGCCTGCTCACCGCCCGCGCCTGGCCCTTGTGCCGCGCCCCCCGCGTGGGCCAGCCTGCTCCGGCTGCGCTCCACCGGTTGGCTGCGTGGGCTGGCCTCCGAGCCCGTCGGATTGGGCCGATGTGGGCCGAAATGGATGGCGAAGCCTTTTTCCTTTTTATCACTGTTATTAATCCCTTTAAATGGCTAAAACTTGTAAAATTCGTAGTAAATCATAAAAAAATCATAAAAATGCCCAACCAATTTTGTTAGGTTTCTAAAATCATGATCTACTTGATAGTGTATTTTGTTCGCATAGGTTCTATATGTTTTTAGGGTTTCTCTAATTATTTTTAAATGTTTAGTATTGTTAAAATGGGAACCTGTAGGAATTTCCATGATAAATCGGTGGTAGTATTAGCCCTAAGAATTTTCAGTAAATTACTAATATTATTAGCTACTCATTGTAATTTTTGTAGCTCCTGAATAATTAGTTGCTAGATAGATAATAATGCCCTATTCGAATAAAGATTAACTCGATAGGATAGAATAAAGAAACAACTTGGGTTTATATAACTAAAATATTTGTTGGGAAATAACACCTTATTCGACAACATGGATATGTAGCCAAAGTACGGTCGTCGTTAGAACTAGCTCGTTAACTTGAAAGACGAAAATCGTATTTTATGAGTCACGATTGCAGTCCATTAATTATGTCTCTGCATTGCATCGCATTGCATATCATAATAGGGACATCAATGGATCATAGAGTCATCAGGAGTTGCTGGAGAAATGGTGCTTTTGGAGATCGTGTCTCCATGATGGAAAGCTAACTTCTGATTATATTTTTATCCAGGCAAGCCCCGATGCATAACCCCTACTTTTCTGCACTTTAAATTATATTTGTGCATTAAGTTTTAAGGAGTTGAATGAAACCCACTTGCATATATATATCTTTATCCCATGAGTCTTACTAGTATGACAGGATCGTGTAGATTGCTATGCTACATGACTCCGATAGAAGTCGAGTGATTGTCTATCACTCACAAGAGATAGGAAATATATTACTGTATTATTATCACTTGAAAAATATAAATGGTGGAAAGGAAAAATGGTGACCGAGCAGGGATATGGTTTGGGTATTGGTGGGTGTAAGAGGTTGTGTCCTACGGCCAATGGGGCATGGCTTGGTTACACTGTTTTCCCTGTCTGTGTCGGTTAAAGATCAACCGTTGCATTGGACTCTAGGCAAGTCACAGATTTATTATCCTAAGCACATGCTTGGGTATGGGCACAGGGAAGACTTATTACTCTCTTGTCATGGGTTTCGGCTCTTTCCGAACCGACTGTCAGGGTGGTTTTTGGGTGGAGGTCCTTGCACCGCACTGAGTCCGGACTCAGGGATGGGGGCTTGGAGTCCCAGTTTGGACGGGGACCTGGACCCCGTGACAGGAGGGTAGTGGGTTGGTCCTGCTTGTGCCTAGGGTACAAGCAGGGCATGTGTTTTCGGGGTACCTAGTTGGGGGCATTGATTCACGAATCACCGACAATTCGGTATGGCTTGTCTACGGTCTAGCACCGTAGTAAGAACTGGAAGATGAAAGATGGTAAAAGAAAATCTAATTGCTTACCACCTGTTTGAAAGTAGCACAGGTGCTTACATAGAATGGTTAGTTAATAAACTAATGTGACTGCTAATAAAAATCAAATATAAGGACACACGCTTAGTAATGCTTCCTGCAGATGCAATAAACCCACAAGCCAAATAGTCTTGCATATCCTTAGTCTTTTTCTTTTCTCCTATCGGGTAAGTCTTGCTGAGTACAATTAAGTACATAGGGTTTTATTTCCCCCTGTTGCAGGTAACAGGTGGATGCTAAAGTTGACTCTTGTGTGTGGATTCCTCCTGGTGGGCTAAGAGAGGATTTCCTTTACGCTGCGATCATAGTCTCTATTTATAACTCTTACTAAATGTTTTTATAAATGAAAGTTTTATAATCTGTTGTCATAATTTATATATCAATGCTTCATCATGTCATGAATAGCTATTTATTTCCGCTGTAATTCTGATCACACGTTTATATTCCATTGTTAATTTAAATTGTTCATAACTTTGATAACATGTTCATATTCCGCTATTATAAATAATAATATTGTACTCTGATGTTACATGGAAAGTGATGTAAGAAATGTAATAATGATGTAAGCTTTATTCTCTCATTTGTGATCCTGATGGAAAAATATGGATTTTCGGGTTCTCCCTTGGGGTGTGCCCGATGGAACTATGTAATTTAGTGCTCTCCCTTGAGTGCTTAGTGTCTAATAGAAGACAAGCACTCCTAGGAGGCATTAGATTAGACGGTTCTACCACAGTGAACAATGTGTCGACAATGGGTGAGTGAGTACCTATATGTTGTACCAGCATAAGGACGTTGGAGTGTGCATTTTATTTATTTCGCTGTGTTTATTGCATCCATCTACCCTTAGGTCTCGTTAGACGTGCTTAGGGTTTTCAAGGGTGACGTTAAGTGGGTTACCAGGGAAGTTACTATTTAGGTGCGAGCAGACCAGGCGTGATTGGATAACGTAGGACATTATATCGACTAATTGTGGATGTCCTAGCAGAACACTGGAATCTCTTTAAATCAAATCCGTTGTGAGATTTGTATTTCTTGTCTCTTGTTGTGAAAGGAACCCTTGTTGTCTGAATCTTCCCTTGCCATAGTCCTCTGATTCTATGGTCTATGACCCCACCACCTTCATTGCGTGTAAGTTAGTAATATTTGCCTAGTTAATAGCTTATGGTGCCATGACAAAATCAAGGGCCCCTGTGGAACAGCTACCACATGGTGACGCTGCTCGGCACGCGCTGGTATCGAGGTTGTTGATCAAGTACCTTTGCCAAGTTACACCGCCATACCGTTCTTGATACAAAATATTCTTGGAAATATTTGGGTGTTTGAACGTGAAATCCACAACGAGTTGATGAAATAGTGTTCCCTCAAAGTAAACAAGCGAATATGGTTTGGAGGAAGCATGTATGTCATGATCTCAGTTCATACAAAAGGTTGGCGCATATTGTGGTCAAGGAAGGGAAGGAAAAGAAGAGCAACAAGGAAAAGTTAGCCCTTGGGTAGTAGTCAGTGATCGTAAAAGCCTGAGTGGACGTCCTATCCCAAGCCCTGTGTCCAGCTCGACCATGCTACGCACGCCGGTCACTATTGCCTTGTGCCTTGCGGACGCCGTCAGTGTCAAGATCCACTAGTACCCCATTCTCGTGTAACCATGGCATTGTGCCGCATCCATCATACTCGTGCGTTGTGCGTTTCCCTTTTTCCTGACATCCTATTGGCTCTCGATTCTCACCCTCATCCTCGTACCGGACCCCCCCTCTTGTTTTCCTCTTTTGGGGACACGGCCGCCCGCACGCCTCCTCATCGAGCGAACCCCCTCTCCTCTCTTTTTTTTCCTCCCTCCACTCAAGCTCGTGTAGGGAGCACACCATGGCTGACGCTCTCCCCACCTCGTGACCACTAGTGTTTCCTTTTCACTCTGTCTGCACTTCCCAGTGCACTGCACCACCACCTCCATTCACCACTATAAGATGCCCTTGGCCCTTGCTCTCCTCCATCCCCATCCCTTCGAATCCAAATCAGAGCTATGAGATCCAGCCGTCATTCGAGGAACTAGATTCGTCAGTCAGAGGTGATTGTGTAATCTGAGAAGAAGAAGGGACCTCGGTTTTTGTCCAAGAAGTTCAAGTCTACCGTTGGTTAGTTTGGTCTTAGGGTTCACGATGTTTGAGTTCTCAGTCTCCTATTTCTGAATCTGTTGGGCATACGCAATGTTTTGGATAATTATTTTCTTGTTATTTCTTCATTGTCCTCGTCTATCTCAACTTCTAGATTAAACCTTGGTTGTACTAGGTTGCTCTTAGCCGTGTATCTCTAAATCCCGGTGTGATTTAGTGTTCGACGTCGTGTAATCTTTCATGTAATTTTAGATCTGCGAAGTGTAATTGCATTTCCCCCCTTTTTGATTCTTGTTTCAAGTCTTGGGACGAGATTCTTTTAAGAGGGAAAGATTATAACACTCCTGGTGTTACAAGCTTGCTTAGCACAGAGATTTAGGTCCAAGAGAGATTAGCCAAACAAGTTTTCATGTTTTAAAAAATTATAACGCACGTGAAATGATAAGCGAATCCTATGTGACTCACTTTTGTGGTTGAGAAAAATCAAAATAAATAGTGTTAACTAGTGCTCTTGGGAGCTCAAAAATCAAATTTGACATTAAGATAAGCTCTTTTTGTTAAGTCGGCAAACACTTGAACTCTTGTTAAAATACCATTTTTGGCGAATTATATTGAGCAAAATAGTTAAATGGTGCTTAAATATTTTGCTCCTATGGGTTAGTATAAGGTATGGACTACTGCATGAAGTATTTGTTGGTTGAAGTTAACAAAGTTTAGACCTATTAAAAATTGCGACAAAAGAGTTAATGGTTACTTAGCCCCAACTGAAATCCTTAACTTTTATAAGTATAGAAAAGTAGTAAGACAATGCTAGTTTGACATTTAATTTCTAACAAAAATATTTAGACACTAGCTGCATGTTTTGGTATTGTTGATTGCATCAAAGTGGGTACTTGAGCATGGCATAGATAGTTGTTGTGTTGGGTGTCACGTTGCTCTCGTAAAAATTGCCCAAACCTCCTTAGAACGCGCTGTGAAGCATGATTTGGTGCTCGGTTTGTGAACCGGCGTCCAGTGTGATGAACTCATGTTGGCACCTCCCTATCTCCCTCTCTAGTCGCTCTTTGGACATGAGGTTTGCTTCATCAGTTGGGTGTTAGTATCGACTTTTGGTTAGGGGAATTTGTTGAACCTCGATCGAGATCGTCAGCAGCTTTTGCCGCGCTTCAAAATTCGTGCACGTCATTGCTCATCATTGCGTGACTCGTGTCTGCAGTCACCATGCGCGCGCTGCCGCTACCTGGCCATTCTTGGCCATGGTCGTGCCCGTGGCCAGCCTTGTGTCGGGTTGAGTTTGGCCTCGGCCCGCCTCCATGGGCCCAGACTGCACCGCAGGGCTGCGACGGTGTGGCCATCGCGTGCGCGCTGCCGTCCAGGCCGTGCGTGGGCCAAGCCGATGCCGCGATAGCTGCCACATGACTGATGTGGCACCCGTCTCGCCCCTTGATCCACCTACCGCCGAGTCACTGCCTACATCCGCTGTTCCGTCACGTTGCTGCACTTTGTTGTGGTGTCAATGCCTTTCCCGTGTGACCATTGTTCCACTGTTGTCGTCCATGCCGTGCCAAGACTGAGGGGTCCCATCTTAGCACCCCATGGCACGCTCCCTCTGAACCTCATTGTGCGAATGCTCCTGCTCATTTAACGTAGCATTAGTCGAGGTTGTCCGAGCCTTGAGGCCGCTGCCCAGTCCTCCTGGCCGCCAACGGAGCCACGCTGCTTTGCAAGCTTATACGCGCGGTTCGTGATACCCTACCTCGATTTAGTGCTCTAGCAGCTAGAATTGGAGGCTCGCTAGCAGCCCGACCCTCACTTTGGCACAACCGAGCACTACTGGCCACCAATTTGGTGTTTTTCTAGCCGCCAGCCAGGTGCGCCGCCATGCCAGTGAAATTGGCGTAAGGTCCGAATGGGTTCAATTGTTTGTATCCACGAGCTCGCTTTGACCTCCTCTATCTGGTGCTCACTCCATTTGGCCAGTGCACTTGCTGGAGACGTGGTGACGCGTGGGTGTCCATCCCGGAGCATTGTCGCCCCGGCGGCTCGCACGTGGCTAGACCGCCACATCGCTCCCCTGCTTTAACCGACAGTGGGGTATACACCACGGTGAGGTACTGATGCTTCTCCGCCATCTCTACCTTGTTGTGAGGGCGTAGTCTCACCAAAACAGTCACGCCGCCGCCGTGGATAGCCGCTCGCCGCTGCAACCCACGACAATATGCGCCTCCGAGTCCCTAGCCGCCACCCATCCTTACGCGTTTAGCTATAGATGGTGGTTGGCCCCTTAATTCTGTCGTAGCGAGTCTAGTTTGCCCGGTGTAACCACCTTATGCCGTCGGCCGGCGTGCCGGCACGCGCGGGGTTTCTAGGGATCTCCTCGTGGTAAAGGCGAAAACATTCGAGGGTTTAGTTGCAAAGTTACTAACGGTAGGAATAGTACGCATAGTAGTCGTATTAATCTCTAAAAGCTCGGGGGCCTTTCTACAAAACAGCCAACGCGCGCGGGCGCCCCCGGCCTTGGGCCATACTGGGCCGCCGCGACGCGCGTGCAGCCGTGCCACATTGGGCTGTCGGGCCAGAAGGAGTTGTTGCCGTCCCTTTCCTTTTTCTAATGCATTTTCTAATTTAATTTCTAAGGTAGACTTGTAAATTCAATATAAAATTGTGTAGTTAACTAAAAATTGTGAAACTAATTTTGTTAAGTTCCTAAAATTATGATCTATCTGCTAGTATATTTTGTTCACATAGTTCCTAAAATCATGATCTATCTGCTAGTATATTTTGTTCACATAGTTTTATAATATTTTTAGGAGTTATCTAATTAATTTAAGATGCTTAATATTATAAGATATGAACTTGTAGGAATTTTTGTGATAAATTAGTGATAGTGTTGGCTCTGAAACTTTCATAGTAAATTCTCACATTATTAGGTACTCACTATAATTTTTGTAGCTTCATAATAATTAGTTTGCTAAGGTAGCTAAATGAGCCCTAGTTCGAAAATATATGTTTAATCAATAAAATGCCAAAACACCTTGGGATTTTAAATCTAGAACATTTTTCTAGAGGCGAAGCCTTACTTGATGACATGGATACGTAGACTAGTACGTAAGTCATTTAAGCTAGCTCGTTAGCTTGCGAAGCGTAATCATATTTTTAAGAGTTACGGTTACCGTTGATTAATTATGTCTCTACGTTACATCCACGTATATCATAATAGGAACAGCGATGGATCATGGAGTCGACCAAAGTAGCGGAAAAGATGGTGCCTTGATGATTGTGTCACCATGATGGAATGCTAACTTCTGGTTATATCTTACCTAGGCAAGCCTCGGTGCATAACCCCTATTATTCTAGACTTTAATTTATGCATGTGCATTAAGTTTTAAAGAGTTGAATGAAACAACTTGCATATATATATATATCCTTATCATATGAGTCCTACTAGTATGTCAGGATCGTGTAGATTACTATGCTATAGAATCTGGTAGAAGTCGAGTGATTACCTATCACTCGCGAGAGATAGGAAAGATATTATTGTTGTTATTACATTACTATCACATGGAATAGATATGAATGATAATTAGAGACCGAACGAAATGGTACTTTGGATCTGGACTTGGTTAGGCATTCGAGCGAGGATTGGATTGCACTTGTTCCGCCTGTGTCGATTGAGGACCGTCCGTTGCTGTAGATGGTAGTCAGGTCACAGACTTAATATCCTGAGCACATACTTGCTTATAGGAGCGGGAAGGCTCCCTACGCTCTTGTCGTGGGTGTTGGCTCTTTCCGGACCAACTGATTGGAGGTGGGGAAAGGTGGAGGTCTAAGCACCATACTGAGATCGGGTCTCAAGTGTGGGGGCTTGGACTCCAAGTTTGGATGGGGACCTGGACCCCGTGACAGGAGTGGAATGGGTTGGTCTTGTTTGTGCCTGGGGTACAAATGGGACGTGTATTTCGGGGTACCCAGCTGGGATACATTGGTTCGCAAATCGCTGTTTCCATGAGATGATATGACTTGGCTATGGTCTATCATCGTAGTAAGAACTGAAACTTGAAAGATGATAAAATGGTTCTGATTGCTCACCACCTGCTTGAAAGTAGTATAGTTACTTACATAGAATGGTTAGTTAATGAACTAATGATGACTGCTAATAAAATTGACTATAATGACGCACGTTTAGTAATGCTACCTGCAGATGCAATAACCCACAAGCCAGATAGCCTTGCATATCCTTGTAGTCTTTTATTTTCCTCCTGTCGGGTAAGTCTTGCTGAGTACAATCGAGTACTCAGGGTTTTATTCCCCCTGTTGCAAGTGATCGGAGGATACCTAGAGCTGACTCTTGTGTGTGGAAACGTCCTGGTGGGCTTAGAGAGGATTCATTTCATGCTACGACCGTAGTGTTTATTTATAACCCTCACTAAAGGTTTTTATAAGAAAAGATGTAAAATATGCTAGCATCTCTTGTATAAAAATGTCCACTATGTTAATGCTCCACCATGTCATTAAATTAATCCTGCTTTCTCTGTAACTCTGATAACATTGTTATATTCTGCTGTTATAATCAATTGAGGTAATGTTCTACTACTGTAATAAAGTGATGTAAGAGATGACTTCAGAATGTTGTAAGCTTTATTCTCTCATTTATGGTCCTAATGGAAAAATATGGATTTTTAAGTTCTCCCTTGAGGTGTGCTTGACAGAACTACATAGTTTAGTGTCCTCTCTTGAGTACTTAGTGTCTAATGGAAGACAAGTACTCCTGTAAGGCATTATATTAGGCGGTTTTGCCACACTATCTCTCTTCTTCTTGCTTTTTGTGCACGGTATTTTTTTTTACTTCTTAATTCCCATGCCAGACTATAAGGTCATCTATTTTGGTATAGGGTGGTGAGTATTGTTCTACAGGAGACAATGCAACAACACATTTGCATATGAAACCACCCAACAAGAAATGCATCAAAAAGAAAAGAAAAGGTAAGAAAGAATGATTGTAACAAATAAAGCCACATATAGATACATTTAAATATGCAAATAGACATAGTTTTGGTGTTTAATGTAATAGTATAACAAAGAAATTTGATTAAATCGGTTAATGCCACATAATAACAGAATAAATCACCGATCACCAAATCACGCAGAAGTCTTAACTAAACAGACTGAAAAATATTTATTAATCAATTTGTTTTGGTTAAACTGGTTCGGTTCAGTTCATTTAAATGATTCTGGTGCTATTTTGTCCACCGCTAGTATGCCAGGCTTTCCATGCTCTGACATGGCTTATCAGTCGTACTTTTTTAGCGAAGGAATAATATTTTTTTCTCACAACAAATCAGCGAACAATACTTTTCACCTCGTCCTTTTCAGCAAAACGGTCGGAGTCTAGATCGGCCCAAATTCAGTAGGTAGCAACATGCTTTCGTCTGTTGGCACTTGGCAGCTATCTCGTTCCCTGCTCAGGCCTTCAGGGAATCAGAGCTACAAAGCCTGCAAACACCTGCCTCTGCTCTCAGGTTACCTCCTGTTGATGTTGAGGATGACCCCAAACCAACACACCCGCAGGGCCTTGGACGCCCAAAGAGGTTGCACACAACCTGCAATGCAACAAGAACGCGGCGTAATCGATCAAACCAATCTAAAGACCGATGAGACCAATGTAGAGCCTGTTCTTGGCTGGAAAAGCTCTCGAACTTCTCCCAGAAAGACCCATCAGGGAGGAGCACGTGGAGGATCTCCTAGGACACAGCAAGGCCACCTAAGATGCCGCTGAATCTCGTCGGGAAACTCAACGAACAGCAAGAGGGGTTGAGAGAGGGGAATTATGGCATAAGGAGTGGATAGATTGGTTTGTATGACGATTGGATAGATGGGAACTCAATCAGCCATGATGCTCTCATATATATAGAGGGGGTGATCTTATCCCAGTAGGAAACCTTTCAAAGCCTTATTTTCCAAGTTTCCCACGAGTTTGGAACAGTTCGGATCGGAATCCAAAAAGCCAAATCCAAACAGGATTTTCTGTTAGGTATGTCGGAAGTCCCGACTTATGTCGGAACTCCCGACAGTCGGAACTTCCGACTTTTGTCAGAACTCCCGATGTAGGGATGACCCCAGACACCTGAGCGGATTTCTTCAGGCTTCCCGGAAGTCCTGACACACGTCGGAACTTCCGACAGTCGAAAAGTCCCGACTTGGGTCGGAACTCCTGACAACGAGGCATCTTTCCGAGTGCAAAACTTCTTCATCCGGACTTCGAATTAGACGTTCCATATATGTTTTTTGATCGTCTCAATGAGAGGAACACAATGGTGAAGTCCATTTCATATTTTGACAACTTCACAAAATAGACATTTTTGGTTGTCAACATATGCCCCTGTTTTTAGGTGAATGATGCATAAACCTGAAAACACTTATTCAAAACCAAACAGCGACGATACCCATCTCACCGGCTGCTTAGTGACTAAGGGCAATGTATACATCGGCCATTTTTTCTCAAGGTGATACATGTATCGGCCATTATTTGGAGAGCACTTAGGCTTCTTACCAAACACTTGGAAAGTACCCTTTCAAGTACCTCCCATTGAATGCTCTCGTGAGACGTTCACCTTGCAATGTCTCTAGCACATATGAATTTCCGAATATAACTTTGACCACTTTGTAAGCACCTTCCTAATTCGGTGACCACTTGCCAAACTGATTGCTCTTCGATCCAATTGGTAGTATGGTTTTCCACACCAATTCTCTCACTTGAAAGGATTTGCTCCCGACTTTCTTGTTGTATGCTTTGGCAACTCAAGCTTTATCTTTCTCTATTTCCTTGAGAGCTTTTAATCTCACATCAGTCACCTCATCGATATTATCCATCATCAAATCATGATACAGAATAGCTGATAAATCATTTTGTTTAGCAAGCCTGTATGCATCCAAATTCACTTCGACAGGCAACATGGCCTCTTAGCCATATACTGACTCAAAAGGAGTAACCTTTGTAGCACCATGCCTTGAAATGCGATGTGCCCATAGAGCCTCAGACAAAACTTCATGCCATCTCCTTGGATTCTCCTCAATTTTCTTTTTGATGAGCTTGATCAAAGTCTTATTACAAGACTCGGCTTGGCCATTGGCTTGAGCATAGTATGGAGATGAATTGAGCAACTTGATCTTATATAATTCGGTAAATTCCCTCACCTCTTTAGACACAAACGATGTCCCTTGATTTGTAGTTAATGTTTGAGGGATGCCGAATCTATGAATAATATGCTCAGTGATGAACTCAATTACTTCCTTGTGTGTCATATTCTTCAAAGGAACTCCCTTGGTCCACTTAGTAAAGTAATCCGTAGCAACTAACACAAATCGGTGTCCCTTCAAAGATGGGGGATATATTTGGCCAATGAGGTCTAGCCCCCAACCATGAAAAGGCCATGGTTTGATGATAGGATGAAGCACAACAGCAGGCACAAGTTGAATATTTCCAAACTTCTGGCACTCTTCGCAACCTTTGTAATAGCAAAAACAATTGGCCATCATAGTAGGCCAATAGAAACCGGCTTTATGCAATAACCACTTCATCTTTGGGGCCGATTGATGCATACCATAGATGCCTTCATGGACTTCTCCCATAGCCACTCTTGCCTGATCTGATCCCAAGCACTTAAGTAGCAAATCTTCGGCGGTTCTTCGATAGAGCTCATCATTATGCAATACATATTTGAAAGCGCTCCGCCGAACACTTTTATCAATTTTGGCACTTGGATCACGTAGATATCTCAACAAGGGAGTCCTCCAATCTTCTAAATCGGCCCCAACATCACTGGAAGTTGTATCGGACCGATTTGATAGCTTCTCGGGCGAATTGACCGTGCTAGTCACAGGGAGTCGACTGAGCCAACTGAGTCGGTAGGCTTAGCCGATTTGAAGGTGTCGGCTTGGCCGACTAGGGCAGTTGGCTTAGCCAACTTGGCCACAGCAGAAGAGTAGTCAGCTGAGCCGACTTGGTCAGTCGGCTTAGCCGATTGGTCTGTACCTACACAGGAAAAATTGAAATCTTCATGCATTGACTGTTCTTGAATATAGAAATTATGTCCACTGACATCATAGCCAGATGATTGTTGAGCTAACATGTTGGCCTTTTGATTTTCATGCCTCGGAATATGCCAAATTTGAAATTCGACAAAATAATCAATAACATCAAGGCAAGCGTCAAGACAAGCTCTTAGTGATCCTTCTAAACATTGAAATTCACCAGCAACTTGTTGTACTACCAGCAAAGAATCACCATAAGCTTCAACATGTTTTACTTCCATAGACTGCAACATGATCAACCCGAATAATAGAGCTTCGTGTAGGAGCATCGGCTGCAGCAACATCAGTCGATGAATCTGAATGCACGACCTTAACAGCATCTCCCACCCATTGGATGAGAAATTGGTGCAAGCTAGATGGCACGCAACGATTGGCATGGATCCAATCACGCCCAAGCATCAAGTTATAGCTACCTTGCATGTCGGCGACGAAGAATGCCATGGCCAAAGTCTTGCTTCCAATGGTGAGCTCCATGTTAGCAACTCCTCTGGCCGGAATAGGAGCACCTCCTTCGACACCGCTGATTGTCATGTTGGTCTTGATCAGCTCCTCATCAGTGCCACCGAGCTTCTTGTAAAGCGGATACGGCATCAAGTTCACTATCGCCCCACTATCCACTAACATGCTATGGACCGGTGTGCCATTGATATGGCCCTTCACATGTAGAGGCTTGAGATGGTTGATGGAGTCATTTGGTTTCTGAAATACAGCGCTTTCCGTTGCAAAATTAAATTCTACCGCCGTGGAGTCATCTGCCACGATGTAGTAATCAGTAGATAAAACAACTACATTGACCTCCACTCTCTCTGGAGTAGCCTCATAGTCAACCATCTCCTGGACAGGAACCTTAGGAACCTCCATGCCAACCAGAGCAGCAACGGTAGCAGCGAAATCATCAGAGGACACCTCAGAGGCACCCGGGATTGCAGGAGTCAGCTCAGCTCACTCGGAAGTCGACTTAGCTGACTCTAGAGCTTCCAAAGCAGTAAGGGCAAACAAAGTTGGATTAGCCGACTCCAGAGTCAGCTTAGCTGACTAGCTCAACATAGGAGTCCGCTTAGCCGACTCTAGAGTCGACTTAGCTGACTGGCTAGCAGCAGTAGCGGCGTTTTGACCTTCCGGAGGGATTTCGACATGTACGGGGTTGAGGATTTCATTCTCCATCTTGGCAAGCTTCTCCCTCTTCTATTGCTTATGTCGAGCACGCTGCAATTTGCACCGTTGAGTTTTATTCAACCCACGAGGACACCATACGGGTTGCCGGTACTTGGAATCTCCTTCGACGCGTTTCTTCTCTTCAATTCCAAAAACATCTTTAGGAGCTTCATCTTGCTTAGATGCCGGAATTTCTTCGATTACAATCGGCCCATCATGATTAGTGATGGGAGCTTCCATGGAGCCAATTGTGATAACTGATTGAGGCCTAGCTCTTGGTGGGGGAATGACAGGAATCTCAACCTTCTTAGGCACATAAACTTGCTGCATTGGTGCCTTTCCCGACTCTTGTAGAGTCAAAGTCCTAGAGGTAATCACATGATCTTGACTTGTACCGCTAGAGCTCGATTGACAATTGTTCAATCGACTAAAGACGGAGGGTCTTGAAATTGAACCAGCAGGATCTCCCCACCTTTGTTGGCTATGCACGGGTGCTGTCAGAGGATACGGCACCCAAACTCCATAAGGACCCCATTGCGGTGTAACCGGAGGCGGAATCGGGGGACCCCAGCGAGAAACACGAGGAATAACTCTCTGAGATGGAGCTACTGGTTGCACCACTGCTAATTGCTTGATCTTGTCATCTTCCCACGTAGGCGGAGTAGACTCTCTTTTTTTAAACGGTCAATTCTGGGAATCGGCCTTTTGTTGCTTATACTTGGCCATGAGCCTGTCAAATGTGCATTGCTTCTTCATGAACTCTCCCTGGTTCTTCTTCTCATTTGTCTTCCAGGTGCCAATCTCCGATCGTTGTGGAACAAATGTACGCAAAACACGAACACCGGAGGTGTCGGAGCTGTTGGAACCAGGAGAATTGGCTAAACCGACTAGCGCAGTCGGCTCAGCTAACTTGGCTGAGGTGGTGGCAGAGTCAGCTACGCTGACTCCTTGAGTTGGTTGAGCTGACTGGCCCTACTGTGTATTGGAGTCAGCTTGGCCAACTGGTGGAGTTGGCCTAGCCGGCCTCTGCTGTGCCACCGTTGTTTCATACCACCGCTGCCTTTTTAAATATTGCGTTGATCCAGCGGTGATCTTCAAATTGTTCTTGCCTTCATCATCCTTCTCAAGCACCACTTTGCGCCCCGAATTTGTTTTGACATTCGGTGCTACACGTGGTTCACCGATAATCATGTTCTTGCCTTGGGCTTTATCGGCTTGCTCTGGACGAATCAAAACAACGGACGCCCCTGCTTCAACCATGTGCATGGGAAAAGGGGTCTTATCAACTTGCATTTCAATAAGACTCAATCGTCCCTCATTAAGGGCCGATTGGACCTGCCGACGAAAAACATTGCAATCATTAGTGGCATGAGAAAAAGAATTGTGATATTTACAATAAGCCCTTCTCTTTAATTCATCAGCTGAAGGTAATGTATAATTGATTCTAATATAACCGAATTTCAACAATTCATCAAAGATTCGGTCACATTTAGAGAAATCAAAAGTAAATTTCATTTCCTCATTCCGATTTTTATGAATCGGCTTGAGAGAAGGACAAGTAACCAATTTATTCTCTGCTGGCCATTTAATTTCAGTAGCTAAACATTATTTATTATCATCATCAGAATCATCGGAACAATCACCAACAAAATGCACATTCTGACGATGAGATTTATAAGCATCACAAGACTCTTTAAAGCGCGATTCAATTGAAACGGCCTTTTGCATAAGTTGATTAACATTGTGAAACTCATAATGCTCAAGCTTTTCTCTAATACTAGAACGTAAATCAGCAAAGCATAAATCAGTTAAATCTCTTTTAGAAATATTTAAATGGAAACATCGGTTTTTAATCTCTCTAAATCGTTTGAAAAAATCATGGACGGACTCATCACGCCCTTGACGAACCGATGCAAGATGAGACAATCTTGTTTCATGAGCACCGCTATAAAAGTGATTATAAAATTTCTCTTCTAATTCAGCCCATGAACCAATAGAACAAGATGGTAATAAAGTAAACCATGCAAAAGCTGTGCCAGTAAGAGATAAAGGAAAATTACGAACTTTCATAAAATCATAAGCACTAGCTTCACCCAATTGTGCAAGAAACATGCTAATATGTTACATGGTTGATTTACTATCATCACCACTAAATTTCTGAAAGTTAGGTACCCTCCACCCATCAGGTGCTTTCATGAAATCATAAGTAGAAGGGTACGGCTTTTGATAAGTATTACTACTAGATTTAAGTTGCACTCCTAAACTACTCTCAAGAGATTTAGCCAATTCATCCTTAAACCGATTCAAAGCATCATCAAAATCGGTAGTAGGAGCACTAGGAGTAACATTAAATGTAGTAATTTGACTAGGTGACTTCGGTGGGTTTGGTAAAACATTATGCCCCGCTGAAGCTCTATTTGTTGATGCTCCATAATCGGTTCGAAGAGCTCGACCCGAACTTTGTGCACCAACACCTGTACGTGTAGATGTGCTAGCACCAGGTTGACCGGCCTTATCGGTTTCAGATGCCGAAGGGGCCGATTGAAATTGGCTAGCGGAAGCATGAGAGGTTTGATTTTCATAAAAATTCAAAGGCATACCGAATTGAGGTTGCTGCATGGCACCCGATTGATCACAATCGGTTGCCTTGCCCTCTGACTTATCCATACGTGCTTGAAGTAGATTAGAAAGATGCTGAAGGTTATTACTATGCAATTTTCTTTCATCTATCAACATCTGAGCAAAATTGGCATGAGTAGGATAAGCATCAGTATTTACCTCCTCGTCATACTTAGCTTTTTCGTTGCCCTTCGCCTCCGCGCCTGAAGATTCGGAAGCGGTAGCATCGCCGTAGGAGGGTTCACGGAACTGAGTGACCTTGTCGTGCCGATTCTTGATGCAACTCTCTAAGAAAGCATTGACATCGGCATCGAGCTTGGCCTGAAGCTTCTGGCGCAACTCATCTGGAAGCTCATCCATGGATTGAGGAAAGATCATGTTAGCCTCATTGAAGGGGCTGGTCTTGTCACCCTTGTCGGTGGCAGCACCATCGTTGCCTCCCATGTTGCTAGTAGAATGATTCTTGATTCGCTTCGCTTTCCCCAGCGGAGTCGCCAAAAAGTATGTTGATGTTGAGGATGACCCCAAACCAACACACCAGCAGGGCCTTGGACGCCCAAAGAGGTTTCACACAACCTGCAACGCAGCAAGAACGCGGCGTAATCGATCAAACCAATCTAAAGACCGATGAGACCGATGTAGAGCATGTTCTTAGCTAGAAAAGCGCCCGAACTTCTCCCGGGAAGACCCGTCAGGGAGGAGCACGTGGAGGATCTCCTAGGACCAGCAAGGCCGCCTAGGATGCCGCTGAATCTCACCGAGAAACTCAACGAATAGCAAGAGGGGTTGAGAGAGGGGAATTAGGGCATAAGGAGTGGATAGATTGGTTTGTATGACGATTAGATAGATGAGAACTCAATCGGCCATGATCCTCTTATATATATAGAGGGGGTGGTCTTCTCCCAGTAGAAAATCTTTCCAAGCCTTATTTTCTAAGTTTCCTACGAGTTTGGAACAGTTTGGATCGGAAACCAAAATGCCAGATCCGAACAGGATTTCTGTTAGGTATGTCGGAAGTCTCGACTTGGGTCGGAACTCCCGACGTAGGGATGACCCCAGACACCGGAGCAGATTTCTTCAGGCTTTCCAGAAGTTCCGACACACACGTCGGAACTTCCGACGGTCGGAAGTCCCGACTTAGGTTGGAACTCCCGACAACGAAGCATCTTTTCAAGAGCATAACTTCTTCATCCAGACTTCGAATTAGACGTTCCATATATGTTTTTTGACCGTCTCGACGAGAGGAACGCAATGGTAAAGTCCATTTCACATTTTGACAACTTCACAAAATGAATATTTTTTGTTGTCAACACCTCCCTTGAAGCCTTGAAGGTGGTTGCACCTGCACGTAATACAGGTGTACAGCAGTACGGAGAATGTGACTGCTTGCCTTGCCTGTGACTCCGTGGTCTGTAGAAAGCGCTATCTGAACATGAAACTAGTACACTGCGCGGCGGTGCAAGTCCGGTGCATTATGGCGAGGGTCGGTCCCGTGGAAACAGGTTGAGTAGGTTCTGACAGCGAGTTTACGACGGCGTACGAGAATCCCAGGCGGTGCCGGTGCCAAATCAGGTCGCACCGCCACGGCGGCACCGACGGGGGGCGTCGCCCGAGATAAAGCAGCGCAAAACACAACGGTGGCCGATTCAGACTTGGGCGCGTCCGCGTCTCGGCCGACGAGGAAGCGTCATCCATGTGCTGGTGAGCGCAAGGACAACTGGACACGGATCTGCCGTACGCCAGGTCGCCAGCCACCACGCCGCCGCCGCCCCTGGCTCGGGGACCCCGCACTGCGCACGTGCCCCACTCCCCTGCTGTTCATCTCGCGCCCCGCGCGCGGGCGGCGGCCGGTTGCGCGCGTGGCGTGCACGGCGGCGAGGCAAAACCGGCCACCGCGTTAGTAAAACGGATTGTTTACGCTGGTCCCCTCGCCATATATAACACCAAAACTATTCGAGATCGCGTCCGCTGGTGCTGACTTTCGTGCGAATTACCAAGTTCGCATTCTGCACTCGGCACTCCCCACGTCTGGTGCCAAAATTTGTTTTTGCCTGCCCTATTTGAAAGTCGGAGCAAAGTTTCATGGAAGTCGTAGCGAAGGCCGCATCGTGCACCGAGCTTGCTTGCTTGCCGTCGAAACCATGCCAGGAAGTTTCATGTCTCGTTAGACCAGCCTAGGGCTATGGCTATGAACTTTCCCTAGTAGAAAATCTTCAAAACAGAGACAGCAAGGTTAGACCAACTGCGGAGGTTTCGGACTCGGTCTAGCGCAGACAGAAGCAAGGGCCTCATTTTCCGCCGCCGTGGAACCACGAACCAGGAAGCCGTCAAACGTCAATCCATCTTGGCATGTTCAAGTGGTTTCGTTGACCTGATTCAGACGCCCGGATTCTACAGAAAACATCAGATCCCTCTTCACGTGAGCACGGCTGGACGCATTCCCGCCGTTTTCGCAGCTGCTTCGCAACAGCGCGAGCTCACTGTGCGCCTGTGGCTGATGGAGATGGGATCTCTGTGTTTGCAGTAACGTCAACCTAGTTTATGCACAGCAAAAAAAAAAGTAACGTCAACCTAGTTGACAGAATTTAGCTTGATACATTAAGAAGACAAATTCCAGGAGCATAAAATGGTTAATTAATTTTCCTTCTGAACAAAACTCAAGAGAGCTCCTGCTTACATGGGATAGGGGGACATCACAAAAGTAAAAACATGGTTATGTACCTCCATTTTTCTTTCCATTTAGGAAAGCCCATAACCTATGTGTCCCATCCATCAACAAAGCTCTCTCTCTGTCTGTCTCCATCACCTATCAACAGTTCCGGACTTCCCGACGGCAGGCGCACCAACACACATACGCACAGTAAAGAAAGTCTCATGGATGGCGATCACCAGACCCATCACCAGCAGTAGTCATACAAAAGCAACCCCTAGACAAACCCAACACAAGCGCGAGAGAGACTGAAGTGAAATTCCCCGCCGTGGAGCTAACGAACCACCACGCATGTCATCGCAGATCCACCCAGGATCGGAAGCTTCCAAAAAGATCCCTTTACGAAAAGCCAGAGAAAAGGCCGCGAAAACGCTGAGAAAAAACCCCGATCGACCCACTAAAAAACCCCGTGCCCGATCAAACGCCGTGCATGCCTAGTACTACTCTTCTGCTCCGTAGTTGTCCCTAGTAGTAGTCCGTACCGCACGACGGCACGAGAGCACAGCCCGGCCCTGCTGTCCCCGACCGCGCGCACACGCCGCCAGCCCGGACCCAGCCAGGCTCCTCCGCTGCCCCCGCGCCTCGCCTACGCACGGCCAGCCAGGCCACCTCAAAAAGTCCAACCGCATCGCAACTCCTCCACAGCTCGCGTGCAGCTGCAGCATCCGCGAAGCTCCCCTCCCCCCCGCTACGCAGTCCGCACCCACACCGCCTGACCTGATCTGACTCACGTACTACTATATATATATTGCAGCACACGAGCGCGCCCACACACGGCGACAGGTGAATGCTGGGTTTTTTACACGAGAAGTGGTGGTAGCGTTTCCGGTCCTGTCGGCGAGCTGGCTGGCGGTTCGGTTTCGGCGGCATGGTGATGGGCAACAACAAGGACAAGGCCAAGTCGGGCAAGGCGGAGGGCGCGCGGTGCCGGCGGCACCGGCAGCAGGGGGCGGGCGTCTGCGCGTCCTGCCTGCGGGACCGCCTGTCCCACCTGTCCCTCTCGGCGTCGCTGCCCTCCGTCGTGCGCGGCGAGGAGGCGGAGGGGTACAGCAGATACCACGAGGAGGCGTCCTCCTGCTGCTCGGAGGCCTCCACGGCCTACTCCTCGGAGGGCTCCAGCGCGGCGTCGTCGGAGTGTGCCAGCCCGGGCGGCGACGAGCCGGCGTTCCACGACGAGATGAGGCGCGCGGCGCGGGTGTCGCTGCTGATGCGGCACGAGCGGGTCGTCGGGGACGCCGACGCCGTGGCCGCGTTCCTCCGGGCGAGGAGGGAGCAGAGGAGGAGGACCACGGCCACGGGCTTCTGGGCCAAGCTGCTGCACGCGACGCGGGGAGGAGGGAAGAAGGACCAAGGGTGCTCGATGGCCGCGCGCGGCAAGACGCTCGAGGAGAGGACCGCCGCGGCCAAGTGGGTTCTCTTCTGAATTCTGATCATGCACGCAGGCAGCCCGCTCCTCGCTGTGTTGTTGTGGTTTCGTCGATGACTTATTTCTAGTGTTTTGCGAACAATTTTTTTTTTTGGTTCTTTTGGTGCATTTTGTTGATGGCTTTCGCCTAGGTGTCGAAGGGGCATGCAGCTAGGCTATCCAAAATACATGCTTTGTACAGATCTAAAGCAAAGAACCTGTACTTGATCCGTTAATCGATATTCTTTGATTGGTTTTAACATCAAGTAATGCCATTTCCTTTTTGTTAAACTGGCTATACCTATGCCGCTCCACGAACTGTATGCATGGCATATCGGCGTCCCCTCTGTTGACCAGGCTTCGTTTGGCTTTGCCGGCAGAAGCTGTTTTATTGGAAGAGAAAAATACTATAGATTTTAGTTGATAAGTCAGTTGATAAGTTTAAACGAACATAGCCTGGTTAAGCTGAGTCGCTGACTTTTGCTTTGATTCAGTAGAAACTTGAAGAGATCAAGCCACGACCTGACGACCCATTCCTCTTTATGCTACTAGCCTAGAATACAATTTAGGCATAAATAAGATGCGGAATTACACCCTAAATTTTACTAACCACTAGAGTTTTAGGGTCTATCGAAGTTCGGGAAAAAAAGATAAGCATTTTGCACCGTTTTTTTAAACGTGTCTTTTCTTAGGCAACAGGATTAAATCTGGATTCTAGTATTATTTCTTTGAAAAAAGTTTAATTTATTATCGAAGTTTCTAATCCAATTTGTATGTCAACAAATTTCCATCTCAATTTACTCTCAAAAATTGTTTCACATGGTAAAACATACCCATATTTAGATTTATCTTTTTTTATCTCCACTTACAAGTCGACCTAACACAATTTGTAGGAAAGAGAACATGGAACACTATGTACAAGATACAATAATATTTTTAATCACTATTTTCGTATAAATTTTGGATCTCATTATATACTCTGTCACTAAAAAAACAGGCCCCGTTTAAATCAGCACAACTTTTTATAAGTTGTAATAGCTGGAGGGAACCTGCAATTAGATTTTTATAAGCTGGATGGTCAAACAGTTCAAATTAGACTACTATAAGCTGGACTTTTTGATAAGCTAAAACTTTTTTAAGTAGCTAGGAACTTATTTTAGTCGATCCAAACAGAGCCCTAGAACTACTATTCAATGTTTAGTTTGTCACCATACTTTAACAATGTACCTCAAGACGGATAAGACAATCCAACTAAAATGGTTTGAGAGAATAAATCAAGCCAACTATACTTCATTCGTAAAGTCATCAGAAATATAAATCTTCTAGATTTATTCTAAATCAAACGTTTTTATTGTAGATTATAGTAGATTATAGATATCTAAAACTTTTTATGGATCGACAATATCAAATCAACATTACTAGATTTATAATAAAAATATTTTCATAGTATCTAAACCATGTGCATTGTGTCAATGTTGTAGTAGACTTATATTTACAAAGTGTATGAGTGCATGGTGTCTTCCTCCAGCTATGGGAGCAACAAGACTACTGACACATCTAGACCCCCAATGTAGTGTTTATGAGGTGTTAGTGATTAACGAGACTAACATATGTTTTGCATAAGTTAATGCAATTGAGTTAGTTGCAATGTGAATGGCCACAAGTGTCTTGATCCCAAGACTTGGTCATTAATCGACTTATGGTGCAAAGGATGATTGATAAGACTATTAGGGTTTTGTTTTTCCTTTCGTCGTGCTATTAAGGGGGGCCAAGGCATCCAACTTGAAAGAGTTGACGCGAGAACATTTGGATATGGCGGGAATATTTCGGTAAATTCCCAACTAGCTACTAGCGAAATCAGCTAGCACAGCGCCATTGTATGATCTAGCATAGCTAGAGGTTAGCGGATCATCCGTTAATGTCTGCGTTTGTCAACTTTTTTCCAATGGCTAGGAGCCTCTTCACCATTCCAGAGTGGCAAACAGATATTCACTAGTTGAGAGGAGATTAATCAAGTACTTGTGACTTAGGTGCTCCAACGTGGAGTAGGACTTTGTGGCAATAACCCGAGACCATGGGAAAAATTATGTTGCCTCTTTGCCTCTTTAGGTTTCTTACATTACTTCTTGCTCTAGCTTTTTGTGTGCAAGTTCTCTTGTGACTAGGATTGTTTAGCAAGTGTGCTATCTTAGTGTAATCATGAGCTCCACTTTAGTAGTCTATCTCATAGGTTGTATAAAAAAGTGTGTGAAGTTCATAATAGACTTGGTTAGCATGTTCCTCTAGTTATCTTGCTAAGGACTTGTGTAGGATTGTGGCCCTAAGGAATTCATAGTATGTTTTTGTCAAAAACTTAGGTGCCAAGGTGCTTTGGATGTTTAGAGTTCACAAACCTAAGATTGTTGTTTTACGTATTTTAGATCTCAATTCAAACCCCCTAGCCATTCGATCCTTATAGCTAATCTTGTTCTACCAGCATCATCTCCTCCCCTTCTCTATGATTGTCACCCTAGGTCCTCATGCACTACCACCCTTGGTCCCCCTCCATCCCATGCGACAACCTTGCTGGTTGTGAGGTTGACGTCCAATCTTGTCATAGCAGTTAGGGTTTAGATTGAATAAGTTATGCCCTATGGGCTACTAGAGGTTACCGCCTTCATCGATTCCATGTTGGAACTTGTTTCTTGCAGACAATTCCAATGTGAATGCCCATCTTGGCTTTCAGCCTAGCATGCCTCATGTCGTTTTGGTTTTTGCAAGGTGGATGTGATTGGTGCGGAGGATTGTGTTCCTCGTTTGCATCTTTGTGTCACTTGCTCGATGGATTCTTTGTATGGCAAGTATTTGTTGTTCCAGATTGATGGTTCCTTGATCATCTTTGACAACAAGTCATCTGATACTCTTTCAATGTGTCCGATGTGTCCTAGGAACTTCCAATGGCATTGGATCATGTTGCATTTTCAATGCTCAGAGCCTATCATTATATATGATTGGAGGACAATGCTCTGACGGAGCAAGAGTCGAAGACATGCATTGGCGGTGAATAATGTTAGTTTTCTGGAGTTAATCCGCAAGGGTATTTGCACCTCAGGCAAGAGGTATATATAAAGAAGGGTATAATTGTATGCATGCTAGTGGTTACAAGTGCCTCAGTAGCACCTCAGGTCCTAGGTTCGACTCCTTATGGGAGCAAATATTCTAGGATTTAATGGCGTTTATGCTTTTAGTGGTAGGTGACGTTTCTGTCGACAACAAGGCACTTGTGGTGACTTCATTAATCTTGAGGAATTGTCGGCCATGTCTTCGAAGATGCTCATAGGCGTAGGATTTGCATGCGTGTCTTCATGAAAGTGCATTTACCCCCTATTTGGGTTTTTGGTGTATTGATGACATTCAAATTAGGGACTAATGTGATCTTAATGAGATATGTCTCAACAATTAGTCCCATGAAAGATTTAAAGAGTTGATAAAGATAAAATGGTGTCCCTCAATTCTTGAAGTTGAAAAAGACGTCGAACTCAAAGCGGATCTTCAAGTTTACATTTTATGCTTTTGAGTTTAGGTATGTCGTACTATAAAGAGGGATGCAAACTTAATTGGTCTAAGAAAGATAGAGTGCTCAAGTATAAAATTGAAATCAAAGAGAGACACTCTAGCACTTCATGAGAATGTAGAATAGTTTTTGAAGACTTTTGGTGTCGAAAGTCCTGACATAAGCCGGAACTCCCTATCGTCGGAAGTCACGACTCACGTCGGAAGTCCTGACGCCCAGTCACTTAGGCTACGCGGTGACTACGGCCATCGGAAGTCCCGACCCAAGTTGGGAGTCCCGACACCTAGACTTAGCTAGTTGGCTGACAGCGCCCGTCGGAAGTCTTGACATACGTCGGGAGTCCCGACCATCAGAAGTCCCGACGTACACCGGGAGTTCTAACGTTGACGTGTTCGTAATGACTTTGACCTTGCATGAACATTGTTTTCTTTATAGGTCAGAAGTCCCAAGATCTGAATAAGAACTTCCAACGTAGATTTGAACGGTTGGATTTCTACCTTGAGTATAAATAGCTCTCTCCTCTCTTCTAACCGTTACTCATTCATTACAAACTACTCATGGCCAAAATAGCTCTCAAGCATTCAAGACTCCCCTCTCATCTCCCCTTTGCTCCAATCTTTGACCCCCTAGGGTTTTGAGTGAAATGAGAGTGGATTGAGTGAGAGCATCATTTTGGCAAGCTTGAGCACTCGATTTCTTTGTCAAGCCGGTTGGATTTACATCTATCACTGTTGGGGCTTTGCCCCTAGCCAACTAGGCGTCACCCAAGAGCTTCCATCTTGTGGAAGAGGCTTGGGAAGTTTGTATTACCCTTGATTTCTTAGTGGAAACCTTGAGTGACCTTTGTGGTTGTTTTGAGAGAGGCAAGGAGGTGAAAGAGACTCCAACCTTTGTGGTCACCTCAACAACGAGGACATAGGAGCTCCTTTGTGGGGTTGCCGAACCTCGGGATAAATCCTTGTGTCCCACGTGTTTGTTGTTGTTGAGACTTGTGCTATCACTTTTATTCTTGTGTCTTTTCCTCCCCAAAGATTTTCTTATGGTTTGGACTCGATCTATGGAGTGGTGACCTTTCGGCGTCAAAGGAGCAACCCCAACGCGTTACCTTACCACTAGGAAGTGGGGTTGTAAGTTATCGAAGTCACAAAATTTATTTTAGCACTTGTAGTACATTTTCCGTAGGCGTCGGGACTTCTAACAGTTTGCGTCAGAACTTCTGACGTTGTCGGGAGTTTCGACCCAAACTGTTGGGACTTTCGACAGTTGCTGACAAGTGACTTTGAGTTTTGTGTAGAATTTTTTAGATACGCCTATTCATCCCCCATCTAGGCATTGTTTAGGTCTTTTCAATCGGTATCAGAGTGAGGTCTTCTTTTAGCACTTCACTGCGTGAGAAGAAACAATGTTGGAGTCCGACAAGACGCAAGCCGATGCCACTAAGATGGCCAAGAAGATAGCTGAAGAGTTGATGGCTGCTCAAGTCAAGTTTTTCCAAGATGAAATAAAGAAGATGCAAGATGAGATGAGCAAGATGAAGGAAGAATTAAGCAAGAAGGTTGATGATGCAATAAGTGGCAAGAATGATGCAACAAGTGGCAAGAATGAAGCAAACAAAGATGCCGCTAGTGATGTTGGAGCCGATGAGCATGCTCATGGAAAGGGAATATATTCAAACATGAACTTTGACTATGGACAACTCATCAAAGGTTCACCTCTACATACTCCTTCCGTCAACATTGGCAAGCCACCTCACTTTGATGGAACAAGATACACCGATTGGTCCTACAAGATGAAGATGCATCTCATTGCCGTAAGACTTTGGAAAGTTGTAGATATTGGTGTGATGATTTCTACCGATGAAGATAGAGAGATAACTCCGGAAGAAGTGCACAATCTCCATCAAAATGCACAAGTCGTAGCATTGCTTGTGTCAAGCCTAGGTCTGGATGAGTTTAGAAAGGTAAATGGAATAGAAAGTGCAAAGCAAATTTGGGATACTTTGAAAGTATCATTTGAAGGACATAAGAGTGTGAGAAAATGCAACATTGAGTTACTTCATGGTGAACTGGAAAGATTTGTGTTCTTGCAAAATGAAACAACATAATCCATGTTTGATAGGCTTATGGCATTGGTCAACCGCATAAGAGCTCTTGGAAGCACCGAATGGGATGACAACAAGGTTGCTAGAAAGATGTTGAGAACCTATAGAGCCAAGAACAACATGCTAGCGTCCGTGATCATGGAAAGGCCCGGTTATGATAAGATGACACCCCAAGAAGTTCTTTTAAAGTTCAAGCATCATGAGTGTCTAGATGAAGATGCAATCAATGCTCACAATCAAAATCCTAATGCAATGGGATACAACAAGAATGCAGCTCTAAAGGCAACTCAACCTCATGAAGACAAATCTTCTAGTCAAGAGAAGAAGAAAGTGAAGGATGATTCCTTAAGTGAAGAAGAAGTGTTCGATGAAGAAGTTGCACTCATCATTAGAAACTTTAGAAAGTTCATAAAGAAGAGCAACCGGAAGACTTACGGTGATGCGAAGAGAAGGAACAAGAAGAGGTTTTGCTATGGTTGTGGTCCAACCGGTCACTTCATAGCCGATTGTCCTAATGAGAAGAAGAAGCACAAGCACGACAAGGATGAAGACAAGAAGAACAAAGGCAAGAAGAGAGGTGAAGCTCATCTTGGTGAAGAGTGGGAGTCAAATGATAGTGACTCAAGTGATGATGAGAAGAAGAAGAAGGGAGCTGCAAACATTGCCATCCACCACTCTTTGTCACTGATCATGATCTTCCCCGACTCGACTTCACCACCAAAACTCTTCCCCAACTTATCTTTATCACCAAGGCTCTTCTCCAACCTCATCGACAATGACTACTACCCTCTAACTTGCCTCATGGCTAAGGGGGAGAAGGTACATGTCTCATCCAATCTTGAAGAATGGGTGCAAGTGTCAAGAGCAATCCAACAAGACTATATACAAGTCATCAAGGCACCCATCAATCTAGGAAGGCATTGGCTACAATAGGTATGATGGAAAAGCTAATGGAAGGAACATGATCAATGGTGTGCCGTGTATGAAGTTCAACAAGGGCGTTGCTCTTGATGAGCTTATATGCAAGGCCAACAACATGGTCTACATTCCCAAGATTCAACCTACAAGTAACAAGGCAATCAAGATGAAGCAATCCAAGGCCCCTAAGCCACAAGCACCACTTCCACGGTGCTATGCTATTGATTACATGTGTTGTTGGGGCAAGGATGGCAAGATCATGGTGAAGTATGTTGGTGCCCAAAAGAGGAAGGAGATTATGAGGAGTGTTTGGGTGCCCAAGTTTTATGTGACTAACCCCCTAGGACCCAAATCCGTTTGGGTACCTAAAATGAAAGCTTGATTTGTCTTTGTAGAAATATCCCTTCGGTGGAACAAGTTGGGTGGTGGATAGTGGTTGAACCAATCATATGACGGAGAGAAGGACATGTTCACATCATTCCAACCTAGTTATGACCAAAGTGGAAACATTGTGTTTGGTGACAATGGAAAAAGAGAAGTTCTCGGTTTGGGTAAAATTACTATCTCAAATGATAATTCAATTTCCAATGTTTTACTTGTGAATTCATTGAGATACAATTTGTTGTCCGTATTGCAATTTTGTGAGATGGGCTACAATTGTCTCTTTATAGATAAGGGTGTGGAAGTCTATAGAAGGGAGGATTCCTCTATTGCATTTACGGGTCATTTAAAAGGGAAACTCTATCTAGTTGATTTTACATCAAATAGAGTAAATCCCGAGACTTGTTTAATGGTAAAATCTAGCATGGGTTGGTTATGGCATCGCCGACTTACCCATGCTGGGATGAGGAACTTGGCCAAACTTTAAAAAGGCAAATACATCCTTGGACTAACAAATGTTTCTTTTTAGAAAGATAGGATTTGTAGCGCATGCCAAGCGGGAAAACAAGTTGGAGCTAAACATCCCATCAAGAATGTTGTAACTACCGAAAGGCCATTGGAGTTGCTTCACATGGACATATTTGGACCCGTCGCTTATATAAGCATTGGTGGTAACAAATATGGTTTTGTAATTATTGATGATTATTCTCATTTCACTTGGGTATTCTTTTTGTGTGACAAGAGTGAAGTACATGGCATCTTCAAGAAGTTTGCAAAAAGAGCCCAAAATAAGTTTGATGTCAAGATCAAGAGAGTTAGAAGTGATAATGGGACGGAGTTCAAGAACACCAACATTGAAGAGTTCCTTAATGAAGAAGGAATCAAGCTTGAGTTTTTGGTTCCATACACTCTACAACAAAATGGTGTTGTGGAGAGGAAGAACCGAACGCTCATTGAAGCCGCAAGAGCAATATTGGATGAATACAAGACTCCAACCAACTATTGGACGGAAGCGGTTAGCATGACATGTCATGCTATCAACCTCTTATATCTTCACAAGAAAAGGGAGAAGACCACCTACGAACTTCTAACCGGTAAAAAGCCTAAGGTGCACTATTTTAGAGTTTTGAATCCAAATGTTCCATACTTAACAAGAAATCCAAAAGTTCAAAGTTTGCACCAAAGGTTGATGATGGTTTCATGCTTGGTTATGGTACTAATGAACATGGATATCATGTTTTTTAATAAAACCACCGGTTTGATTGAAATCACGATAGACGTGACTTTTGATGAAACCGATGGCTCTCAAAAGGAGCAAGTCAATGTTGAGATTGTAGATAATGAAGAAGCTCCACATAAAGCCATCAAGAAGCTTGCAATTGGTGAAGTAAAGCCCATCGAAGATGAAGATGATGACAATATTGTGCATGTTGATCTTGATCTAACCACTCGTCATGTTTCATTCAATGAATATGGTGAAGCTTCCGCAACAAGAAACGATCAAGATGGGAGATCAAATGAAACACAAGGTCATTCTCATGAAGATGGTGTCAACAATAAGCAAGCCCAACCTCAACTCAACAATGAAGAAAGAAGTGAAGACAACCCTCCAATCGATCATGACTATGATGATAAAGATGATGGCCCCATCCAAAGATCAACTCAAGTGCCACATCCTAGAGTGCATCAATCCATTCAATGGGATCATCCCGTTGATAACATATTAGGGGAGCATTCGATGAGGGGTAATTGCACGTTCCTGTTTAGCAAGTTTTTGTGAACATTACTTGTTTGTTTCTCCTTTGGAACCTCATAGGGTGGAAGAGGCACTTGATGATCCGGATTGGATGATAGCCATGCAAGAGGAGTTGAACAACTTCACTCAGAATTAAGTTTGGTCCTTTGTGGAAAGGCCCAAGCAAAATGTGATTGGAACCAAGTGGGTCTTCCACAACAAGCAAGATGAGCATGGCATGGTGACAAGGAACAAGGCAAGGTTGGTGGCTGAAGGATTCACTCAAGTTGAAGGCTTGGATTTTGGGGAGACCTATGCACCGGTGGCAAGGCTAGAATCAATTCGTATTCTACTTGCTTATGCCGCACATCATGATTTCAAGCTATATCAAATGGATGTGAAAAGTGCATTTTGCAACGGCCCCCTATCCGAGTTGGTGTATGTGGAGCAACCATCGGGCTTTGAAGACCCCAAGTACCCCAGCCACATCTACAAGCTCGACAAGGCACTCTATGGGCTCAAACAAGCCCCTAAAGCTTGGTATGATTGCTTGAAGGATTTCCTACTCAAACAAGGGTTTGAGATAGGAAAGGCCGATGCTACTTTATTTACTCGCAAAGTCAATAATGATATCATTGTTTGCCAAATATATGTCGATGACATAATATTTGGTAGTACTAATATGGCTATTTGTGAGGAATTTAGTAGGATTATGATGAATAGGTTCGAGATGTCCATGATGGGAGAGTTGAAGTTCTTCCTTGGATTTCAAATCAAACAACTCAAGGATGGCATGTTCATAAGTCAAACCAAGTACACCAACGGCATGCTGAAGGAGTTTGACATGGACAAGGCCAAGCCCATCAAGACACCTATGCCAACCAATGGACATCTCGACCTTGATCAAGGAGGAAAGGACGTCGATCAAAAGGTATATCGCTCCATGATTGGATCCCTCCTTTACCTTTGTGCATCTAGGCCTGATATCATACTTAGCGTGTGCATGTGTGCAAGATTTCAAGCTAATCTGAAAGAATGTCATTTGATGGCTGTTAAGAGAATTTTTCAGTATTTAGTGCACACTCCTAATCTTGGCTTGTGGTATCCTAAGGGCTCCACTTTCGAGTTACTTGGCTATTCCAATTCGGATTATGCCGGTTGCAAAGTAAATCGAAAGAGTACTACCGGGACTTGCCAATTTATTGGTAGGTCCTTGGTGTCTTGGAGCTCTAAGAAGCAGAACTCCGTTGCCTTGTCCACCACTAAAGCCGAGTATGTGGTGGTCGGTGCATGTTGTGCCCAACTACTTTGGATGAAGCAAACCCTAAAGGACTTCGGATGTGAGCTAACCAAGATTCTCCTTTTGTGTGACAACGAGAGTGCCATTAAGTTGGTAAACAACCCCATAAACCACTCTCAAACAAAGCACATAGACATCCAGCATCACTTTTTGAGGGACCATGAAGCAAATGGAGATATCGCAATTCACCATGTGAGAACCGAAAAGCAATTAGCCGATATCTTCACAAAGCCCCTAGATGAGTCAAGATTTTGTGCTTTGATGAGTGAGCTAAATATCATTGATTCTCGTAACATGGCTTGATGTCTTGCACATACTTTGATTGATCTAGAAAGGAGAAAACATTTGCAAAAATATTGAGTGATGCTTTCAAAATCTACTTTATAGCTTTCATGTGTGACTATTTCTTTGTGGTGGTTTAATGAAAACTAGTCACACCTAAAAATATTAGTGTCTATCATATTTTTGCCCCACATAGCGTGGTAAACTCAAGTTTGGGAGTTTTTCAGTTTCTCTGCATCAGAAGTCCCGACGTAGGTCAGAACTCCTGACAGCTGGGAGTCCCGACTCGTGCCAGAACTCCCTATGGTCGGAAGTTCGGGCGCCTATCCTAGAACTTTCGATGTGGATCTAGACCGCGCCACGTCTTTGACCTAGGGTTAAAATCCTGTTTTCACCTGGCCTAGACCGTTTTACCGTAGTCACCTCCCTTCCCATACTCCCATCGCCCCGTAGCCGCCCCCTCGTGCTGCCTCCTTGTGCCACCCTCGCTCCTCCTCGTACCACCATGTCGCACCCTGCTGGGGGCTCTAACCCGCCCCATGGCCACCGGGAGCTCCAGACCCCATCCCTTTCGGCTGCGTTGCCCTCCTATCGGCACTCCTGGCCTCTCTGCCCCCTCTTCACTGCCTATGCTCTGCTCTTCTTCCTTGACTCGGTGGTGGGGATTCCGTTTGTGGAGGTGCTCATGCTCGAAGATTTGTTCGTGGCCTATGGATTTTGTTTTCCTCCATCTTCTTCCCCTCTCTCAAGGTACAACCTCTATGGTGCCTTAACCTTAATGTCAATGTACATTACGATTTGTCTCTATTCTTTTTCCTTCTCTCCTCCTCTATCCTCCTTGTGTGAATACGTGTCAAGATTTGAAGCCCCATGAATGGGCTAGTTACCATGTGCATCGAAGGTCCTGGCGACCACCGAAAGTCCCGACTGTCAGAACTCCTAGCTCCGGTCGGAACTCCCAACTCCAGTCAGGACTCCTGACCACCATGGTCACCACTCCATTCATGTTTCTTCACTTCTCGACATTTGTTCGCCTCTCATTGTCTTATTTCTTAGTTCCACTTCGTATCTCTCACAGCCATGGACGACGGCAGTCCCTCACGCCACAAGGAGAAGCGGTCTAAGCACAATCAAGACAGCGCCGCTATCCCTAAGTCGGCTGGCCACACCTAGGTGGCTTATCCATGATGGTGCTGGTGGTTCCCGTGCCCAAGCCAAGCGTGCACGTGGTCATGGTGCTCAAGGCTCAGTTGTCGTTCCTCCCCCTCCTTCGACGCGTGCCTTTGTTGGAGATGATCCGATAGTGGATGCTGAAGAAGAAGCTCTCAAGCGTGCAGGCCGCACTATCATCACTGAGGTTATGAGCACACCGTGTCGAGGCCCTAGTTAGGCCCTAGTTTTTTAGTGAGCTTGTTATTTTTAATGGCCCTCTATAGGTCATATGGGAGCCCCATCTCTCTCCTGATCCTGCTGATGGCTTCACACTTCCTCTGCCAGTTGATTACCGTCAGAGGGTCCGAGACATCAGGTCCATGCGAGGTAGAAATTTGTATGCTGAAGAAGAGAAGGATCTCCGCCTTGAGTACCATTTCTGGCATCCTTTTCACTTTGATTATTTTGAGTCCATTCTCTACAACAAGTTTCTGAAGAAGAGGGAGCCATCGGTCCTTCAGATGAAGGTTATTGATGCTTATTCCCTTGGTCTGTTCAAGGAGCCTAAGCTAGAGCAGATGGTTCATGATATTCGCTCAATGGGGCTATCCTACCTGATGGCATTTTAGAAACATTAGAACAATGAGATCATATGTCAGTTTTATGCTTCCTATCACCATGAGAAAGACCCTAGCGATGCCATTGACATTATCCATTGGACCATAGAAGGCAAGCACTCCAAGGTGGATTTCATTACTTTCTCTTGCCTTCTTGGTTTGGGTCACACCGACCGCACTACACCTGAGCTTACTGAGTATGAGGATGTGGCTTTGGAGGAGTATCAACACATGTACCTTGATGGACATCCAGCTGATGGACAGACCGTGTATCTAAAGCCCTACTACTATGTTTTGAACAACATCCTACGACAGATTTTGTATCCAAAGAGTGGTGACTCCACTTTCCTTCGTGATGACTCTTAGAAGGTGCTTCAGCGCTTTGGTGATGATTTTGAGCAGTTCTTCATCAGCCGATACATTTGGAACAAGATACATCATGCCAGTGAGGATCCTATGTGTCGGTGCAGAAAGTGACCAACAAGTAAATATTTGTAGTTTTGCCGTACATTGTGATCGGAGGTGGCCTAACACTCAATGACACAGGGTTTATACTAGTTCAGGCAACTTGCCCTACATCCAGTTTGAGTCGGTCGGTGACTTTATTCCTGAGCCTAGGTGCTCGAAGTTTGTAGTGGGGTTACAAACGAGAAGGAGAAAGATTGGGGGTACGGGAGGTCCGGTCGGACTTTGGTCGGAAGGACCGAGAGTGACAAGAGCTTCGCTATGAGCTAAGTGTTTGAGCATGTGCTCGTGGTTTGAACCTGGTGGTTCTGCTGTTGTGTGCTAGTAAACTTGATCGATCTAATGAATCTAGAATGACTTGAATCTTGTTGGAAGAGAGCGCATCCCCTTCTATAGATGAAGGGGATGGCCTTACAAGTGAGAGGGAGAGAGTACGTATGCTACTGAGCCTTGTTGCCCATGCCGGTGGGTATAGGATGATGGTAGGCACCCACAGTACTGTTGAATGTCAGATGCACGTGGGAGGTGGTGTTGTCTTCTTCGGGTATGGCAGACATCGGAGCCTGCCACACTGTTGATACCTAGAGGCATGCAAGGGGTTTTACCATGTTTGTCCGGTATGGTAAAAGCCAGCGCCCACAACACTGTCGATGCCCAGAGGCATGTGAGGGGCCTCACCGTATGGGAGTTAATGGCGCCCACAATACTGTAGGGGAAAATGTCGGCGCCTACAACACTGTTTGGGCTCTGTTGTGCCAGGAAGGTTGCAGAGTACTGTTTCTATAGGTGTATAGGGTACGGTCCCTGGTATCATGGTTTGACTTGTGCGCCCTACCTTGCTTTCATCGTTCGTTCCCTGGTCCTTTCCGAGCGGGCGTCCTTGGTCAGTTGGTCCTAGTCAGCTCTGATTGTGCCAGTCGAGAATAGCTGTGAGTAGGGGTTTGGCACATCCCCGGTCGGAGATGCGGGTCGGAGTCGGAAGTGGTACTTTGGCCAGGCCTTCCAGTCGAAGAGGCCATCCGGAGGTGGGCTGGAGACCAAAGCAAATGCTCTAGTCAGAGAGGTGGGCCGAAATCGGAAAGCGGGTGCTGTTCTTCCTCGGCCAGGCCTCCCGGTCGAAGATTCGATCGCCCCTTTGGCCTGTCATTTAGGTACTTGGGCCGGCTCATGAGTTGTGCGTTTGTCTACTTGGGCCGAACCTTTGTTGGGAGGCCGGTCTGCGAGGGACCCCAGGTTTATGAACCCGATAGGAGCCCCCGAGCCCCCGGGCGATTCAGGTAGAATCGTCTAGGGGATTTTTGTCTTGACGGCGGGTGCACGTGAGCGCACCCGCGGGTGTAGCCCTCGAGCCCCCGGGCGATTCGGGCAGAATCGTCTGGGGTTTTTTTCGTGTTACCAGCGGGGCAAGTTTTGTTTTGTCGGCGGGTGCGTGCGAGCGCACCCACGGGTGTAGCCCCCGAGCCCCCGGGCGATTCAGGCAGAATCGTTTGGGGGTTTTTCTAGTGGGTGTGTGTGTGTTTTTTTAGTTGAGACGGAGTCGTCAACCAAGGCGTCGTTGCGCAGCTGAGGTGGGGTGTTTTAGTTTTTGGGATCGGGCGAGGTAGAGCTCGTGGATCCTAGCATCGGTGCACGCCGGGATCGGGCAAGATAGTTAGTTTAGGGATCGAACAAGACGGAGTTCGCGGGTCCTGGCATCGGTGCGCGCCGTGGGATCGGGCGAGTTGGAGTAGTGGATCCTAGCCTCGGTGCAGCCCACGCAGCCGAGGTAGTTAGTTAGTTTAGGGATCGAGCGAGCCGAAGCTCGTGGATCCTGATGGGGCGAGTTTGGGGTCATAGACCCAGGCGTTTGGTGTGCAGTTGAAGGGTAGTCAAGTGGATGGGGCGAGTTTGGGGTCATAGACCCGGCGTTTTGGTGTGCATTGAGCCCCCGAGCCCTATTGGGCTTTTGGTAGGGGTCAGTTTGAGTTGTGTGTGTTACCTCGTCCTTGGTTTCTCACAACCGGAGGGGCTGAGTTTTGTTCCTTGTCTCGATCGCTCGGGCTCGAGTGACATGCTCGGTGAGTTCACGAACGGGTATGATCGAGTGGAATCCGGGTTCGTCGTTCGTGATGGGGTCAGCATAGCCCTCTTGTGACATTCCAGTGCTGCCTTACCTACAACCCGGCAGATGCCTAGGTCATTTCAGAGACCGACCCGGGTGGCGTGATGGCCTTCCCTCAATGGAGATTCTGTGGGCTTGGTAGAGGTTTAGAATCGGACGAGAAGGTTGAGATTACCCTGTCTGCTTTGGGGCAAACTAGGCGAGGGCCGCACTGGGCTCATCTGTGTTTTCTCCCCTGGCTCTGTTTGACGTGGGGTGGCCTCGAGCCCTTCATGGGCTGACCTTCGAACCCCGGTCGGTCGTTGCTCATGTCGAATAAGGCAACTGCCGCTTCATGACGCAACACGGAGCGTTGTGATGCATTTCGCTGCATGTGCGATGCTTAGTTCTCGAGCCCCCGGGTGGTTCAGGGCCCGAATCATCTGGGGGCTTGGGCATATGGAATGAATGTGTGTATGGATGTATGAAATGATTATAAAGAAATAGCGGGGGTCAGTAGTGTTACCTTGATGACTCTGAGTGACGGGGTTTGAAGAGCTCTAGTCGGAAATGTTCGATCGGGACCCATGCTCGTCGTTCGTGACGGAGTCGGCATGGCCTATATGGGGCATCCCTTTGCTCCCTACCTGTCCCTCGGTGTGTTTTTCTGAGCCATTCGATTGACTTAGGAAGCCCGATGGTCTCTCCTGGCGGAGATCCCGTTTTGAGTTTTTCCAAGTCCCGCCTGGGGAAGCGGAGGGCTGCCTGCGTGCGGTGGCGCTTTGGTTCTTGTGCCCAGCGTGCGGTAGTGGTTGGCGTGCGGTAGTGGTGGGCCATGCCCAGGCCACGTCCTGTCTGATCAGGCGTCGTTCCGTCGGGCAGGGCACGTCTCATCGGTCAGGGTGCGTCCCATCTGCATTAAATGGGAAAGAGAGAGGGTTTTTTGCTCCGCCGTTTTGTCTTTCCCGATCAGCGCTCCTTCCCCAACTGTTGCACCCTTTTCCTTAAGTAGGAGAAGGGAGAAGGTTTTCGCCCTGTTCCTTCGCCTATTCCTCATCTGCCGCCTCCTTTCCTTTTCCTTCTTGCCTAGAGCGTTCTTGAGAGCCATGGCGGTTTCTAGGAAAGAAATGGGAGAGAAAGAAAAGGGAGAGAGCATGGGAGAAGAGAAAACTCACAAATCTTTTTGTGAACCCGGAGCGAGATGTTGGACTGGAGGTCATCCACTGTGAGGGAGTCGGTGTTGAAGGCCTTCGCCGTGAAGGGGTTTCTGCCACCGAAGGAGGTGGCGCACTGGAGGGCTCCCGGGAGGGAGGAGTTTCCACAACCTCGGCCCGGTGAGGTGGTTTCCTTTCTCGCCTTCCATGAGCATGGGTTGGGATACCCTGCGCACTGGTTCTTACATGGACTCCTTAATGAGTGGGGTCTGGAGCTACAGCACCTCAATCCAATGGGGGTGCTGCACATCACCGGCTTTGTCACCGTTTGCGAGGCCTTCCTCAGGATGGAGCCACACGTGGACTTCTTCCGGCGACTGTTCTCTAGGTGAGCTTTGCTGGTGGGGAATCTGCCCGAGGTCGCGCCGGTGGGGGGTTTCACCCTGCAGAGGAAACCGAGCGTGGGAGGCTCGTATCCCGCCTACATCCCGTGCGACTCCAACTGGGGGTGGCACGGGGGGTGGTTTTATATTAGGAATCCGGCAGAGGCGCCGTTCCCAGCATTCACCGATAGGAGGTCGGAGAAGCAGGATAGTTGGTCGTGGGGCTGTTCCCATCAGGAGAAGAAGAAGGTGGAGATCATCGAGGAGGAGCTCTGAAAGCTCGTGCGGTGTGGCCTTGATGGGGTGCGGGTGTTCCACACCCTCTACCGCCGCCAGGTTGCTCCATTGGTGGAGAGGTCACAGCCGATGTGGAGGTACGGCGGCCCGTTGGACCCCGATCGTGTGTTGCTGGAGGAGCTACCGGATGACGACGTCTGGAGTCACCTCGACCGGGTGTTGCAGCTGAAGCCCAAAGAGAAGGTCGATGGAAAGCCCAAACCTCTCAATGCCTCAGTGGTGTCCAAACTGGTATGCTCCTCTTTCTTTACTTCGTGTTCTTTTCCAGCTTTGCTCTCCTTCTTTTTTGATTTCTGAGTCGCCTATTTCGTAGGGACTTGATGCTTATAGGTCCCGGCCGCACCTTCTGAAGGGACCGAAGGGCGTGGCTCGGTAGGCCACCCAGAAAGATGATGCGGATGCTAGGAAGAAAAAGAAAGCCGAGGTGGCTCAGCGGAAGTATAAGAATGAGAAGGAGATTGCCCAGCGCATGAAGGCCGGGGAAAATAAGAGCAACGTCGAGTCCGAGCTCAAGTCGGAGGATCCCACAGATATGGATGACATGGTTTTCTCCGGGGAGGAGGAAAGTCCGGAGGTCATTTTGACCTCAGCGGAGCATCGTGACCCTACGGCGATGTCCGCTGGAGATGAGCAGGAGGTCAAGAGGCGCGCCGAGGTTCTCGTGCCGAGGAAGCGTGCGGTGAGCGCAGATGCCGCCGGCGAACGGGAGGCAAAGCGGGCGGGGTCACCGCGCCCCTCGGTGGCGTCGCCGGTCTCATCCCCGCCTACCGCGGGCGCGACTGAGCAAGCCAGGTGGTCAGAGGAGCGGGCTTGCACCCGTGCGTCATCGGGACCGGTGCTAGTGCATTACTCGCAGCGGGAGGATGGCTCGCCTACCGCTCCGGTCGACGCGTCCCGAGCTGAAGGTCGCGGTGACACGTAGGCTAGGCAGGAGCCGGTCAGGACGACTCCGCCCCCGACTAAAGTGAGGGGCGTGGGTCATAGCCTGGGAGCGGTCCTCGCCCTGCGGGCCCATCGATGCTGGGTCTTGGCTTCAGAGTCGTGCCGCTTACCTCCTGGTATGTTTTTCTTTGTTTCTTTTTTATCTTGCTGTTGAGTCTTTTTTGGAGTATGACTGACCCGTACTCTTTATCAGTGGCCGGGTGATGACGGGGTTGAGTGTTGCCCCAACTCATGTGCAGGAGGTTTGGAGGCACACCCTGCAACGTGCTGCGGCGAGCGGTGGGGGAACAGGGTGGTGGCGGCGAACCCTTCCCTTCCGGGGGTGGTGCTCCTCGGGTCGGTTGCTGGTACGGCGACGGTGCTAGTGGCGATCTCGGTGGTGACCATGGAGGCTTCGCCGGTGGTGTTCCTTGTGGCCCCTCCTCCACCAGTTGTGGTGGAAGAGGAGAAGGAGACTGAACCCCCTGCCTCGCCAGGCAGAGGGCTGCACGGCTCACCCTCGTGGTTAGAGCTGAAAACGTCAGGGGGAGACGCGGCTAGGACAGAGTCAGAACGCCCGTCGGTGGCCCGTGCAACCAATGTGGTGGAAATCCCATCCGATGACTAAGCGGATGACGTGGTGGAGCAGCCGGTGCCATCGCGGGAGCTGGCGGTGGTTCAGTTGGAGGCTGGGCCCTCTGGTGGGCTGCCAGAGGGTGATCTAGAGTGGCCCTGCCCTGAGGACCTGTCAACGGTGTGGTTCATCTTTTGGGATTCCCAGGAGTGTTAGCTCTGGGACATCCTTGGGGGGAAAGGACTTGCCATGGAGTCCGAACTCGCCAACCTATCGGTGAAGCTCGAGGACGCCTAGGAGCAGGTTAAGTCCACCCAGCAGTTAGTCAAGGTCGACCTGTAGCTCACCATGGAGGTGAGTTTCCTGTATTTGTCCTTGACCTATGAGTCTCTTGTTGGTTGCCTCAGCATGCTTGCTTTTCATTTTTATAGGGTCTGAAGGAGATGTCATCCCACAAGTCCTGCTTCCTCCGGATGGAGCATGCCCGGGTGGCTGAGCTTGAGCGTCAGCTAGAGTCCACCCACCGTGAGTCCTAGGACCAGGCGGTCGAGGTGACCGCAGTGCAAGTGGAGGAGCAGCGTGCAGTGGAGCGGGTGACCGCTGCCGAGCAGGGGCTTGAGGCGGCGATGGCCCGCCAGGCGGAGACCAAGGCGGGGTTGCAGAAATCCCTGGCAGACACTGAGGCGGCGCTCCAAAACTCCCTAGAGACCCTTGAGTCGCACCTTGGTGTCGAGCGGAACACCTTGGAGTTGGCGCGAAAGGCCCTAGAGTCAGAGCGAAAGGCCCGGTCGGAGGCAGACCAAGAAGTGCTCGCGCTTCGGGGCCAGGTGATGGGGACGAAGGAGGTGAGCACCCGGCTACGCGAGCAGGTGGCCCGGCAGGCGGAGGAGTTCTCCACCCTTGAGAACTTCTGCCATGGTACGTACCTTTTGTATTGTTTGTTGAGTTGGTTTCTTCCTTCAGCCTGTTTCTGAGCTTGTCACCCTTCTTCCCGAGCTAGGTGGAAAGGTGAAGTCTTTGGAGCAGGACCTGGAGACGGTCAAGGCGACTTTTGGCCAGAATGCAGAGGAGCTGGCCAAGTCCCTTGAAAAGCGACGTGCTCTCGAGGGAGAACTTGACCAGATCCACAATGTTGCCCAGTTTGTCGTCTCGGAGGTCTTCGGGTCGGCGCCAAGTACTAGTGCACCTGTTGTCCAGCTGGCGGAGGTTCGGGCCCTTATCACAAGCGGGCTGTTCTACGGAGCATCGGGGGTGTTGACTTCGGTGGCGACATACCACCCGAACCTAGACTTCGCCACTATCTATAGCGGGTATGCCGACGGCTTGAGCACGGAGGACATCCAATTGCTCGGGGAGAGCTTGCTGCCGCACTCAAGGTTGGTGGCAGAGCAAGTCTCTGCGCAGTGGGTGATGGATGTCCGCCATGAAGACATGGCCGGAAGCATGCGTCAGGGGGACATCGCCTAGCCTACGGATGGCATGGAGCCTGGGTCAGAGGTGGACATCGCCCCGGCTTCAACCGAGTCGAATGTCATCCCGCCAGGGAGTGAGCACCCCGTGCCTTCGCCGGTCACACCGATAGCCGATGTCGTCAAGCCGCCCGAATAGCTTGTAAAGTATAAGTAGTTTAGTAGATGTAAAAAGTTTAAGTTCATGGGGGAGCCCCCGCGTAGACGTTCTTGTGTACTCAATGACTACAATCGGTTTCGTTTTTCGTGATGGAGTCACTCCGTTCGGGGAAGCTTGTCCCTTCCATTCCATAGTTTTTCCCTTAGCATAATTTTGTTTTTTATTCTTTCTTTCTCGTACTTGCCCATTCGTCCCGTAGGCTACAACCTTAGGAGCCCGGGGCATGGCCCGCGAGGCTCAGCTGCTCGTAACCATAGGTAGAGGCAGGGTGTGATCGGTTGGAATATTTTAAAGCAAAGCTACGTAAGGCAAATTAAAGGAACGAACTACCCTTTTGTTCGGGTAGGAAGGAGTTTCACCATATGATAGTAAACGAAAAAGAGAAGGTAGTAGTGCACCCTCGTGGAGCCCCCAAGCGACTCGGGCCAAAAAGTGTTCGGGTCGGGGTGCTCTTATAGGAGCAAACGCTAAGTAAACAATGGTAAGACTGAATTTTAGGGGAAGAAAAACGACATAGCTGTTCCAAGTGTTTGGTGAGATTGTCGTCATTGTCGTCCTTCAGTCGGTAGGTGTCTGGTCGGATTATTTCACCCTTTAGTCATCTGGATCCTTGTCCGCTACGCCCCCTTTCTTGGCTGCTGCTTCTTCGCCTTCTTCTTTCTTTGGCCCGCCGGCCTATCGTAGAAGGCGCTTGAGGAGCTCGCAGTCCTTGTAGAGGTGTTTGACGGGGTTGGCGTGGTTGGTGCACGGGCTCTCCATGAGCTCGTGGAAGTGGGCTAGAAGGTCCTGTTGGGGCTATTTGCCTATGTCATCAGCCGTGGCAACCAATTCGGAGTTGGCCGGTCGACGGCGATCTTTTCTGTTCTTTTTTCCCCTCTACGTGGAGGGGCCCTCGTCCTAATCTTGGCGCTTGGCCTTGCCTTTGCCTTGGCCTCTGTTGGAGCGTTGCGGGAGCAGTGCTCGCTGGATGCATTGGTCAAAGGCCCGTGGTCCCGAGCCATTCGGGCTGGGACTCCGATCGTTGCTGCGAGCGTCTTAGTTCAGCCTGAGCCGCTCATGTACAGGCGGTCGGTGTGGAGCGGTCATCAAGTCAAGACAAGGCGCTGATGCGGCCTCTTGTGCCGTGCTTGGCGGTTGTAGCGGTGAGCGGGTGGAGTGACTCATCTACTGCGTCCCCATTCCCCTGGTGGGGACTGAGGTCGCGAGTCGGTGTCGCGATATGGAGCTCTCCGCTTGTTGAACGGCGGCGGTCTCCACTAGTGCCCGGAGGTTCTGGTGGATCGCCTGTTCCTGAGGGTTGTTCGGCTCGGGAAGGCCACGCAGAAGCATTGCCGCAGCGGCGATGTTTTGATTGGCCCGAGCGAACTGTGGGGGATCATTCCCCCTATCCATGGTGTTGTGCTGGACCCGACGGGCGCGACCCCTGGCGCTGTTCACCGGTTTATGTGCACGGGGCGTAGTGTGGCGACCACTGTTGTCGTAGTTCCTCACCGTGCTCCCGTGAGAGCGCGGGGGTCTCCGCATGAGGGTACGAAGGGGTGTGAGTCTGCAAGGACTACGCTACCATCGGTGGCTGTCCCGGAGCATCCGCCATAGCGCACTCCTAGGACGGACGGTGGCTAGGCGCCACGTCGCCGATGCTGGAGCCGTCACTCTCAACATCATCATCCATGAGGTCGAGGAAACAGGTGGGAGCATAGGTCGCCATCCCCATGAATTCAGACGTGAGAGGGGGCAGCGCCGGCATCCTTCGGAGCCCCCAGGCATATGCGTGCGCGGGAGATGCGAGGAAATAGGGGAACCAGTCATATGGCGGTCACGGCAGGGACAACGGGGTCCCTCTGGATAATCGGCGGAAGATAGAGTATAGTAAGTAAATAACAGCATGTACATTATTTACAGTGGGGTTTGAGTAGAGAGTTTGCTTGGAATGAAGCACACATGCCTCATCGCTGAGGTCGTCGTGCGTCCTAGACCTGATGGAGGGCGCCCCTCCAACGGGCGCCAGAATGAGTGTCTCCTCGCGGAGGTGTAGTTCACCGAGCCGGTCGGTGACAAAGTCTAGGCTTCCGAGGAGGAAGGCCTGGGATGGCTCGAAGATGGGTGGAACCCACATCCCAACAGGTGGGAGTGCAGGAAACTCTAGTGAGCCAAAGCGAATCGTATCGCTTGAGTCGGCCATGGTGAAGGTGGCGGAAAAGTGGGCCATCCGATGACCAAAAAGTGTTGAACGTACAACGTCTTCCCCACGGACGGCGCCAACTGTCGGTGCAGAAAGTGACCAACAAGTAAATATTTGTAATTTTACCGTACGTTGTGATCGGAGGTGGCCTAGCACTCAATGGCACATGGTTTATACTAGTTCAGGCAACATGCCCTACGTCCAGTTTGAGTCGGTCGGTGACTTTATTCCTGAGCCTAGGTGCTCGAAGTTTGTAGTGGGGTTACAAACAAGAAGGAGAAAGATGGGGGTATAAGAGGTCCGGTCGGACTCTAGTCAGAAGGCTCGAGAGTGACACGAGCTCCGCTATGAGCTAAGTGTTCGAGCGTGTGCTCATGGTTTGAACCTGGTGGTTCTAGTGTTGTGTGCTAGTGAACTTGATCGATCTAATGAATCTAGAATGACTTGAATCTTGTTGGGAGAGAGCGCATCCCCTTTTATAAATGAAGGGGATGTCCTTACAAGTGAGAGGGAGAGAGTACGTATGCTACTGAGCCTTGTTGCCCACGCCGGTATAGGATGATGGTAGACGCCCACAATACTGTTGAATGTCAGATGCATGTGGGAGGTGGTGTTGTCTTCTTCGGGTATGGCAGACGTCGGCGCCTGCCACACAGTTGATACCTAGAGGCATGCAAGGGGTTTTACCATGTTGGTCTGGTACGGTAAAAGCCGGCGCCCACAACACTGTCGATGCCCAGAGGCATGTGGGGGCCTCACCGTATGGGAGTTAATGGCGCCCACAATACTGTAGGGGAAAATGTTGGCGCCTATAACATTGTTTGGGCTCTGTTGTGCTAGGGAGGTTGCAGAGTACTATTTCTGTAGGTGTACAGGGTATGGTCCCTGGTATCTATTTACACCAGAATTTGGAAGAAGAGTTACAGGGGTTCGGAAGCTCCTGAAAATCATGTCATCATCAAGGAATCAGCTGTGTGGAGATCGGAGCTAGTTGATTCGGACGCACTAGAATTGGCTTTCTTTAGATAGCGCCAGCAAACGACGACAGAGGCTACGATCGGCGCTGGGACGAGACATGCTGGACTCTACAAAAAGGGAAAGATTAGAGTCCAAGTTATCTTAAATTAGGAATGTTTTCATTATACCAAAGATTGTATTGAGTCGTACTCGAGTAAGGTTCATGTTTAGACTCCGGGTATAAATACCAAACCCCGGCTATTGTAAAGACAACAATCAATCAAATACAAAGTCAATTACTTTTTTCGGCTCCAGCCACCCCTTAGGAGTAGGAGTAGAATAGATCTCGGCGAGTTCTTCAGCAAGTACGACTGCATCGATCCGGTCGACCTCCACTGCTTGTCTGTAAGTACCGTCATGGTTTATACCTCTGTTCATATGGTTGCATCGATCCGGTCGACCCCCACTACGACTCTGGTATAGGCTAGTTATTGACTCTTGTCTAATTCAAGTATGGCCTATGTGATTCTGCCTCACACCCCACTGCTTGAATTAGATCAAGGTCAAGTTATAGGCTCTACCTTAGTATGGCAGTCTTTGGTAGATTCATTAAGTTACCGATATTGCTTATTGCTTTCATTGTTTATCTAATTACAGCAATATCACTCTGCCCGATTGAGATTGATCTAGATCGGCCCTATATCTTGTTGAACTCATCGTTTGCTAATCTAAAACTGATCTAATCTACATCTTAAGCGATGAGTTACGTTTTCTATCGGCTGTTTTGCGTCAATCTTAATCGTGCATAGCATGCGGTTAAGGCATGTCCGATCTTGAGTAGATCTATTAGTTAATGAAAACCGCTCCATGGCCCGTCATCACGGCCTATGGGATTCTGCCTCTCACCCCACTATTGGCACCGTGGAGTGGGGATCGTTAGTTGGTAGACCCGTTCCTGAGAAGGCTTGACCTTAACTGTGTGTTATGCCTGAATCGGCTGTTTAGCCGATATCGAATGCTTTCACGAACAGTTCACATCACAAGATCATTGAAGTAGAGATAAGTTGAAAGATATGTTAGCCCCATGATCTTGTTATTGTATTACGGCCTTCATGATTCTGACTCATGCCCCACTGATATTAGTAATGAGTTAGAGTCGTCAAGTCTATTGTTGTTTCTACGGCCTGCATGATTCTACCTCATGCTCCACTGGTCATGGCGATAGATGAGATCTAACATGTTCATTAGATTTATCTTTATTAGATGGTTAAGAGGTGTTGGATTGTTTCTTTAAATAAAAGGAGTTCGGTTACTTGCAATCATTGGCTCAGTATAAACCGATCATCATTGATATCTTATTGCCATTGATTAATATTTGCTTAAATAACATTTATCTTGAATGATAACCGATTCTTCTTATACAACCCCATGAGCTTTAATCGATTCATTCTTGTGAACATGCTGGGATCGGCTATTTAGTCGATTTCCTCTCATATCGGCTCTCAGAGCCGCACACTCGGGACTGTCTGGCAACACCGGCACGTTCCTCCCTTAATTACTGATAAGCTCTCTCTCCTTGTCAATTGTAGGGTCAAATTGACTGGCACGTCTCGGGAGGATTACGCAGGATCGACCACCCTTGTGCTGAAGCTAGGCGGATCTTCTCCATCAAGCGGACCCTTCCGGCTTGGTGCGTGTGTCCTCGGCACGGAGGCGAAAATTTTGTGTTGACACATGTTTCTAGCACGCCCGGTGGGACACCACAATCGTCATGGCGGCTCACAACAACGACAACATCCTTATGGTACACTATGAAGACCTACCTGATGAGGATGACGATACCATTGGTAAAGCTACAGAAGAATTTTAGAAGAAGTGTTTGTTGTCCTACACCAAAACACGTGACAGCACAATTATTCAGAAATTTTCACTACCAAGAGTTCTACTACATGGACAGAAAGACACAGTCGAAGCTGAAGACAGGTGTTTCTTTACAGAAGCCATAGACAAATCTATTCGTGATGCCATATCAAGCAGCAATGAAGCCTTCATTGACGCATTTCACAACGCCATGAAAGAGGCGATTCATGGGATTCCAGTTGGTCAAGTTGAATCGACTTGTTACAACATTCCAGATCCATCGACTGAAGGGACTAATCAAGTCGGTACCAGCCATCAAGAAGCAGTACTAGCTGGTAATGGTGATGTCCAGACACTTCGAGGTTCATTTGAACAAACTCCAGGAACTGCTACGAATTAGATATAGTACAATCCTAGACCGTCAATACAGCATGTACAACAGCTGACGGGGCAAAGTCAAAACCAGATGATCAATTTTGGCACATCAGGCCACATACCGTCATCGGTTCAAAAAATAGCACCATCAATTCAAAAGATCCGTAGAGATATAGATCCTTATGTCTATAATCAGAGACTTCAAGCAGCAAGCCAGTAAAGGACCCAATAGATTGAGATTCCACAAGGCTATCACTATAGCATGGATTATAACACCCTCCACATGATGCCAAATCCAGGATATCAAGGCACGCGGGATTTCAATCCACAGATGGGTCAGCAAGTACCGAGAAATCCAAATCCGCAAGCTGATGAGTTGCTGCTGAAGGTGACTGAGATAACGAAGAATCAGTTCGGTCTGAAGCCAAAGGGACTGACCTTTTCATACAAACGTCCATATCCAGAATGGTATGATTTGGTCGCTCTTCCTACAAATTATAGGCTCCCAGAGTTCGCCAAGTTCACTGGTCAAGACAGTACAAGCACAATAGAACATGTCAGTCGGTATCTTACACAATTGGGCGAAGCATCAGTTGAGGATGCCCATCGGGTTTGTTTCTTCTCCTTATCCCTGTCAGGGCTAGCCTTCACTTGGTTCTCGTCACTACCAGTCAACTCCATTGCCAATTGGGCTGGCCTGGAGAAAAAGTTTCATACATATTTTTACACTGGGACTGGAGAAAAGAAGATCACCGATCTGACAACCATGAGACTGAGGACTAATGAATCAGGCACTGAGTTTCTTCAGAGATTCTGAGAGACTAGGAATTTGTGCTTCTCATTGAGTTTGGCCGATGATCAGCTAGCTACTTTAGCTGTCCAAGGAATGCTGCCAATGTGGAAGGAAAAGCTGCTAGGACAAGAATTTGACAACTTGGGTCAATTGGCTCAACGAGTAGCAGCGCTCAACAGCCAATTCTAGAGTATGCACAGAGATACCCGATTGCAGAAGAGTACCACCATAGCCGAAACTTATGATCCATACTCAGCAGATGACGGCTATGAAGATGAAGAAGAGGAGGTTGCGGCAGCTGAATGGAATTGGGGCAAGAAAACAGTAATGGTGCCAAATCCTTGGGGAAGAGGAGTCGAGGAAAGCTATGACTTTGATGTCACAAAATCAGACAAGCTCTTTGACTTTTTACTTGAGAAGGGCCAGATCCAATTGCCGGACAATCATGTTATGTTGCCCCTTGAATAGTTGAAAAATAAGAAGTTCTGCAAGTTCCATAATGCTACTTCTCATTCCACTAATGACTGCAGAATTTTCTGGCAGCATATACAGAGGGCTACTTAGCAAGGGAGGCTCAAGTTTGATACACCTCGGAAGATGAAGGTGGATGATAATCCTTTCCCAGGAGATCAAAATATGGTTGATGTTGGGATATTCAAAGGAAAGATTAAGGTCCTAACATCGGTCAAATCAAGAGTAGCTGAAATAGTTGATCCCGAGATGCAAATGTCGGCTGATGAATACAGAGAGGTTAAAAATGTCATGATCAGCAGAAGAGCCGATACAAGCAGGGGGAAACGTCAAAGGATGGAGCGACGAGGCCGCGAGTCACATCTCGGATCCTATTGAATAAGTGGCGGCGACAGAAGGAAAAAGATTATCAGCGATGGATAGAGGATCAAGAATACCAGTGTCAACTGGAAGAAGAAAGGTATGAAAGAAAGCAAGCTGAATCGCACTAGAATTGTCCTTTCTTCAGATACAGCTGAAACGAAGGTTTGAAATTGCCTACCAGACATAACTGTCCAGAATGCAGCAATCAATATTAGGAGTTTAGGCAATCTCAAATCAACTATCGGTTCTATCCATGCTCAGGATGCATATCATCATAATAACATGGATCGACGCTTAAAAAATAAAAGTATTCATGATCGGCTAGGAAAAAGAGTTGTTGACCAGGATTGGGCTGATCATGAAGAAGGAAGCAACCAGAGGGAACATGTTTGGCAGGAAGGTCAATGGTGCCCCGGAGGTTTAACAAGGAGCTAGAAGAGAAGAGTGCAACGCCTAAGCAATAAGGAGTTGGAACAGACTTAGGCATCTCATAAAACTCAAGTATGGCGTGCCAAGCAAATAGCTGATAGAAAGCAACCATCGTCTAATATTCAAATAGTTTTTCTGTTGCCATCAGAATTCAGAGTCAATGGTGAAAGCCCACAACCGATCCAAGCAGTCGGCTTTGAAAGTTTGTTTTAATGGATAATCCAATAGATAGTACAGATGGTAAACTAGGACACGGCTTCACGTCGGCTGATGAATTGGAAGAAGTGGATATTGGCTATAGAGACAGACATAGGCCGACGTATGTAAGTGCTAAATTGGATCCAGAGTATAAGCAGGAATTAATTAATTTATTGAAAGAGTTTAAAGACTGCTTTGCTTGGGAATACTATGAAATGCCTGGTTTAGACCGGTCAATTGTTGAGCATCGGTTGCCAATCAAACCTGGATATCGACCATTCAAGCAAGCTCCAAGGAGATTCAATCCGAACGTGCTTAAGGATATTAAAAAAGAGACTGAAAGGCTACTAGAGGCGAAGTTCATCCGACCATGCCGATATGCAGAGTGGATATTGAATGTTGTCCCTGTATACAAGAAGAATGGAAAATTAACAGGTTGAATATTTCTACATAAATTGTACATCTTTACCCACCGAGCCGTGATTCCCAATACCGGGGTTTGCAAGGCCCACTACACCTCTTCCCAGGAAGTGTGGCAGGGTTTCACTATGAAACCCTTAGCTAGTTGCAATAACAAGTCGTAGCTACAAAGGAGTGGCATACGTGGGCATCGCAGCACGGTACACACCCTAGCAGAAAAAGGAAAGATACCCTCTTACCCTTACTGGAGCTACAAACGAGCTAGTACAATCTAGTTAATAGCTTAAAGTCAGAGCCATATGACACTCGGGGTTGTACGGAACCTCCTGGGTTGCCGCTTCAGGATTAAGTCCTTATGGAGAGGCACTAGAGTACTCAACCCCATACTCTAGCCCCCTATCTATTGCTAAAAAGCTCCATTTTATCACATTGCATATAGCCTTTAATCATGTTTAACAATTATTTTATGTTAAGCGCTGCAGCATCTATCCAAAATGCCTACCCAAAAACCCTAGGTATCAAGGATATGTGGTACAAGAATTCATCTAGGTAAAGTCCTTAAAGGTATTTTAAATTAAACACATGCATGAATATGAATGGTAATAGTTCATAGGTAACAAAGGGCCTTTGGTACACTTGCCTTAAGCACCGATCCTTCGGTAAGCTTTAATCTTCAACGTCCTTCTTCTACTGGATCACCACGTATATCTCACCGACTGGACGTAATCGTAGAACACCACACAAACATCCATACACATACATGCATAGCATACAATTGCATCTATATCAGAACAGTACACCAATCATAGAAAAATAAGTAAAAGAGTTTGAAATACGATTCTATGCATTGCGATTGTGGTGAATAATCCTTAATCAAATTAATATTTAACTTATAAATTTCTAAGATGTGAGACATGTTAAACATCGCTGCTAACACGTACCACACATTGCGATGAAACTCGCGCAATCAAATCGAAATCAAAAACCTAAATCGACTTTAATTAATCAACGATTAATTAATTATAGACACAATTAATATTTTAATAAAATAAATTCATAAACATGTGACATATAAACTAATAACTCTACTATGTAGATCTCGACGACACGAAACTAACGCAAGTGGAACGAACTAAAATGGAATTAAAACAAAGAAACGACGAAGATTTAACGAACCAGTGGCATTATTGTAAATACGATCATCTTCCTCCTTGGTCTATCTACAGAACGTACGTGGCCTCCATTCTTTTTAAACCACTACTTGAAATCAATATTTTAAAGATTGAGATTTGAATTTATTTTCCAAACCACTCATCACAAAAGTATCAATGCAACGGCATGCATGCGCAAACATGTTGCTACCCTTATGTTGGATTTTAATTTTCTTTTACCTATGTTTTTACAAGCATAAAACAATTAACATAAATCATTTTACTCTTTTTAGAAAATAGCTAATTTTAGGGTGTTACAATTATACCCCCCTTAAGATGAATCTCGTCCCCGAGATTCGGAGAAGAAGAGCAAAGAAGTGAGGGATACTTCAACTTGAGATCTTCTTCACTTCCTTGAGCAACACCATCTTGATACTCACCTTGTGTTGTATGAGAATTCATCACTTGGCCACTCTTGCAGATTCTTGTTCCATCTTATTCCAAGTCTGATCTTGTTGCTTCTCTTAATCTGTTCCAATGAATCTTATTATCCATATGTTAAGCTTCCAAAAGATCTTGCTTAGCTTGAATCAGAACTTTGAATTCTATGGTTCATTTTTTATGCATTTTGAAATGTTTTACTTTTCAAAAGGAAGACTTTCAATCAAAACTGAACAAATTTTCTTTTTCAACTCCTTTTGAAATAGCTTTCAAAATATGTTTTATGTTTAGAACTCAAGAAAATTTTTCAACTATGTTTTGAAACTCTTTTGAATAAATGTTTTTAAGGTTTTAAAATAAACCCAACCATTTTCAAATCATTGGAAACTCAGGTAAACATACTAAGCTTTGTTTTTCAAACTCTTTTGAAAACTCGACTTTATAATCAAATCTCAGATAAAGAGTAGACAAATCAACCCAGGTTCTTTTGAAATCTGTTTCAAACAAGGGATTTTCAAGATTTTAGAAAACAAAAGAAACATTCAAACTTCATTTTCAAATCATTTTGAATGAACTCTTTTGGGATTCCTGAAATCAAACCAAATCAATTTCAAACTACTTTAGAAATGAAGAGAGTAAGTTTTCAATTCCCATTTTCTTTTGAAGTCAAACAAAAGATTTAATCCACATTTTCAAATTCTTTTTGAAATAAGCCTTTTGGGAGATCAAATCAAATCAAATAATTTTCAACCCTTTTGAACCATTTTGGAAGACTTCTTTTAGAAATCCACTTTTGAAATCAACTCAAACCTTTTTTTCAATTTTTATTTTGAATCAAACTTAATTCTAATTCAAAGCCAAAAGTGCTCAGTTTCCAAATGCAAATTGTTCCAAACTTTTGAACCAAATTTTTCAAACTTTTGTAAAATATCTTGAAATCATTTTGAACACCTCTCAAATAAAATTTGAAATAAGACAACTCAAAAAAAATCAATCGGTCTTTTTCAAACAACCCATTTTAAAAACACTTTAGAGTCATGTTCAAAGTGTTTTAAAATAAAATGGTTCAAAAGTGTTTTTAGAATAACACTTTGAAGAGTAACTGAATACATTTTACTCTTTTTGAAATTTAGTTCAAAGCAAAGTGGGTTTACAAATTTGATTTCACTTTCAACTTTTTGAAGTTTTAGGAATAAGGTACTTTCAAACTTTTTATGAATATCTGTTTTTAAACTAAAACCTTGAGTGAAGCAGTTCAAATCAAACTATTTTCTTTTGAATGAGCAAAAGAGTCTTTCAAAATTCCAATCAAAACTTTTGAAATGTCTCAATTATAACTTTTTGCCAATTCTTTTTGAAATTCTTTGTTACTTAAATACTCTTTTCAGATCAAATCTCATTCTTTGGCGAAACACTTTTGAAATTAAGTTTCGAATATCGACTCTTGAAAATGAGAAAACAAACTTAAACCCTTTTTGATCTTAGTTCGAATCAACTTTTGAAGAAGTTTTTCAAAGTTCTTGAATCAAAAGGTTGTTAATTCATTTTCCAACATCTTTTGAAGATTTCATTTCAAGGAAAGAGCTTTAAATAGAAATCAAAACCAATCCAATTGTTTTCAAGAGTTAATCTTAGTCTTGAGCATTCTTGCAACTCTTTGTATACATCTATATCCTAGGTACGTGAAGATCGAACTCCCAATCATATCTAGCTCGAAGATCAATCTTGACGTAGATCCGAACTCCTTGTGGTTCACCAACTCGCAACACTATTAGCTTGGCTACCCCCCTTAAGAAGAGATGGGATAGGGGCACCAACATCCAGCATGTAACATTCTTCAAGGTGTATTATCATCCTCTGACATCCTAGAGAGCTTGTGGGCATAGATAAGAATAAGAAAAATTGATCCTTCCCTAGATAGAAAATAGCAGCACAGAAAAACATCCATATATCGAGTTCTGTTTATCCAATAAAGTTGCATCTTAAACCATTAGAAAGCTTATAAAATTCCCCACATCTTTATTTTAGACCACTCCTTCAGATTCTACAGTTAACTTGGTCGAAATGTTTGCTCAACAGAAAATATTCCAGATTCTAGACAGAGCAGATGTATCGCCTTGTGATTTTCATATCTCCCAAACCAGAATAGCTATCAAGGTGAATCTTGTGGTAAAAGAAAAACCTTGAAGTCTATATTCACCCAGAATTTTCTCAGAATTTTTGGTTGCACAGAGCTTGGAGACATAGGCCGTAGAAGTCAGACTGCTCCGAAAGACACAAAAGCAGGAAACAAGAGAAAGAGAACCCAGACTATTTATTCCCTTCTCCCTTATACCTCAAACCTTTAATATAAATGAAATTGTGAGCATAACCCACAAATTCACTACACTCATTACAAAGATCCAACTCAACCATAACATAAACCATTCAAACATGAAATACAAGCCCGTTACTAATCGTTCCTTCTAGCTACTTGGTAGGCATTCTTAGGGGAAAACTTCTTAACATGGCTTCAAAAATTTGAATAGAGGTGAGACTAGAAAGTTTGCAAGAGATCAAGAACAACAACTCAAGGAGATAAGAAAGTATAGCTCAAAGGGAGCTATCAAGGAGAGTAGACAATAGGACAAGGATTGGAAATATTCAATTCAATGAGTCAAGGAGGTGGAGAAATAGTTTTATAGTAAAATAGGTTTTTACAAACGACCAGTGCTAACTAGGCTTGCGTCCTACAGTCAACATTGCTCTGATACCACTTTGTCGCACCCGGTTTTAAGGACAAAACCAGATACACACTATATGTGAGCCCAGGAAGTCAAATCTCACATATAGCCACAAATAAGTGTAATATCAAAAGACAATACTTATTACATAACATATTAGTATAAAGAATATAACCTCAGAGTATAGATAGCGGAAAGACAACTCCGATCTTCAGGCGAAGACTCCAAATCCACAGGGACGACTGACTGGTTGACCACAAGCCCAACTCCTTCAGACTGGCAATCTGGTACCCATCCGGGATTTTCATTGGATGTAAAGCAAGTGTAAGCTCACCATGCTTAGCAAGTATATCAAAGGGATCCATGAGGCTCAAAAGGCTTGACACTGTTTGACTGTGGTTCACAATTTTAGTTGATCAAGTTTTAGCATCATGTATTACTACTTTAGTGAACAATCCCAATTCCCAAGTGATATTAAAGTATAGTCAAGTTTATCTCAATTCCTAGCCATCCACCATCCACAGTAACCACTAATCTTGAAGGATCCAGAACGCTCGTAACCGTGAGCACGGCTGTTATAACAGGTTAAATATTTCTGTAGAAATTGTACATCATTACCCACCGAGCCGTGATTCCCAATGCCGGGGTTTGCAAGGCCCACTACACCTCTTCCCAGGAAGTGTGGCAGGGTTTCACTATGAAACCCTTAGCTAGTTGCACTAACAAGTCGTAGCTACAAAGGAGTGGCACACGTGGGCATCGCAGCACGGTACACACCCAAGCAAAAAAAGGAAAGATACTCTCTTACCCTTACTGGAGCTACAGACGAGCTAGTACAATCTAGTTAACAGGTTAAAGTCAGAGCCATATGACACTCAGGGTTGTACGGAACCTCCTAGGTTGCTGCTTCAGGATTAAGTCCTTATGGAGAGGCACTAGAGTACTCAACCCCATACTCTAGCCCCCTATCTATTGCTAAAAATCTCCATTTTATCACATTGCATATAGCCTTTAATCATGTTTAACAATTATTTTATGTTAAGCGTTGCAGCATCTATCCAAAATGCCTACCCAAAAACCCTAGGTATCAAGGATATGTGGTACAAGAATTCAAGGTATTTCAAATTAAACACATACATGAATATGAATGGTAATAGTTCATAGGTAACAAGGGGCCTTTGGTACACTTGCCTTAAATACCGATCCTTCGGTAAGCTTTAATCTTCAATGTCCTTCTTCTGGATCACCACGTATATCTCACCGACTGGACGTAATCGTAGAACACCACACAAACATCCATACACATACATGCATAGCATACAATTGCATCTATATCAGAATAGTACACTAATCATAGAAAAATAAGTAAAAGAGTTTGAAATACGATTCTACGCATCGCTACGAACACATAAACGCAAAAGACACGCTATATGCGATTCAACGAAAAAGCGACTATCGAAGGATTTTCGGTGCAACGAAAAATAAAACATATCCATTTAACTTATTTTAACTATAGAAACACATGTAAATATTTTCATTAATCAACTTGTTTCATTGCTTAAGAAAGAGCATAGTATAAAACCTATATTGACTTTATATTCCGAAAACGATGCAAGTGATAGTATTAATACAATTAACTTTTTAACTACCAAAACACATTTGAGTAACATGAGAACCACTAACGCCACTACGTAGAACACGCCGAAACAAAAGTATCGCGACAAGAACGGCTCGATGCTACGGTTATGAGAACGCAAGAGACACTAAGAAAGGAGCTGCGGTTAAAAAACTACTATCAAAAGATTAATATTATATTATAAAAGAAAAAACTAAGAGCTTGTTTTAGGTTAGCTAAGAAAACTATACGAGCAATATTGATTTAGATTAATCACAACATATTTAGTTTTAAAAGTTGAGTTAAAGCTAATCATGTATTATTTATAAATGTTATCACATAATTTATTAAACAAATTAAACTTGTTGACACAAAATGTGACGCACTGTGCCGCACACACAGCAAGCCGAAAAGCGTAGCTTCAATCGGGTGCCCGGGTGCTTCGTGATCCGGAACGTGCCAGTCAGTTTGACCTGAAAGAAACTGACAAGGGATAAAACAGTTAAATGTCAAACCGGAACATGTCGGGTGAGACCAGACAGTTCCGTATATACGGCCCTGAAGCCACTTACAACGACATACAGCTATAGGAAGCTGTCTGCCAACAAGTTTATAAATCATTCGGCTAATCGTAGGGTGGACATACGTAAAGATCTGATTGCCGAATGCATATGCATGGGAAGACATGTTTGAACAAGTGAAATTGATTATGCGTTAATGCATATCCAAGCTCAGCAATCCAGCCGAGTTGGGGTCCATGAAGAAGGAACGTGTAGATAAACACGATTAAGCCAATCTAAAACCTGCGTCTGCCGCACGACACCTAGTTTCGTCAAAAACTTAAACGTGATTAACATACATGAACCCACAACATGTGACAATCTAGATTAAAATAATTCAGCCATTACGAGCATGTTATCTATTTGCAAAGGTATTATGAAAGTAATGATCATTGAAGCTCGAATAAAACCATAGAAGAGGGCCGAACAATATTAGTCTAGATTGGGCAAAAGTGTGCTACAAATATATAAAATATTTAAAACATGCAACACAGGATAACTTGATGAATCTATTTAGATTTTGCCGTAATCTAATAGAGCCGATAACTGTCTTGCTTCCACTAAGCATATTGAGCAAACGCCTGCCGCACGGTATCTACTCATAAACAAAGTATAAGCAAAGACTTCTTGATTGTCAAGCAAAGATCCGCCGCACGATCATTGAAAACAAACAAGACTACTTGCATCACGTCTAAATCCACCGCATGATACTAAACATGATAACAAGGTTGTCGGAACTTACGGAGGTCGACGGATCGATGACTCCTCTCGAAGAACTCGACGACACGACAAAAGGACTCGAAAGTTGGCACGGGGCCGGTTGTATTGATTTGGTTGTGAACGCCTATTACAATGGTCGAGGGTCAATATTTATACCCTAGACGAAACACGAGTCCTAAAAGACTACGATTTACAAAGGAACTCTTAAACAAACTTGGAAACTACGATTCCTTGCCCCAAACTCTCAGAGTCCTTTATTATTACAACTTTCATCTTTTCGATCGGCTTTGCTTGCCATCTTCTGCTTTCCCGAATGGAGTCACCACCTTCTGAAGTAACCGACCGCACAAGCATTTAGCCGACCGCTCGTTTTGTTTGCCGAATGTCCTTCTTCCCACATGCGGGCCCACCTTGACTAGCCGATCTTGGAAATCTTCCCCACAGTGGCCTGGTAACATGTACGTATATATTTGCTTGGACGCATCTTTATTGGCTTGCATCTTCACTAATCACTACGTCGGCAACCAGGGATCGTATTATTTCCTTCATGCATGGACTCTTTCTTTAATCAAGAAGCTTCACATCTCCATCCAAAGATATATTTGATTTATTTCCTTATGCAGCCCGGCCAAACAAATATTAAAATATCCCTTCCTCGTTAACTGATCTTAATCTTGCTGGCATCCATGTCAAGCATAGCTCGTATAGCACTTGGCCTCTCATCCTTTTCCATTTACCTTGCCGGTTGCCCAATAATGCATCACGTATATGTAACAAACAAGATGGTAGGCACATCAGAACTGCCAGCTGTTTGACCTTTTGCTGCTCCCCATTAATTTCTGAGCATGAACGACTCCATCGTATATATCTCATCGGCTTTCGAGTCATGGTCATTATCGGAGATTTTCTTCTTTTTACGTTACCAGCCGCTTTCTTCCCAATTACCAAATTTTGGTGTCAACAAAACTTTACCTTCGCAAAGGAATTAAGCATGTGACAGCATCTACTCGTACTTATCACATATGTATCTTGTTCAGCTAATCAAATTATATTCTAGAAACACTTTTAAGTTAACAATTAATCATATTAACTTTTAGGTATAAATTATTAAAGTTAAACACCTATATTGCTTTTAATTCCAAACTAGTGTGCAAATATACTAATCAATTTAATATTTAGCTATATATGGAAAAACATGTGACATGAAAAACATTGCCCCTAACATATAGTTCACGTCAGCACGAACCAAACGCAACTTAAACGGTGCAAAACGGAATTAGAACTTAAATTGCTTTTAATTAAAAAGTTATTGAATAATCCTTAATCAAATTAATATTTAACTTATAAATTTCTAAGATGTGAGACATGTTAAACATCGCTGCTAACACGTACCACACATTACGATGAAACTCGTGCAATCAAATCGAAATCAAAAACCTAAATTGACTTTAATTAATCAGCGATTAATTAATTATAGACATAATTAATATTTTAATAAAATAAATTCATAAACATGTGACATATAAACTAATAACTCTACTGCGTAGATCTCGACGACACGAAACTAACGCAAGTGGAACGAACTAAAATGGAATTAAAACAAAGAAACGACGAAGATTTAACGAACCAGTGGCATTATTGTAAATACGATCATCTTCCTCCTTGGTCTATCTACAGAACGTACGTGGCCTCCATGGTCACTGTAGGTTGCTGCTGTACAGCGCACAGGAGGAAGGGGTCGGGGACGGCTCCAAGGCGACAGCGGGGTCGGGTGCTAGGTTCCAAACTATGGTGGTGGACGGCTGACTGCAGGGGAAGCTTCCTCGACCGGAGAGAGAGGAAGATGGTGCTGGCCATGGATGAACTCGTCGGAAAACGACCGGAAAAAAGAAAACCAAGAGGAAACAGTCAAACGGTGATGGATTCAAGAAAAGAAGGATACTACGGTGTAGAGAACGACGAGATCTACCTTGTGGTGGTGGTGGTTGACATCGGAACGCGACGGTTTGTCCGAAAAAGCTCGCCGAAGAGTTCGCCGGAAACCTAGTTGTGCCAAACTTCGGCGTCCGATCTGCGGCGATAGGAGTGGCGGCTCACAAAACGGGCTATGCTTTCGGAATCAGCGCGTCGAGGGCTACGCCAGCATATATATAGACGCAGGGTTTGGAGATTTTGGAAATCCGAGATATTTTGGGAAATAATTGATTTTCAGAATTAAAATAATTACAGAAAATCGAGAATTACTATTTAGGCTCCGAAAAAATATCTCTGAGCTCCGAAAAATTCTATAAAAATTCCTAGGGATAGATGGAAGGATAAGGACACAACCCAAGTGGTTTGAGCTCCCTAAAAAGACTTTTGCATTGATCGAGAAAAAAGACAAAGCTCCAAGAAATAGGAATTTAATCCCGAAAAAGGTCGAAAAGATTCCCGGAAAGAGAGGCATCGTTCTAACGCGTCTTAAAACCTTTTTCAAGCCTTTGGATTTTGAAAACAAGGCATCTTATCTAACTTTTGTTTTTGCAAGTTTTCAAATTCTTTTTAAACCACTACTTGAAAGCAATATTTTAAAGATTGAGATTTGAATTTATTTTCCAAACCACTCATCACAAAAGTATCAATACAACGGCATGTATGCGCAAACATGTTGCTACCCTTATGTTGGATTTTAATTTTCTTTTACCTATGTTTTTATGAGTATAAAACAATTAACAAAAATTATTTTACTCTTTAGAAAGTAGCTAATTTTAGGGTGTTACAGTTGTTTTCAAGACTGACGTAATTAAGCACATGTTATCAATGCCAATACTAAATGGGAGAGTGGGAAAATGGATTCTTGCGTTATCAGAGTTTGATTTGAGGTACGAATCGGCTAAAACAGTCAAAGGGCAAGTAATAGCCGATTTTGTCACCCAGCATCGTAAACCAAGCATGAATTATGTAGAGCCGATACCTTGGACGTTATTCTTCGATGGATCATCTTGCAAGCAAGGTGGTGGCATTGGTATTGTTATTATTTCGCCTCGAAGGGCAAATTTTAAGTTTGCCTTTCCAACCGAGCCAATGGTTACCAACAATCAGGCAGAATATGAGGCTGTTCTAAGAGGGATTCGACTTCTCCATGAGGTAAAGGCTGAAACAATTGAAATATTTGGAGACTCATTATTAATTATTAATCAGTTGATCGGCCTATATGAGTGCAAAGAAGACACTTTGAGAAGATATTATGACAAGTGTCAGAGGTTGCTCAAAGAGTTTCCTCATGTCTCATTTCAGCACATTCCGAGGGCACAAAATCAAGAAGCTAACCGTTTGGCTCAAAGTGCATCATGTTATCGAGTAATTCAAGAAATCTTGAGCAATGAAACCTTGGATAATGACTGGAGAGTCGAGATAGTCGACTACCTTAGAGATCCGTCACGAAAAGTTACTAGAAAGCTAAGGTATAAATTGACTAAATACGTTTGCTGGATGATCAGCTGTATTATAAAATGATCGACGAAGCCTTACTCAAATGCCTGAATCAAGAAGAGGCTAAGGTGTTGATGGGTGAAGTGCATGAAGGGATATGTGGAGCTCATCAATCGGCTTATAAGATGAAATGGATTATCCGTAGAACTGGATATTTCTGGCCAACAATATTAGAAGATTGTTTTGAATATTACAAGGGATGCCAAGACTATCAATGTTTTGGTAATAACCAGAAGTCGCCTGCATCGGCCATGAACCTAATAATCAAGCCATGGCCGTTTTGGGGCTGGGGAATTGATTTAATTGGCCAGATCTTTCAACCCTCGAGCAAGGGACATAAGTTCATATTGGTAGCAACAGATTACTTCACCAAGTGGGTTGAAGCAGTCCCCTTGAAAATGGTAACTTCAAAAAACATGGTTGATTTTGTCAAGGAGCATATTGTGTATCGTTTTGGGATTCCTCAAACCATCACTACCGATCAAGGGACCATGTTCACATTAGAGGAATTCGGAGATTTTGCTGCCAGTATGGGGATCAAGCTGCTAAATTTATCTCCTTACTATGCTCAGGCTAATGGTCAGGCAGAGGCGTCTAATCAGAATATGATTAAGCTGATCAAGAAGAAAATTGAGGAACAGCCCAGGAAGTGGCATTTGACGCTTAATGAGGCACTATGGGCATACAGGATGGCCTGTCATGGATCAATTAAAACATCACCTTATGAGCTTGTGTATGGCCATAATGCAGTCCTTCCTTGGGAAGTTCAGACCGGATCGACGCGTGTTATGTTACAAAATGATTTGACAACCGAAGTCTACAAAAATCTTATGATAGACGACTTAGAAGACTTAAGTTGCCTTCGGCTGCGCGCTCTTGAAAATATTGAAGCCAATAAACTGAGGGTCGCAAAATATTACAATAAAAGGGTCAAGAATAAGCAATTTTTTGAAGGAGATTTGGTGTGGAAAGTGAAATTGCCGATCGGGTCAAAGGACAGTAAGTTCGGCAAATGGTCACCCAATTGGGAAGGGCCTTATCGGATCAAACGTTGTGTGCCCGATAATGCTTATATTTTGAAGACACTAGGAGGAGAAGAAGAGTTCGGTCGAGCAATCAATGGGAAATATCTAAAGAAATATTATCCCAGCGTTTGGATTAACACTTAAGTAGCTGATTTGTTTTGTCAACAACTCTAATAGCCGATACCAGAAAGATATCGCCTCTAGTACAAAAAATGAACCCAAAGGAAAAGAAGCCGGTACGATGCGTATCGCCTATAGGGGAAAGCAAACATGGATGAAGTGATACGTATAATATGAAATAAGAGACGAAGGAATTGTTTGCTAAAAATCACCTATTACAAGCTATGGACCGGAAAACAATTTGCTCACTACATCATTGGCCAAAGTATTGAAAGCTATAGAGTTGGCGGCACTAAAGAATTCCTCAATCAAACGCTCATGATCCTCGGGAGGCACTACATCCGGGAAACCATGAGGAAGAAGCCAAAGATTGTGACCTGAGCGGGCTTGTGCAGTAGCCAACGCTGTGGCAGCACCATGACGAACACCATGGAGAGCAACCTCCCTGACACGGTTTGGAATGTCATGCAAGCGGATTATCGGAACGGCGCCCCTGGCATTGACAAATCCCACCGCGTGACCTGCGACTGATCGAAGGCTTTCCAACTGGGCAGTTAGATCTGAAAAAATTCAAAGAAAGGATTGATCAGAAGGTCTCGGAGGCAAAGTTAAGAAAAAGCAAAAGAGATTGCGGTAGCCATCTTACTTGTGATTCTGACTTCAGCCCTGGCCAACCGTTCCCTCAGATCGGCCTCAGAGGACGATCGGATTTGAATCATGGCCAGAGCCGACTTCGTGAGGGAAAGACAGTTGGTTAAACTTTGATCAGTCCCATCAATGGAAGCGATTAGATCGTCATTATCGATCTGCCTCCTCGAACAACTAGGAAGTTGGCGATGAGTCTGTGTTGAAGACGATCTCGAAGGTTGAACCAAGTCGACCTTGTGCTCTAGGGCGGTGGAGACATCCTGAGTAGCACCTTCTCGACGATAAAGACGCTGGCGCGATGATGCGGACCCGTTAAGAGCTTCCTCAGCAAGCCTCTTGCTATTCTCCATGATCTTAGACCTACAGAAAAGCAGAGACTATGCTAAAGACGCAGAAGGTTTGAGACGAGACGGGTAGTTTTCTGAGCCCCAGCCGTGGCCCGTATATATAGCCCGAGGAGGCGAGGAGACGGATTTCACCGAGGGTATGAAAATTGAAAATAGATACAGAAATGGATCGGCACTCTAGAATTTTAGAGGAGAGATAACAAAGAGATAACAGATTCAGACTTATTGCTTCCCCAGATTATGAAATGTCGTGGGATGGATGCGAAAATTTACATTAACCAGAAATCAACCCACCAAGACTTCTTTGGATTGAAGGGAGTCCGGGACCCCACAAGGCCGAAGGTCATCATGAACCAGGTCACATCGGTCGGATAATGGAATTCTACTAGGAGAAGGGGAAAGGCCGCCCGCTTGGTAGATCGGGAACTACGGGAAAGAAGCCTGTGGCTCTCCCAGCGGGCGTTTGATGAAGCAAACAAGGGGAAGGTGTCTACACATTTTAGCCCTTGCAAACACTAGAACAGCTTTGTGAGCATGGAGAGAAGACTCAGGTGGTATCACAAGACTTCTTCTAGCCGCAATAGCTAATCCTCTTGCTCGACAAGGCGCTAGAATGAGCGACACAATCACCCTATACACAAGAATTCTTCTAGCCACTCAAAACCTTCATAGTAAAAATATGGACCATGGAGGGTCCAGCGAAGTCAGAGCTCGAGAGGGCAGGTAGAAGAGAAACATAGCTGAATCGTTAAGTTGTTCTCACCGGGGGCGGATAGGCATTTTATAGCCGGCCTGGGAGGATGAATCCAAGTGCCCGTGAAGCAATGATGCTCTTGTAAAAGTTGTGAAGCATGGGCTCATGAGCTGACATAGGCAGCGACAAACAGTAGACCCCAGATCAAGATTCTCTACCCGTGACTGTAGACCCATCGAAGATGAAGACGTGATAATTTTGGAATAAAATTACTTTTATTCCAAAATTGGGGGGCATGTGTTTACACCAGAATTTGGAAGAAGAGTTACAGGGGTTTGGAAGCTCCCAAAAATCATGTCATCATCAAGGAATCAGCTGCGTGGAGATCGGAGCTAGTTGATTCGGACGCACTAGAATCGTCTTTCTTCAGATAGCGCCAGCAGATGACGACAGAGGCTACGATCGGCGCTGGGACGAGACATGCTGGACTCTACAAAAAGGGAAAGATTAGAGTCCAAGTTATCTTAAATTAGGAATGTTTTCATTATACCAAAGATTGTATTGAGTCGTACTCGAGTAAGGTTCATGTTTAGACTTCGGGTATAAATACCAAACCCCGGCTATTGTAAAGACAACAATCAATCAAATACAAAGTCAATTACTTTTTTTGGCTCCGGCCACCCCTTAGGAGTAGGAGTAGAATAGATCTCGGCGAGTTCTTCAGCAACTACGGTTGCATCGATCCGGTCGACCTCCACTCCTTGTCTGTAAGTAACATCATGGTTTATACCTCTGTTCGTATGGCTACATCGATCCGGTTGACCCCCACTGCGACTCTGGTATAGGCTAGTTATCGACTCTTGTCTAATTCAAGTATGGCTTGTGTGAATCTGCCTCACACCCCACTGCTTGAATTAGATCAAGGTCAAGTTATCGGCTCTACCTTAGTATGTCAGTCTTTGGTAGATTCATTAAGTTACCGATATTGCTTATTGCTTTCATTGTTTATCTAATTACAGCAATATCACTCTGCCCGATTGAGATTGATCTGGATCAGCCTTATATCTTGTTTAACTCATCGTTTGCTAATCTAAAACTGATCTAATCTACATCTTCAGCGATGAGTTATGTTTTCTATCGGCTGTTTTGCGTCAATCTTAATCGTGCATAGTGTGCGATTAAGGCATGTCCGATCTTGAGTACATCTATTAGTTAATGAAAACCGCTCCGTGGCCCGTCATCATGGCCTATGGGATTCTACCTCTCACCCTACTGTTGGCACCGTGGAGTGGGGATCGTTAGTTGGTAGACCCGTTCCTGAGAAGGCATGGCCTTAACTGTGCGCTATGCCTGAATTGGCTGTTTAGCCGATATCGAATGCTTTCACGAACAGTTCACATCACGAGATCATTGAAGTAGAGATAAGTTGAAAGATATGTTAGCCCCATGATCTTGCTATTGTATTACGGCCTGCATGATTCTGACTCATGGCCCACTGATATTAGTAATGATTTAGGGTCGTCGAGTCTATTGTTGTTTCTACGACCTGCTTGATTCTGCCTCATGCCCCACTGGTCATGGCGATAGATGAGATCTAACATGTTCATTAGATTTATCTTTATTAGATGGTTAAGAGGTGTTGAATTATTTCTTTAAATAAAAGGAGTTCGGTTACTTGCAATCATTGGCTCAGTATAAACCGATCATCATTGATATCTTATTGCCATTGATTAATATTTGCTTAAATAACATTTATCCTGAATGATAACTGATTCTTCTTATACAACCCCATGAGCTTTAATCGATTCATTCTTGTGAACATGCTGGGATTGGCTATTTAGTCGATTTCCTCTCATGTCGGCTCTCAGAGCCGCATACTCAGGACTCTCTAGCAACACCGGCACGTTTCGCCCTTAATTACTGATAAGCTCTCTCTCCTTGTCAATTGCAGGGTCAAATTAACTGGCACGTCTCGGGAGGATTGCGCAGGATCGACCACCCTTGTGCTGAAGCTAGGCGGATCTGCTCCATCGAGAGGACCCTTTCGGCTTGCTGCGTGTGTCCTCGGCACGGAGCTGAAAATTCTATGTCGATGGTATCATGGTTTGACTTGTGCGCCCTGCCTTGCTTTCTCCGTTCGTTCCCTGGTCCTTTCCTAGTGGGTGTCCCCGGTTGGTTGGTCCCAGTCGGCTCTGATCGTGTCAGTTAGAGAAGAGCTATGAGCAGGGGTTTAGCACATCCCCGGTTAGAGACGCGGGTCGAAGTAGGAAGTAGTGCTTTGGCTAGGCCTTTCGGTCGGAGAGGCCATCCGGAGGTGGGCTGGAGACCGAAGCAAATGCTCCAGTCGGAGAGGTCGGCTAGAATTGGAAAGCGGGCACTGTTCTTCCTTGGCCAGGCCTCCCGGTCTGAGATTCGATCGCCCCTTTGGCCTGTCATTTAGGTACTTGAGCTGGCCCATGAGTTGTGCATTTATCTGCTTGGGCCAAACCTTTGTTGGGAGGCCGGTCCACGAGGGACCCTGGGTTTATGAACCCGACACTATGAGGCACCTTTCGTATGCCCCCTACATTATGCATGTGATTGAGCAAGTATCAGGCATCTGGTTCACCATAGATTCCTAGCACAAGCTCCTCAAAATTTCCAATAAGACTTCTATCACAGCTACAAGGGACCTAAAGAAGAAAGCTGATGCAGCCAAAGGCAAAGGCAAAGGTTCTTTGGGCTCTTGCTCTCACCGTGGTGCTTCTCCTCCTGCTGCTTCTCGCACTTCTAGTGTCGAGCCACTCTCTTCTTCCTTCTCTGGTAAGAAGCCCAAAAAGGTTAAGTTCCTCATGACCTACATGTTTGGATAGTGTTGTGCTAGTGCTCAATGTGAGCATGACATGCAAGAGAGGCTCTATCGTTTGGAGCAGATGGCTGGTATTGAGTCTTCTCCTCCACCGCCGTTTGTGCCTCCTCGTGATGCTTTGGCTCTTTATGATAAGGCGTGTGTGGCGTATGAGGACGATGCTGCTTCTAGCCCTCATGGCAAGAGCAAGGCCATTGTAGAGGACAAGGACTACGTCGAGGAACATGATGATGACGACGACGACGCTGGTGGTGATGATGGTGACCATGATGATGATGAGGACTACAAGGACGAGTAGTCATTTCTTTCACGCGGCCTACCCCTTTTGGCACTTGTTGACAAAGGGGGAGTGTTAGGCTTTGATCTATCATGTAATAAGTTAGTTGGTCACTTAGTTTTGAGACTTTAAAACTTTTAGCTTGTATGAACTATGTCGTGTAGTGGCTAGTATGTGATGGACAACTATATATGTTTTGTGATGGATGGTTGTAGGACAGGTTATGGTTATCTATCTATCTTATTAGCCTGTGCTTGTCTCTACTTGTGTTGATGAATGTTTTATTTTGGATGGCCATGTATTGCTTTAAGTTTCTACTTTCAATTTTTGGCCATCACATTCTCTTTTACTTGTTGTGTGAAGATAACATGTTATATTGCATCTCTTTTCATGAATATATTTTTGTTCACACACACTTGTTGCACCCCACGGATTGCAAAATTTAGGGGGAGCTTTTGTCTTGATGTATGCAAATCATGTATAGATGGTTCTAATTGAAATTCAAATTCATGCATACATCAAGGGGGAGCTCTTCATAAATTTTGGGGTTCAAAAGGTTTAAATTCTATCATTCTTATAAAAAGCCTAAGTTGCTTGTCACCAATTACCAAAAAGGGGAGATTAAAAGTGCATTTGCCCCTATGTGGGTTTTTGGTGTATTCATGACATCCAAATTAGGGATTAATGTGATCTTAATGAGATACATCGCAGCAATTAGTCCCATGAAAGATTTAAAGAGTTGATAAAGATGAAATGGTGTCCCTCAATTCTTGAAGTTGAAAAAGGCGACGAACTCAAAGCGGATCTTCAAGTTTACATTTTATGCTTTTGAGTTTAGGTATGTCATACTATAAAGAGTGATGCAAACTTAATTGGTCTGAGGAAGATACAGTGCTCAAGTATAAAATTAAAATCAAAGAGAGATGCTCTAGCACTTCATGAGCACGTGGAATAATTTTTTGTGACTTTTGGTGTCAGAAGTCCCGACGTAAGCCGAAACTCCCGACCGTCGGAACTACCGACTGACGCCAGAAATCCTGACACCCAGTCACTTAGCCTGCGCAGTGACTACGATCGTCGAAAGTCCCAATGTGAGTCGGAACTCTCGACAGTTGGAAGTCCTAACCCAAGTCGGGAGTCCTGACACCCGGACTTAGGTGGCTGGCTGACTGCGCCCGTCGAAAGTCCCTACTCAGGTCAGGAGTCCCAACACCTGGCCACCTGGTTGCCATGCAGACAGTGCGTGTCAGAAGTCCCGACGTACGTCGGGAGTCCCAACCGTTGGAAGTTTCAACGCACGCCGGGAGTTCCAACGTTGACATGTTCGTAATAACTTTGACCTTGCACGAATAGTGTTTTGTTTATAGGTTAGAAGTCCTGATATCTAAGTCAGAACTTCCGACGTAGATCTGAATGGTTGGATTTCTACCTTGAGTATAAATAGCTCTCTTCTCTATTCAAACCGTTACTCACTCATTCATTGCAAACTACTCACGACCAAAACAGCTCTCAAGCATTCAAGACTCCCCTCTTCTCTATCCTTTGCTCCAATCTTTGATCCCCTAGGGTTTTGAGTGAAAGAAGAGTGGATTGAGTGAGAGCATCACTTGGGCAAGCTTGAGCACTCGATTTCTTCGTCAAGCCAGTTGGATTTGCATCTATTACTCTTGGGACTTTGCCCCTAGCTAGCTAGGCATCGCCCAAGAGCTTCCATCTTGTGGAAGAGCCTTGGGAAGTTTGTATTACCCTCGATTTCTTAGTGGAAACCTCGAGTGACCTTTGTAGTTGCTTTGAGAGAGGCAATGAGGTGAAAGAGACTCCGACCTTTGTGGTCACCTCAACAATGAGGACGTAGGAGCTCCTTTGTGGGGTTACCGAACCTCAAGATAAATCCTTGTGTCCCGCATGCTTGTTATTGTTGAGACTTGTGCTATCACTTTTATTCTTGTGTGTCTTTTCCTCCCCAAAGATTTTCTTAGAGTTTGGACTCGATCTATATAGTGGTGACCTTTTGGCATCAAAGGAGCAACCCCAACGCATTACCTTACCACTAGGAAGTGGGGTTGTGAGTTATCGAAGTCACAAAATTCATTTTAGCACTTGTAGTACATTTCCCGTAGGCGTCGGGACCTCTGATAGTTTGCGCCGGAACTTCTGACGACGTCGGGAGTTCTAACCCAAACTGTCGGGACTTCCGACAGTTGCTGACAAGTGACTGTAGAATTTTTTAGATACGACAATTCACCCCCCCCCCCCTCTAGGCATTGTTTAGATCATTTCACTTCATAAGGGTGCGTGTGCTTGGGTTATGAGTGTTTGAGTTGTACTGTGTAATCACAAAAAAATGTACTCTCAATTTAATATAACTAGAAGCATATCTCTTTCATTATAGCGGGAATCACAAATAAATGTGGTTTGTGCTATGCTAACATAAATAAATAATATAGATGTCATGACTTGCGGACTTGGACAACTTGCATGAATAAATTATTCATAATTGCATGCGCTAATGAGCTGATGATGTGGGGGGTACGACCCCAGATACCCACGGCAGACTACATGGGCTGCGCCCCCAGGGGTGGCCCTGCCCATAAGACGAAGCCTTGCGGAGCACGGTGCTGCTCGGCGCACCCCGCAAGACACCGGGAAGATATCCTAAAGATACTACGAGATCTGTTAGGATACGTATGATCCCATGATTCCTATAATCTGTTATTACTTTCCGGTTATCTCCTAGATCTAACCGACTTGTAACCCTGCCCCCCCCCAGACTATACAAGGCGGGCAAGGACCCCCTCAAAACACACGCAATATCATACGAAGCCAATACAATCCAACAGACCATAGGAGTAGGGTATTACATCACGCTGATGGCCCAAACCTGTCTAACTCTTACGTCTCTGTTGCCTTCTTGTTCTTGATTACGCGCACCTCTGCCGATCAATCTACCTTCGTGGGATACCCTCGGAGGATTGTCATTGATATTTTGTCAATAGTTGGCGCGCCAGGTAGGGTGTGCGTGCTATTTCCATGTTGAACAAGATGGTACATTTTGTAGGCTCTTCGTCCCTCCCATAGCCCAGCCAGATCTTCACTGTCGGATCGATCTCCTAGGCCATCAATGCTGACGGAGACGGAGAGCTCATCGAGCCGGTGCAGATCGATTCTGCATTGATCACCCTAACGCCTGCGACTATATATCAGATCTTGGAACCGCCTCTGAGATCATCTTCACCAACAATTCGCCGCATGCTCCCTCGCTACCCGAGAAGGTGGATCAACAACGATGATCTGATCGCATCCATCGATCAGGTTGGCTGAAAGCTCGTCGATTGCCTCTCCATCGCAGAATCGGCTCTGACCACTCTGGTTCAACGCCGACCACCCTCCAATTTAGATCTATCGGAGGCTGATTAGGAAACTCCAGGGGCTACGGCCCTACCCTTTGGGCTCACCAGCGTTGCCGCCACCTATCAAGATGCCCTAAGGGGCAAATTCACCAACCAGGTAGGAGACATCTATCCTCTCACCGACCAGATCACCGACCAGCTCCCGCCGACTATCAACATGCTACACGTCGGCCAATGCCCCAAAGCATCCCACCAAACCATCCTGGAGGAAAATCCAGACTCTCGAGTCCTAAGGCTCTATGGAGACTATCACCGAAACCTCCACCGCACAACCTCCTTTCCCACCCTTCCGTGGAGGCAGAATTTTCAATGTCAGCGTCGACAGCCCCCCACGGGACGTGGAAACCGACGAGGACCATGCCGCTCGTGTTAACAGGAACTCCAACCATGCGCAATGCTGAGCAAACAAAGCTGCCATTGTGCTAGCTGAGGCTACTCGCAATGAGCAGCTCGACTCACAAGGGAGGCCACGCCCACTCCAACGCAACCTCAACGATGAATTTGTCCATATTGACGGCCATGACGTCTACAGGACCCCAAGGGCCAACTTGGCCGTGGCTGCCAATGAGCTCGCCCGGCTTCAACAAATGCCAGAAGTCGCCAAGGTCACCGCAATGCTCAAAGCTGCACACTGCCAGGTCAATGAGATCTGCCAGGATCAGAGACCTTCCTACTTGATGAGCTCGATTCGCCGATCCACCACGCCAAGATCCAATCGCCGCCCTAGCCAAAGTCATTTTGTCGACCAGCACCGTGATGATGGACAACCTCTCTAGGGGGGGAGCTAGGGGGAACCGCATCAACTACCCTCGCCAACATGACCAAGAAGTCGACCAAGACGTCCGAGCGCACATCAACAATCTCTGGGATGTGCGACGTCATATTGACAGGCGTCGTTTCTCTCGCCATGAAGAAGAAGTACATCAGTGTCAAGAATACAAGCAAGAGTTTGGTAATCCGAACTCAGCCCTCTAGCCACTCAACGTCGGTAACGTCGTAGATCACGACGGCGACGATCCTAAAGGGCCCCGAGCATTCACAAGGGCACTCCAAACACTCTAGTGGCCCCATAGTTTCAAAATCATCGAGGTCGAGCCCTACGAGGGACGGATGAACCCTACACAGTGGATACAAGCTTATGCCACTGCTGTGCGCATCACCGAAGGAGATACCAGTGTCATGGTGAACTATCTTCCCATCATGCTCAAGCCAACTACGATGAACTGGTTCACAAGCCTTGCCCCGGACTCCATCAGATCCTAGGAAGAGCTGAAGAAGATCTTCACCGACAACTACATGGCTACGTGTACTCGGCCGGGCACCAAGCATGATCTGAATCGCATCTACCAGAAACCGTCCGAGCTCCTCCGTAGCTACATTAGATGTTGTTCCGAGATGAGGAATTCTATTCCCAACATCACGAAAGCTGAGGTCATCACTGCCTTTGTCCGAGGACTCCATCACCGCGACCTCCGCTCCAAGTTCAATCGCAAGCCGCCAAAGGGATTGGCGAGATGATTATGATCGTCGATCAGTACGCGGACGCCGAAGAGGCCAAAGTGCGCTTCAACGAGGATGCGGGCACTCGCCGTAGCGACGAGCGCCCCAATGATCGAAGCCACAGTGACTGCCGCTACGACGACCGCAGTTACCATTGGGACAGTGGCAGTGATCGGCCAGAAGGGGCCAAATCTAGTCAATATCGCCGTCGCTGACCAAACCACATCGTCACCGCTGTTGATGAACCTCACGCCAAGCACAACTACGACGAGCAGTACAAGAAGATCCTCGAAGGCCCGTGCCCCCTCCACAAGAATAGCAAGCACAAGATGAAGGACTGCCTCAGCTTAGCTAAGGAGTTCTAGGCAAAAAAGCCACCGACCACCTGAGGACGACAACAACAACGACGGAGCCAGAGGCCGCCGACCACCTGAGGACGACAACAACGCCTTCCAAGATCATGACAAAGTGGTCACCACTATCTTTGGGGGCCTCGCCACCACCGAGAGCAGAAGAGATCGGAAGCTCACCGCCCGCCGGGTGCTCGCCGTCAACGTAGAAGACACCATCGCCAACCCCAGCTATAGCCCCTAGTTTGAGGTCCCCATCACCTTCAGCAGGGCCGACCAGTGGGCGGACATCCCTTACATAGGGCATTTCCCCCTCGTTCTTGATGCAACCATCAAGAAAGTGCTTTTCAGGAAAGTACTCGTCGATGGCGGAAGTGCTCTAAACCTCCTCTTCGCCAGAGCCCTAAAGGAGCTAGGCCTTAGGATAGGAGACCTCACACCTTCTGATTCCTCCTTCTGGGGTGTGGTACTTGGCAGGGCATCCAAGCCGCTTGGAGAGATCACCCTCCCAGTACAGTTCGACACGGCTAGCAACTACCGCATCGAGCACATCAACTTCTACGTCGCCGACTTCAACACCGCCTACCACGCCATACTTGGTCGGCCAGCTCTAGCCAAGTTCATGGCCATACCACACTATGCCTATCTGGTGTTGAAGATGCTTTCACCTGCTAGAGTTCTGGCCTTGCAGGGCAACCTCTCCATCGCCTACGCCTGCGAGACAGAGTCTTGCCCTCGTCGAAGCCACCGACCTCTCCATCCAGATGGCTAGCATGGTCACCGATGCCAAGACGGTGCTCGCCGATGACCTAGAGATCCCAGCACTGGAGCCCCCTCGTGCCTCCGCCAAGTCCAAGGAAACAAAGGAGGTTGGCCTCGGCAACCCCTCCAAGACTGTCAAGATTGGGGCTCACCTCGACCCCAAATAGGAAAGCGCGCTCGTCTCCTTCCAACGTGCTAATGCCGATGTGTTTGCCTGGAAACTTGCAGACATGCCGGGGGTACCATGGGAGAAGATCAAGCACTCCTTGAATGTCTCGCAGACCGCCAAAACGATCAAGCAAAAACTCCAATGATTTGCCCTAGACAAGGAGGCTATTAGGGTAGAAATAAAATGGCTCCTAGCTGCCGGATTTATTAAAGAAGTGTATCATCCTGAGTGGTTAGCAAACCCTGTTCTTGTTCAAAAAAAGAATAAAGAATGGAGAATGTGTGTTGATTACACTGATCTCAACAAACACTGCCCTAAAGAACCCTTCGGTATGCCTCGGATAGATGAGGTTGTAGACTCCACCGCCGGCTGTGAACTGCTCTCCTTCCTCGACTATTAATCCGGCTATCACCAGATATCCCTCAAAGAAGACGACCAGATCAAGACATCGTTCATCACACCTTTCGGTGAGTATTGCTATACCACCATGTCCTTTGGACTTAAGAATGCCGTGGTGACCTACCAAAGAGCCATCCAGATGTGCCTTGACCAACAGATAGGCCGCAACATCGACGATGTGGTCGTCAAATCCAAACCCACCGACAATCTCATCGCCGACCTCGAAGAAACATTCGCCAACTTGAAAAGATACAGATGAAAGTTGAACCCTTCAAAGTGCATCTTTGGAGTTCCATCCGGCATACTCCTGGGCTACATCGTCAGTGCCCGTGGCATCGAACCTAACCCCGACAAGGTCTCCACCATCACCAACATGAAACGGCCAACCTACGTAAAGGACATACATAAGCTTATAGGCTACATGGTTGCTCTCAGCCGCTTTATATCGCGTCTCGGCGAAAAGGGACTACCGTTCTTCAAACTCCTCAAGGCATCCAAGCGCTTCTCTTGGTCAGAGGAGGCAGATACAGCTTTCGAGCAGCTCAAGTTATTTCTAACGAAGCCTCCGATCATGACGACGCATCGACCAGACAAAACCCTATTGATCTACATCGCCGCCACTTCTCGCATCGTTAGCACAGCTATCGTCATTGAGCGTGAGGAAGCCGAACACGCCTATAAGGTGCAATGTCCGGTCTACTTCATCAACGAGGTTCTTAATGAGTCCAAAACTCGTTACCCTCAGGTTTAGAAGCTGTTGTACACCATTCTGATCACGTCGCGCAAGCTCCACCATTACTTCGAGTACTACAAGATCGTCGTGGTCACCAAACTCCCTCTAGGGGACATCCTCCGCAACAAATAGGTCAATGGCCGCATCATCAAGCGGGCTATCGAGCTTGGCACTTACTCCATCAAATTTAGAAGCAGGCCTACCATCAAGTCACAGGCGCTCGCTGACTTCGTTGCTGAGTGGACTGTGATCCAAGAGCCCATTCCCGCTACTTGCCCCGAGCACTGGGTGATGTACTTTGATAGTGCCCTTAACATCAACGGTGCTGGTGCTGGCATTTTATTCATTACGCCGACCAAGGACAAGCTCCGATACGTTCTCCAAATTCATTTTCTAGCCTCCAACAATGCCGCCGAATATGAAGCATGTCTCCATGGACTTCATATAGCCGTCGAGCTCGGCGTCAAACGCCTCATGGTATACGGAGACTCCGCGCTGGTCATCAACCAGCTAAACAAAGACCGGTCCTATTACAGTGAGAAGATGGACGCATATTGCGATGAAATCAGGAAACTCGAGGGGAAGTTCTACAGTATCGAGTACCACCACGTGATACGATATCAAAATCAGCTCGCCGACCACCTATCTAAGATAGGATCTTCTCGCACCATGATTCCACCTAGGGTCTTCGTTCAAGACCTCTTTACGTCGTCTATTAAGGAAGAGAAAGAAGTTCAAGATCCCCCCCCCACCGAGCAGCTAGTACTTATGGTACCTTCGCCGGCTGCCGATTGGAGGGAACAGTTCATCAAGTACCTCACCAGCGTCGATGTACCCGTCGACAAGACCGAAACTAAACGCCTAATCCTTCACAGCAAGCATTACGTGCTGGTAGATAGGAACTTGATGAGGAAAAGTGTCAAGGAAGGGATACTACAGAAATGCATCACCCAAGAAGAGGGAGTGAAACTACTACTTGAAATTCACTCTGGTTCCTGTGGCAATCACGCTGCCTCAAGAAACCTGGTCGGCAAAGCTTTTTGAGCTAGTTTTTATTGGCCCACGGCCATCGCCGATGCAGAAGACCTCGTCCGACGTTGTGAAGGATGTCAATTTTTCGCCAAGCAAATACACGTGCCGGCACAGTAATTGCAGACCATCCTAGCTTCTTGGCCTTTCGTATGCTAGGGACTGGACATGATCGGGCCTTTCAAGTCAGCGCTAGGTGGTTTCCGGTACGTGTACATCGCCATTGACAAGTTCTCCAAGTGGATCAAATACAAACCACTTGTTTCGGCTACTATAAAGAAGGCAGTCGAGCTCTTCGAAGATACCATCCACAGATTCGGTCTCCCGAATAGCATTATCACTAACCTTGGAACTACATTCACTGGTCATCATTTTTGGAACTTCTATGAAGATCGATGCATCTCCATCAAATATGTCTCTGTTGCCCATCCTAGAGCCAATGGCTAGGTCGAACGGGCGAACGGCATGATCCTCGATGCCCTAAAAAAGAGGCTATATCAGAAAGAGGAAAAGCATCCGGGCAGATGGCTCAAAGAGCTCCCAGCTATGGTCTGGGGACTGCACACTCAAGCTAGTCACAGCACCGGTGTGTCTCCATACTTCTTAGTCTATGGCTCAGAAGCCATACTTCCAGCGGACATTGCCTTCCATGCACCTAGGGTGGAACATTACAATGAAGAGCAAGCCACAGCTGTTCGAACAGAGGACGTCGACAGGGCCAAAGAAGAACGCCTGATTACTTGCATCTGCACAACCAAATACCTAGAAGGCTTGCGAAGATACTACAATCGCAACATCAAAGGTCGTTCATTTGCTATCGGCGACCTCGTTCTCCGTAAAAAACAGAAAACAGAAGGGATGCACAAGCTCTCCTCTCCCTAGGAAGGGCCTTACATGGTCAAAGAGGTTACCCAACCAGGGTCTTATCAGCTATGCGACCTAGACGGAATCGATGTCCCCAACTCATCGCACATCGAGCACCTTATACGTTTCTATCCTTGAAACGCTCTAGATATGTACTCTCCACTCCATAATGAATGAAGTTTTTGTCGCCATAATTTGTCTCCATTATTTCTCCACTAAGGTTTAATCTCCATTTGTGGTCACCAGCTCTAAGCTACTCCCTAACAAACTCTGGTTTAAACTTCAATATGTGATCTCCATAAAAGCTATGCCACGTTTCTCCATACTAAAATATCTCTAAGATATTTCGCCAACCATCGAGCAGCACACGTTTCGCTCTGTGTTTTTTGGAGAAAACCCAGTCTCCGATCTCTCCCTACACGTGCTACGGGCTCCTCGCTCTGCGTTATGGGTGGTTGGCTGCGGTTCCTCGGTCATGTCTGTTCCTCCTACACGTGCACGAGCTCCGCGCTCGACGTTATGGAATATGGGCTAGCCAAGGCCAAGAGCTCAGTAATGAACTAACTGCTCGGACGCTACTTATACCACATATAATTGTGTTAGGGTTAACACTACATTGATTTTTCATCGAAAGTGCTGGCAAACTGCATAAACAAGCATATGTCACTTTACAACATTTATACTCATACATAAATATTTGTCTACGCCCTAGCGCATTTTACTATCCTCTCTAGATGTTCTATACAGGATACTTTCCGAATAGGTCATTGCATTTGGCCCTCTCCATCCACCTCGCCGAACAGATCAACGTCGCCGGCCAGCTTCTTCGCCGCATCATCCACCTCATCCTCCAGCTGCTGCTGCTGCTTCGTCGCACTCGTCCCTCAAGCAAATCTGGCCCCTATCGCTTGAAGATCGATGGCAGGGTAATCAGACTAGACTACCGCCAAGGCATGGGTCATGGCGGAGACAGTGGCGTCTCGGTTGAAGCTCTTGAAGTTCTCCCACGTCGCCTTGCATCTATCGATGATGGTGTCCGGACACGGTGGCCTATCGTCAAGAGGAGGAGCTACCTCCATGTCGACGTAGAGCACAGGCTTGACCCTAGCAACCATGGTGTCAAGTTTCCCCCTCTAGGTTCTGGCCTCCAGCTCCAGCACGTCGAACTACGCCCTGGTCCATTGGCGGTATTCTGCAAGCACCGAGAAGACCCGTCAAGCAAAGAAGTCTCTTCAGCAACAACTCTGACCACGAACTACTCACCTTTCAGCTCCTCAACCAGTTTCTCCGCTCACCCAGATGCCTTCTTCTCTCCTCTTGAAGTTGACCGATGACTTGACGTAATTGACCGAGCTCCGCGTCTTGCTCTACAAACATAACGGTCGTCAGCAACAATAAGACTGTTCAGCAATGCAAATCAAATTCATCGATCCACCATACCTTTCCTATGCTCGTAGGCGTTTCTCAGCTGCTCAGATTTGCGCTCTAGCTGCTCAGAAACACTTGTTAGCTGCTCAGAGACGGTGGCTAGCTGCTTGGATAGGATGCCCTTCTGGTACTCTAGATCCTTGGCGTTGGACTCAGCAAGATCCCACTCGCACTGGGCCCTCTGGATGTTCTTCTCCATTAGCTTCACCGCCTCCTTCAGTTTCGTGTTCTCCTCGGCAAGGGGCTCCATCCTCTTGATCAGCTGCTGTCGGTGTATGGCAGTTCACGCTATGCCCTACAAAAGCACCAAGACCACGACAAACTCCAATCTCCAACGTCAAATACGGACATTGCCAACGCAATACTAACCTTGATCTGCTTCATGGTTGTGGAAAGGGTGGACTCTAGCCTCCTGACCTCCCTGGTGGTGTCCTCCTCTTCCACGACCACCACTTCATCCCCCCCGCTTGCGGAGGATCCAGACGGCTTGAGGTCATGATTCCTCACGCTCAATCTCCTCCACCTCGTCCTCTTCCTCCGCAGCTGGTGGCGCCACCTGGGGGCTCGGTGGCGCCTGGTAGCGTTCGACCACGCCCCCCACCCGATGTCTCGTGGAGTGCCGCTTTGCTCTTTCGGCACCCCCCCCTGCCCTAGACTCTGGCACGACGTTGGCAGCTCCTGCTTTCGAAGATTCGTGGCTCCCACCGTCGCTCTTGGTGTCTCCATCGCATTGCCCGCCATCGTCGTCAACCGTTCTCCACCGCCAACTCCATCAGCAGCGGCTGTCGACTCCTCCGCAGGCCGCCGAGCGCCCAGGGACTCCGGGACAGGGTCTGTCGGAATTGCCTCCGCACCGGGACCAGCCCCCGACTACTCGCAACTATGGACGGATGGATTCAAATCCTCTGTATGCTTCGCTCGGCATCAGATTAGCTCATCAATCGCCGCAACTATAAGGATCCGACAGCAAAATGAATCCAACACAAGGATACTTACACGTCGGCCTCCCGGTACACGGTTCTGAACGGGTGCTGCCTCCCCGAGCACCCAGGCACGGCTCTGGGGTCAACCCGCATGCCCTGGGCTAGAGGTCTTGCGGCCCCCACCATCGACCTCTCCTCCGCCCGTTGCTCGAGGACTCCCTCCCCTCCTTTCGACTGCACCTCTGCGCGCATGTTGCGCGGTGGCACCTCAGTGCTCAGAGGAGGAGCTACTGGAGCCCCATCGTCGTTCGACCACTCGGACATCGCCGCACTCTGCGTCCGAGTGATCTGACCGCTGCCAAGGGAGATGTTGCCTAGTCTGAGGGGAGCTGCACCCACTATCTTCCTCTTCTTGTGGGCTGGCTCATCGGTCGCCGCCCTTTTCCCTCGAACCTTCTCTGACACCCAAGGGGGACTCACCTTCCGACCAGCACCTTCGCCTTCGAACTTCAACGAGGCGCTGACGGCACCTTCCTCCGGCTGAGTGGTTGGCCGGGCGTCCACTGCCTTCGGTCAATCGCTCCTCGGCATGCCCGAGAAGTACGTAGCTCGTTCCTGCAAATGGATCTTTCCACAAGTGAATCAGTTTACTATTCAGCACCGGTACAAGATAAAAAGCATCAGGAACAACAGTTGAGATTTTTACCTGAGGAGGTGGGTTCATGCAGTTGAAGGCTCTCGTCTGCCCTGGCACGCTGAACGGCGTGTTTGGAGCGAATAGTTCGGCTGCTCGGCGTACCACAGCCTCCTTCAACAACCTCTCCGTCCTCTCCTGGGTGCCGTCAGTGTCTCCCTTGAAGTCAAAACCCACGTGGGCCCTCTCCTTGCAGGGCTGGATGCGGCGCACTATGAAGCTCGGCGCCACCAGTGCGTCGTTCATCTTTACCCCCTTTATCAGGCCGAGGAGCTCCCTCACCTGATCCATATCAGCACTGCTCGATTTCTCCGACCAGCTCCTCTGGTTCTCCGAAATGTGGTCAACGTCGTAGCAGATGGCAGGATGACTCTACTTCATGTAGAACCACCTGGCGTTCCACCCCGTCAGCGAGGTGTTCAGCGGCACAGTGATGTACTCGCCAGCCATCCCGTCACGGAGTTGCAGATACACGCCACCGACTACTCTAGAACCACCACCGCCCTTCTTCTTCAGCCAGAACAGGTGTCGGAAGAGGTTGAAGTGGGGAAGAATTTTGAGATACGCCTCATAGAAATGGATAAAAATAGAGATGTGCAAGATGGTGTTGGGATGCAGATTGCACAGATTCACTCCACAGAACTCCAACAGATCCTGCAAGAAAGGATGAACAGGAAATCCTAATCCACGTCAGAAATAATCTTCAAATACTACGACTTCGTCGGTATGCGGCATCGGGTAGGGCTCACCGTTGGCTAGACGCCATCTAGCGGTGACACGGTCAAGGAGAACGCCCGCCTCCACCATCCCATTGAGCTCTGCCTCCCCCATGAGTGACGGCACCCATTCCTTGTCACGGCTTGACCAGCGGCCGCCTTCTTCGGGTTACCAACTTCCCTCTTCGGTGCCATCTCTCATATCTGCTTTGGGATTGACGGCGGAAGCGCGTGTGAATGTGAATCGGGAAGCACGAGGGCTGAGGAGGAAGATGAAGTGGCGAAGTGGCAAAGGTGGGAGCGCGAGGTGCGGCGGCGAAGTTATAAAGCACCCTCCCCATTTTTTGCATTCAAGGGTTTTTGGAAAACCGCTCCACGATTTGTGCCTCTCCGAATTCTCTGAAGCGGCGTGGTGGGCCGTTACCTGGGCTTCCGCGCAACTACAACCCATATCACCCATTTTTCGCCGCAACTTGTTACTGCACACCGAATATTCACCGACTTCTCTACAATATCATTAAGGCTCAGTGACTCCTATTGTACAGCCATTACTCTAGATTTTTCTCCACGATTTGATTTCTCCAATGTTTCCACTAGTGGCTCGGGGACTGCGTCAATCACTATGACTTGGTTCCTCACCACACTGGAGACTTTCTTCTGTTTACTGTTGTTTCTGACCCTGGCACCACATGACCACGTCACCTACTGTTAGGCTCGGGGACTAAGTGGGCACACTTCACCTTACGGTGAATGTGCTTTTCTCATCTCGGGGCTCCGCTCGGGGACTGGCTGCCTGCTCGACTGGTATTCTACTTTGGACCCTGTCACCACGTGACTGTGTCACCTACTGTCAGGCTCGGGAACTAAGTGGACACACTTCACCTTGTGGTGAGTGTGTTTGCTTTAATCTAGAAGACTTCGCGCCTCCTGAAGTTGAAGAAGACTATCTCCCTTTCTCGTGGTCGGACTCTAAGTGGGCATACTTGGTCCACTGCGAGGAAATTTTTGATTTTGAACTTGAGCTCCTTACATCCTTATGGCAATCCTTACTTGGGATGCACTGCTCGACGACGGTTCACAACTGCTCGGCGACTCAGTATAGTGGTCGGACTATGAGTCTGACTGCTTGGCTTTGTTCGCACCTGCTCGGACAAGCTCAAGATGGCGTTGCACAACGGATACAAGGCGCTCGGGGACTAGCTGTGGGGGGTACGACCCCGGATACCCACGGCAGACTACATGGGCTACACCCCCAGGGGTGGCCTAGCCCATAAGACGAAGCCTTGCGGAGCGCGGTGCTGCTTGGCGTGCCCCACAAGACACCGAGAAGATATCCTGAAGATACTACGAGATCTGTTAGGATACGTATGATCCCATGATTCCTGTAATCTGTTATTACTTTCCGGTTATCTCCTATATCTAACCGACTTGTAACCCTGCCCCCCAGACTATATAAGGCGGGCAAGGACCCCCTCAAAATATACGCAATATCATACGAAGCCAATACAATCCAACAGACTACAGGAGTAGGGTATTACGTCGCGCTGACGGCCCGAACCTGTCTAACTCTTGTGTCTTTGTTGCCTTCTTGTTCTTGATTACGCGCACCTCTGCCGATCAATCTACCTTCGTGGGATACCCCTCGAAAGACTGCCGACGATATTCTGTCGACATGATGTGAATGGCTTGTATATCGAGATAGATTGGGATACTCGAGCCAACACTAAGCAAACAAAGTGAATTATTCAAGGTAATAAAATAGACTCTTTCTTTAACAGATGATTAATCTATTAGGCTTGTGTACAGGACGTCTTCTCTATGTTACATCAACCCCAATTCTTTAGTGCTATGAAATCATATCTATCTATATTTCTTATAAAGATAAACCCCACTATCAATTTATCTTGCCATACAAAGTGTCCACATAAACATTCACTAGAACATCCCACTAGCACATTCAACATCTCGTCATACAAAGTGTCCACATCAGCATCCACTAACACATGACATTATATCTTCATTCAAGTTATTCACGTCAGCAAACTACATATATCTCTTATAAAGATAAACCCCACTAGCAATTTATCTTGCCATGCAAAGTGTCCACATCAGCATCCACTAGAACATCTCCTTAGCACATTCAACTATCTCGCCATGTAAAATGTCCACATCATCATCCACTAACACATCCAACTAATACATGACATTCAAACTATTCACTTTAGCATACTACATCATTTACTAACATATATTTAGTTTATCCACGTCGGAATACTAAAATCTTCCACTAACATGTACTATAATATTTATTTAATTATATTAATAAATATAAATAGTATAATTTCAGCTGTGATTCCATCAGCAACGAGCTAGGCAGTCCTCTGGTTTATAACACGTGCACCCAACAAAAGAGAACTAGTTAATGAACGATCCTAGTTACTAGTAAGTAGCTAATCAAGCCAGAGTAGGGTGGCCGAGAAGCTTCTTGCCGGTGCCCCCCAAAGCAAAGCACAGACTCTACTCACCCACGCGTTTTCCACCTACGGAGGGAGAAATCATCGAAATGTCCTCATCCCCAGTACAAATGGGAATTTTTTCGGTCAAGCAGCAGACAAGAAGTGTCCACAAGTTATTATACCATCAAATACAAGTCTGACGTCTGCCACACATAAACACTTGGGGGTATATTCTCCCGATCAAGTATGTATTTGATAGTACATTTTTACTGGTTACAACTCAGGCATGTTAACCTTCACATGGAATCGTAGGTACTACACATTTACATTCTTTGGCTTCGATCACATATCAGCATCTCCAATACAGATTCAAAAAAGGTGAGAGAATCTGAGAATCAGCAAGTCAACAATGTTACCTGCATGTAGTAGTGTTTAGTAGAGAAGTGCCAAACCTTCTTGGTGGGAAAATTTCAAGCCTTTCTGCAAAGGCTGTCATCATATCGTACTTCCATTTTGTAGTTTTCCAGATGGGCAGGCGTCTTGAGCTTCCAGGAAGCACACCAAACCATCATCAGATCTATACATCCTATATCTTCCTTCGAGCATCTAATGCTACCAATTCTTTGTTTTTCTGTATGCATATTCTAAACCTAAAAGAATATCACAACCTATTTCATTGATCCTGGAAATGCAGATCCATATCTCCTGTGTTGTCATCATCGTCATCGTCAAGGTAATCCACAGGCACATTTGCAGGCCGCCGTTTCAACCTTTGGAATATGTCATCAAGAGATTCAGGTGAAGAGACATTTGAATTCAGAACAAATCCTGGATCTTGGCGCAAAGGAAGAAACTTCTTCGAACCCATATTTGTTTTGAAATTTTGAAAACCAATCTTCATTGAGGCCCATGTTGCAGACACACCAGTTGGTGGTACACCCACATTGGACCGCTGCTCGGAATTTCTTTCTTCAAGCAAAGATACAGAGTTCGGTGAAATTTCCTTTCTCACTGCCTTCCCTGACTGCCGGTCCTGTTCTCTAATAGAAGTGTATTTGCTGGCGATAGTCTCCCTGTTGTTTGCATATTTCAACTGACCAGCTCTCCCGTCATTTCTGGAAGAGGTTGCCCCTACTTTCATCTCCATCGTGTTTTCAACCTGCAACACAGTAGCCGAATGGAAACAGAAACCAGTAGGTACTAAGTAACAAAAATAAGCTAAAATTCAGCTGGAAATGACCGAAGGCTAAAGAAGATATCAATCCATCTCACCCACTAAACTATCCCTAGACTAAAACATACTGATAGTTGAATCTCCTATGTAAACGAAGGAACGATTCTACGCACCAATGGCACATTTTGTGATTCAATATCTGTGTTCACGCCATTGAAATTCCTTGCCAATGGAATAACTTGCTCGCCCACTTTGCACCCTTGATCAAGCCAAGATCTCTCTGGACAAAAAGAAAGAAAAAAGCATTCAATTATTAAAGCAAATCATGCTTTCAGACGAACTAAATGCCAGTCTTTGCAGTAACAATTCAACAGTAGTTACACAAATATTCATTCCCAGTAAAAGCTAGGAAAATCATCGACAATCATAGTTCAGGATCCTGATTTGGCTTTCACTAACAAAGGAAAATAATGGAAGTATGAAACTGAAGTCCTTCAGGAAACTTAAGAAATAAAAGAACTCCACTTCTCCACATGCAACATCTGTGGAGCCCTTACCTTTTTGTAGAATAATCATTCCAGAGGGATCTAAACCATCTATATTCTCTTCTTCACGTTGGAACTTGAACCTTTTCCAGCTTCCCAAAAAGTCAATCACACGGCCAAAGAAATTACTAGCAACCAATAGCGTATAAACAACCATAATCAGTGGGTAGATCCTGTTGAAGCCTCTGCCAAAGAAAGGGACTGCATCATCAATGTTCCCCATTCTCTGAAACAGATAATTTGTCAGCGATTAGGAATGAATTTTCTATTTGGTAAACACAAAACATAATACATAAATGTTAGAGAGAAGCCAAAAACCATTCCCTTCCAGGTGACAAGTAATAAGGCACGCTCATGTACAGAATTGATATAGATATACCACAAACAATGAAGAGCAGCAAAAAAAAACACAACTATTACCTTCTCAAATGTAGTTTTAGCATTGCCACCAAGGCGGATGAGATTCAGAAAGTTATAAGAAATAGGAGGTGCATATCTTGCAACCATTCTGCAAAACAAAATTTGGTGAATAACTAAAATGACCCGAGTGGTTTTGGAATAGAAACACATCAAGCATAAAAACTAAGGATTGAGACTTACGAACAGATCATAAGCAAGCTGACAGAGCTGGTTTGTCTTGGAGTCAGAGAATAGAACATCAACATACCAATCTTGAATAATGAATAATATGTGCAAATGCACATATACATCAAAGGGACAAAAGCAGCAACCTGTGAACAAACCTAAGTTCATAAAGATGACCTCTTGTCTAAAAAAAAGTTCATAAAGATGACCAAAAAACTGAAAATTATGAAGTTATAACAGAGTTAAACAAAAGAGTGACTTTACCCCAATGGCAATAGTGAAAAGGAGTTAAAGGATGTCACTCATTTCATATGCTCCAATTGTCGCCTAGTAACTATACTCACATATATAAAGCGTACATGTGTTTGTTTGAAATTTAACTAATCAGTTGGTGACAGATGAACATGATTGTTGTGTCCTATGCAAATAAATTATCTAATGTCATCACTAAGACAAGATATTAAGTATTGCAAAGAGACAAGATAGTATTGCAGAGGGTAGTCAGCCTCACAATTAACAAAACTTTTTGGTAAACTGGGGAGGTAGAAAATCACTTGTAAGTTTTTAAATAAAGTGTTCAGTTCCTTACCTGAACTAAAACCTCTTGCTTTCCTACAGCTTTTATAAGAATAGAAAAGAGAGATAGATCAACACCACTTGGAAGTAAAGTAGCTTCAGCCAACAGTATAGCAGCTGACATACAGCCAAGGATAACAGCAAATGCTTTTTGAAGCTGCTTTCTCAGTATACAGCGCCAAATGAACTCTGGAAATGCAACAAAGTATCCTTGAGTCAGCTCCATCAAATGTTAACCACATGTAATAAATTTACCAAGAAAGTAAGAATATAACCTAACTGAGATGCTTGTTGTAACGAATTATGAAAACCAAAAAAACTGCAGTGAAGGTAAGAAGAATACCAATAGTGTCCAAAATTGATCCAATTTTGCCCGAACGACTCTCTCTAAAACTTGATACATATTTCCTGTTAAAAAAAAAGTAGATCAATACTAATATTGGTTCGTCTATCAGAGAATCCTGGATAAGCACAACTTGTTTGCAGTACATATTGCTTAGAGTTTTCCAAGCAGTTACTAAGAATAGAATTGATGTCTGTGAAGTTCCTCAGGTTGACAAGCACAAGCATCAATAGCAATTGGACAATTCGCCAACATTCAAGTATTCTTGGTTAGCAGTATTGCTTGCAGTATAAAACTTTTGTAGAATGTAGAACTGTTAAGAGTACAGGCAGCACACAATTTGCTCTTTTTTTTGTAATTTACTAATTTACACATTAAATCTTCCCTCATGATGATCATATATCACTTGGCATAATTTATTTGACAGATGCAGCACTAAGATACAAAAGGAAAAAAACAAACTCCCAAAAGGTATCATCATGCAAATGGGACAAAATAATATTCCTATAAGATTGAAATGCTACTTGCAAACAATATTTTTAAGGCAACGAGATTACACTGCAAACATAAGATCAATAAACTCACCATCCATTAGCATCACGGCGTTCATAATTTTTTATCGTGTCTTCTAGCTTGAGGGCTTCCATGACACAAGTCATATACTCACTGCACAATGACAGCACCCAAACTTAGTGGTTAAATAGGGCAGCACCAGTTACACTTTTAATGTTATTATCTGTTCTATACTCTAATATTTACTGCTTACTAGCTTTTCACAAACCTGCATGTGTCATATTTGACAGTCCACAACCCCATATTATTACTAAATGAAATATATACAATGGCTTATTCTATAATACCTTTTGCACCTATAGTACTCCTCATGAGCCCTCCTGAGTTGCCGCCGAAGTGTGGCCATCGATTTATCATCAGTATCATAGTCCATATCATTTTCACCTAATCTACCACCAGAAGGTTTAAAGGATGGATCCTCCCGCAGCTGCGAGAGACAAAAATAATAAGATATTTTGCATATATAATAAGCAATATTTAAATTACACACTAGCAGATTGCAGTACCATTTGAGACATCATGTTATCAATAATATCCATGTAAGGCCTCAAAATGTCACGTTTTGACATTTGATTTGATGTAGCTTGAGCAACCTGAAAATTGACCGACACTTCAGAAACATGAAGAAACTGCATGTTACGTATTGCTTAAAAATTTATGAAATATACATACAACAATTGCATTTGAATATTCTTGATGGGCATTATCAAGCTTTACAGCCATCTTGGCAACTCTATGAGAAAGTACTTTTTGGCGGTGAGACCAGTCTGCGTTTTTCCAAATGTTTCTTGGAATTTCGCTTAACCCAAACCCAAGAAGAAAAGCACCAGTCACCAATCCAAAGGTATTTGAGCATGCCATTGCAAATCCCACAATACCACCATCCCTGTAAAGAAAAGTTATTTTAGGTCAAACGCCCTACTAGATACATGTATAAAGGACAGCTAGTTTCAGAAGAAATATACTCATTGGGGATGAAAGCAAAGCATCATTCTTTGGGAATGAAAGCAGTACTTTGGTAGTACCACTGATTATATTTTATTCATCTCAAGAACCAAAAGTGACTGTGCAACACTAATCTAGGCACTAAACAATTTTTTTCTGGAACACGCAAGAGATTGTGCATCATTTCATTAAGAGAGAAAAGAGGAACTGTACAAAGGAGGGAGAAGAACCCTGCCCAGACCAGAGCAACTAGCCTTCCACAGCTAACATGACCCGTGACTATGAGAATGAGACACAACACAAGGCCAAAGAAACTAGTCGAGTAGGCTAGAAGACAAAAAGCACTCAACAGAAAACTTAGGGAAAATTAACCCACAACATCTAGGCACTAAACATAATGTTTTGAACTGCTTTTTTATCAAAACTTATATAGATGTTTCAGTAAACAGTTCACCATTAGCTTGGCAGCATCAATACCATGAAAATGACAAAAGCATAATGGTGAACAATATTAAAGTGACACTACAAGGTTATGTTCAGATATCAGATTGTAGTGTGAAATGTTGCTCAAGTAAAGATTGAACATACCAAGCTCTATGCATGATTAAGAGTAGTATGAGACCAATAAGGCCAATGGCTCCCACAATTGAATAAAAAAGCAGGTTCATATGAATGCTAGTTTTCAGCCTTTCTTTAACAGTGAAGTCTCCTGCGTCTTCATAGCCCTGGATAGTAGGAACTACAGCCCTGTTTGAAGAATAAAAACAAGCCTTGTTTAGAAATATCAACACCAACGCAAATGTTCAGACTTCAGAAGAAACACTAGTGCATCCAGCCATTCAATAAAATTTGCAACTGAAGATCCAAGCAAACCATAACTATGATTGTACAAGAGAACTAAGTTCACACTGAGCTGCCCTACTAGAAAATGAGTAAGCTACAACGATACATTCAGCATAAGATTAGATACCCTCAAAATCTAGCAGTTAATATTGGTTGTATTATATGAACAGGGAGAGAATTTTTCCAGCATTTTTTCCTTCTACAGACCATATAATGTATAACCGATGTTTTCCCAAGTACCAACCTAGTTTGGATAAAGCCAAAAGAGCTGCTTTGATGCCCAAATGATGGAGCAGCATAGAAGGCAGAGATTGGACATTTTGAAAATAGTACTAAAATCGTGGTTATAACTGGAAATGGATGTGCCAAGCCATCAAATAGATGTTTTTTCTTTGTTTTTTTTTATGACACTAAGAATCAGGGAAATTCAACCATCGGGAGAAACTTATGCAAGACATGTTCATAGCATACCATGTTAGGATAAATGTGCTCCAATAGGACCAGCTCCAAAAGAATCCAATGCCGCCCTTCGCACTGCCAGTTAATGTCTGCAATAGAAATGATCGAAGGGTTTGAACCAAAGGAGTATAAAAAGGGAATTTTCCAGCCAGTAGATAATAAAATTTGTCATTTCATTACCGCTAATAAATTTATCGATATGATTTAATGGATACATGTATTGTTTTTTGAAAGGGAAGGGAGGTTGGCTTTGAAAGATTAAAAAGAACATCACAATTGACTTGTGATCAAATCGGTATTACTAAAACACCGACACAAGATAAATGGCAAGGACATAACATTAAGGTAGGCCAAGTTAGCTGCTAGGGTTTCTCAGTAGCCAAACAATTCTGAATTGACAGAATACTGGGTTAACCCCGTAACTATAACAAACAAAAGAAGATGTTTCGAAGAGGTGGCATCAGGACTATAGACTATAGAGGGTTGAACCGCAATCAGTTATTCAGTTATGAAGACTTGAATAGTGTAGAAACAGAGTTCTCTCAACGTAAATTGCAGTCAGGCAGATTATATGCAATACTCCTAGTCCCAGGGTAACAATCAATTTGCCTCAGGGACAAGGCTTCCACTGCATTTGTAAGAGGCTAAGAGCTATGCAAACGAACTGGTGGCCACTTAAATGGACAGCAGGGGTGAAGCCAGTCTCCCAGTCATTCGTAGCAATACCATCAATTCAAAGCGTGCTCCAGCCGTAACACGAAGTTTGTGATTCAATTCGTACATACACTCAAAAATTGCAACGCAACTAGAACCCAAAACGAGCTCCACCCGGTGGATCTAACAGCACCGACAGCCAAACCGGCGGAGCCCGGGGCCGACGATGGCCGGAACCCGGGCGGTGGATGAAGAAGTGGGGGAGGGACGCGGCAAGGGATCTGACCTGCCAGATGTCGGCGGGGACGAGGATGATGATGGAGAGGGAGCAGAACCATGCGTATCCGACGGTGACGACAACGTAGCGCGGCACGGCGGGGCCGGCGAAGTAGCGGAGCGTGACGACGACCATGCCCAGCGTCAGGGGCAGCGATATCAGGTAGAACACCCACATCTCGCCGCCCCGACGCTCTCCGCTAATCCGCTTGGACGCCGCGGCGGCCGGAGGGAAAGGAAGAGTCGGTGGAGCCGGGCCGGCTGGGAACCGGAAGCTTCTCCGTGTCGCAGGCGCGCGGGCGGGGAGGTGGGGCCCGGGAGATCGCGGGGCTCTTTTGTCTCCGGGGAAGTGGAGAAGCGCGCACGGCTGGGGGAAGGAGGAGGAAGGTGGAGGTGGGCCGAACACGGATCTCGTTCGGCGGAGTTTGGAAATGTCGGTCCGAGGGGAGTACTGACACGCTCCAAGGTTGCAGCATGTTCGTTTGGGCTGTGGCCTCTAGTAAATGATCGTAAATTTTTTTAACTGAAATAGTATTTTTCTCTCACATAAATCAGCTAGCAGTACTTCTTTACGAATCAGCAACGAAACGAATCAGCCAACCGAATAGGCTTTGTTTGTTCGTGGATTTGAAAATCATCCTATGAATCACATTCTATTTTATATTTCAAAAAAAATGAAATGACTAGAAAGTTATTTAAATCCATTCCAAATTTGTGGTGTGGCTAACCATAAAATATGTTTCTTAGAAAAAAATAAAAATAGTTAATTGGCAATGCAAAGAATCACACGTTAGCTCAAAGAGCTCTCTAGCTGTACGCGTGCTTCCAGATCTCTCTCTGCAAAGAACAACGTCCACCTCTCTCCTTCCTCATCCCTACAGTCTACACACAAGAAACCCCTCATTTTCACACATTGCCATTATAATTTAATATCAGCCTCTATCCTAAATTATAGGTTGTTTTGCCTTTTTTAAAATAATTTTATCTAGTTTTTACTATGCATCTAGATATACGATATATCTAGATACACAGTAAAAGTTATATATATATTATCCAGCTACAATATTTGATAGCTACCCACCCCGGTGTGTTAAATACCCGCCTGGACCACGGGTACTCAAAATGGAAAATAGTCTCAAGAGCTGACAACTTTGCTTTACTAGGCTCACAAGGACGCCCACACGTTTCTATGTGATGCTCTCTTATTTTGTTTCGTAGGTAGCGGTCCCCTTGTATGCACCATCCGTCTGCTCAAAGCCGTCTGAACCATTGCTTGGAATAGAACAGTCTGACATAGCAACTACATATGTACTATGATGCCAGATCAAGAGCAAACGGCTGGCCGTCCGATCCCACAACCCCAACACGTGTCAAGCATCTATCATAGGGGTAGTCACCACACCCGGGTTGCTAGCTACCACCCGTTGTAGGAAATCCACACTCATATATATATATATATATATATATATATATATATATATATATATATATATATATATATATATATATATATATATATATATATATATATATATATATATATATAACGATCTATAAATTAAACGGAGGGAGTAAATATAAACTAAAGCATAATTGATAATACAAAACGTGAAAAAAAAAGAACATGAAATTATCTCTAGGCATTCAGAACAATCCAACTATTCAAGGGTGGAGCCTGCACATTTTTATGCTATCACCATAACAGCAATGATGTTTTTGTGCTTTTCTTTGCAAAATAGTGTTTATAAATGAAGATTCGTCATGGTTTAATGAAGGTGGTAAGTGGTATCAATAACTTTTGAACCTGGATCTACCCCTACAACTATTATCTTTCAAAATATCATAGGTTCAACAATATTTGCTAACCATTGTTGCGGTAAAAATAGAAATCATTATCTCCCAAGTCTTAGCAAGCATTTGTATTAGGAGTCGCCGCCCTGGAAACGTCACCACCACCACAGTCTCCATCTAGGCCCCTCTCCTTCCTCTTTGCTAAGTGAGGGGAGGTGGCAAGAAGGGGAGGGGACAAATATCTCTTTTACACCAAATTTCTAATCTAGTTTGCTTAAAGTTTACTCAAAATAAATCTACTCATGAAATCAAATGATTTTCAGTTCAAAACTTGTTAGTTGTGATGACCACAAGATTACCGTTGTTGGCGTCGATTTCATCAGTAGGAGGGCAATTTGTGGTCTACAAGAGAAGGGGTGCTCCTGGGCACCCCCATACAGGCAGTAAATCCAGCTATCGTGGATTCGTAACCACGACTAGTGATTAGTGGTCGATGTGTGGGACTTAGATGGTTAACACTCAAGACACAAAGAAGATTTATCTTGGTTCGAGCATGAAGCCCTACGTCTAGCAAAGAATTCTTCTCGTGAGAATGCTAGGGCGAGTTCCTACACTACAAGAAAGCCCCTCTCTACCTACGCTTTATTTGTAGGTTAGATACTTTCATTTCATCTCTACTGAAGTATAGACACGCTTTACTAAAGTGTGTCTGGAGCGTCTCCTTTACAATCGAGAGAGGAAGTAAGAGAGCGTATCTCGAGTTCTGATCTAGGGTTTTGGAAATGAGTTTGATCCCCCACTAAGGGTTCCCTTGATTGTCCTTATTCCGCCTATCCGAAGGGCAAGGGCGTGCAAAGTTTGGGGTTCTCTCAGCTTCCTTAATCTCTAAGGGAGCACTAAAGGTTCGTTGTCCACCCCTCCAAACCTCATCGCAAGTCGGTAGCCCTCTAGACAATGGCCAAGCTCCATCTCGCCGTTGTACTTGTCGACATGCCTCGGCGGTCGGAACTAGTTAGGATAGTGTCGGAGGAATGTGTGGCGCACAAACCCACAAATCCATAAATTTGTGGTGTCCAATGGCCTAAATCAAGAAGTCGAATGTGCGGCGCACGAGACCAACTTTTCTTGATGCCATGGGGACGAATTTATCTCTTTGTTTCGCGTTGAAGGATCCACTACGAGTAATTAGAACATACAAGTATACATGATCCAGCCACCAAGGTTCACAATTCTCGTTGTTACATGCCATTTTAAATGGAAAACAAATATTTCAGACAACGTGTTACAGCAAGAAAGCAGATATTGAAACTAGCTAAAAGTTGAAACCACTTCTTATAAAGCCCTTGATTGAATTGATCTTGTTACAAAGCCAGGCTGGTCAGCAGTCAGCACGATGTCAGTTTGCTGCCAACGGCGGAGTGAGATGCTTATGGTCCTTGATCAATCCCAACGGTAACCAGATCAGGACCGCAGGGGTTCTTGCAGTCAGTCTCTATGGAGCAACGTGCAAGTGCCGATCATGTGCTCCATGAATTTGCTGAAGTTCCCGGTTGGCGACGCACGCGGCTCACGGCTGTCGTCGCCGCTGCTCGTTGGCCTCGTTGGTCTCACGCGCCATCTTGTGCTCTAAACGCACCCTCCCCTGGGCGAGCTCCTGCAGTCTCTGGGCAGCGCGGGCGGGATCCTGACGCCTCCTTGCTTCGTCGACGGCCTCCGCATCTTTCGTCCTCAGCCTATCCACGATGGCCTCCAAAGCGAAGGCAGTGTGATCGCCGCCGTGCTCCAGCAACTGTCGCATATGATTCCATCTGACGTGATACATCTTGGCGAGGTATCCTCGGATCTCGGGCCTCGGGAAGAGCTCAACCAGGGAAGCCCTGGCACCGTTCAGGCGTTCGCGTTCATCCTTCACCTCCTCCGCGCGCTTCAACGTAGCATCCAGCAACGAGTAGCCGGTCTCGAACTCCCAGGCCTCCCTGAACCTCTTCACCTCTCTGACGATGGCGTCAGGTGCCGGCGCCGGCGCCGCGGCCACACGGACAGAGCCTCCCGCCTCGCCGCCTATAAGAGCGTGCCGGCTCATGCTGTCGTCCGCACGAGGTTTCTTGGCCCTGCTCGGCCTACTGCTCTTGCCGTCGTGCGCGACTGAAACGGCGCACAAGGCGGGCTTGCGTTCCTGCAACGAGCCGTCGTACTCGTACTCGTACATGCGAGGTATCTTGGCCCTGTTCGGCCTGCTGCTCTTGCCGTCGTCCGCGACTGAAACGGCGCACGCGGCGGGCTTGCGTTCCGGCCACGAGCCGTCGTGCTCGTGCTCGTACATGCGAGGTCTCCTCGCCCTGCTCGGCCTGCTGCTCCCGGCTGCGCCCGTGTCAGCGAAACAGGCGGGCGCGGGCGTCGGGCCGACGTCGACGACGCGGGGTTTCTTGGCCCGGCTCGGCCGGCTGCTCTCGGGTGCATCTGCGCCAGCGTAAGAGGGGTGCTTGCGTTCCGGCCTCGGCCGAAGCTCTTCCTGCTCCGCCTTTGCGCTCGCGCGAGATGGCGGCGGCAGGCCGTATTTCGTTGGCAGGAAGCCGGCCAAACCCCGGAGCAGGTCGTCGTGCTTCTTGCCGAGGAGTTCTTTGAACTCTTGGTAAACTCGGTGAGCGTCGAGGCTTTGTTCCAAGTCGACGCTGTACAGCTTTGCGATAAACAGATCGTAGTTCGCCGGGCCCAACGCCTTTTCTGCCCGTTTTAAGAGATGCAAACCTTGACGCACCGGGTCGACCAAGGCATAGAACCGGGCAACGAGATGAGGATGGCCCCGGAGGAGATGCACCGCTCGGGCCGAGACGCGCTCGTCGTCGATGATCTCGGGCTTGCCGAAGTCCGCGAAGAGGGCGAATAACGCATCTCTGTTACCAGGATCATACGCCAAATGGTCATGGATCTCTTGCAAGAAGTCGATGAGATCGTCCGTGATCCCCTGCGGTGGGAACGTCTCCGGCGGCTGCGCCATGGCTGCTTCCTCTGTTCTGCAGCTCTGCTCTGCCAGCGGCGCCGGAACCGGAACAAGGAGGTCGTTTCTCTACGGTGCGTGTCGTGTTGCTCCCGGTATCTATCTATCCTACCTTATATTATTATGTTATTATAGAGAAGACGAAATAAAACAAAAGAGAACGTGTCCGATTACAAGAGGTAGGTATAGGAAGTAAAATAAACAACAGACCGTGTGCATTAGAGAGTCCACCGGACTTGACATGAAAAAAAAAAAGATAACTCTCAACCGAGTGATTTTGATGCATTCTTCGACCGAATTCTGGCCCGTTGGATCTTACACGTGTCGGCATTTACTCGGGCTCCTTCGGCGCTCCTCTGCCACCGCCCCAAGGCCGCTCCTCTGTTCAGGCGGGCGCACGCTCCTTTGTCGCTCCTTTGCTGCCGCCGTCGCCTCGACACGGATGTCCCTGGCGGGTAGGCCGCCGCCGCTGCCCCGGTGCGGACGCGGGTGGAGCGTCCCCGGTGGGCGTCCCCGGTGCGGGCGCTACCGTCCTCTGCTTTCTGTCCCTTTTCTGCTGCTGGAAGACGAGATGTGCTCTCGGGTGTCTATTCTTCTTTGCTCTCTCTCCGTTCTTCTATTTATAAATTTGTATATTTGTGAACAATTTGACGATATTTGTGAATAATTTGGCATATATTTCTCTGATATCTAGAATCCATAGAAAAAAATTTGTAATTTTTTTTTAAATTTGGCTTATATTTGTCTGAGATCTTAGGTTATTCTCAAATTACACCACTCTGTCCTATATATTACAGTAATTACACCGAAGAAATCAGTGTAAATATAGTAATAGAAGAGTGTAAATATAGCTAGATGATGGTGTAAGTATATAAAAAAATTCAGTTAACAGGAAGAGCCAAATCAACTGAATGTCACCAGACAGATCCCAGCAAAATCGCCAGAGTACGTTTGCTTATTTCACAAGACGATGGAAAGAGAAGTATGAGTTCAGATAAAAAAAAGAGAAAATCTAGTTTGGCAGCCTCATGCTGGCACTTTGACTTCTATTTGGAAATATCTACTCGACGTTGACTTGGAACACGTCCTTGCGCTGCTCCTCCTTCACCTTGGGCACGACCACCTTGAGCACGCCATTTTTCATCTCCGCCTTGATCTTGTCCATCCTGTAAACCTCTGGCGCGAGCTCGATGCGACCGCTGTATCTCGGAGGCGGTACGTCCTCGTCGTCGCCGGACTCCTTCTCGCCCTCGCCCTTGATCACCAGGCTGTTCTGCTCCGCCCACACCTTGACGTGTTCCTTCCCCAGGCCCGGCATGTCCACCCTCAGGTGCAGCGCCTCCTCGTCCTCCTTCGCGTTCCAGCCACGGCGCACCGCACCGGCACGGCCTGGCGCCGCCACCGCGAAATCGTCCATCAGGCTCAACAGGCGGCCGAGGCTCTGCGGCGCACTGAATGGATCACGGAAAATATCTGGACAGGGATGAAGTCAGCACAGCCATTTCAAATATACGGAGTTCCATCATCTCATTTGAGAGAACGAAGCAAAGCAAATGAGTCTGGCATGGCACGAAGATGACGACTACCTGAGAACAGGCTGGGCACGGCGTAGTCTCGGCCGCCGCGCCGGCTCTCGTACTCGCGGACGCTGTCGTCTTCCGACTCGCCCCCCTCGTAACGTCGGAGCTGAGGGCCGGTGTTGTACCCGCGGAGGCCGCCGGCGACTGCCACCGGCCTGAGGGCGGAGCCAGCCCCGGGCGCTGATGACTCGGCAAGGAGCTTCTCCAGCGCGCGGACTAGCGGGACGGCCCTCCTGGAAGCGACAGTGGAAGCCATGACACCCCCCCTCTTGGCCTCTTCCTCCCTGGGTGGCTGGGTTGATCTGCTTTCTCCCTCGCTGATGTTCGTGGATTCTTGTGGTGCGAATGCCGTAGGAAAGTGGACGAAGGTTTATACAGCGGCGTGGCTTGGGGAAGAATTCAGAAGGTTCAGGAAGGACCTGCGGTGGCCGAACAATCCAGAAGCCACGCGAGCCGCGAGACAATGTCGATGCTGCTCCGCTCGTCAGAATGGGCCCACCTGATACTGGATAAACGGCAAAGATCAACAGACCACTATCATCATCATCAATCATCATCGAAATCCCATAAGGCCCATCAAACTTTCAGCCCATTAGAGGCCCACAACCTCTCTCCGTCCGATCCCTTGGCGGCGGTTCCTTTCCTCACCAAGACAGCAAACCCGCACCTGCCGCAAGCCCGCAACTGAATCGGGTCAGATCGGTCCATCGTGGAGGCGAGGGAGCTCACGCGGCGCGATGGACGAGGAGGAGCACGAGGTTTACGGCCAGGAGATCCCGGAGGACGGAGACATGGACGGCGCCGACGTCGATATGGCCGCCGCCGGGGACGACGCGGCGAAGGTACCACCTCTGGATCCATGTGTCTAACGCTATACCCTAGCCCTAGGTCCTTGCGGGTTGTTGAGTCCCTTGGGTTGCGTGCAGCTGCAGGAGCTCGACGAGATGAAGCGCAGGCTGAAGGAGATGGAGGAGGAGGCCGCCGCCCTCCGCGATATGCAGGCCAAGGTCGCCAAGGAGATGCAAGGTTGTCTTCCTATGTGCTCGCCCACCTTGCCTTTTCGATACTTGGTACCTTTTTGTGGTGCGTTTAGGCTTCATTAGAGCGGTTCGATATATTATATACCTGTGACGATCTGTGTGTACAAGAAGCTTTAAGACTGTTCGAGCGAGCTAAGTTCAGCGTCTGTAACTACGGCCGAATTTGTTATTTGGTTAGCTTGGTAAAATTGCGAGATTGTGACAAATCCTATGTCTGTTCACTTAATTTTTTAACCTGTTCAGCGTTTGTTTAGTATGTGATCATGCCATACATATTTTCTACACACCTTGAATTCTTGATTTAATTTGCTTACATGCTGTACATGTAACTTAGATTTTTTGTTTTCTGATCACAGAGCAGTTAGATTCGAATTTGACATAGATTTTAGATGTCCTTTCATATTCTGTTGCTGAGGCTCTTTCCTTATGCAAGACCAGGAACTCGCTAAGAAGCTTTTGTGATAAAATTTATATTTCTCATGTATGCCTACCCCTTGTTGTCATACTCGTCCTTAGGCCTCCTATATTTTCTATCCTATTTTTGGTGTTTCTGTCTTATTGGTAGTCCACTTGTATCATTCATATCTTTATTCACTGATCCCCACTATGGCAAATCGACAATCCCTCTGCTATTGCTTACTACATAGTACATACTCCAGATAATAACACTAACCATGGATTCATCATTCATGTACATTCAATGGAACTAGTTCTTTTACTAAAATGTTGAATTCATTCTTCTGAGTAGTTGCGTACTTTGTTCCGTGGGTTGATTTTATTATGTCTTGGGTATTGTTTGGTGGTTTTAAATGAAAAGTTCTTCCGTGCAGAGTATGGACATCTTGTGTATGTAGGGATTTCCTTCTGGTGATCTATATTTATGTTGATCAAATTGATACTCGCTTAAAAATACATGTCATTTTTTGGACATGACATGCTCGACCATTATTTTCTGCCATACTATGAAATTAGTAAAGTTTTTAAGACTAATCTACATTTTTTATATTCATGCTTCTGAACTAAATTTTATAAATAATGATTGTCAAAGTTTCAAATGTTTGGCCAAGTATTTGTGATCAGAGGGACTAGTACCTCTTATGTGTGCATGTATCCCATGTTTCAACATAGTGTATATCCGAAAGGAGAATTCAAATATGATGAGGCTTCCAGATTTTGTTTTATGCCTTACTTCATTTGTGTCTTCTGGTGGATATGCTGGTCCAACATAAGTACATGAATTGATTTGGTCAACGGTTTACTTTAATTTTAGTTTTCTTGTTTAGTTCAAGATGCAATGTTTCTTGACATAATCGCTCTTCTGTTTTGCAGGAGGTGACCTTAGTGCATCTACAGCTGAGGCGAAGGAGCAGGTGGATGCCCGCTCTGTCTATGTTGGAAATGTAAGAATTTAAAATCTCTCTTATCTCCCTCTCTTTATTGTGAGTATATGCATCCAATGCGTATTAGCGTGAATATGTTATGTCACTGTTAAATTTCTATATAACACATATTTTTGTTATTCAACGTGTATGAAGCACGGAGTATTAAACATGGATATATCTATTATGTAATGGCACATACATATTGCCTAGTAGCTAATGGATATCTCATTGGCACTTGCTTAGTTATGAATTATTTCTCTCAAAAAGCCAACTACCTTGCTACTTCCCTTCTGAAATTCTATGGTTGGTGCTACTGAAGAATGTTTTAGTGCTGGATGTCTTTACTGGCAGACAGGATTATCAAAGCTTGTTCCTAATCTTGATGTTGCCTCCTTGCCCCCATTCTCGATGTCGCTCCTCAGAATGCATCACGCTGCTATTATGAAATGCTTTATGTGTGTTTATCATCATCCTTTGCTATCAAAACTACTTTGATCAGTATTTATGGTGTTTCATTTTATTGTTTTCGTGCTTGAATTAAGTAATGGTGATGGTCGCAGGGCTAGTGATTTTGAGCAAGCCTTTCAAATTGACTAATGGGCACCTTTGTCATGTTTTAGAGTTAGCATAGAATGAAAAGAAAAGAAAAAAGAAAAAAAGGATAGAAGTATCTCTGAAAAAATATTAAAAAAGTGCATGGAAAAAAGAAAAGAAAAAAAAGGAAAGAGTAAAAAGGTATAAGATAGATATTATAGGTTAGATGACCTCCCTGGCGAAGCAAAAGAAGGATGGCACTTTTTGACTGGAGCCGCCAGCTGGCATGGCGGAATATGATGTGGTTCGCAGCTGCTGGTCCACTGATATCACCGGAGTGGTGCATAAGTATGACATGTAAGTGTAACAGTAGGAAACCTTAATCTTGACTCTATTCTTTGCTGTTTCTGAACTTGTGCTCTGGCTATCTTCCTACCTTTGTCTTTTTATTCTATGTTTCACCTAACAGTTGTTTTTTTATTGGATAATATAGTGATGACTTCTTTCTCTTACTAACATGAGAATAAATGCTGCCTTGTATTTTGGTGCATACGAGTGAATGCAGATTCACTAAAAAATAGCAACGGTGTTATGAAAATTGTTTTGCACATCCTTGATGGTGTTAATAAACGCCGCCTGATATTTTGGTGCATGCTAGTGACATGCAGATTTACTGTAGAAATTAGCTGAAATATGAACAGTTCTGGATGCTAAAACGAAAAAAAGGACTATGATGGATCCTTGTTCCCATGGCATTCTTGCATTAGTCTGAAATTGCAAAAAGACCAGTGCAAAGTTTTAGGCTCCTGGTATGATACTCCCTCTAGTCACAAGATACATTTGACTTTGCACGGTCTTCAATGTGTATCTTTGACCACTGATTACTTCTAGAATATATTCTTGAAGTTTTTCAAATATAAGAGATTTTGAAAGTATTTTGAACACAAATCGACACACATAACTGAACAGTTGTGTTTGGGAACTAGGGAAGTATCGGAATCTGCTTGGTTTGGGAGAACGCATTCTGCTTCTCTCACTTGTTTTATTCTCCTTTTCTTAATGAAATGACTCACAGCTCTGCTGCACAGTTTTTGAGAAAAAAAATTGATACATATAACTGACATGCTTCCGGACTAATGTATGTAGTTATTGATGTTTGTATTTTTTAATGTTTGATCAAATCTTGTCCTAAACGTCAAGTTTTTGTGACCTGAATTATTGAGTATTGATTTTTTTTTGTATTTACTGTTGACTCTCGTATCTCCAACATACCCCTTTCTATGTTGTTTGTTTTATATATTAGTCAACTTGGCCTGCCAGTTCTCTCCAATATCCCTTTGTGGTGACATTTGCCTTGTATAGTACATATTGACCTGCAAAAATTGGTACTTGATTTCCCTCTAAATGGCACCTAGACCTAAGCTTCGATACCATTTAAATGCTACTGTGGTCACTGCTTAAGTGATGGTTTTCTTGATGTATACAAGACTGGCATCAACTATCAATTACTCCACTCAGTTGCATTTTGTGTTGTAGACCTTTTTCACCTGGGTGCTTAGTTTACCTAGTGTGTTGGTTTAATGGTATAACACTTGGTTTGTGGCCTTACATTTCTGTTCTCCATTTGGCAGTCCGCACTAAGTTAACATCATTTTAACTGATATACAATCGTATACTGCAGGTTGATTATGCTTGCACCCCAGAAGAAGTGCAGCAGCATTTCCAAGCATGTGGAACTGTCAACAGGGTGACAATCTTGACTGACAAGTTTGGGCAGCCAAAAGGTTTTGCTTATGTTGAATTTCTGGAACAAGAAGCTGTCCAGGAAGCTCTTAACTTGAATGAATCTGAATTGCATGGTCGCCAGATTAAGGTGCAGAAAGTTTTGGCAGAGGCTCAATGTGATCTCATGAGATTAAAAAAAAACGTTTCTCAACTGTTTTACCTTTTTTGCTATGTGCTCGACAGGTTGCGCCGAAGAGGACTAATGTTCCTGGGATGAAGCAGCGTCCACCACGTGGGTATAATCCCTACCATGGCTACCCCTATAGATCATACGGAGCACCTTACTTCCCCCCATATGGTTATGGGTAAGTCTTGTGGTGTGCTATTACAATGTGGATTTCCAGTTTTCTTTTCTAACATTACCTTTTATGGTTTTGCAGGAGGGCTCCCAGATTCCGCCGCCCTATGCGCTACAGACCTTACTTCTGAAGTTTGTGGTAGTGAAGTTCAATGCAAAACCAGCCATGGTCACTGCTCAGTCCCGGGAATAATTAAACCTGCTGCTGTATCGTTTGCACTATTTGATAATAGACATTGTTGGCTCAACGCTCCTGTATCAGTTGCCTTTCCTGACCTCTGTATTAAGTGCCGTCATAAGCGACATGTGGTATTGGCTTGTAATACAGGACGTAGTAACAACGCAATATATCCCCGTGCTTTCCCAGTGTTACCATTGTTTGCATTTTCTATCGTTCTTGATTATGACGGTTCTATACAGCTCTTACCGAATGAGATGCAGTGACAGTGGCAACTGACAAGCTCTGCGTCGATCTGTTAGGCATGTTTTTTGAGTGGGATTTGTTATATGAAGGGAAAGCATCGCATGCAGTGACAGTTCGGTTACAGTGGATTCTCCTGCAGTTACAGCCGTAACAGCATCAGCGTCCACAATCATAAATGTGTCTGTTGAAGTGTTGAACATATTCTGGTGTCGGATTCCGAGTTCCAAGCACATCCTTCGGTGATGCGTCAAGGCCTCAGGCCTTAACTAATCAGTCCACTTGTTATACCAGAATGCCAGACTAAGAGCAACTCGAACAGAGTTATAAAAATAGATGTCTAAACTCATGATTTAGCCCACCTTTAAAATAGAAACCCCAGCAAAAAAAAAAAAAAAAAACTCCAACAACTTTTCCATTTGGGTGAGGCGATTAGCTAGCGGCACATGCAAGCTATATCTAGCATGCGAGAATTCCAGGATAGATGACTTACTATTTTAGAAAGCGAGATACAATAGCTGTTGGACTCTCTTTTTTCCTCTAAAATATTTAAATATAGATTACACAACATGAATAACTCTTCTGTTGGAGTTGCTCTAAGCTTACAAATACAAATCAAAAGCCGAACTAATAATCAGTCTCCCTTTACCAGACTGTTTTCCCGTGGGCAAAGCTGATCCATTGTTACCGCAGGGCCGACATACTCCCTCTCTCCCTAAATATCTATTGTTTTCGCTTTCAAAAAATAACTTTGACTATTTATATATTAAAAAAATATTAATTTTTATGGTACATAATTAGTATCATTGAAAATATCTTTGAATCTAATTTTTTAATAAATTTATTTGAAGATATAAATCTTGTACACATCATATTATATACTCTTATAAAGCTAAACCTCACTAGAGATTTCTCTCAACATGGAAGTTATCCACGTCAATAATCCACTTGAACTTGCAATTATAGCCGACTAGCACATATAATTATGATGGTTATCGCCTCATCCACTAATATGCATTTAGTTGTCCACATCGATGTGTCAAACCATTCATCAAAATTAATTTAAGATAGTTTCATTCGTATAACTATAAATATAAATAGTATAATTTTTTTTAAATTATCTGAAAAATTCTCGCAGCAACGCGTAGGGTTTTCTCCTAGTTTTTTACAAATCAAAGTCAAACTTGCCGCACGTACACTAACGACGACACTTATTTAGGGAAAGAGGGAGTAAGGCCCTGTTTGGTTCACCCCTCCAAACTTTAGTCACTTTTATTCAATAAAATGTCAAACACCCCCACTAAAGTTTAGGGGCTTTTAGTCACCAAGGGATAGCTAAAAGTGACTAAAGTGTATATGGGACAGCTGCTTTAGTGGTCTATAGTCACTATAATCAAATAGAAAGTCACTAAACTTTAGAGGGGCAGCCTGTTCGCTTGGTCGTAAACGATCGTGGAGTATAAGCTAGAACAATATTTTTTTCTCACATCAAAGTAGCCAGCAATAATAATCCACGATCGTTTCAGCCGAAACGAACAGACCCGAGGGTGGACCTAAACAGACCCTAGGCCTCCGAAATAAACTAGTACTACGTACGGAGTACGTACCAAATACCCCCACACGCCCTTTTGCCCATCATTCCAACACACAGAATATTGCAGACGGCCTCTGATTGCTCTCATGATGCTGCTGATGCCAATGAGAGTTACAGTAGTAGAGCACAGCGATGGTTACAGGGGCAGCAACTACTCCTACATGCTATTGTCAACCACAAGTCCCAACAGAGAATCTTGCAAAGTTAATAAAGCTAGGGGACAAACAAAGGCATGGCAGGTGAGGTGAGGACACATGGAAAACACAAAAACGAAAGTGAAAAGAGCATGGCTTGGAATGGCAAGAGTACAGACATCCTATTCAGAAATCCTCATTAACAATCCTGATGCCGTTGTCAATTGCGGATTTCCAAAAAGTTTATGCTTTCCTATCGTTTTGAGACCGCACTAATCAAGAAAGATCTCGGGCACTGGGCCACACAGCCACAGCAAAGTGTAGTGCTGTACAAGTAGGAGTATTTGCCAAAAACGTGTATGTACTGTAGTACAGTACAGTGTCCCCACAGCCGTCTTTTCTATTCAGATCAAAGTCCTTGTCTTTTTGGTTTTCACTGCGCCTCTAGCTCTTCGACTCGAGCATTAAAATGAAAGAGGAAAGAAAATGATCAGCTCAAGTTTATTATAGATAGATGTTCATTTACGAATATAGAGGTTCATATACATGGCCCCCTTTCTTCATTTGTTTGTGTGGATCTATGAGCAGTGCAACCCGCTGCAAAAGAACCATTCCTGATACACAGGTTCCTACGTACACCAGCCGCGTGATGTCAAGTAGGCAAATCCTGGCCAAGCGATCTCTGTAGATTAAAAAATAGGCTGCACCTTGTCCCTGCCCGCATGGGAATTGGGAAAAAAAAAACCCGTCAGAATCTAGCGTGCAGCAGCAGCAGCGCCAAGGCTCTCGCAGAGGTGCAGGCGTGCAGCGGCACGGCAGGCAGCGAGAGGGCGGGGCTAACTTGTCTTGCAAGAGACAATCGGCTTGGCAGATGCCAGTGCCATTGCCAGCCACGGTCGGACGGACGGACGGACGCCACCCAGGCTAGTAGGCCTACTAGGCACCCATCGATTCCCATTCCCTACCGATTCTGAGAAAAGATCCCGCTTTGTCACATGGATTCGGGGCAAAATCTTGGGATCAGCCAGCCAGACGCCGTGGTCCGGTCCGGTCCAAAAGCGGGGTAGCTTGCCTTAGCTGTTTGCGTTGCGTGTGCCCGGGGTCTGCCCTGCCCTGCAGCTCCTCCGCTGGCCGCTGCATTGACATGTGCTGGATGCCTGAGTGATGTGCGTCTCAAAGCGAGCGGGGCACTCTTCTCCGCTGCGGTGTCCAGTGTCCCTCGCTTGCGCCTGCGGCGCAGCACGTCGATCCTGTCCAGTACAATACCCCTATCCTACGTGAGGCCTCAGGCCACGCCATGCCGTCTTTTGCACTGCATTGATATTGTCGATACGATACAACTCATCAGGATACCCTTGCGCTGCCATATTTGCCTGACATTGATGAACTCATCAGTAGACACGATACAAATATCAGCGTGCGTGTGTAGTTTCTTTTCTCTAGGACTAGACGACTAGCCGACTAGGATGGGGATTGTTAGACAGTAGATATACGGCCCATGGGCCTGCCCCTAGTGGCTCCCCTTGTGGTCTATATATGTACACTGAATATGTCTATTGATGGTCAATCCGAGTATTATACAACCCTAATACTCTCTCATGGTATCACGGATCGGTTCTCGATCTCGCTTCCGCTAGGAGCCGCCGCCGCAGCGACTCTCGCCGGTGCACATCGCGCCGCCGCTGAGAGTCCCTCGCCGGCTCCCCCTCTCCCTACCCTACCTCTCCCATGGCCGACGACGACGCGCTGACGGAGGAGGAGCGCGTGGCGCGCGCCGCCGCCGCCGCCGCCAAGGCTGCGGCCGATCGCGAGGCGGCCCTCGACGCGCTCGAGGCCAAGCACGCCGCGGTCCACGCCCAAGCCCTCGCCGTCGTCAACATCAAGGTGCTGATCCCCATCACCCTCGATCGCGTCACCAACAACTACGATCGGTGGCGCAAAGTCTTCCTCGTCGTCCTCGGCAAGTACGCGCTGACGGATCACGTCCTCTCCGATGAGGCCTACCCCACGCGATCCGCATGGGCGCAGATGGACTGCACCGTGCTGTCGTGGATCTACGTCCACCATCAACGCCGATCTACGGCGCAGCAGTCATGCTCAAGGAGCCCTCGCTCGCGCCGCTGAAAGCCCTCGACGACGAATTCCTAGGGCGGCGTGAATCACGCGCCTCCTCCTCTCCGCCGAAGTTCCGCAACTTCAAGCGAGCGCCCTCAACATCACCGACTATCGCCGTCGGGTTGGAGACGATGGCGGCGCCCTCGCTGAAGTTCGGCGATCCGTCGGCGACCGGACGCCGGTGATGACGCTGCGATCCGCGGCCTCAATGGCACCTTCCGTCATATGATGTCGCATTCGAAACTCCGGCGCCCTTTCCCCACCTTCAACGAGGCGCTGAACCTTCTCCTTCTCGAGGAGGTTGATCTCAGGACGCGGCTACCGACGATCCGCTCTCCTCTCCGCGCTCTCTACACCTCTCCGGCGGCGGCGCTTCGCAGCAGCCTCCCGGCGGCAATCGGCGGCGGCGGTGCGCGCTTCTTCGCGCAGCGGCAACGACGGCAACGCAACAACAACAACAACGCCGTGGCAAGAACAAGAGCGGCAACGGCGGCGGCGGCGGCAACGGCGGGCATGGCAGCCCTAGCGCCGGCGGTGCGGGCGGCGGCCCAGTCGGGCGGCTTTCCGCCAATGCCCTCGGCTGTCTCCTCCACCACCATTAAACCCCATCCCCAACCCGGGGTGGGGTGGTTCGGTTCGATTACGGCCGTTCCCCTCCTGCCGGCGCCATCTATCGTCTGCAATAAAGAATAGCTTCGCCTTCCACGCTGCAGCCAGAAGAAATTCGCTTTACGCCGCAAGATGCTGCGGAGTAGCGCGCCGAAGCGTCCCACCCGCTTTCTTGCTATGGAAGCGCGTGCCTTCTTCGCCCATGGCGCAGCGGCGGCGGCGCCGCCGGGACCCCATGGTCGGCGGATCGTGGAATCAAGGCTCCCTCATCGACAACTTCAAAGACCATGTCGCCGAACGTGCCCTCTCCTTCAAACGAGTGGTACATCGACTCGGTACCGGTTCACACATGGCAAACAACGCTGGTATACTCACCTCCTCCTATCCCTCATCCTCTTATCCTTCATCGATTATTGTCGGTAACGGTGCGTCCCTCCCCGTTACTTCCGTCGGGTCCTCCTCTTTTGTCACACCGCGTCGGTCACTAGTTCTTTCTAATGTTCTTGTTGCTCCTGGCATTATTAAGAATCTAATTTCCGTTCGTCGTTTTACCATTGATAACAATTGTTCCATTGAGTTTGATCCGTTCGGACTTTCTGTGAAGGATCTTCAAACACGGAGCGTGATCGCCAGATGTAACAGTTCGGGTGACCTCTACCCATTCTTTGTTGCACCTGCCACCAGCACCACTGCCCTCGCCGCCTCTACATCCACGTCTACCCTATGGCATCGCCGACTAGGTCACCTAGGGTCTGATGCTTTGTCCAAGCTTATTAGTTCCAATGTCATTTCATGTAATAAGTGCACGACTGAACCTTTATGTCATGCTTGTCAATTAGGTCGTCATGTACGGCTTCCTTTTAGCTTGTCATCCAGTCGTGCGTCCAAACCTTTTGATCTTATTCATTGTGATCTTTGGACATCTCCTATTTTGAGTGCTTCGGGTTATAAATACTATCTTGTTATTTTAGATGATTGCACTCACTATGCTTGGACATTTCCCTTACGCCTCAAATCTGACACATTTGAGCTGTTGTCCCGATTTTTCGCCTTTGCACGCACTCAGTTTAGCGCCTACATCAAGGCTGTCCAAGTCGGTCGACAACGGCCATGAAGTTCGACAACTCCTCGGCCCGCTCCTTCCTCCTCACCCATGGCGCCACTCTCCGCATGTCGTCGTGCCCCTACACATCCCAACAAAACGGTCGTGCGAAAGCGCGTTCTTGAACGATCAATAATATTATTCGTTCTCTTCTTTTTTTCGAGCTAGCTTACCTCCCGCTTTCTCGGGTGGACGCTCTCCATACCTCCACATATCTTCTCAACCGTCACCCCACAAAAACCTTAGCTGGCCGCACACCTTACCTCGCGCTCTATGGCACTTCCCCGTCCTACGATCATCTCCGTGTGTTTGGGTGTGCTTGTTATCCGAACTTGTCTTCCATTGTTTGAAAACAAGTTCTCACCTCGCCCACTCTCTTTGTGTTTTTCTCGGGTATTCCGAGGATCATAAAGGTTATAGGTGTCTTGATCTTCACTCAAATAGGATCATTGTGTCTAGACATGTCATCTTCGATGAGTCCTCCTTTCCATTCGCCAACATGTCTACATCTCCACTTGATCCTAACACCCTAACCTTTTTGAGCGATGAGGATACTGTCACTTTGCCCATCGGGCCTAGTGTCGCTGCTGCAGGTACCCCGACCGTCGCAGGTGATGCTCCCGGCGCTGCTGCCCCTGCGGATACACCGTCCCAGTGCTGCCGCCATGGCGCCCGGGCACTCCGGCGCCTCACGGCCGCCACACGCGCAGCACTCCGGCGCCTCACACGGCGCCCACGCCGCCCCAGCTAGCCCCGGTTCTGCTGCCCCTGGGGATTCGCCGCCCCAGGTTGCTGCCAGTAGCGCCGGCGCTCCGTCTGGTACCGCTGCCCCTGCACCGCAGTTCTTTGATGGTACCCGCGCCTTCGTTTCCACCAGCGCCACTCGCCCATCACGCCGGTATAACGAGCAAACAAACATGCGCTTTTCGAGGAAGTCCGCCCGTGCAACCGGTTGATCGCCTCAACCTCGGTCTTTGCTCTGCTCTCTCTCTGTCTGCTCGTTGATGCGCACTTGTTGATCCGAATCGGCGTGCGACCATGCGATCCGGTCGGCGACGCTCTCAAGGCCAATGACACTGGACTTTGGTGCCTCGGCCTTCAAGGCGTCAACATTGTCATCGCAAGTGGGTCTTTCGACACAAGTTCAAGGCGGATGGCACACTTCGATCGCTATAAGGCTCGATGGGTTTTGCGCGGTTTTTTACTCGGCGTCCGGCGTTGATTATGATGAGACATTCAAATTGTTGTCAAGCTTCTTACTGATCCGTGTGGTTCTCGGCTGGCTCTCTCTCGCTCATGGCCTATGCACCACTTCGATGTGAAGAATGCCTTCCTTCATGGTCACCTTACAGAGACAAGTGTAATCTTTTCTCTCGACCTTCGAGGTTTGTTGATTCATCACACCCGCACCATGTCTCGCTCCTCAACCGGTCACTCTATGGGTCAAAGCAGCTCCTTGTGCTTGGCGACTCGGTTTGCCACTTTTCTCACTTCGATTGGATTTGTTGAGTCGAAGTCGGATGCCTCTTTATTCACATACTATCGAGGCAGTGAAGTGGCTTATCTCCTGCTTTATGTTGATGACATTGTGCTCACAGCTTCGTCGTCAGGTTTTCTTCACCGGATTATTTCAGCTCTTCGCCAAATTCTCCATGACCGATATGGGTCCATTGCATCACTTCTTGGGCATCTCGGTGGAGCGCCGAGGTGATTGCTGTGTTCCTCTCCCAAATACAAGATTATCTTTTGGATATTCGATGTATGGGCATGCGTGGCGCAAGCCTTGCACCACTCTGTGGAGACTCACCATAAATTGTCGGTGATGGAACACCAGCGATGATGCTACAGACTACCATGATATTGCGGAGCCTTGCGATACCTCACCTTTACTCGTCCGGATAGATATTGCCTTTGCGGTCAAAGCAGTGTGCTTGTTCATGCATGATCCCGAGAACCACATCTTGTCGCTATGAAGCGCATTCTCGAGATACTTGCAGGGAAGTCGGGATCTTGGCCTTCACCTCTCTCAGATGCACCGACACTCTTACAATACTCATACTCTTGTCGACCGGGCAGATGTCCAGACACTCGCCGCTTCGACTTACGCTTTCTTTGTATTCCTTGGCGACAATCTTATTTCATGGTCCGCCAAGCGTCGAGCAACAAAGATGTCTCGTTGAAAGTGGTGAGGCCGAGTACCGTGGTGTGGCAAATGGTGTCGCCGAGGCTTGTTGGTCGCTGCGTCGATTTGGTGAGCTTCACTGTCCTCTCCGCAGAGCCACCATCGCCTATTGTGACAACGTCGATCTTTGTTTATCTCTCCACCAATCCATTCGGCAAAGACCAACGTACTAAACATGTTGAGATTGATCTTCACTTTGTTAGTGAGCGAGTTGCCCTTGGAGAAGTTCGTGTCTTTGCATGTCCCTACCTCTTCGCAGTATGCCGACATCTTCACCAAGGGACTTCCGACATCAGTGTTTACAGAGTTTAGGTCCAGTCTTAATGTTCGCGGTGCTCCCAGTTCCGACTGTGGGGGTGTGTTAGACAGTAGATATACGGCCCATGGGCCTGCCCCTAGTGGCTCCCCTTGTGGTCTATATATGTACACTGAATATGTCTATTGATGGTCAATCCAAGTATTATACAACCCTAATACTCTCTCAGGGATGGTATCGGTGAAATCTCACCGGTGCAGCATGCTGATTTCCTTCATGTAAACACCGGAGTTTACATCTAGATTGTACAATTAGCAGTTCACTTCACATATCTGCAAGCTAGAGGAAGATGGAGTGATGTCGCAGGCACAGTACTAGAGCAGCACAGCACACATCTGCAAGCAAAGCTTGGGAACAACACACAAAGACTCACGCACGCACACAGTAGAAGCAAGAACTGCAAATGGTCAACGCAAGCGCATCAGCTCTCACGGCGACGGTGGCCAGTCGAAGCCGGCGAAGCTCTCGCTGAAGCCGCCGCCGTAGAACCTCACCTCGAGGTTCTCCAGCCCCTGCCCGTCGTCCCAGATGGCCTCGTCGTCGCTGCCGATGGCGTAGTAGTCGTCGTCGACGTCGTCCATGAACTCCCACGAGTAGATGGAGGAGTCGTCCGAGTAGTCGGAGCACTCCTCCCAGTAGCTGTTCTCGTAGCAGTCGTCGACGCGCGGGCCCAGGACGCGCAGCCCCGGGTGGCGCTCCCGCAGGAACTTGTCGTCCACGGTCCAGCAGCCGCGCAGGTCCAGGAACTTGAGGTCGCGGCACTGCCCCAGGATCTCCAGCACCGCCTCCGTCGCGATCAGCATGTACCCCATCTCCAGGTGCCGGAGCTTGGGCATGCTGCACGCGATGGCGTGCGCCTCGTCGTGCTGGCACACCTTGTCCACCAGGTCGATCGGGTGCATCACCCGCCGGAGCCCCACCAGGGACTTGCAGTGCTTGCCGAACGCCTCCAGGGCACGGGCTCCGATCTTGGTGCAGCTGCTGATGTCTAGGAAAGTGACGTTTGATAGCCGCGGCGCCACGGTTTCCACGATCGAGTCGCTGATCTCACTCCTGGGAATCTCCAAGGTCCGGAGGGCTCGTGCACTAGTAGATGATCGGCGAACACATGAACAAAATGCGGCAGGATCAGTCAGTGGAAAATCTGAAATGAATGACAGCTACTACAACAATATGCGGACCAACTGATGACTGAACCCACGCTTATGACCTGATCTGACCTGCCAATAGGCAATGGGACGTGGTTTAATTGTGAGAGTCTGATGAGTGTATGACTGTGTGCATGTGCGTGCCAGTACTTGTGTGTTGTGCGTGTACTTGCAAATCCAATAATTTGTAGGAGTATTGCGCATGGGCAGAGAATATAAGCTCAATTCGGAAACAAATGTCTAATCCTAGTTAATCATGCAAACAATTCAGAACAGTATATATCAACTGCTCAACTTCTTTAGTGAATCCATATCCTACAAGTGAGATTCAAGACTAAGGCATGCCTTGGAATGCATCATGCTGCAAGCTCCATATCTACCATTTTCCTTCTGACATAACATACTGAGAAAACGGCAGATTGAATTCATACTCTCTGCGAGAGCTGGTTTTATTTGCTCCGGCAGTCCAGCCCCAAATCTCAAAGTTTGACTAGGCCCACTTCTAGCCTCCTAATCAATCAGAATGATCTCTAAGCCAGCCTGGACAAATCAATGGACCTGAATTTGCACTTCAGAAATTCAAAATAGACAGACTTGTCCTCAGTAAATCTTCAACAAAAACCCTATCACAGCTCGCACCGCTGAGATAACCGACAGCCTGGAACGGAACCTGATGGAGAGGCTTAGAATGAACGTAGAATTCTAACTGCTGCTCTACACAAATGAGCGTAGAATTCTAATCTACTTATCTACGCAAATAAATATCACAAGAATTTTGCAGAAATGTTCACTTCGCACAGGAATGATGACAAAATCAACGGAAACACAAAAAAAAGAGAGAGCATTGTCAGATTTCACGCTTACTTGTCTCCGATGAACGAGAAGAGCGGATCGCAGGGCAGCCCGGAGACACTGATCCGGCGGCACGAGCCACCGCTGCGGCCGGCGAGTAGCTCGACCATGCGGCCGATCTGCTCCGGCTTGCTCTGCTGCTGGCTCCACTCCTCGATGTCGATCTCCTGCCAGCAGTAGGGGCCGGCGACCACCCGCCCCCAGGACTTGCACACCCGCGGCACGACGGTGAGCACCTCCTGCAGCGGCAGGTTGCGGAAGATGAGGCCCAGCGCGTCCGGCAACAGCTCCTCCCAGCACCTGTACTCCTTGCCGTCCTCGCACTCCCCCATCACTTCCCTTTCTTTTCTTGCAGCAGGCAAAGGACCGGCCTTACGAGCTATCCCATCATCCATTACGACTGAAGAAATGAATGCTTCAACTACCAAGATGAACTGCCGCAGTCCAGGCTAAAATGGGAGTGGGGAGTAGTGCTACTGCTACTTCATTTCGTATGCCAATCTTCTCTCATTTCATCAAAGCAACTGAGAAGAACAAGTCAACTGAATACAGATCTTGCAAGCGGACTGAGGCAAGCAAAACCAGAGAGAAGCGAACAATTTGAAAGATCAGAGAAAAGGAAAGACAATTCTTATCAAGCAACCTCATAAAATTTCTAATCAAAACTTCAGAAATCACGGAGGGATGCGGAGTGGTTAATTCCTTGCTCCACCAACCGAGAACCAAAACATTTTTTGTTTATTTCCGTTTCTTCCAAGGGAGTGGGGGGCTGCATACCTTGGAGATCACTCAAGAGCCAGAGATGCTAAAAGTGGCAGCCTCCCAGCAGTAAAATGGCTTTGTGTGCGCTGCGAGCAAACCCAAAGAAGGCAACCTATCCAAGAAGCACGCGAACTGATGTAAGCATCATCCAAAAGTTGGCAAAGAAAAGGAGCTTCATTAAACACTAATCCTGACTCCAATCACAGGGTACCAGGAAGAGGAAGAAGGCACAACACAGATCTAAAAAGAAGGCCTCTTGCAGCTGCAGGGATGGAAAGCGCAGCGTGCCAATTGGTGGGCATCCCCGCATACTATTTATTTCAACCCATGGCCATACCAAACAAAAGCTACGGCGGCTCCAGATATTTGTGGGGAAGAACGCAAAAGCTTCGGCCTTTTGGGCTCAAAGCTACCAAAGGGGAAGAATACCATCTTTCCCAGCATAATAATTTGCGCGCGAGCGAGAGAGAACAGCGCAAGAAACTCTGAAGCAGCTAGGAGGGAATTGCCCGCGTATTTACCGGATTGGTGGTGTGGAGACGAAGGCCCAAATTCCAATTCGGATCTGCGGGAGGCAACGCCTGATAGAGGAGGGGGAAGGGGACTGCTGCTGCGGCTGGAGCTGGACTCTCAGATAATCGAGAGGGCGACTCTGCGAGTGAGGGTGCTCGGGGCAAGAAGAAGACTGAAAGCTGTAAGTAGCTTCTTCCGTGTGTGCGTGTGTTCTCGTCCTCGACAAGGAGAACAGAACGAGGGGCGCGCGGCGCGCTGTGGATGCAGCTGCCCGGCTGCCCCCCGGCACGTTGGGATTTTTTTTGGTATAATAAAAGGTAGGCTGTTTTTCTCTTTCCACATAAATTCAGACAAGAATTCATTTACTTGCCGATATAATAAGACGGTAAAAATGTGAAGGGTAGTAGTAGTATTTAGTTCAGAGTAAAATGTAGCGGAAAGAGGGGTTTTCAGTTCAAGATTAAAAAATTATCGGCGGAGTCGTTAGGGTTAGGTAGATTTGATTGATAGTAAAAACTGGCACGTCGACGCTGCTGGACGTTAGTAATGGATGGATGGATGATGGATCTGCGAGAGCATGCGAGTAAATAAATAATAACAAAATGCTTTGGCATCCGCCGGGTTGCGGCAGCGCACAAGGTCACGTCTGTGTGCAATGGACCAATGCTTTGCCATCCGCCAGGTTGCTGCTGCTGCCATTTCAGCCGTGTGTCGCCAGCACTGTGTCGCCACAGTCACTGCGTCTGTCTGTTAATAAACGCAGAGGAGGAGTTGGCGCTACCCGGCGACGCGACGCCGCCGATGCAACGTGCAGCCAATGCTCATGGTCTCTTCTTCTCTTCCTTTATAAACGCAGTCTCGCTGTCAAGTAAGGCCTGGTTTACATCGTAAGTTTTTTCGCTCTCTCTTCATCACATTAAATTTTTGGACATATGTATGAAGTATTAAATGTAGATAAAAAAATAACTAATTACATAGTTTGATTGTAAATTACGAGACGAATCTTTTGAGCCTAGTTAGGCCATGATTGGACAATAATTGTCAAATACAAACGAAAGTGCTACAGTGTCGAATACTGATTTCTAAACGCAATCTAAACGAGGCCTTAGTTCCAAAAATTTTCACCCTAAACTATCACATCAAATCTTGCGGTACATGTATGGAGTATTAAGTATAGATGAAAAAAAACTAATTACACAGTTTAGTTGAAAATCGCGAGACGAATGTTTTAAGTCCATGATTAGCCATAAAGTGCTACAGCACTAGCCGCGCTGATGATGGATTAATTATGCTTAATAAATTCGTCTCGCAATTTCCAGACGAGCTATGTAATTAGTTTTTTTTATTAATATCCAAAAACCATTTCCGACGTCCCAAAATATCCGATGTGACATTCAACAAATTTCATTTCGCGGACTAAACGCAGCTGCAAGCCTGTAACGTCAAACTAACACTCATCTACTGTACTTACATAGCATGGAGTCTGAACACCTGAAAATCGCAGCTCTGTTCAGAACTTTCTGGGTATTGCTCCATTTTAACATGTAGGGCGTGTTTGTAAGGGTTGACGTGCAACTTCATCTGTTTGGTACCTCAGGCCCACTAGCGAGCCAGGCTCAAACCGTGCAAATCACCCTCTCTCTCATGGCTCCCAGGAAACGAGATGGACCTTCGTTTCTTCTCAGCCTGGCTCGCTGAAGCTCCTCGTGTGCTCGCGCGTGGAGATGGAATCACCTCCCGACTCCTCCTCTCTCACCCGCCGCTCCCTTCTTCTCCATGGGCGCGCGGTAAGGCGGCCTGCTGACGTGCGGGGCAGCAGGGAGGCGCCGTGGTGACAACTCGACGCGGGCCTCCAGCAGGACGTCGTGGCGGGGACGGGCGTGGCGTCGGCGAAGACACGACGGCGCCGTGACGAGCGACGCGAAGGGAACGAGGCGTGCGCCGGCACGGCGAGGCCGGGCGAACACGGATCCGGTGACGGCGGCTGCGCGGAGCAGCGCCTGCCCGCGGCTCCGGTCACGAGCAGCACCGACGGCGAGGAGGTTCGGGATGAGGTGGAAAGGCAGCAGCTGCTCAGCGCGGCGTCCAGCAAAGTTATGGTTCCCTACGCGCCTTGAGCTCGGCGCGAACATGGCGGGTCGCGGCTGCGCGGCTGGCCACTGCTGCGAGGTGGAGGCACTGTTCCTTCTCCGCGGCCGCCGCCGCCTGCCGCCTCCACGACGCAGCTCGAGGTCGACTTGCTCATCCTCGCCTCCTGCTTCTTCTTGCCCTGCTCCCGCGCCGTCTTAGACCGGCTCCGCCCGTAGTGCGCCGCCACGTGCTGCTTCTTCTCGTTCGTGTCCTCTGTCTCGGTGGCGGCGGCGGGGAGGTTTGGTCCTGCGCTTCCCTCCGCCTCTCCCTCTCCCTCCCCATCTTCTTCCTCCTGGCCTGCAATGGCGCCGGAGAAGGGCAGCGGCGGCGGCGGCCTCTTGGCCAAGGTGGGTGAGTCCATGCCTCTCGCCCTGCACGTGTTCGATCAAATGGCAATGGCAACTTTTGAGGATAACGTAACAACATTCTGAGTCTCGGTCACCGCGTTCATCTGTACAGACAAAACAAACATGATTTGAATCGAGCTCGGCTCTGCTGGGTCACATTTTCAAACACGAGCACTTGCACCATTTAGACCGGACTCTGGCTTGCCATGGCCAGGCCGGCCATATGCATGTTACCAAATTGAAGCTGCTACTACCGCTAGCTTCGTTTTGTTTTGTTCTGTTTTGTTCAGGCCTTGTTCTTCGCCTACTAGCGTTAGCGTGCATGTGAACGTGTCTGCAGGGACGGGCGGGCGGTTGATATGGGCATCGTTTAGATTGCAAATTTTTGCAATCTGCTCACTGTAGCACGTTTCGTTTGTATTTGACAAACTTTGTCCGATTATGGACTAACTTGACTCAAAAGATTCGTCTCGTGATTTACAACCAAACTGTGTAATTAGTTATTTTTTTACCTATATTTAATGCTCCATGTATACGTCCAAAAATTGATGTGACGAAGAAAAAGTGAAAAAACTTAGAATTTGGAGGTGATCTAAATAAGGCCATGCTATGCATATGCATGCATGGCGAGGTTGCCAGTAGGAAAGTGTGGATTCCTTTCCTGTCGCGTCGAATCACAAGCCCGTGGCACCGTGCCCGTGGCGGCCGCTTGCATTGCACTTGAACACCTCGGGCTAGCAGTGTATCAGCCTGTTCCTTTGGGTTGTATTGAAAAAATATTATTTGTTAGCTGATAAGCCAAAGCAATTAGACTTATAAGCCGAACACATGCTGTATAGCTTGACCATAGCTTGTGTAGCCCACCTGGGGCTGGCCCGTGCATCAACCATGCATGCTGCCTCTCGCCTGACAGACTTTTAATAAAGGTTCGCACGAAGGCACTCTGCAAGTGCACTGTCCTGGGGCTCTATGCCGAATTTCTTGACTCGGTCTCCATTATTGAGCATATATTTATATTATTAGGAAATTAGACTCTGTTCAAAGTAGTGATCTGTTTGGTGAAAATGGAACAAAAAAAACGAGAAATGGAGGTTTATACTTTTTTCTTTGAAAAGTAAAAGGAGGTTTAACCTCTGTCTTCTCAAGAAAAAACGTGACGAGAATTGCGACCAGTGTATGGTCGAATGAGGTGAGAGGGGAAAAATGGTGAGCGTAAGCTCCCGTCGTCTTTATGAACCTTGTGATGGGGACGCGCCAACGATGGTGCATTTATGGTAGATCCTACCGGCTTCCCAACCATGCCTCTCCGATATAGAGGACCAAACGGGCAGCTCCGCCCTGCCCAACGGTCTGTTCGTTTGAATTTATCAGCCGACTTATCAGTTAGAATCTATAATATTTTTCTCTCACAACAAATCAGCTGAGGTCAGCTTATCAGTCAGCTTTAATACCAGCCGAACAGGCCGTTGTGCCCAACTCTTGTTCCTACGGGCTCTCAGTCGTGTCATGCCAATGAACACAACAGCCTACCCGGGCCGTGCCGGTCCGAGCCGATTCGCACTGTCGTCGTAGTTAGGGGATTCCTCCACTGATTAATGTTGAACGCTTATATGACTAGTATAATGCCCGTGCTAACGCCACGGCTTTATCTTGGGGATATACATGAAAACAATCAAACAATAATTTTTTTTCCATAGTTCAACTTTTACACAATTGTATTTGAGCATGTATACAATCCGGGAAACACTTTTCATAAGAAGGCGTAATAAAGTTATTTGTCACATTAACCATCTAAGTTATATTCTGTCTAATTCCTTAAACATGACTTGGAAATTGAAGTGCGCTCGCTCAACTTTGGCATTTCAGGCATCAAGTTAATGGCAAAGTCAGTGTTGACCTTTTGGTTAGCGTCCGCGCGCACCGGATGCCGTGGCGGCTTCACCCAGGGATCGAGCCCTTCGTCACCACGTCAGCATGCAGCGGCACGGAGCAGCACGACAAAGACTCGGCGATGGCTGCTTAGCTCCATCTTCTTTCCGTGCTCTCTCAGAAGAACAACAATGGACAATTAAAACGCATCCAATTCAAGCATTCAAACAATGATTAGAACACACCAGCCGTGCGCGCGGTAATAAAATTAAATACCTCTTTCAGAACTTGTAAGGATGCAAGCAAGTGACTAAAAACAATTCCACCAATAGAACAAAAAATGCTGCTATATAACTGAAGATCAAGGCTTTATAGAAAATGAAGATCTTGGGCGTCGATGGTTGCTTTGCTGCCTTCTATTCAGGATGCACGTCCGCATGTGATGATGGCCTGCACGGCTTCACCAGGGATCAGATCAAGCATTGTGTTCTATTCAGGATGCACGTCCGCACGTGATGATGGTCGGCGCGGCTTCACCAAGGGATCAGATGGAGCACTGCGCCACACTGGCAGCGTGCAGGCAACACGGAGCAGCACAACAGAGGAAGACTCGGCGACGGCGGCTTGGCGCGACGGGTGATTAGCGGAGCGGATCCCGCTGTGGCGATCACAAGTAGGCTGCGACTGCGGAGCGTCTGGGCGCGCGGGCGGCGTAACATGAGGCGCCGCGACCGCGATCGCGTGAGAGAAGGAATTTTGTTTTTAGAAGGAAACTATTTCTTTCCTTTTTTTGGGATAGGTGATTGGATCCTTGGTCGTGAGGCACGTTGCCGTGTAGTGGTTGGGGCGTGCGTTGAAGCCCAGGTGGGATGATCCAAAGAACTCTGGCCGTCGGATCGTGTTGGAGCCTTTGAGGGAGGATTAGAAGCCATTGATCTTAATGATGTTGAATTCCTGTGTGTAATTTCTTTGGTGCATAGTGGATGGACTATCTCAGTGGCGGATGCAATTCTAATGTACCAAGACTTATTTTGATGGTTTCCTTATAGTAGAGATATTTAGTCAATGTTAGAAGGACGGAAACAAAAATATTTTATTATTGACGGGGATATAGGTTGTTTGCTGGGTTATTTGGCTCATAAGAAACGACTCTATGTTTAAGAATTGACAATCAAAACTTTTTTTCATGTTCAGGGTACACATTGACTCCATTCTAGGCTAAATTACAACGCACTGTGAAACTCATGGATCGCCTTGTTCACTCTTGCATGTTATTAGAGTTAAGGTCATTGAAGTTCTTCACCTCTCATAGACAGCCTTTTATTTTTTACAGTACATATTGATGTTTGGGTTGGGGCGGCGAATGTATAGCTTGATTTCTTTCGTAAGCATGAGGTCATGGCGTAAAAGGAAGACAAGAGTTCTAGGATTTTGCATGGACTGGAGATGCGCGTTCGGTTGTTCAGGTCTCGGATTGTCCTTGTTTCAGCTTATTTTCTCTCACAGAACACTATTGAATCATCCAGAACCATCCAAAATCCACTGTTACATGCACCAGCCGAACACCCTCGATAGAGCCACATGAGCCCACGACATACATTGATGACATAACATAACCAAGGGAATATTGGCTTATGTTTTTGGGGAGGTCGCTGAGGTCATTTTATTTTAGAGTTCCACTGTTCTAGAGACAAACTATCTCCGGCAGGTATGCATTGCAACAGGACCTTTCGGTTCATAGCATTACAACGTATAAATCTGTCTTAACAGATGAGTCACCAATTGACAGTAAAACCTTGATCATGTCATTTTAGCCTCATATAACAACCATGTCAACTCTAGTCTATACGATTTCCGTAGGTCACCTCTTGCTAGTACTTATTAACTGTGCGGTTGCAAGATTTATTAGCCTCATTTTCTCGTAAAACTAGGCATATTCGTATATGAATTGCCAGAGCCTCTACCTGGTTCGGAAAGGCATTTGTCAGAACGCTGGCCCTGTTCGTTTCGCTGAAATTTGGCTTATACTGATGCTTATACCGATTTATTATGAGAGTAAAGCATTGTTCGTTCGCTGAAATAAGAGTAGGAGTATGCTGATCAATTGAGTCCTTTAAAAGTACACTCTGAATGTATCAATAGATTATTCAGAGTTTCAGTCAAACTCTCATAGGGCAACTTTACTGGACCTTCAGGAAGCTACTATGTTCTAAATTGTAGGTCACTTTAGATTTGTTTTAAGGTAAACTTTTAAATTTCCTCGACAAAAAGTTATACTTTTAAAATTTAAACTAATTTTTAAAGATATATTAACATATAAAAGTTTAAATAAATGCATAGGCATGTTTCATGAGTATTTAAAGAAACTAATTGTATGTTATAGATGTTAGTATATTTTTCTGTCATCTTAGTCAAAGTTTTGAAAAATTGACCTAAAACGCAAACTAAAACTACCATACACACGAGCGACGAAAGAGAAGGACCATTCCATCGAGGGTAGCTTGCACTGAGTTGAGAGATAAAATACAAAGGACAAGGGAATAATGCCTCAATCTTGGACGAAGGTGGCAGGGACGGTGCTGCTAATCATTGTCCTTCCCAGCGAATCAAATCAAAGCAACTACTGCTAGTATAATACTGTAACAAATTAAGCACCTCATAGAGGAAGGCAACAGTCACGGTTTCTTTCTTTTTATTTACTTTCTTCTAATTTTGCTCTGAATTGACCAAATAAAGATACATGCATGCATGGTATTGCACTGTCGTCGCAGGTTTGCAACCGTCTCTGTTGTCTCGTGAAAAAAAATATAGTGCCTTCATGCATCATGCCTCGCCTTCCGCATGGAAATGCAGCTAGGCTTTTGCTCATTTTACTGTCCTGCTTGATGCATCCTTTGGGTCCCAACTCCCAACCAACCAAAAAACTTTGGCAACCGCTCACAATAATTACCAGTTTAGCGTGCACGTAGAAGCATGCCTGCTACGCCAGTACCCGATCTCATGCAAACATCGCTAGAGTGGTGCCTGTCCAGTGTCCACTTGTCCAGCTCCAGCAGACGTCCAGCACTCTACTGTTGCGAAGCTGACAACCTGTATTATGACTCTGTTTCGCTTGTCTTATAATTCGTAATTTTTGGCTTGTGTTCTTAGTCGAAACAGTGTTTTTCTCTCACAACAAATCAGCCAAAATAGTGTTTCAACTTGTTTTTTCAGCGAAACGAATGGGCTATGTCATTCCATGTAATAGCTTTAGCTGTTCATCGCCTGGCAGTAATCATTTGCAGCTTACCAAATGCAGTTTCACAATTCACTACCGCGCGATCGAACAAACCATTAATTTTACCCGTCATTGGCTCACTGCACCGGGGGGTTGAACAGGAACGACACAGGAGAGGCAGAGAACACATCAGCAACAGTTTCATCCTCATCATCCATTCATCCTACTTCAGGTGTGGTAGGTGATTACAGGAGCACCTGATGATTACCTGAAACGAGAGGAAAGCAGGTACCTGCCTCCCATCACCGGTTACTATTCCGTAATCTGTAAGTTAACGTACGCTGCATGCCCGGCGCTACCATTTAATTGCCCGCGATCGATTTACTGTTTTACTGCCTCCTCGAACCCGATCGATCGGTCTGCAGGCAGCAAGTAGCAGTTCGTGGATCGAGTTCTGCCTGTGCCTGCTTGGAGAGGAGGACGTACGGCCGAGATGCATGATCGTTCAGTGCATGCGCACACGGAGAGAGGAGGTGGAGATGCCTGTAGTGTAGCCTCTCTCGTTTATGGTTGCGTCGGCGTCTCTCGCCGTTGCTGCAGCGCAGCGCAGTGCAGCAGTGCAGGTGCAGGCCCCGCCCTCTCTGCCTTCTCATCCTCTCTCTGTCTCTAGCCATCGTCCTCTCTCTCTCAGTGCAAGTGCAGTGCAGTGCAGCGAAACGCTGCGCCTTGCATTGCATCCGAGATTGGGACACTCGCTGAACGCTCATGCAGTAAATGCGCATTCAACCACTCGCCAACCCAGCAGGCAGGCAGCAGGGCCACAGGCAGGCCGCGCGCGATCACCACATGCGTGCATTGACATGGCGTGCGAGAGGTGAGACCCGGGTGAGGCCTTTCAATTCAAGCTGAGGCCTCGTTTAGTTGCGCCCGAATTTGGCGCCGGCAAAGTTACTGTAGCCATAGTAACTACTGTAGCATTTCGTTTGTATTTGGTAATAATTGCCCAAATGTTGACTAATTAGGCTTAAAACGTTCGTCTCGCAAAGTACAACAAAATTATATAATTAGTTTTTGATTTCGTCAACATTTAATACTCCATGCATGTACCGTAAATTTGATGTGATGGGGAATCTTCTTTTTGTATAGTGTCAAAATTTGGATTCCGGAGGAACTAAACGCGCCCTGAATATATTCCCTCGGCGTTCCACTTCTCGGCCAGCTTCCATTTCCCAGTTTCCACCCTGAAGAAAAAACGAGGCCACTGAGCTCCAGCTGCTTCAGCTTGGTTGCTTTCTGAATCTAGCATTTCTGGACTTTTTTTAAGTCAAGCAAAGCAGTAAGTAGCTGGTGAGTGGTGACCCACAGGCCACAACCACCAACTGAACCTGCTTTTCTGCTTTGCGTTGCAGACTTGCAATCCTGTGTGAAACGCGTCATGTTTGACAGGTTTCTCCTGCCACAATGGAAATGGAGCAGACAGCAGAACAACGCTGCTAGTTTTTTTGGAAAGAATGGACGAACTGGTCGGATCACGCCAAGAACAGGAAGGATTACAGGAAGTCAGGAACCAGGTGGACAGTGCAATGCAAGATGGAGCAAAGACTCGCAGAAGACACTGTAAAACACGCGTAGCTGTTGCGCTTTAGGGCCTTTCGGTGACCGAATCTCGTAAGCGGCAGCGAGATCAGCTCAGCTCACATGCGGAAGGGAATCCTGCCGGAGGGGCCCCCTTGTTTTGCAGATGAGACAAGCGGACTCCCTGTTAAGCAATGTGGCTTTACACTGTGCGATCACGCGGCAAAGCATTGGACGGGCAGGCAGATCGATCGGCACGGCAAAGTCAATCAGCTGGACCACCGGAGTGATAGGGATTTCTAAACATACAGAGTAGATCTAGCGGTAAAAATATCTTATTGGTGTACCTTGTTAGTTAGTACGCTCGCAGCGATTGGAGATAAAGTGCAGTGACAGTGCTTGACAATGAGGTGAGGTGCAGCGTCCGGTGGGGCTCGTTATCGCTGGCAGCATCCTTCTCTTTAGATCGGATAGGGTTAGAACATTGGTGGGACGTCTGGCAGCTCAGGGAAACCTCGTACCTTCTGCCCCGGTCTCAACCTCTCTTTTATGGTACTGTGCGATGGGGGGCCACCAATCATGGAGCGGTTGGACGCCCCCGATTAGGGCGCGGATCCAAGGGCCCAAACCGTTGGGCCAATTGGTGAAGATCAAACTAACATTCACCCCCTTAATCTCACCTTATGACTTAAACTTAACTTACTTTATCTTATTCTCATTCCATCACAGATCAGTGCATAGAGCATGCCTCGTCGTCACGGTCTGTTGCCATTAGATTAAACAGCTACAACGCACCTCTTTGTTTTGAAACAGATACTCAACTAGGCCCATAGTATCCAGAAATCATAGGCTTTCCCATAAACCCATGTCGACTGTGTGTTCTCTGAACGCACTGGATGGTTAGCCTTTGGTAAGCGGATCCGTAAGTATTTACTCGGTACTTATGTGCTCGATGCTTTCAAAATGATTCTGGATTTTCTCCTTTACAATATATACCTTAGTGTCAATGTGTTTAGCAGTACACTTGACTTGTTGTCTTAGGAGTTAACTTACTTTAAATGGTTATTGCTGTTGTCTACCATTGTTAAATCCGGGTACATATTTCTTTAACATCATTTTGCCTGTTCCTTAAGCCTCATGACAAGCTATACTATGGTATGCATCACTGATGACACCACAACTATTTCTTTGGAGCTTATCCATAATAATACTCTAACTGCGAGCGTTAGCAATTGATGTGGATTTTACTACACATCTCGCCAAGACTTAACTTTTGTATCCTCAACTATTTAAGAGTACTTATTCTTTCTTACTCAGCATGAGGCCTACGATACTTTGCTAAATTGCAAGACATTCTCAACTCAATTCCAGTGATCTATATCTGAACTGGACTTCTGCCAAAATATACCGGATACATGAACTACGTCAGGGTAAGTTCTTACTTGTACTTGTACACACATCAAGCTTCCAACAGCTGAAGCATATGAAATCATATTCTTTTCATCGATCTCATATCGATTCCTGGAACACTTAAAGTTTCCAATATATTACCCTTGACTATAGGAGCAGACGTAGGTTTATTCGCATGAATATTTTATTTCTTTAGAATCTTTTCTAAGCATGCCTTTACGATAGTCCTAATACCCCATTTTCTTCTATCTCAGTGACTTTCGATTCCTAGAACCAATGACGCTTCACCAAGATCATTCACATTAAAACTTAAGGACAATACTTCTTCTCCAATGACAGATTAACATCACTACTAGCGAGTAGAATATCATCTATTCACAGGATGTGGAAAATAAATTTTTCATTCTTGAACTTTGCATAAACGCTATTGTCCTTCTCATTTTCTTTAAAAACCCAAACTTTCTTATCGTTTCATCAACTTCAAATACTACTGTCTAGAGACTGACTTTTAACCCATAAATAGATTTCTACAGGAGGCATTCCATATGTTCTTTTTCTTCTATGACAAAACCTTTGGGTTGCGCCATGTAAACGTTTTCATATAAATTCCCGTTGAGGAATGCCATCTTTATATTCATCTGATGTAACTCTAAATCGTAATGTACCATTAACGCCATTATGATTCTAAAAGAATCCTTACATAAGACTGGAGAGAAAACTCTCATCGTAATCTTTTCATTCTCTTTGCGTAAATCATATTGCTACAAGTCGTGCTGTATATCTTTCTACATTCCTTTTGGAGTCACATTTTGTCTCGTAGACCCATTAACAGTCTACTATTTTGGCTTCATTAGAAATTACTTCTAAGTCCCAAACATCGTTGATACTCATCGAATTCATTTCAATTTTCATAGCTTCTTATCATTTTAAACGAGTAAACGCTTCTCAAGGCTTCTTTAAATAAGGTGGAATCACCCTCCATTTGAATTTCTTTACTAACATAGACTTTATAGTCATTGGAAAAACTAGTTCACTAATTCTTTGAGACCTTCTAGGACCTCAGCTACTGGCACTTTTATATGGGGCTATTGTTGCTCTTCATTGTCAAGAGGCGATTGATTCTACAGGCTCCTGTATCACAAGAACCTTGTTTACATTATTCATCTTCTTTGAAAAGCCAACAACAGGTGTTGTATAAATCATACAACATCAACAGATATTGAGTCTTCAAGTCTTAGGTCCCTACATACCTCTACATACCATGCTCCCCCAGATCTTTCCATCTTTTTTAAAGATAGTGTATCTTCCAATTTTTTATTTGGGTTTAATCTGTTAAAACCCTATATGGCGCTTTAAGCACTTCTTTAATATCTTTGATGCTGACTACGCTATCTTCCTATTTGAACTTTTAAAAAGGTCTAGGAATTTAGCTATTTCTCTACTTAGGGGTATCATTATTATGACCGTTGTACTCCTCCAACGGTTGCATACATCTTAATTAATCTTTATCTCACTCTTAATAAAAAGTATCTTTCTTAATGGATCTTTATATTCTCCCTCTCGAAATATGGCATGATCTTTACTGTCATAATTTCGATAACTATTCAGAAAGCCTGTAAACGAGGAGACAGTTATAATTGATTTCATTCACATGATTGTGTCATGTAAATAAGGTTATTTCTTGATCCGTTTAGGAGTACACTTTTCTTATTTCACTTGAAGAACTCAACGAGGTCTATCATTAGCTATACTTTTGCAAGTCACGTTTGCATCTTTTCTTATCCTTTGGTTAGTATTGACCATGACGATGCATTTCTATTGTGCCACGGTCAATGCTCGGACAGCATAAGAGCTACCCAAACATCTCTCGCTATGCGCGATATAAAACACGTGAATCATCACAAAACTTCTCCCACCATGCAGGATTGACTAGTATAAGTACTATGCCAAACTTCTCCCCATGTGGGATAGATCTATACAAAACTTAGTCATGATGACTAAAACATTCACTCATACTTTATTTTCTAATTAAATATTTCTATTGGTTCCATTTTAATCAGAAAATTATTAACCACCAACAAAAATTGTCCTGAACTGGCTTGACTCAAGCCTTTTCATTCACTGTAACACCCCGGTGTTATGCCTACATCTAGGCACTGCTAAATCATACATGTCATGCATCATCAAGCATCCTAATCCTACATGCATGATCTTGCATATAACAACTGAAACATTTCTTCGAAGCATACGAAACATGTTTGTGAAACGTAAATGGTACATACACTTATTATAGTTGTTCTGCTCTGATTCTTGCTTACTAGTTGCGTAGAAACTGTTGGTTATGCTTGTAAATCATCTAGAATGGTTTAGCACAATTTTTGGAGCAAGGGTTGTATTTGAATTATTGCCAAATTTTGCTTTAAAAATAATTCCCCAAAATTAGGGTTTTGAGTTAAAAATTTAACTTTTATTCTATAATTTAAAATCTAGATAGAATTGGACTTTGGTCATAAAAGCAAAATTTTAGGGAATTTAATTCTAAGCAATTTTCATTTTTGGTACATTTTCAAAAGAGGTCATTTTCTTGCTCAAAATAATGTTTGAATGGTGGCATTTAAAATTTCTTGGAAATAAATTGAAAATCTTCATTTCCTTTTTCACCAGGCCGCTGCCTTCCTTTCAACCCAGACAGCAGGCCTGCCTGCCCTCCACGCCCGTCGCCCGCTCACCCAGCCTTTGCCTCGGCCCGGTGGCTCACCATGGCCCAGCCTCCATGTGCTTTCTCCCCAGCAGCAAGCGCCCATCCATATGGCGCAGAGCTTGCCCACCCAGCGTGGCAGCTGCTCTGCTGTCAGCCACGCCATGCCACATGGCAGTGTGGCTGCACTGCGCCCACGCCCGCCTTTCACCTGCCCGTGTCCGCGCACCCGCTCACTCGCGCCTGCACTTCCTCCCTTCTCCTCCGCACCATGAGCTCCGAGCCCGTCACACACGTGCTCGAGCTCGCTGCCGTCCCAACTCAAGCACCACCGCACCTTTCTCCAATTCCTCGTGCCCCGAGCTCCGCCTCGCCTTCCTCGGTAGTGCTCGAACTTGCTCCGCCTTCCGAGCACAGGTCGGACCTCCCTCGCCTGCCACCGGCGTCCCATGGCATCACCATGCACGGCCGCCGTGGGCGCCCTTTTCCTTCCCTCTCCCGGCCTCGCATAGCGACCTTGCCGAAGCTCGCTTTCTCCTCGCGCGTCTCCTGCGCTCGCTCTCTGGCGTTGTTGTGGCGAGACGGCCGCTGGCGCTTGCCGAAAGCCAGCAGCTTACAAGCGCCACAATACATTCCGACATGGCGCCTCGCCTCGGTAGCCAGCCAAGCCGCCAGTAAAGCGGCCAGGGGCAAGCCTCCTGCCAGTCAGCCACAATCATCCTTTTTCGCTCGGGCAGCAGAGGTCGAAAGTGGCCGTGGGCCGTCGGGTCCCTTCGGGCCGGCCCAGCAACACTTAAGCGAATTGTTTTTCATTTATTATTTGTTATTTGAAATCAAGAATGGTTTGAAAAATGTTTGGATGATCAAAGTTGCTCCAAATTTGTTGAAACAAATTTTGCTAGGTTCCTTATCATCAGATCTACTTGGGAAAAATTGTGCATGTCATTTTTGAAATACTTTTCTATAGGATTTTATTTAATCTTGAATATTGCTGATAACTTGAAAAATATGTAGAAAAATATCTAGGCTTCAGAAAAATATGATTCCAAGTTTGTTGATCTTCTTATGTCATGTACTTCCTAGGAAAAATACATTTCATGCATGTGCTGTGGAAAACTTTAGAGGTGTAGTTCAAGTACCTTAAATGGCTGATTTTTGCTATTTTTGCTAGAGAGCAAACTTTGTATAAAACATGCATGTGATAATTTTTGTACAGCCATTATATGCTATGAAGAACCTAGGAAAAATATTAATTCTGTTGTTTGGCACTTTTCATAGTACAAAGTAATTTCATGCTCATTTTCATGCTATAGCTTGTCATTTTTGTGTAGGATGGTTTACTTATCCAAATGCCATGAAATTTTTATGGTAGTCTGTTTAGAGTAGTATTATGCTACTGTAATTTTCTCAGATTTTTAGGAGCATCAGAAATATATGTTGCTATTCAAACCTATTATTAATTAAGGTTTAAGCAAGTGTTGCTTTAAGTGTGATTAAGAAATTAGTAAAGCTTTGGTGTATCTTTGAAGCATTTCATAAGATAGGTTAACTTAACATATTAGTAGTAGAAGAGAATGCAGTAGATGACATGTGCTTGTATTATAGTTTCGTGGATGATGTTGACTACCTTGCATTTAAACATATCCATTGCATTCATCTCCTTGATGCACCGCTTGCATAATCACTTACGCGCATTGCATCATACAGGATCGCAAACCGAGAACCCAGTCGTCATAACCGAGGAGCCCGAGGAGCAGCTCGAGGCGCAGCAGCAGGAAGTGCCAGAAGCCGACGAGGAGGACGTTGAGGAACTTCCGAGTGCCCCGATCACCGTCCGAAAGCTCTTCGAGAGAGGCAAGCCCCGAGCATTTTCTCCCGGTTTGCAATTAATTAATTAAATGTTTTACTTTAAATTGATGCATTACGTTCAGGAGTTGTTTGCAACCGCTTCTTTGCATTATACCTTGTTTACCTTTGTTATACTATATCCTTGTTACCCCGTATCCGCAATCGAGTCAATGCTTAGTCGCTTGGCTTAGACCGGTAGAAGTCGGGTGATTTCTGTCACCGCGAGCTATAGGTGGTTACCTCGATCTGCTTTGGATGACTATGAAGTCATGGTATAACTAAGTGTTGAATGAAGTTGAGACCGGGCGAGACTTGCGGGGTTTTGGACCGTAGTGTTTTCGTTCGTAATGATTAAGGACCGACCGTTGTTGGGCCTCGAGTCATGTTGAACGATGCCTTACATTTAGCCGGGCGGATAAAGTACCTTCCGACCGCTGAAGCCGGGAGATTTTTCGGGCCGAGTAGATTGCCCGCAGCCAAGACCTGCCGCCGTGCGAAGCAGTGTGGTAGGACACGGGCGGGATGATAAGACCAAAGTGCGATCGGTCGGCCCCGGTACATGTGGTTCTGGCAAACTCGAGATACACGGAAAGTTGACTCGGTGATCAATATCTCACTTTAGCGGGTGAGTGAGATTTGTGTAAGGAATAAATCACCACCGGTTAGAATCGATTCAATCGCCATCGCTCTGGATAGTGAGCACTTGACTTGAGTGACTTCATCGTAGTAAATGTTATGGAACACTTGGACAGTTATAATGAATATGACGGTATGGAAGTTACTTAATGATCATTGGTTATCATTATCCGCTTAATCACATGTTTACTCTAGTATAGGTGCAAATCTAGTGGACAGGTTAATAATAATTAACTTGGCAATAATGCTTTTAGAAAGGTTCTTGAAATGCTAAAAATGCTTCTTTTGCAAATGAGTCAGCTACCCTACTATAAAGCCCTTCATAATCCTTGGTGTCATTTATTTTCGGTTATGTCGGGTAAGTCTGGCTGAGTACCTTCTCGTACTCAGGGTTTTATTCCCACTTGTTGCAGATGGGCAGATGTACTATGGCTATTGTATCAACTGCCTCTATCCTGCGATGGGTGATGCTTAGGACCATGGGCATGGTCATTCCTTACGTCTCATCTAATGCTTTTGTTGGAGATGATCATTCGCTGGCACTATATTTGAACTCCGTGTGAGTGTGTGTGGTTTTAAACAAATGACTTCCGCTACTTTTTATTCGAACTTGTTTTGTAATAACTTTTATTTAAACTCTGATGTATCTGTTATGGAAACTTTTATGTACTATGTGATTGGTGACCGCTAAACTTATTACGATCATGGCTGGGACACGAGTTGGTTTGAAATCCTTCGTGATTTCACGGACTACCGGGTTATACGGGCTTAAGTTTGCTCAATCGTCCTTTCTGGTGGATGATTTTCTTACTTAATTTCGTATAATTGGTCGGTTCTCATATGGTGGCATCGAGCATGGTTTAGCGTGTTCTTCGTTCACAAGTGTATTTAAAATAAAAGGCATTTGGAAAACGTGATTTTAAAACTATAGAGTGTGCCGATGATCATATCCTTTATGCCCGAGTTAAGGACTTTAGGTGGCTTAATTAAAATCTTGGCCGGGGTTCTTGCATCATATTTCTCTTTAAATCGCTCATACGGCGTGCTGTTGTATGAGTGCCACTTGTTTGAGTGGTAATGAATGGATCGATTGCCTCTACGCCTCGGTAAGTGTGAGTTGTGAGAGCATGATCGGATACACCGCCGATCTAGGGTGAATGATTATATGATGTTTGGAGTAATTACATGTCCCACGATGTTTTACAAAGGTATCTCATGTATGGGTCTTCCGTCTGCATTGAGGCGATGCCGTCAATAGGACGATGGTTCGGATAGTTACTACCGTTGTACACGTGTCCGGGATTCGTGTAGCGTGTAGATAAAACTTTATTGCTTTTATGCATTCATTGGGAATTGGGCTGAAATGAATCTTCTGCAGGTACATAACAACGCTATCGTGTAGAACGTATTAGCTACGTAATTGAGAGATCGTTGTTATGCCACCGAATTCGTCGTTAGAAATTATTTATTTCCTAAGTTTGTGAGAACGTACGACACGTACATACATCATGTTACTTGTGCATCTCATTCATCTCATGCATTCCTCCCCTTATAAATTGATTATCTCATTTTGATAAAAGACGTATCACCAAAAGTATGTTTCCCCGAAGTAATAAGAGAACTTTTGCTACAGATGGCCCGCACGAAGCAGACCGCCCGTAAGTCCACCGGAGGAAGAGCACCCCGACGTCCGTTGGCCCTGAGGGAGCACCGCACCACGGACACCTTCTTGAGCGAGTTTGGCATGCCAACTTTGCTTTGGAGAGTGCTCCATGATGTGGGGTACCCAGAGGGTCAAGAGCCGTGTACTCTTGGAATGAGAGCCAGCTTAGCGAGATGATGGACTTGCGATGGTGGAGATCACGGTTCCTGCTCTCGGTGATGCTCAAGATTGGGATGGTTGGCATTTGGAGTTTGAGGGTCGCACTCAAATGAGGGTGCGGAGAGGGAGCAGACCTTCGTGTCATCAGGGACATTATGAGCAGATTTCCTAATGAGCTTGCGCAGCAGCTTTATTTAGCTGGTACTTTTCCTAGGGATGATCCTCGTGATGCCATTTGGGTTCAGCCTCCTCAAGGAAGCGCATTAGTCGAGAGGTCCAAATGAGGGACAAAGCTAGCGACAACCAGGCAATGAGTGCTATGTTCGCCGCCATCAGAGCGTATGAGGGTCTCGAGAGTACCTACTGGACTTTGACTGGCTTGCGTAGTGAGGATAAGCTCAAAGGGAAGAAGCAGAAGAAGAGACAGGCACGAGCTATAGCTAGCTTGCAGGAGCGGTTATCGATATGAACTTACAAATGAGATCGAAGCGGTTGAGAGAGGTGATAGAGCTATGCAAAAAGTGCATACGTTGACTCAAGCCAACAACAATGCAGACCGCATGATTGGACAATTGGTCCGGAAAGGAATGAAGCTCGAACGCAAGAAACCTTCATTGCGAGAGAGTCGATGAGCTAGAGGAATACAACGGCAACTCCGCACGAGGAGTTTCACGCGCTCTACAATGGGGTTGGCCCTTATGCTCCGAAAGCGCCACGGGCATGGACATCGACGGCGACAACCGAACGAGCACAGAGTTTCACCAGAGGGCGATGGTGACGCTCTCCGATCCCGACGATGGCCCCGGGAATAGGCTAGTTGCCTTGCGCTAGTATCTAGGTCCCGTCGCGAAGACCTTTCTTTTGTTGGCATGTAACCTATCGTATGTTGTTTCAACGTAGGAGACTTGGCATGTGGTTGGAACTTGATGTTCGAATGCGAGATCTGAACGCATAAAAAGTCCAATGTATGTATCTTTGGCAATGTGACCGTATGGATGCGATGTTTGCCATTGAAGTAATTCGATTAAGTGTTTGTTGTCTTAATTGGGATGAGATTGTTGTGCCTCTGCTTTTATTGCATGAATTTATTCTCTCCAAAGAAATTCAATGACGGCATAATTTTTCTTCACTGCAATCATTACGCCTTCACTCAATCGTTACTTGTTGCTTTGAAATATGCGGATGACAAACACTCGCCGAACCACGTATGAAGCCACCCGAGACCGGTGCTAACGGTGCGGGGACCGGTGGTGGTGGTGATGGTGGGAACCACGGCAACAACAATGAACCTCCCCATGAACCGCATTTGCCACCTCCTCCCCGCTTACCCCGAGATATTTCTTGCGCGCAATGCCGGGAGTCGGCCGCAACACGGAACAATCCCGTAAGAACATGGAGGATTTTCTCACGCACCATCGCCAACAACGTGCAACGTGGTAACAATCAAGGTGGTGGCATGGGAGTGAACCAATATAGCAGCTTCAAGGATTTCATGGACACCAGGCCACCCGTATTCAAGGAAGCCACAGAGCCACTCGACGCTGAGGAATGGATCAACACGATGGAAGATAAATTCCGTGTGTTGAGGATGACCGAGGTTCTCAAAGCGGAGTATCTTTGCACTTCAATTGCGAGGACCGGGGGAATGTGGTGGAAGCACCATCGCACCACCTTCCCTCCAAATGCTCGATTTCTTGGAGAGAGTTTGCCGAGGCCTTCCGTGGAGTCTATATTCCACCCGGGCTGACAGAGATGAAGTTGGGAGAGTTTCTGGCATTGAACCAGGGTACCAAAACCGTGACGCAATACCTGCATGCCTTCAACAACTTGTGTCGCTATGCTCCCGACATGGTTGACACAGATGCCAAAAGGATAGCCAGTTTTAAGAGGGGTCTCAATCCAAAAATGATGAAGCATGTTGGTACCAACAACCGCGTCAGATTCAACGACTTCATCAGTGACTGTCTGAAGCAGGAGAAGAATAACAACGCCAGCACCGCAGCCAAGACACGCAAGAGAGCCTTCGAAGGTGGGCCGTCACAAGCTAGAGCACCTATGGGAGGTCGTCCTCCTTATCGCCCATCGGCACCTGGCGCTAGATTCAGGCCACCTCAGCCAAGAAGCCAAAATTTCCGTGGACCTCAAAAGCCGTACAAGATGGCAGTACAGCCCAACAAAGCAGCCAAGAATCGCGGTACAAGGCGCCTCAAGGAGTCAGGATCTGCCGACGAAGGAGAGAGGACCTCGCTATAACTGTGATCAACCCGTCATTTCTCGAGGTTTTGTCCATACCCGCCAAGAAGAAGCAAAGAGACTTTATAATGCTAGAGTGCACAAAGACAACAAAGGATGAAATTCCGGAGGAGAGCCCATCACTGCTGTAAGTTTATCACAATGAAAACCCCGCAGCTTGTTCTATTTGATTCGGATCATCGCATTCTTTTATGAGTCAAGCATTTGCACGTAAACATGAACAACCATGCATGTAATTGGGTTATGGTTATCGATAAGTTCAAAGAGGGGCTGATGTTTTGACCAACCGGATGGTTCGAGGGCAACCCTTGAATTAGGTAGCGAGGAAGTTCCGAGTGAACTTGATAGTTATGCCCGGTTAGTCTTGGATGTCATTATAGGGATGAATTGGATGAAGGATTGGGGAGCAACCATAGATACTTTGAGGTCGAGTACTTACCCTTAAGGATCCCCTAGGTGAGGGTACTTTCCAAGTACCATTGCCTAAAAGAACAGACCTTATAAGTGTTACATGCGCTACGGCAGTCATTCCTATTCATCAGATTCCGGTAGTGTGTGAATTCCCGGACGTATTTCCGGATGAGCTACCTGGTCTTCCGCCAGATAGGGAGATTGAGTTTGGAATTGAGCTAGTCCCCGGAACAGCTCCAATTTCAAGAAGACCCTATCGGATGCCTCCAGATGAGTTAGCTGAGCTCAAGAAGCAATTAGAAGATTTGTCGAAAAAGGGGTTTATTCGGCCAAGCAAGTCTGAATGGGGATGTCCAGCTTTGTTTGTGAAGAAAAAGAAAGAGGCACGTTGAGAATGTGCGTAGATTATAGGCCACTCAATGTCAGGACCGTCAAGAATAAATATCCCTTGCCACATATTGATGTTCTGTTTGACCAACTATCCAAGGCCAAGGTGTTCTCAAAAATAGATTTGAGATCCGGTTATCATCGATTAAGATTAGGCCACAGATATACCGAAAACCGCATTTTCCACCGTGATACGGGTTGTATGAGTATCTTGTCATGTCTTTTGGCTTGACAAATGCTCCTGCATATTTTATGTTCTTGATGAATACAGTTTTCATGCCAGAATTGGATAAGTTTGTGGTAGTATTCATCGATGACATTCGGTGTACTCGAGAATGAGAGAGATCACGAAGAGCATCTCGAGAACCGCTTGACCAGACTTTAGAGACCATCAATTGTATGCTAAGTTTAGCAAATGCGAATTCTGTTGAAGAAAGTTCCTTTCCTTGGTCACATTCTCACGAGAATGGAGTTTCAATCGATCCAAGTAAGGTGAGAAGTTATGAATTGAAAGCACCGACCCGGCCTCGAGATTAGAAGTTTCTTAGGACTAGCGGGTTATTACCGCCGCTTTTTACCAGATTTCTCAAAGATCGCCAAACCGATGACGAGTCTCCTGCAAAAGGATCACAAGTTTGTGTGGACAGAGGAGTGTGAAGCAGCTTTCCACACTTTGCGGAAACTGTTGACCACTGCTCCTGTTCTAGCACAACCAGATATTGAGAAACCATTTGATGTGTTTTGCGACGCATCTAAAACTGGATTGGGTTGTGTTCTTATGCAAGAAAGGAGAGTCATAGCTTATGCATCACGTCAATTGAGAAAGCACGAGGTCAACTATCCAACACACGATCTTGAACTTGCTTGCGCTTGTGCACGCCTCTAAAATTTGGAGACATTACCTACTTGGTAACGTGTGCAATATTTTCACGGATCACAAGAGTCTTAAGTATATCTTTACCCAACCGTAGCTAAACATGAGACAACAGAGATGGTTGGAATTGATCAAAGATTACAACTTGAATGTGCAATATCATCCTGGTAAAGCCAATGTTGTGGCAGATGCTTTGAGCAGGAAGTCACATTACTTGACTGTGCAGCCATTACTTGAAGATGGATTCGATCTAATGCATCCTGCTGTGTTAAATAGTATTCAGATTAGTTGCTCGTTGGAGGGTAAGATAATAGAAGGCCAGAAAACTGACAAGGGGATATTCCACATCAAAGAGAAAATAAAAGGAAAGCCGTCTCAACACTTTAAAGTGGATGAACAGGGCGTGTTGTGGTTTGACAACCGTCTTGTGGTTCCCAAGGATCGAGAGCTTAGGAATAAACTCATGGATGAAGCTCACCTGTCTAAGCTATCTATCCATCCTGGAAGTAGTAAGATGTATCAAGAACTAAGATCTCGCTATTGGTGGACCAAAATGAAGAAAGAAATTACAGCATATGTTGCCAGATGTGACACATGTTGTCGAGTGGAAAGCCATTCACATGAAACCTGCCGGATATGTTGCAACCCTTATCACCCTAGTTGGAAGTGGGACGATATCGGTATGGATTTTATCACGGGTTTGCCCACTACTCAAAAAGGACATGATTCGATTTGGGTAATTGTGGATCGCCTTACCAAGACCGCTCATTTCTTGCTGTCAAAACAGAATATCGACCACCTCAATATGCCGAGAAGTATATCGCAGAAATTGTGAGGTTGCATGGTATACCAAAGACCATAATATCTGATAGAGGCTCACAGTTCACAGCTCATTTTTGGGAACATTTACACAAAGGCTTAGGAACTAGTTTGATTCATGATGCATCGCTTATCATCCTCGACGCATGGGTCGACCGAACGAGTAAATGCCGCTTTGGAGGATATGTTGAGAGCCCGTATTATCTTCCAAGGGATCATGGGAGTCATGGTTACCAATTAATGAGTTTTCTTATAATAATAGTTATCAAGAAAGCATCAAGATGGCCCCATTCAAGCTTTATATGGAAGAAAATGTAGAACACCATTGAATTGGGTCGAACACGGAGATCGAAGGTATTATGGCATTGATTTTGTAGAAGAAGCCGAGAAGAGAGTTCAGATTATTCAAAGAATATGAAAGCTGCCCAATCACGCCGTAAAAGCTATGCGGATAAAAGAAGGAGACCCCTTGTGTTTGAAGTTGGTGATTATGTTTATCTGAAAGTCACACCAATGAAGAAGAAAAGGTTTGGAATCCAAGAAAGCTTGCCATGAGATTCAGAGGACCCTACAAGATCTTGGAACAAAGAGGTCCTGGTAGCCTACAAGTTAGAGTTACCCGAGACAATGAGTACAGCTTTTCCCGATTTTCCATGTATCACATCTCAAGAAATGTTTGCGTGTTCCGGAGGAAAGAATAGAACCTCGAGGTATCCAACTCAAATCAGATTTGGTGTATCGTGAACGACCAAATCCGTGCTAGACACTAAGGAACGTGCTACTCGGAATAGTGTGGTGAAAACATACAAGATACAAAGTGGGATCATCATGATGAGGGAGATGCAACTTGGGAAACAGGAGAGTATCTACAAAAAGCTTATGAAGAATTTTATAACAAATGGTTCAGAACCCAAATCTCGGACGAGATTTTTATAAGGGGAGGGTCAACACCCCGGTGTTATGCCTACATCTAGGCACTCGCTAAATCATACATGTCATGCATCATCAAGCATCCTAATCCTACATGCATGATCTTGCATATAACAACTCAAACATTTCTTCAAGCATACTGAAACATGTTTGTGAAACGTAAATGGTACATACACTTATTATAGTTGTTCTGCTCGATTCTTGCTTACTAGTTATGTAGAAACTGTTGGTTATGCTTGTAAATCATCTAGAATGGTTTAGCACAATTTTTGGAGCAAGGGTTGTATTTGAATTATTGCCAAATTTTGCTTTAAAAATAATTCCCCAAAATTAGGGTTTTGAGTTAAAAATTTAACTTTTATTCTATAATTTAAAATCTAGATAGAATTGGACTTTGGTCATAAAAGCAAAATTTTAGGAATTTAATTCTAAGCAATTTTCATTTTTGGTACATTTTCAAAAGAGGTCATTTTCTTGCTCAAAATAATGTTTGAATGGTGGCATTTAAAATTTCTTGAAATAAATTGAAAATCTTCATTTCCTTTTTCCTGGCCGCCTCGCTTTCTGCCCACCAAGACAAAGCGCGTCGGCCTGCCTCATACCGTCGCCACTCACCACCGCCTGCCTCGGCCCAAATGGCTCGCCATGCCCCCGTTCTCCACACGCTTTTCTTCTCTCCACAAGCCAAGGCCTCCGGCCATGGCAGAGCTTGCCTCACAGCAGGCAGCCTCTGCTCAAGGTCGCCAAGCCTGCGGCAGCCGTGGCTCGGCACTGCGCCCACGCGCCACCTTCACCTGCCTGTGTCCGCACCCGCCACTCGCTACCTGCACTTCCTCCCTTCTCCTCCGCAGCATGCATGAGCCCGAGCCCCGCCCGCCACCACCGTGCTCGAGCTCCGCCGTCGTCCAACTCAAGCACCACCGCACCTTTCTCCAATTCCTCGTGCCCCGAGAGCTCCGCCTCGCCTTCCTCGGTAGTGCTCGAACTTGCTCCGCCTTCCGAGCACAGGTCGGACCTCCCAGCGCCTGCCATCACAGCGTCCCATGGCATCACGCCATGCACGGCCGCCGCCGTGGGCGCCTTTTCCTTCCCTCTCTCCCCTCGCATAGCGACCTTTGCCGAAGCTCGCTTTCTCCTCGCTGCCTCCTCGCTCTTCTCTGGCGTTGCCGTGTGGAGATTTGCCGCTGGTCACTGGCCGAGTCACCACCGGCACAAATACACAACGCCCGAGATGGCGCCTCGCCTCGGTTGCCAAGCCGGCCAGTAAAGCGGCCAGTGGGCGAAGCCCTGCCAGTCGCCCACATATCCTTTTCGCTCGGGCACAAGAGCCAGTCGAAGTGGCCGTGGTCATCGGGTCCTTTCGGGCCGCCCAAAGAACACTTAAGCGGTTGTTTTCATTTATTATTTGTTATTTGAAATCAAGAATGGTTTGAAAAATGTTTGGATGATCAAAGTTGCTCCAAATTTGTTGAAACAAATTTTGCTAGGTTCCTTATCATCAGATCTACTTGGGAAAAATTGTGCATGTCATTTTTGAAATACTTTTCTATAGGATTTTATTTAATCTTGAATATTGCTGATAACTTGAAAAATATGTAGAAAAATATCTAGGCTTCAGAAAAATATGATTCCAAGTTTGTTGATCTTCTTATGTCATGTACTTCCTAGGAAAAATACATTTCATGCATGTGCTGTGGAAAACTTTAGAGGTGTAGTTCAAGTACCTTAAATGGCTGATTTTTGCTATTTTTGCTAGAGAGCAAACTTTGTATAAAACATGCATGTGATAATTTTTGTACAGCCATTATATGCTATGAAGAACCTAGGAAAAATATTAATTCTGTTGTTTGGCACTTTTCATAGTACAAAGTAATTTCATGCTCATTTTCATGCTATAGCTTGTCATTTTTGTGTAGGATGGTTTACTTATCCAAATGCCATGAAATTTTTATGGTAGTCTGTTTAGAGTAGTATTATGCTACTGTAATTTTCTCAGATTTTTAGGAGCATCAGAAATATATGTTGCTATTCAAACCTATTATTAATTAAGGTTTAAGCAAGTGTTGCTTTAAGTGTGATTAAGAAATTAGTAAAGCTTTGGTGTATCTTTGAAGCATTTCATAAGATAGGTTAACTTAACATATTAGTAGTAGAAGAGAATGCAGTAGATGACATGTGCTTGTATTATAGTTTCGTGGATGATGTTGACTACCTTGCATTTAAACATATCCATTGCATTCATCTCCTTCGATGCACCGCTTGCATAATCACTTACGCGCATTGCATCATACAGATCGCAAACCGAGAACCCAAATCGTCATAACCGAGGAGCCCGAGGAGCAGCTCGGCGCAGCAGCAGGAAGTGCCGAAGCCGACGCGAGGAGGACGTTGAGGAACTTCCGAGTGCCCCGATCACCGTCCCGAGCTCCTTCGAGAGAGGCAAGCCCTTTACATTTTCTCCCGGTTTGCAATTAATTAATTAAATGTTTTACTTTAAATTGATGCATTACGTTCAGGAGTTGTTTGCAACCGTTCTTTGCATTATACCTTGTTTACCTTTGTTATACTATATCCTTGTTACCCCAGTATCCGCAATCGAGTCAATGCTTAGCCGGCTTAGACCGGTAGAAGTCGGGTGATTTCACCACCGCGAGCTATAGGTGGTTACCGGATCTGCTTTGGATGACTATGAAGTCATGGTATAACTAAGTGTTGAATGAAGTTGAGACCGGGCGGAGACTTGCGGGGTTTTGACCGTAGTGTTTTCGCTCTGCGTATCGATTAAGGACCGACCGTTGTTGGGCCTCGAGTCATGTTGAACGCATGCCTTACATTTAGCTGGCCGGATAAAGTACCTTCCGACCGCGAAGCTGGGAGATTTTTCGGGCCGAGTAGATTGCCCGCAGCGCACTGTGCCGAAGCAGGTGTGGTAGGACACGGGGGCGGGATGATAAGACCAAAGTGCAGTCGGTCGGCCCCCGGGTACATGTGGTTCCTGGCAAACTCGAGATACCTGGAAAGTTGACTCGGTGATCAATATCTCACTTTAGCGGGTGAGTGAGATTTGTGTAAGGAATAAATCACCAGCTGGTTAGGAATCGATTCGAATCGCCATCGCTCCTGGATAGTGAGCACTTGACTTGAGTGACTTCATCGTAGTAAATGTTATGGAACACTTGGACAGTTATAATGAATATGACGGTATGGAAGTTACTTAATGATCATTGGTTATCATTATCCGCTTAATCACATGTTTACTCTAGTATAGGTGCAAATCTAGTGGACAGGTTAATAATAATTAACTTGGCAATAATGCTTTTAGAAAGGTTCTTGAAATGCTAAAAATGCTTCTTTTGCAAATGAGTCAGCTACCCTACTATAAAGCCTTTCATAATCCTTGGTGTCATTTATTTTCGGTTATGTCGGGTAAGTCTGGCTGAGTACCTTCTCGTACTCAGGGTTTTATTCCCACTTGTTGCAGATGGGCAGATGTACTATGGCTATTGTATCAACTGCCTCTATCCTGCGATGGGTGATGCTTAGGACCATGGGCATGGTCATTCCTTACGTCTCATCTAATGCTTTTGTTGGAGATGATCATTCGCTGGCACTATATTTGAACTCCGTGTGAGTGTGTGTGGTTTTAAACAAATGACTTCCGCTACTTTTTATTCGAACTTGTTTTGTAATAACTTTTATTTAAACTCTGATGTATCTGTTATGGAAACTTTTATGTACTATGTGATTGGTGACCGCTAAACTTATTACGATCATGGCTGGGACACGAGTTGGTTTGAAATCCTTCGTGATTTCACGGACTACCGGGTTATACGGGCTTAAGTTTGCTCAATCGTCTGCTCTGGTGGATGATTTTCTTACTTAATTTCGTATAATTGGTCGGTTCTGTTACATTCACATACCCCAACATTGCAGCCCGTTGACATGCAGCCGAGTAATCTCGTCGAATTAAAACATACAAGGTGCTTCTGCATCAATTCTACATCACCGTTGGGCAGAAAATAGAATTAATGCATAAAACTCATAAATTAACTTGCAATCCATATAACTATTCTTCAAAATTAAATTCTCCCATTGGTTCGAATTTAATTGGAAAATAATCAATATCATTGCATCGGAAACTTGATAATAAAATATATTCTTTTAGTTCAGGAGCATTTCTTGGTCCTTATCTACTCTCTGAAAAATTGACCATGATGGTGTGAAATTTATCAGAGATTTAAACCTCAAACTTAAACTCATTATAATATTGTTATTATCAACGTTAGTCAGAAAATAACAATACCATAATTTAACATAAACAAAAACGAACTACTCCTCTAATTAATTTTTTCCATTGGTTTCATTTTAATTAGAGGATCAACATAATCATAATTTACTAAATATAACTGCTCTTCAAATTAAATTCTTCTGTTGGTTTGAATTTAATTAGAAGATAATAAACATTAAACTTTGCAGCGGAAACTTAAACTTAATTTATGAATTTTACCCATAGGAAAATTCTCTTTACTAATTTTCTTTGAGCCATTAATCATTTTCCAGGAAATAACGATTTACTGGAAAAAGAAAAGGAAAAATGGACTCCAATCAATACTGTTTCTTCGGCCCGACCAAGAAAGCGGCCCGGCCTGCCTTGCGCGCGCGCGCAGCTCCCTCCCAGGGCGCAACCTGGGCCTGGGTCGGGAAAGCGGCTCGCCCGCTTTCGCCCGCCTGGGCCGGCCTCCGGCCCATGGCTTCTGCACCGTCGATGCAGATCGGACGGCTGAGCGCGCGCTTCGGAGGATCAAAACCGCGACGGCGCCGTCCCCCGGAAAACCCTAGCCATTTCTTCTCTCGCCCTCTCTCTCTCACGCCGCGTAGGCATCAGCGGCGACGACCACGGTGGCCGTCGGCGCCGGTGAGGAAGACTGCCACCGGACCAAGTTCGGCTCCCCTTCCTCCTCTTCCTCTCTCTTACCTTTCCCCTTCTCTTCCTCAGCGCCGCAGTCAAAGACGACTACGACACGACGGCAGCCCGTGGCGGCCGGAGAGACGGAAGGTGGCGGGCCGCTGTGGGGCCCCTCGCTGGCGCTCGCGCTCGCCCAAGGCTGAGCGCATCGCCGTCGAGCGGCCTTGCGGCTGCGCCCTAGATTCCTAGCCCGTACGTCGGCGTCTCGTCGGCGAGCGGCGGCTCGGCTACCCGCGCGGCGTTGGGGCTTGCTTCCCACGCAGCGGCGGTGCGACGGCAGTGGAGAAGCCCTGGTAGGTCCTCCTCCCCTCTACGTCCTTCTAGATTAGGGTTAGGGTTAGGCTAGTTAGGGTTTTGCTGAACCCACTGTTCATCTTCCCCGCTTGCTTTTCGCGAGTTAGGGTTTCGGTCTTGCTACCGGCGGCCGTCGGTCCAAATCCGGCGAGCCGTCGTCGTTTCTGAAAAAATAAAACTTGGTTTCGATTCGTTCATTTCCTTCTTTCTATCTCTTGCCCCACACGCCCACGGCAGTTTGGGGTGGCTTCCTTTTCGCACGCCGTCGAAGCGGCGGTGCGGTCTTCTTCCCGCGTGACGGCGGTCTTCTTCCTTAGAGTTAGGGTTTCGGTTCTAATTCTATTTCACTTTTCTACCCCGATCTACGATCTACACACTAGGATAACCTGCCTCTGGTACTAATGATAGGGATTTCTAAACCTCTAGGTGTAAATCTAGCGGGTAAAACATCTTGTTGGTGTACCTTGGTAGCTAGTGAGCCCGCGGCGACTGGAGATGAAGTGCAGTGATAGTGCCCGACGACGAGGCGAGGTACAGCGTCCCGGTGGTGGCACTGCAGAGGCGACGGTGAAGTTGGTGGGGCTTGCCGTCGCTGGCAGCACCCTTCTCTTTAGATCGCATAGGGTTAGAACTTCGTTGGGGGCGTATGGCGGCTTAGGGGAACCTCGTACCTTGTGCTCCGTCCCCACCTCTCTTTTATGGTGCTGTACGACGGGGGGCCACCAACCATGAAGCGATTGGACGTCTCCGATCAGAGCGCGGATCCAAAGACCCAATTAACCGTTGAGCCAATCGGTGGAGATCAAACTAACACGGAGGAGTAAAGAAATGGTGCATGGCGACCGCGAGGAGTGTTCATCGCAGCGGTCGCAAGACTTTTCCAAGAGACAAACATCTGTAGCTGGTATGCAAAGTTTATAGTAAACTATTCAAAAGCTGCTACAAGTAGGACATGCAAATATGATCGAGGACCATAGCTTTTGCTCTCGGTGTGGTGACAGGATATGAGTGAAGAGGTGAGTTTAGCATGGATGATTGTTTCCGCCATAAGTTAACAGTGAAGTTTATCCACTGTTATTCTGTCCGGAGCTCAGAGCCTCAGACTGTATAATGCATGACACTGAAGCTCTGCAAATCGCATCAGATGCAAAGATACTGCGAGCAGTGTTGTTTTTAGAAGCCTGGACTGTTGCCGACTTGCCGTGGAGCACGCGACCTGCAGAACAGATTCGCGGCGACGATCTGCTCATGCTGTCTGGCGCCATCAGCCGTGGAGGGGAAGTGGGGAACTCCAGGATTCTCTCACGGCAGTTTCACAAAGAGTCCACATTCAGTGAGCGGATACTTTTGCAAAATCATACAAAATTCCTAGTAAAGAAAAAAAAATTCAAGCTCCCAGCCCCAGATTCCTGCACCAATAATACCGTGATAATTGTTTTTTCATTGCCTATATTTTTCAAAATGGCATTAGGCAACTAGTTCAAGTAAGATTGCCACTTGACAGTCATTGTTACAAACTCCCAAATAAACAAATAGGGCCAACGTGAAACATACTCCACTTAACAGTCATTGTTCATGTCGTTGTTTTGTGAATCATTAAGAACTTCCCAATTGGATCCGAGAAAACTGGAAGAGGAAGAATATGATAGTGCCTCACGTCACATCTTTAGAATGGCGAATGCTATCCCTGTCATCTGCACAGCTTTGTTCTATGAGGAATGAATACACACTTTCATGAACATATCAACTCTAGCAGTTCTGATCAATTATTAGTACTTCGGTGTGATACTTGACGCAAGTACCAAAAGAGGTGATGACTTGTTATTAAAAAGAACAAATATATGGAACCGGTTGTGGTGAAAAAAAAAAGTCCGACCTGCCGGATTCGAACCAGCGACCTAAGGATTTATCCTGCTCATACTACAGTCCTCCGCTCTACCAACTGAGCTAAGGTCGGGTTTTGTTCTGGCAGCATACAAAATTATATATATATGTGCCTTCCTGCGAAGGCTAACAAAGATGTCAATGCCATTGGGCTGTGAGTTTTTTTTTTCTCGGATATGCAAAAAGTTTACGCATCTTTGTATTAAGATCGAGATATAGTGAAAGTTACAACACCACGCCACGAACATGGCACGCTAGAGTGGGGGGTGTTAGTGTTATACAATCGGCTCTGCCCTCCCTAGTATAAGAAGATCATGGGCTATTACTCGCTAATTATACCACACAACCATCATCGGCGATCAGACGCGCTGACGTGTTAGTTATCGTGTTGTTCTTTGAGACAGAAGCTGAGAGCTTCCGGTTCAGATAGCATGGCGTTATGCGTAACAAGGATGCTACTCTATTATTATCTCTGTCTTAAAAAGAACGTGCATCTAGTTTTCCAAGAAGTCAACCAATTTCATTTTAACTAAACATGTTAGTTTAATGTATTAACATTTATGGTATCGTTAGATTGGCCATGCACTATATTTTATATTTTTATAGTAAATCTATTTAGAAACTGCTCTGAATCTATTTTTATAGTAAATATTGATACTATTCATTGACTTTTTGAAAGCGAGATGTGCACCATTTCTGGGACACAAAGGAGTTTTTTTACTGGTTTTTACTAGTTGTTCTGTTGTCGTCCCAAAAGATCATATTTGCTAAGGCCATTCTCATTTAAGAGTTTCATAGTATTGTTTTTAAGAATGACACATTAAATGAAATACAATAAAATGTGGATGAAACAACCACCCTTAACACATAGTTCCATTATATTGTTTTATATACATTTAATTTCATGATTGATCTAGAGTTGAAAACTAAGCTAGAGAATTTCATCTTCATCAAACTCAATTCTTCTCCCTTCTCAAAAATATTGTCATGTCATTCGAAATGTTTGTATGAAAACCTATTAAATACGGATTAAACTCGAATGTGGTGCTAACCGTCGGCAAAAGAATGTGAAATACCGAGATAGACAGATCGGAGCTTTTTAGTTGGATTGGAAGGCCCAGTCTGGTTAAACCTACAGCATGCTTTTCTGGGCCGTTGGAACTGTGTCACATTCTGGCCCGACGCAACTCTGGGGGCCCATAAAGTGTACGTATTTTCACTTTGCCCGGCCTCGGTGTCGGTTGTTTCCCAATTCCCCTGCCCTTTTGACCTTTTGCAATTGCAACTGGTTTTACAGCACAGCTCGACGGCGTAACATCGAAGCAGGTATCTTTCGATGTGCTCGCTGCTCGGCGCTCGCACATGACTTGACGGAACATGCTCGCGGATTTCGCAATTCCCATGGCCGGATAGCATTATTTTTCTGACCAAGTCTTATTGTTTGTCTTTTTTTGCTATCTTTCTTTCCTTGGTACAACGAACATTTACCATCTGCACGAACAGGTGCAGAATAGCACATGGTTTCACGCCATACTTTCACGCCGTGTTTACTTTGGGAAGTATGGAAGTTGGGCTACCGTAACACTTTTGTTTTTATTTGGCAATTAGTGTTCAATCATAGATTAATTAGGCTCAAAACGTTCGTCTCGTAATTTCCAACTAAACTGTGTAATTATTTTTTTTCGTCTATATTTAATACTCCATGCATGTATCGCAAGATTTGATGTGATGGGTACTGTATCACTTTTTTGGATTTTGGGTGGTAACTAAACACGCACTCATGCATTTTGCTCATGTTCAAAGATGGCAAAATCTTTGCGGTACCGAGTAAAATTGTGGGCAAAATCGACAAGCATACGAACAGGACGTGCGTGAAAATATTTCTTTTTCATTGAACAAATGAAAGAATCCACCATGGTCACCACTACAAAGTACAAAATTTTAGCCGCGTGGAACAATCTCCACAGCACCACCCACCGCCTCATCATTCATCACAATCACAAATGCTAATTACGATCCGCGAAATCTACCCCAAGGTGGCGCACGACGACGTGTCCGGGTCCACGAGCGCCGGGACCAGGTACTTCCTCCCGTGGGCCCCGTTGGCATTGAAGCTGGCCCCGCTGGCCTGGTCCAGCAGCAGCGAGCCCGCGTAGCCGGGGTACGCGCCCTTGCCGTACACGCCGGCGCACGCCGTGGCGGCCTCCAGCGGCGCGTCGGCCGAGCCCTCCTGGTAGAACCCGTTGCCGAACGGGTTGGTGACCGTGCCGACGATCATGGACGCGAGCGAGATCACCATGCCGTCGACCCCGACGTCGCCGTTGGGCGGAGTGAGCGGCGCCGCCTGCGGGCCGTACACGGGCTGGTGGAACGGCCACGCGCACTGCCCGGGGCACTGCGACGCCGGGTTGCCCACCCACACGTACGCGAACCGGCCGGAGCGGGACCGCGGGGACGCGCCGTGCGTGCCGCACCGGGACATGCAGAACCCGTCCACGGCCACGTCCGCCGCGGTGAGCACCAGGTTGATGGCGCGGCTCGGGCCACCCTTGGCGGCGAGCCTGAGGAGGTCCCTCTCCGTGAGCCGCTTGCCGAGGGTGCAGTTCTGGTCGACGACGTGGGAACCGAGGCGCAGCGCCGGGAACCGCACCTTGGAGCTGGCGTAGTACTTGCGCGGCGTCTTGAACCACGTGGCCACGGACGGCTCCGGCTGCGCCGCCGCCGGGGCCGCGGACAACGACGAGACGAAGTCGGTGATCACCGCGCGCTGCGGCGCCGAGAAGTCGCCGTACCAGATGAAGTTGACGGCGATAGGGCCCGACAGGAGCGCGCCCTTGTGGTACTTCATGGTGATGGCCGGCTCCTGCACGAGCGCGGTGAGCCTCCTCCCCGCGAGGCAGGCCTGGAACATCAGCGCGAACGTCAGCAGCGTCGCCGCTAAAGATGCAATGGAACAAGCCATTGGTAGAGGCTCTCCAAGACGAAATTTCTACTTGGGGTCGTGGTGGTGTATTGGACTAGTGGAGTGATTTCAGCTTGTTCTTCTTCCTTGCGGATTTGCGATGGATGGGTGGGGATGAGCGGGGGACGGGTTTTATAGAGGCCACGAGCCGGCGAAGTGTGTGAGTGAGATACGGACAGTGGAGTGTGGAGGGCTGAGGGCTGCGGCCTGGGACGCTGCGCGTGACGTATGACGGGAGGGCACTTTCTGGGCCAAAGTAAAGCGGCGTCCTTGGCCGGGCTGCCCGAACGGTCATTGACAGCTGGCTTTGCGTGGCCCCTGCCAGCTCCCAGCTGTAGTTGGGTGAGCACTTTACGATTTTGCCCCGGCAATTGGTGCCGCGGAAAGTGCTGCTTGCCCGGGCGGAAAGCAGGGGCAAGTTGGGGATTGCGGGGGCGACGGGCAAAGTGGGGACTGCTGGAGTGGGTAAAAGCAGGTTGGCTTCTCGAGGCGCTTGAAATTTTAGGCAGCGGGATACGAACGTTGAGAGGGCTTGGTGGACCGGGCCGGGTGTGTGGATTCCGAACGTTGGTTCACTGGCTTATGGGCCCCGTTCCCAGTTATTACAAGCTGTGAACGGATCAGCAACAGTACGCAGGTACTCCAACAGTTGGTGCGCGCTGTTCACTTTGTCAGTACGATCCACTAATCCAGTCACAGGCCTCGCCGGTAGCATCAGGGTTAGGCCATTCCTCATCCACGTAACTTGCCAGCCGGGCTGGTGCTGGCCTGCATTGCATGCATGGTATTGAGATCCTGCAGTGGCTGACAGATTGGCCCACCTACCGGTCATTGCTTGCAGTCCCTCCTGTAGCCTCTGATTATTACAAAAACGAGAGGGCGAAAGAAACCAAGCTCGGAGATGGCAGGGGAAATGAGCGAGAAGCCCATCGATGGATCCTGCCATGTTATTTCCCATCGCACGGCAAAACCTGGGACGGGACCCCGTCGATCCCAAATCTCCATACCCAAAGCCAATGCACCGTCGGATCGTACTACCATCGCAGGCATGATCCCAGCAGGCGAGCACCAACTGCATCGTCTTTGTACCGTACATAACTGACGAGTGACCAAGGATCCCAGCATGCAAGGCCGTGAGCTGACAGATGGTCACTGTGGGGTTAGCGAAACCCGTCACCAATCGGGGAAGACGCACTCGCATGATCGGATCGGATCGCGGATGAGATGAGATGGAGATCTCTGACGAGGCCCATCAGCGTACGGCGGCCGGCGTAAAGCGAGCGAAGGTGCAGGGCCCGCGTGTCAGCGGACCACACGTCCACATCCACCCCAGAGGCCGTACGCGCGCGCCGGCCCCGCACCCCAGCGCTTTCCTGCTCGCCGGGCCGGATGCCCTGACCCCCGGTGTGGGCTCGCAAGAGATCCGCGTACGGCCGGCCGCCAGCTGGTGGTGAAGGCGGGCAGGCGGCCCTACCGCCTTCACGACGCGCTCGTGATTCGTGAACGGCCTCTCGCTTATTGCTCGCGTGCCTACCACCACTAGCTAGCCGCTGGCTGGCTGGCTCGCTGCCGCGGCCGCGGTCGCCAGCCGTGGTCCGTGGACACGCGTATACCCAGGCCTCGTTCACTTTGAAAAAAATAACTAATGAACCCGATGAAAATTACGAGACTTCACTTTTCGCCTTATATTCATAAATAATGCTTAATCATGTAACCAACCAGCCAAAAGATTCATCTACCGTACATCGTGATTTCCAACTAAACTGCATGTGTAATTAGTTACCGTACATAACTGACGAGTGACCAAGGATCCCAGCACGCAAGGCCGTGAGCTGACAGATGGTCACTGTGGGGTTAGCGAAACCCGTTTTATCTATATTTAATACTGATACTGACGAGCAATTTAAAATTGATGTGATGGAGAGAGGGCCCGCGTGTCAGAAAAAACGTCCACATCCAATTTAGATGGCATGTAAACAAGGCGCCTGCTCGCCGGGCGCCCCGGACGAGACGAGGCGACGCCGGCCGCCAGCTGGTGGTGGAGCGGCTGGCGTCGGCTGCGGCCCTGCCAGGCCTTATCCCTTCACGCGCGCTCGTGATTCGTGAACGGCCTCTCGCGGGCTCGGTGAGGAGGTGCCCCGCTGGCTGGCTGGCTCGCCCGCGGCCGCGGTCGCCAGCCGTGGTCCGTGGACACGCGACCCAGACGTTGAGACGAGGCCCTGGCGTTCGTTTCCGCGCGCGAGCCTTTCTATTTCAAATAATAAACAGGATGTTTTTTTTCATTTGCGTAGAGAGCTCTTATAATAAATCGAATAACAATATTTTTTACCATGAATCAAACAATATTTTTAAAGAAAGCGAAGCGAATAGTCGTTGAAGGGCAATGAGAAAAAAGCAGTATTGTTTCAAATGTGTTGGAGTGAAATGAAATAGAATGAGAATAATAGAAAAAAAAAAAAGAACTTAGTTTAATTCTACTCTAATCAACTTTAACCTAAGTGGATTGAACCATACGTATCTGAACGAGGCCTAAATGGGACCAGCAAGCAAGGTTAGTCGTGCCATTCATGAGGTTTTGATGCGTGCATGGACGTAGAGCTATCACGCCAGTACAGTACCGATGCTCTCGTCTTTTCTGGCGTGTCCTGCTGCGCCCCTTTCCTGGAACGTTTCGTGAAGGTCTGAAGGCCAGCTAGCCAGCTAGCAGCCAGCTCTTGCAAGCCGAAAACGGAATAATGCGAATGCATGTTCAGTTGGCAAATGCACGGTGCTTCGAAAGCTTCTGCAATGTCTGCATTCAGTTGGATGAAATGCGCGTAGTTCATTTTGCACGGGAGTTACATGTTCTGGCGCGAGTAACTTCACGTTATCTCTACTTTTGTTAGTCCAACGGCTCAAACACGCGTTTATGGTGATTAATTGTTTTCGATCCGGGGAGAGGACGAAGCTTATATCAAGCCTGTCGCTGGAGTAGATCGCCGTTCGCGGTTGCCTGCGTCCTGGTAAATTTTGCAAGGAGGTCACGGTAGATTCGGCTTGTAGCCAATCGGGAGCCCTGCCCCTTGCGGTTGCGGCCCGCATAGAAGTATGGAAACTGCACAGCCGGACATATTGCAGGCCAGGCCTGCACACGGAACGGTTACTTGGGAAACGGGCACGGTAAATATAGCCCAACTAGGCCCGTACTGATGCACCTCCGAAGATAAAAGAAAAAAGAAAATATTAGGGAAGTCATCCAAGGCTAACATGTTCGTTGTGAAACAGTACAGGGAACACACAACAGAGCAAATGTCAAAAAGTTACGGCGAGTACTGGAGTACGTCTTGATTCATGACGATCATGAATCGAGCAGTATAGCTACTAGTACGGCTCTACCTTAACAGCCATGACTACGGACGCCGTACTGGCATTTTACAGTCAAGAACAGTCTAGCAGCAATTTAAGCCGATGATAAGTACATACAGTACAGAGTAGCTACCTCTCACTCGAAGCTTACATGTAGTAATAAAGTACTAGTACTGTTTATCCCGCCAGAATTTACCGTCAGGATACAGAGGCAGAGTTGTGCTGTTTTATGCTGACAAGTGCAAATGCACGTACCAGTACAGGTACCGTCAGGTAAGCAGCCTCCTCAGCAGAGAGTAATTAGCCTCCAGCTCTAGTTCTCCAGTAACTTCAGTAATTCTACCATGAATCGTAGGGTTACCCAACCGCAGTCCGCAGCGCATCCATTCATATGAAATCACCAGGTGGTACTTGTCGAACAAAGTAATGGTACGCGTAATCACGCGTAGAGCGATGTGATGATGCACAAGTGCGGCAAGTCTCGGGTACGCATTACGGCGGCTGGTCTTAAGCATGGGCACAGTACAGTTCTCCGCGGGCTGCGGGACAGAGGATTTGGTGAGCAGACGCAGGCAGGCAGGCAGGCAGGCAGGGCAGGCTGTCATCTTGCAGGACGCTCCTAGGGCTCATAAACCCGGCTGCGCCGTGTCTCGCGCGTGTCCCCACTGTGGCTGTACTCTAGTTCTCCGGACGGCCTTATCACCTCAGCCATCGGCACCATCTCGAACGTGATCGACGACTTGTTCGGGCGTCCGCAGCGTCATGCACTCATGCATGTTGATGTTGATTAAGAAATGGTTAGCCGCTGACTGTCAGTGCTAATGCTACTCTAGTAGCTAGTAGTACTACTACTAGCACTAGTAGGTTGTTGGGTTGTCAAGGGACCGGCTGGACGGATAACCATGGGGAGGATGGAGGAGGAAGAGAACGAGACAATTCAGGCCGGGATGTAGTAGGCATGGAGTAGCGCTCTGGATGCCACGTGAGCAGAGCTCGTGTCGCGCTCTCCCTTCCTCGAGGCACAGACCACGTGAGGAAGGAAATCATCTCGGATTCTCGATCGGTCGTCGCCGTATGCCCGCCGTATCGCCCTGCTCGTTTCCACTGCTGTTCGTGGAGAAGGCTCCGATACGTCACTAGTTCAAACTCTGCACTAGTAGTACTCACAGCCTGTTTGTTGGCTGATTCGTATCGTTACTGGTTCATTTACGTGAGAGAAGTACTGTTGGCTCAGATGAACAGTGTTTTATGAGGTGGCTACCAAGCCCAGCCCAGCCCAGCCAGCCAGCCCAGCAAACACGGCGTCAATTGTTGCCCTTCCAGAAAACAGGGAAGGCGGGTTCTGCTTAATGCTTATGATAACATAAATCTTCAGATATGTTTCTTGTGTGGACTAATTTGCGACATTCTCCCTGCAGAAATCATGCATCAATCCCGGCAATTTTTCAACCAAAAAACACTACGGAGTATGATCCACATCGGCCTGTTCGGCTTACCCCATATTTAACTTGTTCGGCTTCTTTTTTCAGCCGGAACAGTGTTTTTCACTCACAACAATTCAACCGGAATAGTGTTTTTCAGCCAGTTTCAGTCAAGTTTCACACTAGCGAACGGGGTCGATAGCACCACTGCTGACTGTTGAACTAGGCGTCGACCAGCTTCTTTGGCTGCCTTGAGATTCAGAGCGACAACCGACAACCAACCATGCGACCAGTTAGGCCTGTTCGCTTGAACTTATCAACCGATTTATAGGTTAGAATATACAGTATTTTTTTTTTACAAAAAATCATTTTCAACTAGCTTACCAGCCGACTTTAATACCATCAGCCGAACGGATATGTCCTAGTACTTTGGGTTCGATTCTTTCTAGTGCTACTTGTCAGTCAACACGGCTTGACTCGTGCTCGTACACGCAAGGAAATAGTGGCTTGCTGCTTGCATGGATGCTGACTGTTGAACTAGACGTCGAGTCGTCGACTTCTTCTTTGGCTGCCTTGAGATTCAGAGCGACGACCATGCAACAAAGTTAGACCTGTTTAGTAGGACTCCGGCTCTGGCTTACGCCCCTGTCATCCTCCCACGGGCCGATAGGTGCCACAGGAGCCGCAGAGCCCGAAAAACGAGCTTCTCTGGCTCCGGCGGTCACTATGAGAGAGGAAAGGTGGGGAGGAAAAACGGCGCAGTCTCCCCTGTCGGCCCGTAGGAGGCCGACACGGGCCGACAGGAAGGAACCGCCGAAACCCGCCAAATAGGTCCACTTGCCAAGGCTCTCATCATGGACGGGCACAAGCCGATAGTAGTTCTAATTTGATGAGTTCGAATCTTTCTAATACTTGTCAACACGCCTTGACTAGTGCTCCTACGCGCAAGATAATAGTGGCTTGCTGCCTTGCTGCTTGCATGTATGCATGGTGGCTGCCTGGCGTGGAAGCGAGCGACAACTCAATCACCGTCGCACTCGGGTCCAAACGCATCCAGCTGCAGACAGAGCTAGCCGCTCCAAAACCAAAACGAAGGCAGCTACCCAAGGGATGGGCTGGGCAGGGAAGGCTTCACGAAACTACCGGCACATGAGGAATTCGGGCCTATAAATACTCGACCTCGTCACTCTTCGCAAACCACACAAACAACGCTCATAAACCACTCCTGCACTTTCACTCAATCATCACCTACTAGTCTACTAGCAAGTCGCCAATCCCTCCCTAAGAAAGAAGGTGAGAAATGGCACCACCCCATAGTTGCTTTCGCGGCTGGCAGAACACGAGCCACGTCGCACTTGTGCTGGTGTCCGTGCTGCTCCTGAGCTCGGCACGTCTCTCCGTGGGCGGCGGCAGGAGCCTGCTGGAGCTGTACAAGCCGCCGCCCAGCGCGCTCCTCACGTACCACAACGGCGCCGTGCTGCAGGGGCGCATCCCGGTGTCCATCATCTGGTACGGCCGCTTCACGCCGGCGCAGAAGGCCGTGGTCACCGACTTCCTCCAGTCCCTCACCACCGCCTCGCCGACGGCACCGTCCCCGTCCGTTTCGCAGTGGTGGAACACCATCAACCAGCTGTACCTGTCCAAGGCGCGGATGAGCGGCAACCGCGCGCGCTCCGGCGGCAGCGCGCAGGTGGCGCTCGTCGGCCAGGTCAACGACGAAGGGTGCTCGCTGGGGAAGCGCCTCACGCTGTCTCAGCTCCCGCAGCTGGCGGCGCGGGTCGGCGCTAAGAAGGGCGGGATCGCGCTGGTGCTCACCGCGCAGGACGTGACCGTGGACGGGTTCTGCATGAGCCGCTGCGGCCTGCACGGCTCCGACGCCAGGGCCGGGACCGCCTACGTCTGGGTCGGCAACTCCGCCACGCAGTGCCCCGGGCAGTGCGCGTGGCCGTTCCACCAGCCGCTGTACGGACCCCAGACGCCGGCGCTCGTGCCGCCTAGCGGCGACGTCGGCATGGACGGTATGGTCATCAACATCGCCAGCATGGTCGCCGGCACGGTGACCAACCCGTTCCGCGACGGGTTCTACCAGGGCGAGAAGGACGCACCGCTGGAGGCCGCCACTGCCTGCACAGGGGTCTATGGCAGCGGCGCCTACCCCGGTTTCGCAGGTAACCTGGCGGTGGACCGCACGACGGGGGCGAGTTACAATGCCAATGGTGCGAATGGGAGGAAGTACCTGCTTCCCGCTCTGTTCGACCCTGCAACCTCTACGTGTTCGACTTTGGTGTAACGGCTAAGGAAACAATGTTGCCAGAAATGATACAACAACAATACCATCCTTGTCAAACAGACTACCAAGGATGCAACAACTCCGAACGTGGATGGACTCGGCGTGGGCTGTGAAATAACTCGGAGGCTAGTGTGAAGGATATAGGTCACGAGGAAGGTTTTAAGGGTGCCTTTGGGTCTTTTGCTGGCTACTGTGTAGTCTAGTTAGGTAAGAAATTTGCGTTGGACAAAGCATTTTGATATACAACCATTTTGATCGAGACCTATGTTTTTCAGCATTTTTCTCGCCAACTCAAGCAAGCTAAATTAGATCTCCAGCCCTAGCAAGGCTAGTCTTGTCCAGTCAAGCAATATTTTTATAATAGAGATAGTAAAATCATATTTAATTGTCGGCAATATGGACCCATGGTATCTCACCACCCCGAATACCAGCCCATTAGTATTGGGATGTACCTCATCAGACGTGGTGGTCAAACAACCTGAAAATGCTTTGGTCGGTATATATTCTGTTATGATTTCTCTATAACTGACTATGAAACATATCTATAAACCGGTCGACATCGATGTAACCCTACCTTCGGTCTATATATGGCGAGGTAGGGAACTTCTGATCGGTATGATACTCATTCTAGATGAATCGCATAGGCAATTAGTCATCAGCAACCCCTTATAAACTCGAGCATACGAGATAAAGAGATCTACTCTAAATTGGACGTAGGGTGCCACGTACCTAAACCAGTATAAATTCATGTTTCGTGTGTACCCATTTAATTTCGTGTGCGTGATACGCTGATCTCCATTGCTGGGGTCAAAACCTTCGAAAGTTGGCGCAAGAAGTAGGGTCCTTTTGTGCACAGATCCCACGTGTTTTAGATGGGTCTCATCTTCAACTTTGACAACGTGGTGAAGATGGAACCGGGCGTCCAGATCACCTTCGGTAGCCTAGACTTCGTCGCCGATCAGCTTGGGAACCTACACCTGTAGGAATCCGAGCCAGTCATGCAGGAGGAGGAGAAGCCACCTCCGCATGTCCCCCGGTGCCGTGGAAGCCGAGCCATTGGCTCTAGCTCACCACTTGAACCTCTACGCCCGCAAGGCCTTCGCTGATTTCAGCCGAGAGTTCATCCACGACAAAGTCCTCATGCATGTGGCGGCCATGATAATGATCCACTCTAGGTTTGAGATAAGGATCCAGCGCCACTTCCTCGCTGCATCCTGACTGATTTCTCGATCAGGCTCATGAACTACAAGTTTTCTAGGAGAGTTCCTAGAGGATCTTTTTGGTGGCGAGATATTCTCAAACTACAAGTTCCATTTAAAGGTATAGCCATGGTATCCAAATAATGGTTCGACATGACCTTTGGGATGGACGTGTTTGTAGCCAAGCATTTATACAGCTTTTCTCCTTCGCTAAGAATCAGCATGTATCACTCAAAGTGGCAGGCTCTACACCTTTGCACCAAACATTATTCCATTTTCCACTTTGTACTGAAGCCTATGCACATTTCCAACAGATATTTGTCATTCTTCAGAACTTACCGTCGTAGCCGGTCCGTGATGTTTGGCCCTATATCTGGGGATCATCTTTTTCGTTCAGTAGAGCATATAATCATCTATTGGCCACCATTTTATACACAGAACATACAAGTGGTTATGGAAATCATACTCTCAGAATAAGAGGAAGTTCTTCTTTTGGCTTCTCCTAAAGGATCGCTTGTGCACCAGATCCCTCCTCAAACGAAGAAATATGCACCTTCCAGACTACAATTGTGTTTTTTGCACTCTGAATGTTGAAGAAGACGTTCTCATATTCTTTTTCATTACACTTGTGCTATGGTTTGTTGGTTTAGCTTAAATATTTTTCTGCCTACTACCATTGATGTCTTCATCATTTTGGAAAGTATCAAGGATCAAACCAGATTGCCTTTCTTCATGAAAATAATCATCACAATGTACCGGGCTATTTGGATTATGCACAATGATATTGTCTTCAACAATTTTGCTCATTCAGTCGAGAGATGCAAAGCTGTTTTCATTGCTCTAGTTATCCTAAGGGCAAAAGCAACCTACCATCCACTTATAGATTTATGTCTAGAAGGCTTTGTGTAATTTTAGCTATTTTCTTCTTGACTCTCTGTTTCTTGATCTTTCGGTTGTAACTTCACTTTTTATCTATTTTTTAATAATGTTCTAGTAGGGGGGTTTAAACCAACAAGTATGCTTAAGCAAATATTTTTTGTTTGATTTTACTAACCCGACACACTTTCTTTGAAGCAACTCAGCAAGCAATGGTACAACACTACGCTGCATCCTTTCAGTCTGTCGTCCTTGGTTCAAAAAGCGCCGAAGGGCTTGTTTGAATGGAGATGTAACAACATCAATTCACATATGTTGAAGTAGATCGAGAAAACTAGTTTCACCTCAATCCAATCAAACCCATGTGGACTGAGGTAAATACATGTGTAGGCGAAAATGGCTGCGGAGACATGCATGTTTTGGACTGAAATTCCTAGATCCATGACCATAACACATACATTTTGCATGGCATCACAAGTCCAACATTTCGTCATCATGTGCTCATTGCTCCACGAGAGCTTTCATCAGTGTCGTGTGGAGAAGGGTCGACTGACAGCAATATAGCTAGATGGAGGCACGGACAGAGCAGTCTCCCCAAGGGACGAGGGGGGCAGCCACCGGCCACGCTCACGGATGCCATTTCTATCCGCAAACATGTGCGCCACATAAGGCCTCCCTCCCGATCCCGGTTCCGGCGAAGGCCGCAGTCCGGGGCGGGGCGGGGCGGGGCAATCCGCACCTGGATGGACGCCGATCTGCCGACGTGGCCCGTGCACATCTAGCCTAACCAGCGATGCGACACACGAGCTGCATGCACCACGAAGCACCATTCGTCCAAAGGATTCTCCGGGGCTATTTAGCCAGCCGCCGCAATAGCGAGTTAGCGACACATGCTGTGCATGTTAGACGCAGCATTTTTTGTGATCCGGATGGCTCGTTGTGTTCCCTCCGACACTAATGGAAAGAAGGAACTTTTGTCTTGCAACATGCGGGGCGTTGTCTGCTGAATCCGCACCGGTGTGGCAAAATAAGCTTTGTCGCCCGTCTGGTCGTGGTAATCCGCTGACCTGCATGTTGTTTATGTTCTAGACGCACCCCAACAGCTCATCAGGACCTGTACTGATACTTGCAAGAGGATACGACCTTGCTACAAGCCGTAGCTGGCTGTCTCTCGAGATCTGCACGCCGTTAAACGTCAGGGAAGCATCGGGGAACACACGAGTGCGTCAGACTTCAGTGTACCAAAGGGCCAAACTCCCTATAAATGTGTGGTTCTGCCCTTCAGCTGGTTCACCTCACCTCACTCATTAGCACCAGAAAACAGTCACACATGAACACCTATCCCTAATGTCCTATCATCACCACCAGTCCACCACATACAGCCATCAGGCCACAGTTCAATCACTCACTCATCACTAGGCTGCAATGGCTACAACTCGTCCAAAGGCCCCCGTGCTTGCAGTACTGGTGCTGCTCGTGAGTTCCGCCTAGCTATCCATGGGGGCAAGGAGGCGCATGGAGCTGTATCAACCCAATCCGGCGGACATGCTCTCCTACCACATCGGAGCCGTGCTCCACGCCAACATCTTCGTGTCCGTGTGTGAGCGATAGCAGTAGGAGATGGGAAGAACTGGGGAGGAAGTAATCGGAGGAAGAAGAAGAAGGAAGAAGAGATAGCGCGGAAGAGTTCTTAGTTTAGGAATTTGGTTTAATGTTTACAAAATGCCTGATGACTCCCTTCCTCTCGCCGAACTGATATAGTCATTACAAAGGCTTTACCTCGGTCACACATGCAAGCGCCGAAGAGTTCAAGCCCATTGCTCACCGAATACTCGCGAGTTTGGCGTCCTGGGCCTTCTTCCTCTGGGCGGTTTCCGGGTGCTCCATCTTGCTCTTGGGCTGTGTTACTACGGTGGCTGACATCCCCTCCCCCTTGGAACACTGCTTGCCCCCAAGCAGTGGTGCATGGATACTCCTGGCGAACAGCTTCAAAGTCCTCCCAGGTAGCCAACGCCGATGGCAGATTATTCCATTTGACAAGTACCTGAGGTATAGTAGAAGGACCACGGGCGACCATACGAGTCTGCAGAACCTGTTCTGGAGCCAAGTGGATGGCAAAGTCAGACGGTAGGGTGGGGATTACCTAATGATTGGCACCAATAGCCTTCTTCAGTTGTGAAACATGAAAAACCGGATGAATTGCCGAGTGAGCAGGTAATTCAAGCTTATAAGCCACTGAACCGACACGAGCCAGAATACGGAATGGGCCGAAGAAGCGGAAAGCAAGTTTCTGATGGGAGCGAGGTGCCAGGGAAGTTTGGACATACGGCTGCAGCTTGAGGTAGACGATATCACCCACTACAAAACTGCGCTCTGATCGATGTTGATCAGACTGTTTCTTCATCCGATGCTTGGCCCGGTTGAGGTGATGTTGGAGAAGCCGGTCCATCCACTGACGGTCTGAAGCCTAGACAATGACTTCTGAATGAGAGACAACAGAAGTGTCAACAGCCAGGAAACGCGGAAGATATCCATATAGCGCCTCAAAGGGTGAACGACCGATGGCCGAATGGAAGCAGGAATTGTACCAAAATTCTGCAAATGGCAACCACTGACTCCATTTGTTGGGGCAGGCATGGACAAAGCACCTCAAATAGGTTTCTAGGCACTGGTTGAGCCGCTCTGTCTGACCATCGGATTGGGGGTGGTAGGCGGTGCTGTGGTAGAGGGACACATCAGCCAGCTTGAACAGCTCAGACCAAAAGTGACTTGTAAATATGCGGTCACGATCCGAAATGATAGAGCTTGGAAGGCCATGTAAGCGATAAACATGCTAAAAGAATGACTTGGCAATTGTGACAGCAGTAAAAGGGTGACGGCAGTAAAAGGGTGACAGAGGGGAATGAAATGGCCATACTTGGTCAGTAGATCAACTATTACCAGCACACAGTTGAAGGTTTGAGACAATGGAAGTCCCTCGATGAAATCCATCGATATCACTTGCCACGCCGAGTCAGGAACCGGCAAGGGCTGCAAGAGGCCTGGAGATTTGGATCTATCATACTTGGACTGCTGACAGACAACACAGGACTGCACAAACTGTTTGACTGCAGTTTTCATACCTCTCCATGCAAAACATTGCTTGAGCCTCATATATGTTACTGGTATGCCAGAATGTCCGCCCTAGGAGCTAGAGTGAAATTGGGAGATAAGCTGTTGTTGGAATGCTGGGTCATCACCAATCTAGACTCGGCCCTTATAACGGAGTAAGCCAGACTGAAGAGAATAATGAGGTATAGCCGCTAAGTCAACCGCCAACTTGGTCAGCAAGGTAGTAGCAAAAGAGTCATCTCGATAACTGGCAAGCACTGCAGAGATCTAGGAGGGTACCAAAGAGGTGACTGCCGCACACACAGCTGGAAGGGAGGGGTGACGAGACAATGCATCAGCTGCCCTATTATCAGAACCTGAGCGGTAGACAATGCGGTATTGCAGGCCCAGCAGTTTGGAGAAAACCCTTTGTTGCCAGTGAGTATGCAACCTCTGATCAGTGAGCTGTGTCAGGCTTTTTTGATCGGTAAGAATCACAAACTCCTAAAACTGTAAGTAAGGACACCACAGTTGCACAGCAAGCAAGATCGCCATGAATTCTTTTTCATATGTTGATAAGCCACGTGACTTGGAGCCCAACGCTTTACTGAGGAATGCCAGGGGGTGACCGTCCTGCATGAGAACCGCACCGACACCCGACTCCAATGCATCAGTTTCAATTGAGAAAGGCTTGGCAAAATTGGGAAGAGCTAGCACCGGAGCTTGACAGAGGGCAGTTTTCAATGTCTGAAAGGCATAGTCATGATTAGGAGTCCAAATGAACAAGGCATGCTTCTTTAGGAGATTGGTCAGTGGTTTTGAAATGATGCCAAAGTGGCGAACAAAGCGCCGGTAATAACCGGCAAGCCCCAGAAAGGCACGGAGTTCTTTGACTGAACCCAGAGTTGGCCAAGAAGCAATAGACTCCAGCTTGGAAGGATCAGTACCCACACCGGCCTGACTGATGACATGGCCGAGATAAGAAAGCTTGGTCTAGGCGAAGGAGCATTTGGACATTTTCAGCTTCCATTGATCCTTAGACAACAACTCAAACACAGTTTGTAAATGCATGAGGTGCTCCTCCCATGTTCTGCTATAGACCAGGATATCATCAAAGAAGACCAAGACGAACTTCCGAAGACAGGGAGCAAGAGTTGTATTCATGGCATCTTGGAAGGTACCCGGGGCTCCTATAAGTCCGAAGGACATAACCTTGAATTCAAATTGACCAAAGTGTGTTTGGAAGGCGGTTTTGAATTCGTCACCCGATTTCATGCGGATTTGGTGAAAGCCGGACTGTAAATCCAATGTTGTGAAATAAGCTGCCTGGACAGCTCATCCAACAATTCTTCGATGATAGGAACATGATATTTTCCTTTGATTGTAATGGCATTTAGTTGACGGTAATCGACACAAAACCTCCAGGACTGATCCTTTTTCTTCACTAAGATAATCGGAGAGGCAAAAGAACTGGTACTCTTCTGAATGATTCCCTGCTGAAGCATTTCATTAACTTGCCGCTCAATTTATGTTTTCAGAAGAGGTGCATAGCGGTAAGGCCACACAAAGACTGGTTGAGCCCCTGAGATCAAGGGAATGGAGTGGTCACAGTGCCGGCTGGGAGGCAACCCTGAAACTGGCTTAAATAGATGGGCATATTCATCTAGCAATGCTGACACAACCGGATGCATCGATGAGACTGACTGTGAAGACTCAGGAGGCTATACCAAACAGAGTTGAATGACAGAGCCCACCGGAAGGTCTGTAGTGTCCCCAATCAATATAGCAGTAGCATCTTCGTAAGGAATGGAGATCCATTTTTGAGCCCAGTGTACTTGCATCGGGCTAAAACTAGCCAGCCAATCAAGACCAAGGATCATATCATAAGATGAAAGAGGCAACAACTTGAGATTAATTGAAAAGGAGCAACCCTACACTGACCAACGAGCACTAGGCAAAAATGATGTGCATTGTAAAATGGCCCCATTAGCTACTTGAACTTGAACTGGGGACGAAAGTTCCTTGATGCCGTGAGCGACTGAGCCAATGCAGAATTCAAGAAGGTATGAGATAAACCGGAATCCACCAAAATAGACAGAGGGTGACCTTGGATGTGTCCAGACAAGCTAAATGTCTTAGGGGAAGCTGAGCCCACTGCCGCTGCCACCGAGAGGTGCATCATAATCTGATCATCAGGTGATGAATCATCAGAGCACTTGGCTGCATCAGACTCCGAGAATATATCCATCAATTCTTGCACCAAATGCAACTGCACCATGTCTGAACATTTGTGTTCACGGCTCCACTTTGAGCCACACCGGACGCATAGACCCTGGGCACGGCGAGAGGCTCGTAAGGCTTTGAACTTGTCTTCTGCCGAGGTTGGAAGAGCTTGGGGCAGCCGCTTACTCTCGCCATCAGCAAGCTTCGGTGGCGGTGGAGGCAGCGCCATGGCATTAGGCCACACCGGCTTATATGCAGGGGATATATCAAAACGCCGAATAGGCTTCTTGTTGAGTCCCAGTGCCTCTTCCTGTAATTGAGCAAGAACACAAGCAGTATCCAAAGTAGATGGACGTTGAACGAGAAGAACAGCTTTGATTTCATCACGCAAGCCATCAAGAAAACGCTAAGTATAGTAGAGTGGGTCTGGGTGTTTGGTATAGGCTCTCAAATCGTCTACTAGAGCAACAAACTGATCGATGTATTCATTGACAGGGCCGGTTTGCCGAATCTGGAACAAGCGACGTAGCAGGAGCTCGTGCTCATCCTTGGCAAAGCTCAAAAGCAATTGTGAACAGAATTCAGACCAAGTAATTGTCACAAGCTGATCCTCAACAGAAGATAGCCATTGTTTGGCTGCACCATGAAAGTGCATAGTGGCAGCCTGCACCCAAACCATGGACTCAACACGATAGAGTTCAAAGTAGTGAATGGCTTGCTTGATCCACAGCTTAGGATGATCCCCCTCGAACTTGGGGAAATCAAACTTGGGAAGCTTGCCGGTATGGCCGCCCCCAGAACTCCCCTGATAGCTGGAATCGTAATAACCTCCTGGGTGTGGCTGAGGTGGACGTGGTGGTGATGGGCGTGGAGGAGGACTTGGTAACGGATGCGGTGAAAAAGGATGGCAAGGAAATGTACCCTTGCCGGGAGGTGGAATCAGAGTGGTAACCACTCAGCATGCACCTTCCCGGTTCATGATTTCGACGCGGTGCCCGCTGGGCCGAGGGGCTGCGAATCCCACAGATGGGCGCGGGGCAGCCAGAAAGTCACCGAAGCCAGCGGACCTGAAGTGCGGAGTGATGACAGGCTTGGCGTCGCGGAGCGAGGCACGGGGCGACGCAGGAGCCGAGGCAGACTTGGTGGCGGGCGCTGTCGCGATCACCCCGGGAGTCACTGACGGGCCGTCCACCATGGAGCGTTCCATGTACTTGGAGATCTTTCCCACTTCCAGCTTCAGAGTTGCGAGCTTGTTGACTTCGAGGCGAAGGTCGTCGATGACGCCGTCGACCCCCGGGCGCCATTCGTCGAACACCTTGGCTGCAGACTCCAAGGCATCCAGACGGGTGGAAGAAGACACCGCAGTTGAATCGAGCTTCCGCTCCAGACCATCGAATCGCTTCTCCGGGCGGTCAGACGCTTATCGAGCTCGGCCAGCAGGGCCTTCTGGTCGAGACCCATGGCACCACGGTTGCGTTGAAGATGAGTGTAGTGCTCGTGGGTGGGAATGAAGGCAGGATCCAGATCGGCGGAACACACCACAAATTGCGACTCCGGGACTGGAATTACGGAATCCCCAAAGGGAACTACAGCTCACAGCTCTAATTCAGGGTTAGACCAACCAAATCCTGTGAAGTGCGAGCAATCGATGGAGAAAGTGCGCCGAACAACCGACTGGGTGCCGAGAATCGGTGTCTCTGATACCACTTGTGAGCGATAGCAGTAGGAGATGGGAAGAACTGGGGAGGAAGTAATCGAGGAAGAAGAAGAAGAACAAGAGATAGCGCGGAAGAGTTCTTAGTTTAGGAATGTGGTTTAATGTTTACAAAATGCCTGATGACCCCTTCCTCTCGCCGAACTGATATAGTCATTATAGAGGCTCTGCCTCGGTCATGCATGCAAGCGCCGAAGAGTTCAAGCCCATTGCTCGCCAAATACTCGCGGGTTTGGCTTCCTGGGCCTTCTTCCTCTGGGCCGGTTTCCGGGTGCTCCATCTTGCTCTTGGGCCGTGTTACTACGGTGGCTGACACCGTGCTCTGGTAGGGCAGTTTCATGCAGGTGCAGAAGACGATCATCTACGACTTCCTGCTCTCCCTCACCATGATGCCCCAGGCCGCCTCGCCGTCCGTGTCGCAATGGTGGAACATCATTGACCAACAATACCTGTCCAAGGCGGTGCAAGCCACACCGGCCAATGCCGGCGGGGCCACGAAAACCCGGGTGATGCTCGACAACCAAGTGTCCGACGACGGCTGCTCCATGGGCACGTCCCTCACCCTGGCGCAGATCTCCTCTCTCGCCGCGAGGGCCAAGCCCAAGAAGGGCGGCGTTGCGCTGGTCTTCACGGCGCAGAACGTCACCGTGGAGGGCTTCTGCATGAGCCAGTGCGGCCTGCACGGCTCAGACGCCAAGTCCGGCACCACGTATGTCTGGGTCGGCAACTCGGCCACGCAGTGCCCCGGCCAGTGCGCGTGGCCGTTCCACCAGCCTGTGTACGGCCCGCAGAGCCCGCCCCTCATTCCGCCCAACGGCGACGCTGGCGTGGACGGCATGATCATCAACCTGGCCACCGAGTTCGCCGGCGTGGTGACCAACCCGTTCCGTGACGCGTACTACCAGGGCTCCAGCGACGCGCCCCTGGAGGCCGCCACGGCGTGCCCGGGACAATTCGGCAGCGGCTCGTATCCGGGATACGCCGGCAACCTGAAGATTGATCAAGCGAGCGGTGCCAGCTACAACGCCAATGGCGCGCAAGGGAGAAAATACCTACTCCCCGCGCTCTACAACCCTTCCACGTCTGCCTGCAGCACGCTGGTCTAGCGGAAACGCCAATGCAGTGCATTATCGTCTTAGCTTGTTTGTTTGTTCAGAAGGCTTATGGGTATATATATACAAGTTTAGATCTGGTGTAATTCTTTCATTTTAAAGATTCAAATGTTCTTCATAATAATATTGATTGCGGGCATGGCAACTAAAGTTGGTCCAATTCAATCTAGAGGCACTGATTTTTTAACCATAGCAACTAGCAAGATGTTCCGCGAAAATAGCATGGTTAGCTAGTTTTTAGCATTATAACATCTAGATTTTATTGCTTGAAAATATTTGTTACTAATAATTTTGTTTCTTTACTTCATTGTATTGGTTCTCTCCATGCACCCCCTTTGCATCGATCAGCATAAACTCCAAAATTTATCTAAATGGACATTTGTGACTTAAATATATTATTATTGTCTCTCACCCATCCTCTTGTTTTTGCTACTACTCAGGGTAGGCTTCAGTTTCAGCTGCATTCCTAAGCTATTGTCAAAATCTCTCACAAACTATTTACTTAGTTCCTTGACACTATTCTTATTTTTATCACGTTGTACATTCTATTGAGGATTTGTAGACACCTTGTCTACCCTAAAACATCATGGATCCATCACAATGTTGCTCTCGTCACTCGTCAGTTGGAGACACTACTATCTTAAGCAACACCTAGTCGGCAATATAATCATGCCACCTAGGTGTGGAACCGTCATCAGTGATGTGCTAATTTTAGGCCTGTTACCCATGCCACTTTGCCACACTGTTGTTAATGTGACCACATTTCTTTCGGCTTATGACTAGCTTCTTGCGAAGAAATTGCTTTGTTGTGAGCTTTGCACACATGTGCACCGAAGAATCGATGGATGGACTACACATGTTGGGCTTAATCAAGGAGGAGTTGGGGCTTATGAAGCGATCCTGCAGACGCCCAGATGTTCTCTAATGATTTTTCTTTCTATTTGTGTTGTGTTTGTGCTCCTGGGCTTTCATGTCATTTACCTATGTAAGACTTTTACTTGCTTTCTTCTTAAATGATATGACAGTTTCCAAAAAAGATTACACGTAGGGTATGGAAAGTATATATGTTTTTTTTTTCTGAGATTTGATCATAATATTGGCCACACGAACCTATTTGTTATCTAGGGTATTCCCATGAAAGAGATTTGATCCACGAACCAATAACATTGTCACTTCCACTCCTATATGCGCAGCCCAGAAGACAGAGACACTAGGTCCGGTCCTGTGCTGAAGATGACTGAGTACCGCATCAACGATACTGCTAGGAATGGGAGGATCTGCAAGGCTCGCATGATGCAAGTATGCAACTTTTGCCGGGACCCCGCACAAATTGCGCGGCAGCAAGTCAGAGTCGTGGACTCGTGGTTCCCTTGCCGCCCCAGGTCGGCCGCCGCGCGACGACATCGCGGGACGGGGCCGAGACCGCACGGGCGCCAGCTGCGGTTGCCAGGTGCGCCGGCACGAGACTCCGCCGCACTCCATTCCGCTCTCCACACCTCCTCCTTGTGTTCTCCGCACGCAATATGATGCCTCCCACTAGCGAGTGATGCTTGTCGCAGTTGGCCGGCGCTCCGGCCGTCAAACAATTCCGACGCGTCTTCTCGGCGGACGCGCACGAGGCGCCTCGAATCGCACGGCGGACAGGCTGTGTGCCAGTGCCACTGCCCGTCCTTGGGACGCAGGCACGCGTCGCCGTAACTTGACAAGGGCAAAAGATTTCACCTTGTTTAAAGGTTTAAACACGTCAGGGTCAGGTTATTTACGAGTCCCTTCACGCGTCCGGCGGCTTCGTCGAAGGTGAAATGTACGTAGGTGATCGCGTGCCACCTGAACAAAGTTGTACAGTTGCACTTGAGCAAATTCTAAGCCGGACGCGCGGGCATGGGTTCTGGAGGTGGAGGGGGCGCGGGCGCGCGGCCACCGGCCACTACCAGGGTGGCCTGTCCCTCGAAGCCCCAGCACCAAACCGCTGCGCGCGCGGCCACGACAAGAGGGCTGTAAAGAAAGGGCACGGTCCACTCCGAGCATGGGAGATCGATTCGGTAGGTGATAGGTCACGTGAAGGTGCAAAACCTTGCATAGTTTGCCATGAGAGCACGCGTGCGCGCACGCACTATGGCCACGTGTTGCGTAAAGGCCTCTCTGGCATGATCTCCATTTTGCGCCACCGAAGACCTGGTCAGTCGAGTACTTCTAGATCGCACGCCATGAGCCAGCTGTAAGAGCAACATGCATGCATGTACTATCGCGTATGGCCACCTCATCATTTGTTAATGGATGGAGTCTTTGCTCGGCGGTCGGCGCCCATGCATCGGTCACCGTTTACTTGATGGATTCAGTCGTTCGACGATCTAGCAAAATCCAAGGAGCACATGCATCGCACGCCATTTTACTCTCTGTACCAATTACCACCGGCTAAAACGGAGTACTCTCATGCTCTGGAATGGCTAATACTGTTAGTGTTGATCTCTCAGCTCCGCCCAACGGCCGAGTTGGGACTTGACCTTGCGCCCTGATCGAGGGCGCCTAATCTTACATGGTTGGTGGCCCTCTGTCACATTGCACTATAAAGAGAGGTGGATGCCAGCGGCTCTCAGTACGAGGTTCATCGTGAGCCGCCACACCCACCGCCAAACCCAATCCGATCTAGTGAGGGACGCAGCCAGCGACGGGAAGCTCCACTGCCGTCTTCATCGCCGCCTCTGTGCCACCATTGCACTGCGACTGACCTCAACACCGTCACCGCGACACCGCAGACCAGGACCGCATCACTTTCGCCATGGCTACGTCGAGCTCTTACTCTAAGGCCGCGGATGGTCGGTGACATCTCACCTCCTTCCTCTCTCTCTCTCTAGATCATGTTCTAGGAAGTTTTATTCCGTGTGTAAGGATGCACCAGCTAGATCTATGTCTAGGTGATCCACTATGTCTATCATTGGTATTAGTTAGCCTAATCTAGCGTGTAAATCTAGATCGGGGCAGCATTTAGAAGGAGATGAACGAATTGAATTTGGGTTTAAACCCTAACCCTAACCCTACGAAGGGGAAAGGACGGAGAGGGGGAGGAACCTACTTGGGTCTTCTCGCCACTGTCGACATTGCTGTCGCGCGGGAAGGACCCGTCGTCACGTCGCCGACGCGCGGGAAGAGTTTCGGACCGCAACCCGTCACCGCATGTTCGAGCTCCGGTCGAGGGCACCACCACAAGCCCGATCGACGGCGGCGCGCTCACCCTCGGGCGAACGCGCGCGCCGGCGAGGGGTCTGCGGCGGCGCGGGCCCCCTTCCTCCGGTCGCCTTGGGTGGCCGCCGCCGCCTCGGCTACGCGCTGAGAGAGGAGTGGGGTGGAGAAGAATGGAGTTAGGGTTCGGGGGAGACGATGGCTGCGTAGGTTTTGTTCCGCCGATCTCGACGGACTGCCGTCGGATCTAATCTGACGTTCAGCTTTCGCTGGACCAATGGTCGGCCCAAGCGAGGAAGGTGCTTTACCGGCCCAGGCCCAGGTTGCGGCCTCGGCGCGGGGAGCACTCGAGCGCGGCGTGCGCGATGGGCCGCGGGCCACATAGCACTAGGCCAAATGAACAGTTGCAGATGGTTTTAAGTTTTATAATTATCAGAAGCAATTTTGATGAATTTTATTAAGTTTAGATGTTTCAATCTTTGCTCAAATTTGAACCAACGGGGAAATTTGTTCATAGAGTAGATAAGTACTAATGAAATGCTTCTGATAATATCATTTTAAGATTATTTTTTCATGTTTTCACTGCAAAGTTGATGTTTATTATCTTCTAATTAAATTCAAACCAACGGGGGGATTTAATTTTGAAGAGTAGTTATAGTATTGAGTAAATTATGATATTGTTATTTTTTGACTAATGTTGATAATAACAATATTATAATATTTTTATTCATGAGTTTTTCCATGCATTAGTTCTATTTCTGCCCAACGATGATATAGAATTAATGTAGAAGCATATTGTATGTTTTAATTTTGACCAACGTTAAATTACGGCATGCAATTATTATATCATGTTTTCTCACTTTCTCTGATAATGTTTTCAGGACTCAATCCTATGGCATTCATCTCACACATTCCGCCTCTTGAAGGGGGCAACTATCGCGTATGGCGAGAGAAGTATGAGTTGGCACTTGCGCCGTCCGAGAATGACCTAACACTTACCTCTCCGTGTCCTACTGAGCCAGTGGACCCGGTGAGGGCAGAGAATGAAACTGATGATGATTTCACTACTCGACAGTGAGATCATGCAGAAGTGAGAATGAAATACGATCTTGATCGTAAGAAGTGGGACATTTTGAACCGTAGGTGCTTGATGGTGGCTAAGTCCACTATTTCAGATACAATAAGGGGATCAATCATAGATTGTGACACCACCATCGAGTATCTCAAGAAAGTGGAGAGTCAGTTTATTGGCTCTTCAAAGGCTTATGCAAGCACCATGATTAAGAAGTTATTCAATGAGAAATACTCTGGTGGAGGGATAAGAGAGCACATATTGAAGATGAGCAACACGACATCCAAGCTCAAGTCAATGAATTTAGGGCTCAAAGATGAGTTCCTGATTTATTTGATTTTTGCTTCTTTGCCTAAAGAGTATGAAACTTTTGTTGTTAATTGCAACATGCAGCCCAATAAATTGGACATTGAGAAGCTCATTGTTATGTGTGTGCAAGAAGAGGAGAGTCTTAAAAGCTCATATGGTGACTCTGCTAACCATGTGAAGGACTATAAAAAGAAGAACTTTAATAAGAATGTCAAACCTCAAGGAAAAGCCCCTCAGAATGATCACCATCAAAAGAACAACAATGTCCAAGTTGACAAAGATCAATGCAAATAGTGCAAGAAGCATGGACATTACCAGAAGAACTGTTCAGATTTCCTGAAGAGCCTTTTGAAGAGAGGTGAGGACATTATCATATTCATAGATGAGTCCTTGTATTTAAGTTATTCAAAATCTACTTGATGAATTGACTCGGATGCAACTATTTGGGTTGCAAAATTATTATAGGGATTCAATACGAGGAGGACCTTTCAAAGAGGAGAAAGAAGAATTAAAGTGGCAAATTGAGTTGAAGCTGAAGTTGAAGCCATTGGAGATCTCTCTCTAGAATTAGATGATGGTTTTGTACTTCAGCTTTTAGATGTCCTTTATATACCCTTTTTACGTAGAAATTTGATAAGTGTTTCACGTCTAGACGATGATGGATATGGTTGCCATTTTGGTAATGACAAATGTCAAATTGTGTTTAATAATAAGTGTGTTGGTCTTGCCTTCCGACAAGACAAGCTTTATTTGTTATCACTTTCTAAGAATGTGAATATTGTGACCACTGAGAATGAGAATGCCTTCCTCGTCTATGAATGCAAGAAATAAGCGGAAGAGAGTTCATGATGTATCATCAAAATTATGACACTATCGTTTAGGCCATATTTCGAGAGGGAGAATAGAGCGATTGATTAAGAAATCAATTCTTCCACTATTAGAATTTTCAGATTTAGAACAATGCATTGATTGAATAAAAGAAAAGTATGTTAAAAATAAAGAAAGATGCCAAACGAAGCACTAAAATTTTAGAAATAATTCACACAGACATATGTGGTCCTTTTCCTATGAAGAGTGTGGATGGTTATGATTCATTTATAACATTCACAGATTATTGTTCTCGTTATGGCTATATTTATCCAATTAAGAAAAGATCAGAAGCATTGAATAAATTTAAGATATTTAAGACTGAAGTAGAAAATCAGCACAATTTAAAGATTAAGATAGTAAGATCCGACCGTGGGGGGAGTACTATGGTCGACACACCCCATATGGCTAAGTTTCTAGATCTTTTGCAAGGTTCTTACAAGAAAATGGCATAAGTTGCCCAGTACTCTACACCGGGCGAGCCTTAGCAGAATGGAGTAGCTGAAAGATGCAACCGTACCTTAATAGATATGGTGAGAAGTATGATAAGTTACTTTACTCTACCGATAAGTTTATGGATGGAGGCGTTAAAAACCGCAATTCATATTCTTAATCGAGTGCCAAGCAAGTCGGTGCCCAAAACACCATATGAGTTATGGATAGAAAAAAAACCCTGACTTAACTATTTACGTGTGTGGGGCTGTCCAGCTGAGGCTAAAGTCTTTAACCCAAACATAGGGAAGCTAGACTTCAAGATAGTTAGTTGCCATTTTATTGGCTATACAGAAAAGTCAAAAGGTTATCGCTTCTATTAACCTAACAGACATACAAAGTTTGTAGAAACGAGACATCGCTGTGTTCTTGAAGGATGATATGGTCAAGGGGAGTATGGTAGTGTGAGAAATTAACCTAGAGGAGAAGCAGGTACATGTGCCTACTCGATGGTTTAGGAGCCATTCTTCACGCTACCTGTTGTTGCTGCACCAATAGTGCAAGACACTGTAGTAACAACACCTGTTGTTAGTTCTCCCATGGCGACAATAAATGAACATGAGGAACATGTCCTTCAGGATCTTGTAGAACCCGTTGTCACACATGAGGAAGAGCAACAATAGCCTCATATAGAACAAGCGTCAACTAACGAGGCCCCTAGAAGGCCTCATATAGACCCAAGATATCAAGCAAAGTCCAAGCATGAAGATAGGAACCAAGCCATACGCAATATCGCAAAGAAATAAGCTCACCGAAGTGACCGAACGCTGGACCGAACGCTGGGAAAGTGACCGGATGCTCCGATCAAGAGGCTCGACAAACAAAGACCGCGACGCGGATGACGACGCTGTGGTGGCAAGTCGACCGATGCGAGACAGAGAGTCCGGTCGACTACAAAAAGGTTCTAGAGCGGCGAAAATGCGACCGAACATGTCCGGTGCCATGTGACCAGATGCTGGCAGCATCCGATCAGTGGATCGCGGCTCCAACGGTCGGGACGACCGGACGCGTCCGGTCAGGACGTGATCAGCGTCCGGTCAGTAGCAGAAAAGCAGGATTTCGTCCCCAACGGCTACTTTCTTAGTGGGGCTAATAAATACAACCCCAACCATCCAAATAAGGTGGGTGGAGCTAAGAAAATATATCAAGGGTGTTGATACACCATTTTAGTGATCTCCACTTGCATAGTGCTTAGTGATTCATTAGGTGATTAGCATAGGTGCTTTGCGAAGTGTTTAGGTTGATTAGACCATCGCTTATGCGCTTGCTCTAGGTTTAGGCCTAGTGTTTAGTGAGGTTTGCATACATCTTATCACTCGGTGCTTGCACGCACCATTGTTGTACATGGGAGGAGCTTATAGTCTTGTGAGATCACACCAACCGCGTTTGTGGTGTGGCCGCCACCGTGTACCGGAGGGAACAAAGCTCACGATGTTTCACCGGGAAGCTTGATAGTGAAGACGACGGGGAGCATCCGGGAGAGGCTTGCCAGAAGGCACGTCGAGACCCACTTGCGCGTGGGGAATGCCGAGGCTATCCATGGAGTTACCCGACCGGGAGCTTGGCCCTTGAGAGAGGCTTCAACGAGGACTAGGGGAAAGCTTGCGCGCTTCTCGATACCTCGGTAAAAATACCGGAGTTGTCGATGGGAGTTTGAATATCTCTATCTTGCTCTTTAGCTTCCACATTTACATTGATATATTACTCATTTTGTGGTAGAGATAGCAACACACTAGCAAAACCATAGTTGCATATTTAGATAGTTTATCTATTGCATAGATTTTGCTAGGGTTAGAAAAAGATGCCATAGTTTAGAAATTAGAATTTTAAGTTGCCTAATTCACCCCCTCCTTCTTAGGCGTCACGGTCCCCTACAATTGGTATTAGAGCCGGTTGGCTCAATTTGAGACCTTTGGCTTAACCGCCGTTGAGCCGACGCTATTTAGAGTGGTTGGGATGGATACCTTTAGGCCTCCGCACTTTGATGGTACTAACTTCCCCTATTATAAAGCTAGAATGGCTTGCTACCTTGAGGTGGTTGATTTGGGAGTTTGGAGAGTCACTCGTGACGGGATGAAAACCATTAAGAATCTCGATAAACCCACGAAGAGTGATGAAAAGGAAATTCATTTCAATGGTAGAGCTAAAAATTGCTTGTTTGAATCTTTTAGCATGGATGTGTTTAACCAAGTGTTCACTTTAAATACGAAACATGAAATTTGGTTAAAACTTCAAGAGCTCCATGATGGCACATCTAATGTCCGTGAGCAAAAACATTGTCTAGCTAAACAAAATTTTGACTCCTTTACAATGAATGATAATGAGCTTGTTCGTGATATGTATTCTCGTTTGAATCTAATTATCAATGAGTTCCATTCCATAGGATTAACAAAGCTAGATGATGCGGACATCGTGAGGAAGATCATCTCCATGCTACCACAAAAGAAATATGCAAGCATCATCACCATCATTCACAACATGGAGGACTTGAGCACCATAACCCCGGGCATAGTCATTGGCAAGATAGTGGCATTTGAAATGTCACGTAATATGGGTCAAGAAGAAGCCTCTTCATCAAGCAAAGACAAAGCTCTCACATGTAGCGAGAAAAAGAAGATGAAGGGCAAGCAAGTTGAGACAAGCTCAAGCTCAAGCTCAAGTGAAGATGAAGAAGAAGAAGAAGATGATGATGATGATGAAGATTCAAGTGAAGATGATCAATCTTCCTCCTCCACCTCCGATCTTGATGAAGAATCAATCAAACTAATCAACAAGGTAGAGAAGATGATACAAAGGCTCAATGTCAAGGGTGTGCCCATCCAAATCCAAGATATCATCTTCACTAATCAAAGAAATGAGCAAAGAAAGAGAGGATGTTATGGATGCGGCGAGTTGGGACACTTTGTGGAAGTTTGTCCAAACAATCCCACACCCAAGACAAAGAAGAAGACATGCAAGAACCAAGCCCTCACATCAATAAGGTCATAGGATGATTCTTCAAATAAAGAAGAACACCATCACAAGAGGCGAGGGCACAATCACTCATCATCAAGCTCTTCTCGTATGTGCCTTATGGCAAAAGGTAACAAAAGCTCATCCTCTAGTGAGAGTGTGAGTGATGATGAAATGCCTTCTTATGATAAAATTATGCAACAAAATCTTAATTATGCTAAAGTTTGCACTAGTTAACAAAAGAAGCTCAAAATATTAAAAGAAAAGCTAGATAGTTCACAAGAAGCATACAAAACTTTGCTTGAACAATATGAGAACTTTGCTAATCTCAATGTTGAACTATCTACTAAAATTAAGCAACTTGAGGCTAGTGCAACAACAAATGCATGCACAATCAATGATGAGCAACTTGTAAAAAAAATGAAAAATTAAAAGAAAAGTTAGCTAGCTCACAAGATGCTTATAAAAGTTTGCTTGCTAAAATGGAAACCATGTGCAAACATTATAATGAGCTAACTAATAAAGTTACTAATCTTGAAGCCGTTAGTACAACCCCCACCAAGGCATCTAAAAAGAAAAATTCTATTTTTAACATGTCTAAAAAGGATGCCTCTACTTATTGTAATGATTTATGTTTAGACTCATCTTTGTGCAACCAAGTTTGTGTTGAGAAAGTTGTTGTAGATACATGCACACAAGAGGTTACAAAGGAGAATAAGCAACTCAAGCAAGAAGTAGCTCGCCTCACCAAGGATTTGACTCAAGTAAAAGGCAAGGAGAAGCTAGCCCAATTTCATCAAGATAACACCGTCAAGGGAGTGAAGAAGCTTGATAAAGGACAAACCATGGTTTGCTACGTGTGACACAAGGAAGGTCACAAGTCCTATGAGTGCAAGGTAAAGAATGGGGGAGGAGCAAAGAAGAAAGAGAAGAAGCAAACAAGCAAACTCTCCAACACCAACACCAACACCAACAAGATGGACAAAAAGGCATCCACATCTTATCTCTTGAAGAAGAAAAAAAACAAGGTGGTAGCCATCAAGGTGAACAAACAAGCCAACAATGGGGTCAAATGCTTTTGGGTGCCAAAAGAAATCATTTCTAACATGAAAAGCACCAAGAAGGTTTGAATCCTGAAAGGGAAGTAAGAAGTCCGATGGACTTCGGGGAATTTGGACACTTAGCAAAGTATGGATGCATTTCATGGGGTGCATCATGATGGACAAAATCATTGCCAAGTGGGTTAGTGAATACTATGGACCCAAATTCATCTTCCCATGTTAGGTAACTAGATTCAATTTCTGTCAAGTAGTATCAATTTGCATTTCCTACAAGTGGTATTTCTTACAAATTGGTATCTTTAAGAATCTAGTTACTTATCATGTCTATGTTTACATTTGCATGCTTATATCTTTTGTCATGCATACACTAGGTATATCTTATGGTAGGCTTGCTCGGTTTCATTCTTAACCCTTGGAGCAAATCTACATGGTTTAAAATTGTTTAGGAGCACGACACATAGCTTGTCTTTTGATTGTTTATCTAATATGTGTCAAAGTCCAAATTGTAGATAATTTCTTCCGAATATCATCTTCGAAAATGATTCTCACATTCATGTGATGTCATATTTCAAGTGGTATTATTGATTCTAAAATCAATGTGCATGACTTCTACAAGTATTCCATACTTGTGTGCACAAATTTAGGGGGAGGTTACTCTACAAGTTGGATGCTTTGAGACTAACACCTTTTTCAAGCTTATCATGTGTGTAGTAGTCTCATTGCAAGGAAAATGGAGTCTCCGGAGTTATGCATCATACTTCAAATATCCACCACCTATTGCAAGTGGTAGAAATCAAATTGGCTTTCACATATGGTATTCTAAACCGATATCATTATGTTGATTTTATTTTGATATTTATATGCTTTCTCCATACATTATATACATTAAATTTCCTTGAGCAATAATTTGCCAAGTATGCATATGCTTTGTCTTATATCATATGTATGCATATATTTAGGGGGAGCTTAGTCTATATAATGTGAGAGTCAAATTTTGTGACCTATTCTATTCTACACACAAAAGATCACAAAGTTTGACCCTCCCTTGTGCTATTAGTGCCTTCCTTTTCGATGTTTGATTCCAAAGGGGGAGAATTTAGAGGACCAAAGGCAAGCATTAATTTATAGGACCAAAAGCTAGATCATAATAATTTACAAGTGGTAATGGTCTATAAGTGGTGTCTACAGGTGGTAATGGTCCGAGAAAGGGATGATAGTGGATTATGGATTGCCTATGTAATGGGAAGAATTTGTAGCAAGCAAGGCTTAAATCCATAATGCCACATGGGGACATGTGCAAGGGCAAGATAAGTTTTTATGCAGTATCCTTTAGTTTTACAAGTAGTATCTTTTAGCATCATATAACCTTGTCCCTTGCATTGCATCCTAGCAAGTAGATAGTTTTTAAATTCCAAAATTTTATTATTTGCTTGCTTTGGTCGTGTTGTCATCAATCACCAAAAAGGGGGAGATTGTAAGAAAAATGGACCCTTGGTCCATTTACTTTGGATTTTGGTGTTTGATGATCAACACAACCAAATTGGACTAATGAATTTGCAAGTGATTGTTTTGTAGTTCAATAAGATGCAAGGCGTGACTTGGACGAAGGCAACGTGATGATCCGATGATCAACACCGTAAGCAAGACCTTAGAAGCACAAGAGAAGACCCAAGATATCAAGCAAAGTCCAACCATGAAGATATGAATCAAGCCGTATGCAACATCGCAAAGAAACGAGCTCACAGAAGTGACCGGACGCTAGGAAAGTGACCGGATACTCTGATCAAGAGGCTCGGCAAACAGGCATCAGCAGCAGCGACTGGACGCTGGACCGGACGCTGACGGCAAGTCGACTGGACGCAGGACAGCAGAGTCCGGTCGAGTACAGAAAGGTTCCAGAGCGGCAAAAATGCGACTGGACGCGTCCGGTGGCATGTGACCGGATGCTGGCAGCGTTCGATCAGTGGATCGCAGCTCCAATGGTCGGGACGACCGGACGCGTCCGGTCAGGACGTGATCAGCGTCCGGTCAGTAGCAGAAAAGCGGAATTTCGTTCCCAACGGCTACTTTCTCAGTGGGGCTTATAAATACAACCCCCAATCGGCCAAATGAGGTGGGTGGAGCTAAGAAAACATATCAAGGGTGTTGATACACCATTTTAGTGATCTCCACTTGCATAGTGCTTAGTGATTCATTAGGTGATTAGCGTAGGTGCTTTGCGAAGTGCTTAGGTTGATTAGACCACCGCTTATGCGCTTGCTCTAGGTTTAGACCTAGTGTTTAGTGAGGTTTGCATACCTCTTACCACTCGGTGCTTGCGCGCACCATTGTTGTACACCGGAGAGGCTTGTAGTCTTGCGAGATCACACCAACCGCGTTTGTGGTGTGGCCGCCACCGTGTACCGGAGGAAACAAGGCCCTGCGCGTTTCGGCCGGAAGCTTGATAGTGAAGACGGCGGGGAGCATCCGGGAGAGGCTTACCGAAAGGCACGCCGAGACCCACTTGCGCGTGGGGAAGGTTCGAGGCTATCCACGGAGTTATCCGACCGGGAGCTTGGCCCTTACGAGGGATTCCTTGCGAGGGGCTCCAACGAGGACTAGGGAGAAGCTTGCGCGCTTCTCGATACCTCGGTAAAAATACTGGAGTCGTCGATGGGAGTTTGCATATCTCTACCTTGCTCTTTAGATTCCGCATTTACATTGATTGTATTACTCTTTTTGAGGTAGAGATAGCAACACACCAGTAAAACCGTAGTTGCACATTTAGATAGTTTATCTATTGCATAGGTTTTGCTAGGGTTAGAAAAGAGACCATGGTTTAGAAGTTAGAAATTTAAGTTGTCTAATTCACCCCTCTCTTCTTAGGCGTCACGGTCTCCTACAACTAGTAAAGAAAGTTTTGCATTATTTGTAAGGCACAAAAGGCCTTATGCTAACGTATAAAAGATCTTATTCCCTACACATAGAGGAATATTAAGATTCAGATTATGCGGGAGATGATAGAAAGTCCACGTCATGATATATATTTACTCTTGTAGGAGGAGCTATATCGTGAAAAAGCTCCAAGCAAACCATCATTAAATCGTCTACGATGTATGTTGAGTTTATAGCGTGTTATGAGGCCACAGGGCAGGTGAATTGGCTGAAGAAGTTCATGCCCGAGGTTAAAAGTGGTAGACGACATACATAAGCCACTCAAGTTATACTGCGATAATAATCCAGCAGTATGTTATGCTCACAACAATAAGTCAAGTGGTGCTGCCAAACATAATGACATAAAGTATTATGTTGTGAAAGATAAAGTCCGGGATCATATAATTATTCTTGAGCACATAAGTACAGAAAAGATGCTCGCGGATCCGCTTACAAAAGGCTTACCACCCAACGTGTTTAGAGAACACTTAACCGACATGGGTTTAAGGGAAAACCTATGATTCTCTGGACAATAAGACCTAGTTGAGAATCTGTTTTAAAATAGAGAGGTGTATTGTAGTTGTTAATCTAATGGCACTGACAGTGACGATGATGCATGCTCTATGCACTAATATGTGATGAAATAGAAAAAAGATAAAATATGTTAAGTTTAAGTAATAAGATGAGATTAAGGGAGAGATTGTTAATGTTGATCTCTCTAGCTCGACCCAACGGCCGTGTTGGCCCTTGACCTCGCGCCCTGATCGGGGGTTGGTGAGCCCCCGTCGACTACACGCTATAAAAAGAAGTGGAGGCCGATGACTCTTAGTATGAGGTTCATCGTGAGCCACCACACCCACCGACAAACCCAATCCGATCTAGTGAGGGCGCAGCCAGCGACGGAAAGTTCCACTGCCATCTTCACCGCCGCCTCTCTGCGCCACCACTACACCGCGACTGACCTTAACACCGTCACCGCGACATCGCCGATCCAGACCACATCACTTTTGCCATGGCTACGTCGAGCTCTTCCTATAAACCCACGGATGGTCGGTGACATCTCATGTCCCTATCTCTCTCCCTATATCATGTTCTGGAAGTTTTATCTCGTTCTTACATAAGGTTATACCCAATAAATGTATGTCCACAATGTCTATCAAATACAGCATCGAGCTGCGGTTTGGCCGGCGTAACCATGCGACCCTCATCCTCCGAAGCATATCCACATCTCGGTCTCGGACAACAAAAATCTTGGCAGCAAGATCATGCATGCCGCCGCCGGAACGCGCGCGCCCAGTTCTGACCCGCCGCGCTGCTCTAGGGAACCTTCCGTAGCCACATGCACCGGACAGCTGTTGCTCATCGATAGGCGGCGGGAGGCCACGAGGTCAAATCCTCATCCGGCGCGCGGGGATAGAGTGCGGGGCAATCTGACTCGCACTGTCTCTGGACCCGTGCCCGGAAGCAACTGGACTGCACAGCGCAGTGCGCACGGTGAGCGACACACGGTGGCGTGCGGGGGGTGCACCGCGCCTCGTTGCCTCCCCACGGTCCCCCCTTCCCGCCGCGCAGACCTGACAGGAGTACTGCACGTCTGCACCAGATGTAGTAGGAGTAGTAGGCAAGAACCGTGCGCGAAGCCTCTCGTTGTTCTCCTGCAGGCACTGACGCAGATACTATAAATAGAGGAGCCGGGAGCCTTCCCCTCCATCATAACGACACGCACACTAAACACAAGGTCGATCACCAAGCAGTAGTATTAGCTCTCTCAGCTCACAAGTTTCGCGGCGCAGTTTAACGAGTCGTGATTAGCAATGGCTTCTCTTGTGCTGGTTGTGGCGATGGTACTGAGCCTGGCGCAGCTCTCCGCGGGGAGCAGGAGGCTGATGGAGTTGTACATTCCTCCGCCGAGCGATCAGCTCACCGACCACCACGGCGGCGTGCTCAGCGGCGACATCCGGGTGTCCACGCTCTGGTACGGCAGCTTCACGTCGGCGCAGAAGTCGATCGTCTACGACTTCCTCCTCTCGCTCACCACGGCACCGAGCGCGGCCACGCCCTCGGTCGACCAGTGGTGGGGCACCATCGACCAGCTGTACCTGCCCAGCGCCGCCGCGTCGGGGACGCGCGTGCTCCTCGACGCGCGGGCGCAGGTGTCCGACGAGGCGTACTCGCTGGGGAAGTCGCTCACGCTGGCCCAGATCGAGCAGCTCGCGGGTCGCGCCGGCGCCAAGAAGGGCGGCATCGCGCTGGTCTTCACCGACCAGGACGTGGCCGTGGAGGGCTTCTGCAGCAGCCGGTGCGGGAAGCACGGCTCTGCTGCCCCGGGCGCCGAGGCCGGGTCCACCTACATCTGGGTGGGCAACGCCGTGGAGCAGTGCCCGGGGCAGTGCGCGTGGCCGTTCGCGCAGCCGCTGTACGGGCCGCAGGGCGCGCCCCTGGTGGCGCCCAACGGCGACGCCGGGATGGACGGGCTGGTGATGGTCCTCGCCACCATGGTGGCCGGCACCGTGACCAACCCGTATCGCGACGGGTTCTACCAGGGCTCAAAGGACGCGCCGCTGGAGGCGTGCACCGCGTGCCCGGGCGTCTACGCCAGCGGCGCCTATCCGGGATTTCCCGGGAACCTGCTGGTCGACCAAACCACCGGGGGCAGCTACAATGCCAACGGCGTGAACGGGAGGAAGTACCTGCTCCCGGCCTTGTACAACCCGGCGACGTCCACCTGCAACACCCTGGTATAGTCGATTGGAGTATGTAGAGATGCAGTCTGTACCGGACACCGTCCCCGTTAATATGTACTGTACGCCTGATCAAAGTTGTACATATACGAGTTTGGACTTGGAGAAATGAAATTACTTTGTTCGTCTTAAAAGTAAAAGCTGATACATGTGAATCCTGCCATTCCTGGTCAAGGCCATTGAAGATCAATTCGGCCCAAATAGTGAGAACCGACGTGGGGAAAGAAAAACCACGAGCCCGCTCGCTGCCCACCAGGGTCTGCAGTGCACCAACTGCCTCATCCGCTCGCCGCCGCACAGCGATGCATACACAACTACACGACGTCGGGCGACGGCTAGTCGCCGAACTGAAGGGTACAGTACGCGAACGAGAATGTACGAAGACGAAGCCCCATGTATCAGTTTCGGACTTTCAACAACGTATCATTGTCTCCGAGTTCCAGTTCTTCTCTTTGTGCTAAAATTGGAAATTCAAGAGCCAAAGGAACTCTTTAAATCTTTCATAATTTACGGGAACTGAGATTCTAGTACCCTTCAACAGTCTCTTTATTTGGATCTCCAAATTTAAACTTTCTCTATTCCGGATTTCTAGCTAGCCAAAAGATAGAGAACGAAAATGACTCTCTAAAATTCACACAAGATATAGAAAAGTTGTTGGAACAAACAAAAAATATAGAAAACAATTTTACTCAAACGACTGTCAAAGTGAGAGAGTAAGTTTTAGAAAGACTCTTGGAGGTGCTCTAATTATTAGGCGCACTTATATATAGACTTGATATTAATCTCATAAGTGCCTTTCATAAAATGAAAGATATTAATCTTATAAGTCTTGCTATCAATTGATCGAGTTCATTACGGTTTAGAGCATAGAAATTTTGAGATACTAAATTAAAGATAAAAAAAATGCCTCCGGTTTCAAAAGAAAGTAGGTTGCTAACGAGAAAACATAAGACAACGATGCAAGCAACAGTGTCCAAAGTCTCCAAGAAATCAATAGGTAAAGAGAAGGTTAGAAAAGCATTGTGGCGAGGTGGAGCTGATCCATCATGCGTGGAGGCTTTGGATCATTTGTGGGCAAAAAATAGCGGTTGATTATTAGAAAAAACAGAAGAAGAAGAAGAAAGAGACATACAATCAGTTGTTATAAGTCATAACCACGTAAGAGCATCTCGAATAATTTCCAAAACCCACTCCTAATGTTTTTTTAGCGAGATTGAAAGAAACTGCCCTCCAAGGATTCCCTATCTTAACACCCATTCTTTCCGTATTTGGAAAAATCAAAAGAATCATGTAGAAATATATGCGCGTGGATCAATGAGTGAATCTGAAGGTGGAAGGACGTCGTTGGGTTACATATTGAACATAGGCTAGAGCTAGATAAAAGAAGGATAGCAATTGAACAGACAAGGGTTGCAAATAAGGTAAGAACTCTAGAGGCAAAGGAAAATTAACTATAATTAAATATGATGTTAGAACAAGAGAGAATTATGAAAATATAGACATTACTCTGTTGCCTCCTCCACGGCAGCAGTACTATGGCAGCTGCCAAAAGGAGATTCTAGCTCGTCATGCTTTCTAAATAGTTCTTGTAAAGTAAATACGATGTTTATATTGTGGAAACATAACAAACATTATTACTTATGCAATGCTTATTGTTCACTCACTGTAGGAACGTTGTAGCCGGCCAAAGGCTAGCTATGGAAGCCAATGGATGAATGTGGCTTGTTGTAGGCCATGCGGTATACTCTACCTCAAAGTAGGCTTTGTTTTGGTTGATTACTTTTTAATCCTTGTCATAAATTTGTGTTGCATACTTTTAAGTGCTTGTCTAACCGTGTGTTGAATAATTTTGAATGCTCGTCATAGACTACCTTTTTCCTTTTTTCCCGAATACGCAAAAGATTTGTGCATCATTGCAATTAAGGTAGAAGAGTTTAATCATACAAACGACATGTTTCTAGCGGCGAGCACCCTAAGAAGTCTATGGGGTTACAAAAGGATACACCATCATAGCACACACATGTTGTATTCATCTTAGATATTTTTATTCATGGTTGGATGCTCGCATGAACAAATGAAACATAATACCCTAATCTTATTCGAGTCTGGAAAAATCATAAAATTCCTATCTTCATTCATGTCAGGAAGCGAAGATGGATACATTAATGATTAATCTAGATAAAAATCCGGATAATGTTGTCATAAGTGCTCCACTAGGTGCTCTTGCAGCTAATGATGAGTTTTGTTGCCGTTAAATTCTTTGTGTGTCTCAATAAACTTATTAAGATTCAGATGCTGTTGATGGGAAGGTTCCATATTTTCTCTTGTCGAAACATATCCATTAGTTTTCACTTCTCCTTCGTCTGCAATAATCATGATTATACATGCTTTCGTGATGTCGCGTAGTGTCTCTTCATCCATAATCAAGCTAGACCTCGAACAATGGCAAAATGGTTGTGTAACTCCAAAGCTTGTTATGGCCCTGTTTGGTTGAGCTGTGGCTTTTGAAAAAAACTGCTGTTGTGAGCTGTGACTCTTGAAAAAGTTGATGTGAGATGTGGGCTGTGGAAAATGCAGAAGGTCGTTTGGTCTTCGTAGCACCCAAAGTCGCGACCTAGCAGCAGGGGTCTGCCGCCTCCGCGTCCTAGCAGTAGCATCCCGCCGCCGCTGCGCCCGAGCTGTAGACACCCGCCGCCTCGCCCCAGCTCATCGACACATCAGCGGAGCTCTCGCGCATCGGATTGGGGGCAGAGTGGTGCGCAAGTCTCTACTTGCGGGAGTGGTCGTGGCTCTCGCAGGACATGGGAGGGGCTCGCCGGAGTTGGGAGCAGGGTGGGCGGCCGGCCAGGGAAGGGGTTGTCCTAGGCTGTGGCCGGCCTCGGACGGGGCCGGTGTGGCAGTGGCCGGCCGGAGGATGCCTCCGGCGGGGTGGCGGTGGACCGGCGAACCTTAGCCGCGGGTGGTCCTCGCCGATGCGGAAGGGGCGACGGGAGATACGGACGCGACCGGGAAATAGAAGCGAGTCGTTATTTTCCTATCATAACCAGCGGCAGGTGGGTAATTTCTGGACTCAAAAGCCAATGAAAGCAGGGGTGAAGGTGCTTTTGTATTTGTACTACACTGAAAGCTGCTTTTGGGCAAAAACAAATGTAGCTTTTGGGCCCTTTAGTTGAGCTTTTGACTTTTTAGGACAAAAGTCGAAGCCAAAAACCCAACCAAACAGGGTCTATATATCTTTTCTAATTGTTTCTTATGCTTTAGAAAAATACTTCTTATTTCTCTATAGTTCAAAATTGATCTTGTTATTTCTTATTATCCTTTGTATGTAGAGTTACATTATGATTCATAAGCGTTCTGTTCACAGAGCTTACGGTAAAGAGACCATGTTTATCAAGTGGGCCATCTCAAAGTATGTTGATCATGGTTGCGCAAATGCAATTTTCCGAACCAACTCATTTCCCTTTAACTTAGTAATAGTGCTGGTTCTACACAAAGAGGCATTCAAAGGCCAGTCGAGAAGCCAGAAAGAATTCTAGGTGGGGCGAACTTTAGCGGCAACGTAGACCAAATGCAATCGAACAATTCAAAATACAAAAAAGAAAATTATCATAAAGACTAGTGGTAGATCAATGCTAATTCAATAAAAGGCATGTGTAGCATCCATGCATGGCCTGTTAGATTGTTGGCTACTGGGCTATATGCTATATCTATTTTTGTGGCACATAACATAATAGAACAACCCGTTACACACCAGCCCACCAGCTCAGGCACCTCCAGACCCCTTTCTTCTCCCATCGCCCCTTGCCCAGCGCTGAAGATCCGCCAACTGTTAGCTCTCTCTCCATGGATGCAAGGCACCGCTAGTCAAGGAGATTATTGGAAAATGGATGAGTCTAGTGAAGCTCTATCACGAGTAGATGGGGCGGCCGCCCCACGTCGCCTATAGGGTGGCTCTGCCCGAATCAAAGGTTGTGCTATAAAGTGTAAGTTTTCTGTTAAACGTGGGCATTGTTACTTAACAACTTATCCTCCCATTAAGTATCTGTAGGCCATTATTTAGCTAGAGTTTATCAACAAGACCGAGGAAATGGTACTTGCTCTGCGTAAGACTAAGGCCCTGTTTGGATTAGTTTCGGATTTTTAATAACTAGTTTTTGCCTCTAGTTTCTAAAATCTAGTTTCTGATCAAAAACTAGTGGAGGTGTTTGGATCCCCCAATTTTTAAGAATATGCATCCATTTATTGCTCTATAGGTCACAAAAACTAACAAAAGCTAGGTATCGACAGCTTTCTGGTTTTATGAATCTGACAAAAAATTGACAGTAAAAACTAGCCTGTTTGGATCGCATCTAGTTTCCAAAAGCCAGATTTTCAGGTTTCCGGTTACCACTCCAATGATTTATTTTTCAAGTACTTTGACAAATTTCGTATTAATTTATTAATTTGATGTGGCATTTACTCAGGATAAATAGACATTCTGTACATCTGGATTAGTATGTCAAGACCCCTTGCTATATTTTTTTATAGTTCGCTGAACTTTTTTCATGCCAATTTGGTGAAAATGTTGAACATTTGGAGACTCGATTTGTTAGTGTATACCAGTATATATTTATTTGTTGATCAGTTCCGTTTCATTCACCAACCCGTACTTTGGTCACTAATACACCCTAGTCATGAGCCTCGGTACATTTTTTGATGGGTCAAAGACGCTAATTGAGTGCGATGCTTATGTTGGCTATCGCCTATTCCGTTCCGTATCTACGTGTACCAGTGGCGCTTTGACGCCTTCCCCGGCCAGTGGCGCAGTCAACGCTGGAGTAACAGGATTTGAGCATCGAGAGTAGCAGAGCATCGAGAGTCTGAAGCTCGATAGACCTGTCGAAAGAAAGCTGAAGATTCTGCAGTATCCTAGCGCAGCGCAGCTTTCCACAGCCGCGTCGTCTGTGGGAATCCGGACCGGGAGGCGCCGCGTGCCCGCGTCTCAGATCCAGTCGAAGCGTCCCATCCATTCTACTGCCATCTCGCAATCAGCAACGCTTTGCTTGCCTACCCCCAGCCGTCCTTGCTCCCGCCTCCCGTCCCGTCGCAGCACGGCAGAGCCCAGTGAAGAGTCACCCCTCCCTGGCTCGCTCTCGTCTCTGGCTCTCTTCCCATGGGCCATGGAACAGGAAAAGGCTCTCGGTCGTCTTTGGTTTGGAGATCGCGGTCGCAGGACGCAGCGCAGGCAGAGCCGCATAGGCACGGACAGATTCCTCGCCACGGCGAATTGAATCCGCTGCCCCGCCGGAACCGGTCGAATTCAATGAACAATAAAACAGTGAGCATCGCCGTGTCAGGAACCGCAGTAATGGCGTTCCATGTTCGTACCATCCGAGACCAAGAGGCCCGTCGATCGTCGTTATGGCCGCGCCGCGCACGGCGCGGCGCGGCGCACCGGGGGGGATAGGCGTCGGATAGTACCGCTACCACATGCCATTGCTGGGCACTACTGCAGCTGCAGCTTGGAAACCTCTGACTTCAATAGGGCATGGTTTGGGACTTGGGAGTTTGTTCGTTTAGCTGTGGATTGTCGTAAACGATCGTAAATTTCTAGCCGTATTTTTCTCTCATACAAATTAATTAGCAGACTTTTTTACGAACCAGCAACAAAACGAACCCGCCAACCGTGCTGTGGGTTTGCTGCGACGGCGACGCTGTGCTAGTCTGTTTGACCTGCCGGTGCCGATGCGTGAGGCCTGGCATTGAACACTGAGAAGAGTGAAAAGACACTGGTGTTGTCGAAGTACGGGTAGATATGTAAGACCGATGGAGACGTTTGACGTATCGACGGCCTGGTTTAGATTGAAAAAAATTTCAAACCGAAGAATAATAGCATTTTCATCTTATTTAATAAATATTGTCCAATCGTGGACCAACTAAGCTCAAAAGATTCATCTCGTGATTTCCAACTAAACTGTGCAATTAGTTATTTTTTTACCTACATTTAATGCTCCATGCAAACGGCTAAAAATTGATGTGATGGAGAGAGAGTGAAAAAACTTAGAATTTTGAGGGTATCTAAACAAGGCCTAGATTGCAAATTTTTTCACTCTCTTTCCATCACATCAAATCTTTAGACACATGCATGGAGTATTAAATGTAGATAAAAAAATTAACTAATTATACAGTTTGATTGTAAATTACGAGACGAATCTTTTGAGTCTAGTTAGGCCATGATTGGACAATAATTGTCAAATACAAACGAAAGTGCTACGATGCTAAATACTGATTTCTAACCTCAATCTAAACCAGGCCCAGGTAGATATGTAAGACCGATGGAGACGTTTGACGTATCCCTCTTGTTTGTTTAGTTGCTCCCTAGAGTTGAGTGCATCTCACGTCGTTATGTTTGAATAAATGCATAGAGTATTAAATAAAGATTAAAAAATAACTAATTATATAGATTGTGACTATTTTATAAGACGATTTTTTAAGCATAATTAGTTCACGATCCCATAATATGTGCTACAGTAAAGCTACGGTAACATATGTTCCTAACGGATTGATTATGCTTAATAAATTCGTCTTGCGGATTCCTAAGAACTTCTATAATTTATTTTATTATTGCTATCAAATACTTCTGATGTGACACACTTACAATTTAAACCCTGTCCTACCGTATTTCCTGCCGGCCTTTTCACCCTTGACCTACAGCCACCGGGATCTACCGCTTGGCAGTCGCCCACGGGCTGCCAGCCTGCCATGCTAGTTTGACGGTCTCCAATAAGAAATCTATATGAACATCTAAATCTAAAATGGATAGCAAGAGACTAAAATTAGTCTCCAATAGAGTATCTATACGGGAGATCTATTTTGGGTTGTCTGAGAAGCACAACCTAAATATGTGCATCCTCTCTCCTGGAACCTATTTGTAGAAAGGATTCTCTTTTGTGTCTGGTTGTTGGAGAAGATGCTGAATAGGGGGTGTTTGGATCCGATGACTAAAATTTAGGAGGTGTCACGTGAGGATGTCGCATAGGGTGTTTGGATACTAATAAAAAAATAAATTACAGAATCCGTGAGTACTCTGCGAGACGAATTTATTAAGCCTAATTAATCCGTCATTATCACATGTTTACTGTAGCACTACATTGTTAAATCATGGACTAATTAGGCTTAAAAGATTCGTCTCGCAAATTAGTCGCAAGCTGTGCAATTAGTTTCGTAATTAGTCTATATTTAATACTCTATGTATATGTCCAAACATCCGATGGGACAACGACTAAAGTTTATAAGGAGAAACCAAACAGCCACTATGTAACCTTTTGCCTGTAGCGCTACTAAAGGACGAATAAGTTTTGTATTTTGGGTGTTGTTGTTGGAGATAGCATTACATGAGGAACAAGGCCCCGAATGTTTGACCGTTCGATGGACACACCTGTGGTTCGATGACTCCTTTTACAGTATCTCAGTACTGTAGTCGTTACACGAGTAACGGAGATTGTGAACCTCGGGTCCTTTTCTGAGGGTGTCCTGGTGGCCACCGCTGAGAGATGCTCGTTGCTTGAATTATTTTAGAGTTTCGTTGCTTGGATTATCAACCGTACCGAACCCTGCATTGTTCAGCTGGAAGCTGCTGCTTGGTGTTTGCTCAAGGACGATGGGTTGCTCAGGGACTCAGATGCATCATGCATGCAAGGTCGCCTGTCTACTTCGTCTCTGCTGGGAGGATTCAGAGGTTGGACCATCCATATATGCAGATCCGAGCTTTGCCTCAGCTAGCGTAGATAGCTTAGCTGGTAGTAGTAGGGTAGCAGCCAGCATTAGCACTCATCAGCTTCGTACGGTGCGGGTTCCTCCTTTGCTTGCTCCTTCGCCATCACCTACGTATACATCCCCGATTCATTTGCGTTGCGTACGTAGCTGATCCATTCGTTAGTCCATTCAATCATTGTGACACGACAGTCGGTCAAAGTGTAAGCCCAGCCATGTCCCCAGAACGATAGCGACAGTTGTGACGCCATCCAAACCGATCCTCTCCTTTCATTTCACTCCTCGATCCTTGAGAGGCGATGGCGCCATGGCGGGCGCAGTAGAACGCGCCACTCTGGTATGGACGAAGCCTGTGTTAAACCAAACCAAGCAGTGATAGGTTTACAAGGTGGTGGTCACCGGTCCTATGCTTGCCGTGGTCTCCATCCGGCCGTGGCGTCCTGGCGTCCCCCACGTTTGTACATATATATATGGCCCATGTCATCGTCTCGTTCCTCTGCTCCCTTTTGCAAACCTCCCCCGTCATAGGCCACTGTGACCTGCTTCTCTTGTGCTCCTGTGCCACCGTCACTGCTCGTCTCCATAGCCACCTCCACATAGCTTTACTTTACAGCAGCATCTCTCTAAGCTTTATACTACTAGGTTTTAGTTTATGGAAGAGCCTACACGAGGCAGAAGGTAGCTAGCTTTCTTCAATAACCTCGGTCCACCAGCAAGAAGCTTCCCTGCTTCCCTTTGCCCTCGATCGATCTGCCCAAACATCCATCCATCCATCCTTCCTGGCTGTAAGAAGGGATGGTCTCATGGCCGTGAGCTCACCTCGCCGAGCGCTCATTGCGGCCGTGTCCCTCTGCTTCCTTCTCGGCGCCGCGACCAGCATCCGCACCGCGACGTTTTCCCCTTCTCAGGTACGCACGAGACCGTCAGCCACCAGTCACCACCCACCCAACACGACGTTTTCCCTCCTGACTCCTGTCTTGCGTGCGTCTCTGAGACTGACAGTGCGTTGCGTTGTTTGTGAGGTGCAGAACCTGGCGGAGGACAAGTCGCGGCTGGGGTCGACGCCGCCGAGCTGCCACAACCGGTGCAGCGCCTGCAACCCCTGCATGCCCGTCCAGGTGACGACCGCGCCCGGGCTCGGCCGCGCGGCCCGCGTCACCGACGACGCGGTGACGGTGGCCGGCTTCTCGCGCTACTCCAACTACAAGCCGCTGGGGTGGAAATGCCGCTGCGACGGCCGCCTGTACGACCCCTAGCGTGCTGCTGCTGCCTGATTCCCTTCTCCATGGCGCCATGGCAACTCCAGTGCGCACTCTGCTACGGTCCGGCGGCAGAGACTGGAGAGCAGCCAGGTTCTTCGTCTCGCGTGTGTGTGCGTCATCTGTTGTTCGGAACCCATGGCGGCTTGCTTCACAAGCTTACTCTCTCTATCTACTAGTTCGAGCTTGCAGCCTTTGCAACTTGTACTGCCCGTAGCCGTAGCCATTTTTTGCTCTCCGCTGAAGCAATTTACTCGCGTGTAAAGAGTGATTGTGAGCAGTAAATCCTAGTAGTACCACTGCTAGTAGTATTGCCCAGTGCTCTGGTCATGACAGATTGAAGGCAGGCAGGCATGTGACTCGCCTGACGGCTCTGCTAGCCTGAATCTACCGCTGGATCGCAGTGCCGCCGATCCGCCGGCTCGGCTGGTAAGCTGGTTTGCCGTTTGCGTTGTAACCTTGCGTGACGTGTGGCCGCGCGGGGCACACACACACCGGGGGAGCCTGATGATGATGCGATTTTTAATCTGAGACTGTTGCGTGGTAGTTATTGTGGCCATGGCCGCCTTTATACGGCTCTGATGGCTCGCCATGTGTTTTGTTTACTGAGGTGTCTCCCTCGTGCCCAGCCGTCCGTATGGGACTGGGGAGCGAGGGATCGCAGTGTGGGGGCTCCGGGCTCGTCGCGTGGCGCTTTGGCGGCAGCTGCATGGGCCTTGCTCTTGTCGGGCTCGGCTCTGGGATCGATCGCGGTAGGGACGAGGACCATGCAGGTTTCAAACTTTATTATGATGCGAAAATAGTACTGGTCCGCCTCTTATACTTTTTTTTATATTCAGATTCAGAAACTTGCCAAGGCCCGTAATGATTTGATGAAAGCGGGTAGCTATGATTGGAGATGGGATCTGTCCGTTTTTCTCGCGCGAGAATGAATGTTTGATTGTTCTGTGGGGACATGTTTGTCGACCGTGAAAATATGTCCTTGAAAAGTGGAACTGTATGACCGTGTTTGATCATATGGCGTAAAGTTTATAGTCAAGTTAAAAGCTAAATTTTAGATCACATATTAGTTTATTTGTATGGTCTAATAAATTTTATTTGTATATGGTCTAATAGATTACTGATCTTTTAGATGGGCTAAACTTCAGACGATAATTTTATACCACATGTTTAGAGCCTCATGTTTTGTGGCTAACGTTTAGGCCCTGTTTAAATACTATAGTCTAAAGTTTAGTTGGCTAAAAAGATAAGGACTAAAAACTTTAGCGCACTTTATCTTAGTTATGTAGTCTATAAAACTTTTATATGGTTGACTAGATTTTAAACAACACCTTAAATATTCTATTGGAGCCTCAAAACTATAGATCATAGATCCAAATGGGGTCCTAGACCATGGGATCCAAAGAGACCTTAAACCTTAGATTTCGATAGGCAAGGCCTCTCCAAGGGCTAATTTATTGGCCCGATTTAGATGGGCTTTTGTCTTAGTGATGGGAATATGTGGCAAGACTTACAGTCCCCACTCTCTCGTCCTAGTTCATGGCCCAGAACGTACCTCTGTTGAGAAATCGGTTTATCATGACACAGGCGCAAGAACATAGAATGAGAGAGGGAAGGGAGCTCTTTAGTGTTTCATTGTGTATACATGTACATATGTTGTGTCTCTCCTCCAACTTCCCATTCACCTCCTTTTATAGAGGGGGGAGAGGTTCATGTTGTCCCAGTAATTTTCTGGTCTCTCATAAATTGGCCACCACCAAAGTCTCTTGTTCATACTGACTTTTGACTTCGGTTCCATAACAATCTCGACGGAATTCTTATCTCGGCTTGGGTCGTTTGGCGGAATTCCGATTAGACTAACCAATCATCCAAAAAAAAACAAAATTGGGCTCTGTATAACTAAATGACGGTCTATATTTTTATTCATTGTTGTCGGGTTTGCAAACTCTATTGTTCTTCAATTACTTTAACGTGCAAGGTACTAGAAAGGGAGCTGTTTTGATTTGATTGAAAGCCATATTTTCTTGTTACTTCTCCACTACAACGTTGTTTTTTAAATAAAATAAACTAAATAAAAAAGAAAAGAAGAACATAGGAAAAAAGCAACAAAGTGAAATTAATAGAAATGGAACATAAAGGGGAAAGTTTAACTAAAGAAAGATCAACCAAAAAACAAAAAAAGTGGATAATTTTTCGAATTGGGCTAAGCTTATGTTTAAATGTGCTTTCCATCCACTCTAAGTCGCACACGTGTAGAAGATTTAGGGTCTGTTTGGTAGGATTCTGGCTCATCTAAAAATAGCTCTAGCTCCGGTTTCACTGAAGAAGCAACTTCTCTAAAGGAGCTTTGAAAAACATTTGACAAAATGGTTTTTCCTGTTTTTTGAATGGATGAAATATATCAAATGTCCATAGTGCTCCTATCTCTTTGATTTTAATATTTGATGTCAACTAGTAATCACCAAAGGAACGCCTAGCTAGAGGGGCTTTGCTCAAATGTATTCATTGTTGTCCTCTTAGCGCGCTGTAAAACAACACGTCGTGTAAAAACTTTCTCAACTCATTAGAAAGATGCATAAACCTTTTGCGTATTTGATAAAAAAAATGTCAACTAGTACTATGGGTTCATTAGCAAGGTAACTACGATTTTATCACTAAAGAAAACTATTTTCCTTCAAAAGAATATCAGTATTAGAAGAAAAAGAAATACTAGTACATATCTATCCTTGCCTTGACGGTTCCTCTTATCCATCCATCGGTTCCCTTTTGCCATCTCCACGTCTCTCCGTTCCCTTTTGCCATCTCCAGTTCTCCGCATCTCCTCCTACTGTGCATACGCGCGGCAGCCGGCCGCCGGCGTGAGAAATGGCGCGGCCGCAGAAGGGATTGAGCCAAAGGGAGGGTGCTTGCTGCCGCGTGTGGGACGGCGTTTGGGAGGCCGAAGCGGATCCGGCATGGCGAGGAGCGGAGCACGGACGGGTGGAGCAGCTCCAGCATGCCTGGCGTGGAACGCGGCCAGGCGAAGCGGCTGAACGCGGCTGCCGGTCATGGCCGCGGGCTTGAGGGCGTTGGGCAGAAACGGTACGTGGCAAGGAGACGGAAGAGGAGCCGGAGATGACAAAGTTTAACTGTACAGTTTGGCCTGTGTTGATCATGGTTTATGAGTAGTCACCTATGCGACAAGGTGTGCTAAGGGTGCTGGGCGTCGGTGTCGTCTTGACATGCGCGCGTGTGTGTATGGAGTTCACTATATCTGATCTGGTGTTGCCTAGTTGCTGCAAGGCGTCAGGCTGCTATGCTTGTGCAGCTGTGCTCTCTGTTGTGTTTGCTCTGCTGGTTGTGCTATATAAAGTAGTTCATACTTTTATATAAATTACTTTGTATCACAATACTGTCTACAGCTTGTGCTTGTGTGGTATGTGCCATACTACCACTACTAATCAGTTATCATACTCTGTGCTCTGCTCTGCTCATTGGTTCATGGATTGGTGTGCACGCTTTGCTCTACGCCAGGATTTTTGTTTATAGAACACAAAGCACATGTATTGATTTTATTGGAGTCATAGTTGTGTTATTGAATTTTGTCACTGTTCATGTGTGTGTTTCCCTGCTACTAAAATTCTAACATATTCAGCCCCTTCATGGTGGCTCGCTTCGATGCCTAAAAAAAGCCATGGTGTTGATAGCTATTGCTGTTCTTATTATTGATGTTTATACACTGGCAAGTTATTGAAGATTAACTATAATTGCTGTACTGACTTTATCTTTTCTTAGCTATATTGCATTTGTTAGCTGAAAATTCTTATCTGGTTTCTGACTACATAATCAATCTGTATAGGTACTCGGTTTGTCGTTGAGCCCTACAACACCACACTTTCTTGCTTCTGGTGGAGCAAAAGGGACAGTACTCATATGGGATCTTATCAACCCTTCTGCAGAAAGAATTCCCCATTTTCAGGTACTAAAATAAGACAATGGTTTCTTAATGAATAAAACTGTCTAAATGGATGGATATGCATAAAATTTGGTGTTTTGACTTACTATTTAGTTATATATAAGAAGAGATTTGAATAATATCACAACTTATATGAAATATAGTAGGTATGGTTGTATTTATAAAATTTTATTGTTTTGTAAGCTGCTGGATATGTGTTTACTGACATACTTTTGCAATAATGTCAGAAGATATTTTCAACCAAGAATATGTGTTTCCAGTTCTGGTTTGGATAGGATGTCGCCCAGATTTTGATTACTTGGTTTTCTTAAAAAGAATATTAAGGTTGACCATCTAGTATTTTGATTTTTTTTGCAGTATAATGAAGATGATAATGTGCAGATCTCGGATCTGTCATGGAATGCTCTTAAACCCAATGTTATTACCTCAGCATCAAATGTTGGTGTTAAAATTTTGGATATAAGTGCCAAATCATCTGTGATTGGGTAAATTTTCTTCTTATGCTTCAAATGCATAGTTGTACTAACGAATTTGTTCCCTATTAGGGAAATACCTACTTGGTTGTTACTAATGAAACGAATTTGCTCTTTATTAGGAAATTTTCTTCGATGGAAACTTGTTCAGCTGTAGAATGGTGCCCAACTGACAAAAATACGATGGTCGTAGCTTCTGGAAACTACTGTAAGGTAAATTAATGTTCAGCTCTGTGCTGCTGTGGTAGCTTGTTTGGATGTAACAAATATGCTACTTAAAAGCTGGGTTCCCTTTGTTGAAAAAAAGAGTAAGAAACCAAATAGCAAACAAAAGTCCTCTAAAAGTTGCCACTGCGGCTTGTCTTGAAATAATCCAGCCACACACGAACTTGATAAGCAATTTTTTGTAAGCCCACCACATAACCTTCCTTTTCATTCAACAATCAACAGTATCTGGACTTAAACAGGTCTGGGATGTTCGGAAAGTGGACAAGCCATTGCACCAGTTCAGTGATACCAATTCCATTGTGGCGATATCATGGTGTCCATTTGAGAAAGAAATTGTGCTAGCATGCACTGAAGAGAAGCTTCTTTTACTGAATGTGAAGAAGGGCGAGGTAGGAATATTAGTGGAGAAATCGTTTAATCTGTTAGTTCCTTTACCTTATATGACTCCAGTGTGTTGTTTCTCCTTTTTCTTTTGAGCAGGTTGTACATGAGGTAAAAGCACCTGGCAAATGCTTGGCCGTTCGCTGGAGCCAACACCGTGTCAACCATTTTGCCTTAGCTACCTCGGGAGGAAGACCGGTCTACGATAAAGTGGAGATGTACCGTGGTGTGGGTAATTAGGTTGCATTGACTGACGTGAACAAATGCGCAAGAAATGGATCGAGCGTGTCATTAGTTTTCTAATAGGTTTGTTTGTTATAGCGCTCTGCTCTACACGGATCGGTTGTCAGTAGGTTTTTCTTTGTTAGAACTTAGAAGTGTTCTGCTCTACACACAAAACAAATGCTCGGATGGACCTGTTATAGTGCTCAATAGGTTTCCAATAGGTACGGTTCTTTGTTATAGTGCTCTGCTCTACATAAATCGTCTTTTACTTGTGGATCTGTGGTACAGTATTGAAATCTGCTTCGAGTAATGTCTATAGCAGTTATAAGTTGTGTTATCATGAAGTGTTTTTTTTTTCCTAAAAAAAAGCTGCTATCATGAGGTTGGGAGTCCGAATCGTGTTCAATGATGCGTAGCAGGAGTACTATACACCTGAACATGCTATCTAATCCAACTCAGGTAGTTGTCCTGTGTACGTCTACAAAACGGATACATACATGCATATACATATATACAGGGTGCCGAGGCGAGCGGACGGGGGTTTTCCTTTGTGCGTTCCCTGCGAAAGAAACAGTAGGATCGGAGGCCTGATCGTTCAATAGGCGGTGACCGGTGATGGATTCTTTGGTCGACGACGTGCTAGCCGAGTTCCTCCTACGCCTGCCGCCCAAGTCCGTCCTCCGCTGCCGCGCCGTAAGCAAGCGCTGGCGGCGCATCACCACCTGCCGCACCTTCGTAGCTGCCTACTCCCGCCACCAGCGGCTGGAGCTCCTCGTCTACCCCGACGGCTACCATCTTGACCGCAACGCCAAGAACATACTCGCAGGCCTCGACCCTCTCAACAGCGACTACTTGGGGTGCCGCCGCTTCCTGCGCCTCGACGACGGCAGGTCGCTGCGCCTCGCCGACTCTCGCGACGGCCTCCTCCTGCTTGCAGCAAGCGACAACGGCACCTTCCTCATCTGCAACCCGGCGACGCGGCAGTCGACCGTCCTGACGTCGCTCACGCCGGATCCTTGCGCGTCGGCCGTGCCATCCGGGCTCTACTTCCACGAGCCGTCCGGCGAGCACCGGCTGCTGTGCATCGGCCGCCTCCAGCTCCAGCACGACAATCATCCGCCATCGTCCTCGGACGCCGCCACCGTATCCGTAACAGGGCCGTTCCACTACTACATCCTCTCGACCGGTTCCGCCGCCGTGCGGCGGCTCGGCCCTGCCCGCGGCTTGGGCGTGGCTCCGTCCGCGTGCGTCGCCCTTGCCGGCGTCCTGTACTGGTCGCACCACCCTGAGTCCGGCACCAGCGTCGACCTGGTCGCGTTCGACACGGTGTCCGAGAAGTTCCGGCTGATCCCGCGGCCTCCGCTCACGCGCCGCCACTACCTCCGGGTGTTCGACATGGAAGGGACGCTCGCCGTGTCGGCGGTAGCGGAAGGGTCGCTCCACATGGACGTCTGGGCCCTTGAAACAGCAGGCGACCCCAGCAGCAGCGTCGCCGCCTGGGCTCGCCGCCTCCGGATCGACCTGCCTTGGCAGCGGTTGCGCGAGTCCGAGTTCCAGCCCATCTACCAGGCCGTGGTTGTCGTGGAGGGAGGCCTGCTCCTGGTGGTCGGCGCCGGTTAGTTGCTGCTGTACGACGTCAAGGAGAAGAGGAAGGTGAGCAGGGTCTACTACGGCGAAATCGGCAACGTCAGCCGGTGTCTCTACAGGGCGAGCCTGGTGCCGCTGCCGGTGCCGCCGTGCCCCGGTACAGCCGACGCTTCGTCGTCGCTGCATTACTATCGTCCAGATGATCCATACCCGTCCTACTTCTGGAGGAGTCGCGACTGGTTTGTACCCGACCTAGAATATGCATGGTACCTGCGTTACAAGGATGTAGACTCTCTCCGTCCTGACATATTTGTAAAGGATCATAGTTAATATTATAAATTTTGACCGAATTTATAGAGAACAAACAATAACACTTAGATATTAAACAAGTATAATTATTAGGAAATGTAATTTATCTTTATTAATGTGGTAGTAAGTATTGATGCCTTTCTCTATTTATTATCAAAGTTAAATTTATAATAATTTGATTTATTAGAACAAACTTCAGTCTCTTATATTTTAGGATGGAGGGAGAATACATGCTTAGGAGTATATTATATTTTTTATGCAAAAGGAGTATATTATATAAAGATGAGCACGGCCTTGCAATGCCATTCATTTAAGTGGGCCATATTGGTGCTTTAATTTTAAGCGCTGTATATTCTTTTTTTTAAGAAAATAATACTGCACATGTAAACCTTTGGTATAACAAATACGTTTGTATCTTGATTGTCATGGTGGTGGTGCAGGCTTAAACGGCAATTTATGCTCTAACTAGGAGTGTAGTTTAGATATAGAACCTATTTTGTAATAAAATACAAAGAAAAAAATCAAATAGATGATACAACAAGAACTTCAGTTTTACTTGAAGTATGGATGAAAAGTTGCAACAACTAGTAATAAAATAAAATTTTGAAGCCTGAAAATAGGTTAATAGTGTGACTAAAAGGATGCAACAAGAGGTGATATAATTTAAGCTTATGTTCAACTTAATACATAAACTTGATATTACTCACCTGATTGATGCCCCCCAACGGAACTCCACCTTAATCTTCATATGATATACTTTAGAGAAAAAGACAAATCTTATAAATTAACGTACTACTAACTCAGTCCCAAAAAGAGTGCAATTCTCGCATTTTGAGAAATCAAACGATTTGAACTTTGACCAAAGTTATACAAAAAATACTAATATTTAAGATATAAAATAAGCATCATTAGATTAATCACAGAATGTATTTTCATAATAAATTTATTTAGAGACATAAATGCTAATACTATTCACTATAAATTTGGTTAATGTTGAGATTGTTTGACTGGCATGATCCCCATAATTGCATTATTTTTGGACGGACGGAGTAATCAAACACATCAGAATTATATGTAGATCAATGCCACCAAATTAAATACTTTCTCTATTCTATGATACTCCCTCTATTTCTGGATAAATCAATTCTTAGAGTTGTCTTAAGTCTCTTTTTTACTCCCTCCATCCCAAATTGTAAGTCATTCCAAGAATCTTGGAGAGTCAAAGCATCTCAAATTTGACCAAATTTATATAATAAGACAATAACATTTATGATACCAACTAAGTACCAATAGATTCTTTGTTAATTATATTTTTATAGTATACCTATTTGATGTCATAAATCTTTGTAATTTTTTTTATAATTTTGGTCAAACTTGAGAAGCTTTGACTCTCCAAGATTCTTGGAATGACTTACAATTTGGGATGGAGGGAGTACATTTTACTGAATTTATACAAAAGGACACAAATGTTTATGACAATAAATGAGTATACTGTGAAAGGATATTTTATGGTGTATGTAATTAATGAAACTGGTCAGTATTTTGGAGGAGCCCCCTGGGCCGCAAAAACCGAATAGACGTTATCTGTTTGAGGCGCAATCCAGGTAGGCGGGAACCGATCACAGCCTGTGGAATGTGGATCAATGATCAAGCATACGGGCCGCTAGCGTCACACACTGGGTCTGTTCGTTGGTGGGTGCTGGTGCTGGTTTGGGCTGACTGGTACTAGGTTTTTTGAGAGAAAAACACTGTTGGCTGGTTGGTTTGGGCTAGCTGAAACCAACAAGCGAACAGGCTGAGGCCCATCGATATTACTAGGCATCAGCATCCAGAGCTCGTCGTCCACTTAAAAAAACAGAAATGCTATACAACATAAATGTGTTTTAGTAAAAAAATACACATGGATTTTTTTATCTCTCTCCCTCTCTCTTTCTCACCGGTGACCACCGGCGCCGGCGCCGGCGACCGGCGAGCTCGCCCCGGCGCCCGCGCCCGCACCGACCATGGCGGTGGCGGCGGCGGATCTGTGATTTGTCCTTCTATAGAAAAAAAATTGTGATCTGTAATCTGTGGAGGCTGAAGGCTGGAGGTCGAAGAAGGGTGGAGGCTGTTGGATCTTAATCCTATAGTGCAAAAAAAATCATGTGTTAAAACTGCATAAAACACATAGTTGTGTAGTAGACAGACTCAAACAAAAAAAAAACAAAGAGGCTCGTCATTGTGCAATTTCCAAATCAATGAAAGTTTCTGGCTTGTTGTTCAAATATGTAATCTGCTTGCAGATCATGACCACGCAGGAAAATTTATTACCATGCATGTTGCTTAGCGTGTATATACCACGACAATGTTTCCTATCCAAATTCGGTCGACTATATTATCATTATTACCAATAGCCATTGAATCTTATTTATTTTTTTTAGAAAATTATCTACTTCTACCATTATATGACTAAAAAACATAAAATAGTCCTCTAAACATGCATCTAAAACCCATCTTTGTACGAGAGATAATTTGAAATAATCTTTAAATTTGCATCTAAATCACCATATTGTGGTAAAAAGTAAACTAAAATATATCTAAAAAAAGAGAGATAATTTACATGTTTATAGGGTGTCCGTGTCTCTACTGTCTAATTCAAATAAAAAAAGAGAGAATGGCGTATTGTAATCTTTAGATTCTGATGCTTCACGCTTCGCTAGTCTTCTGAGATGGAACTAATAAAGATCTATACACATTCACGTGATCACATCAGAAGTAGCAAATGTTTCAAGTACTTTCTCGATTAGGCCAAACAATCCTCCAAAGAAATGCAATTGGGTTCTGACGCCAGAACTGGCAAATGTTTCAAGTACTTTCTCGATTAGACCAACCAATCCTCCAAAAAAAAAATGCAACTGGGTTCTGTATAACTAAATGACATATCGTCATCTTCAGATTCGGATGCTTCACGCCTTGCATCTCGATGTTGCTTGTCGTCATCCGTTAGTTTAGTACTACTCCTATTCTATTCAGTACAACACCCAGTGAATAATATACCAATATAATCCTTGTAAGCACGACAGTTTGTTTCAGAGTTGCACAACGATCGAACGCTTGTATGCCCATAAATTATTGGTTTACACAACCACACTGATCCACCAAACCAAAGGAACAACAAAATCACACTACGCTGACAGAAACACCGTGCAAAGACAGAGCTGCTAGTTGCCTAGTTCTTGGGCAGGAGCACGTTGCGAACCAGGTCATCAAAATTCCGGTGAGACGTGCCCCCGGGCTTGGCCACCTCGATCGCGATGTCCCTCCATTCCATCGCCTTTCTCCTCATCTCCTTCCCCTGCTCCCCCTCCATGAGCTCAGTGATGAGGCTCGCCACGGCATCGCGCCGGACGTTGCTGTCGATCTCCATCCCGACGCCCCACTCGTTGCACTGGTAGCGGCAGTTGGTCTGCTGGTCAGCGAAGAAGGGCCAGCTGATGACCGGCACGCCGCCGCACATGGCCTCCAGCGTGGAGTTCCAGCCGCTGTGCGTGAGGAACGCGGCCACGGCCGGGTGGTCCAGCACCGCCTGCTGCGGGCACCAGCTGGCCATGAGCCCGCGGTCGGCCGTCGCGGCGAGGAACTCCGGCGGCAGCACGGCGGTGTCGCCCTTGACGAGGTCGCGCCGGATGATCCACAGGAACGGCCTGCCGCTGTTGGCCAGCCCCCACGCGAACTCCACCAGCTGCTCGTTGGTCATCACGGTGATGCTGCCGAAGTTGACGTAGACGACGGAGCTGGCGTCCCGGCCGTCGAGCCACCGCAGGCACTCCTCCTGCTCCTTCCACAGGCTGAGGCTGATGGAGGAGCGCGGGGTGGGCGGGTCCTCGCGCGCCAGCAGCGGGAGCGGGCCCAGCGTGTACACCTTTCGCGCCAGGCCCAGCGACTCCATGGCCGCCACCGCCTCGCCCTCGAGCTCGTCGAAGGAGTTGAGGATCACGGCCGACGCGCCCGCCGAGCGCCCCGTCTCCTGGAGGACGTAGCCCACCATGTACTCGTCCGGGTCCGTGGTGCGGATGAAGCTCGGGAAGTCCCGGAACCTCATGTTCCGCAGCCCCGGCACGTCCTCCACCGGCGTGTCAAGGAATCCGTTCGTTAGCTGCTCGACGCCTGCGCATGTAAACGGCAAGATGAGCTGACGATCACCGGACGGGTACGTGCTATGGCTCGTAAATTTCCCCACATAATAACGTGGACGTGGCAACGGGCAGGCAGAAAAGTTTGACTCGTTGGATTGGAGTCAAAAAAGAAGGGGAGAGAAAGCACACGAACTTTTGAGCGGGGCGAGGCCACGGGTCTTGAGGAGGCGGTAGTGCTGGTAGCCGAGGAAGCTGATGGCGCTGGCGGTCCAGAGCTGGACGTAGGGGAGGCCGAGCTCCTTGGCAGCGTCGATGGAGAATCCCATGACGACGTCGGAGACGACGCAGGTGACGGGCGGGTGGCCGCCCGTGGCCGCGGGGTCGTTGAGGTCGGCGAGCAGGCGGCGGAAGGGCCCGAGGCAGGTCTCGGTGGTGGACTTGCACAGCGAGGGGATGTCCTGCGTGACGTCGTCGTCCTCGGACGGCGGCAGGCCGTCGGGGATGGTGGCAAAGCGGAAGCCCGGGAGGCCGGCCATGGCCGCCGCGCCGCGGGTCCGGACGAGGCGCGCCTGGTTGTACTCGGTGTTGACGAAGGTGACGTGGAAGCCCCGGGCGTGGAGCAGCTTGGCCACGTTGAGCATCGGGGTGATGTGGCCCTGCGCCGGGTACGGCAGGCACACGGCGTGCGGCTGCTGCTGCTGCTGCGCGGCGCTGCCGAGAGAACCCATGGTATGGTTGGTGTCTTGGTGATCGAGATCTCCGTGTTCTGTGGGGTGTTGGCTTAGCACTGGTGCTTGCTGCCTGCTGCGTTACACGACGGCGAGGCTGCTCTGTGCTCGCTTGAGCTAATTTCTGTGTGATTTTGTTGATGGTTGGGTCAGCATGGGCGGGGCTATTTATAGGCGTCGTTGGGATTACGGCAATAAACAATGTGGTGATGGTGGCCGACTGGCCGCGGGCAATCAAAGGGAGCATGGGAACGCGATAGCGTCTTGCAACTGGGTTAGGGCCTCCATCGTGGGTGGAGGCTCGCGGGTCGCCGCTCGCCATAGCAGCCTCTTCTGGTCAGCGGAAAGCGACAGCCGGGGCGTGATCTTTTGCGCACCAGCGTGATGTCGGTACGCGCGCAACGGCGCACGGTGCGGGGTCGGCGCACGCTGCCACGTTAGGTACGCGGCGTGTTCCTACTATACTTTCCAAAGTATGGCGGGTGTCCGGTGTATATCACCCTATTCGCTTGGGCTCAAATTGAAATTATGTTGGTATTTATGTTAAAATATTATAAGAAAAAAATACTGTTTCATATTTAAAAAGTAGTTCCGAGTAGTTAGCGAACAGGGTTTATATAGTTATGTCCTCCGGCATTCTGGCAAGCCGTCACCTAATCACATGCGCGCGACAGCTGTGGGAACGTTTAATGTTTTTTTTTGGATAAAGATTCATTCATTGCTCTATGATTGGAGACTTGGACCCAATCTCAATTCGAACTCGTACGTGTACTTGCGTAGTTCCTGCTGAAATTAACTTGTACTCGATAACTGTTACCATTTCTTTAGCACAACTCTATAACAATGCTAAGGGCCTGTTGGCAGCGCTCCTCCTCGGTTTTAACTCTAGCTCATGTGGAAGAGTCTAGTCGGGACCTAATACCGGGATACTCAATGAAGTGAAACTAATAACCATCGAACGTGGACACTTTCGGTAAGACAAGAGCACTACTGCGCTTCCTACCCGAACGATGGAAGATTGGTTCCGCCTCGCCCGATGGCTAAGGGCTGACTCCGCCTCGTCCGACGTCCGAGGGAGGGCTCCGCCTCGCCCGACCCCCGAGGGCTAGGCTCCGTCTCGCCCGATGGCTAAGGGCGGGCTCCGCCTCGCCCGATGGCTAAAGGCGGGCTCCGCCTCGCCCGACGTCCGGGGGCGGGCTCCGCCTCGCCTGACGGCTAAGGGCTAGACTCCGCGTCGCTCGACGCCCGAGGGCGGGCTCGACCTCGCTCGACGACTGAGAGCTAGCTTCGCCTCGCCCGACGACTGCACCCTGATCCTTCATAAAGACGAGCACACGGTACGACAGGACATTCGAGTCAACCGTAGCGTCGAGGGTCATGCCCTGCGCGCTTGCAGGAAGGTACCGTCAGGATATGATGGGACGGGCGCTTTAAGCCCTTTCCGACATAACAGTGCCCGAATAGTGTTGTAGGCGCCAACTTTTGTCCCACAGTGTAGTAAGCGCCGCCTTCAGCCCTCGGGCGCGGATACTAACACAGGCATACGACAACCGCTATAATCCAAGGAAGAACTCACATAATCTACAGTAACAGGCGTAAAGTCATTTCCCCGTCTACCCCCCGCGGAGTCATGGCTCGGCACCCTGACACCCCGCACCATCTGCCGGGGGAGGACGGGACGTAACCACTCGCTGAAGCAATGCCAGGGCATGGTCCTGTCAGGGTCAGTGGATGCGCTATCCCTGCAATGATCTGCCATGACAGTGGAACAGGCTCAAGGGAAAAGAAAAGCTTGGCACCTCCGAAGGGTGACCACTACTATAGGTTTTTTTTCTCTTTCTCCCATTTGTATACCCCTGCTCCCCCTTGGTCTATAAAAGGGAGGGCATGACACCCCACGAAGGGGGGTCAGTTGAACACACGCAACACATCACGCATACAACCAAGCAACGACCGAGTTCTTGGCGTCCTTTCGACCATTCCATCAGAGACTTGGAACCTTTTTCTCTCTCGACCGTTTGTACCCTATACTACGAACCTTTTTCGGTACTGATAACACGAGCAACAGCAGACTGGATGTAGGGACATTCAGCCCGAACCAGTATAAACCTTGTGTCCTTTAGTGCACCATCCAGGCCTAACGCGCAACAATTATAAATTTACTAGTCGGTGTTTATTCGAAACACCGACAATTGGCGCGCCAGGTAGGGGCCTTTGCGCGTTCCAAATCAGGCCTCGGATGGCTAACCACACAATCAGCTGGGTCCCGGGCGCACACGTGCGTTTCGGTGACCTGGACTTCATCGTCACGGTGGGAGGAGAGTTGGTGTTGGCCCATCTCGCCATCCAGTCTCTCCCCTCCATCGGCTCTAGCTACAGGAGGCTTGAGCGCCAGCCCAGCGTCTCCCTCGGACCCCAGCCGTCCAGGGAGGACCCGTGTCGCCTCACCCTCTCTCTAGAACACTCCGCACGGAGCACCCCGACGGCGTTTCCATTCGGTCCTTGCAACGCCGCGGCGACTGATAGCCACCTTGTGGCACAACGCACGATCCCGCCCACCGTGAACAATGAGTTCGTGGGGATGATCAAAAGCATCATAGAATCCCTCCACGGCCTCCTCGCGGAAGGTCCAGGGTCGGACTCTGGCTCTGACTCCGGCAGGGGGAGCCATCATCCCTCTCGGGAATGTTTCATGGTGGAAACCTCCGAGGGACACGTCGAAAGCGTCTCCACGAAGGAGACTACCCTAGCAGGCAACCTCGGCGGCGCAACCGAAAGGGGGACAGCGGCCCCACCTCAGGTGGAGCAGCTGAGAGCCCGAAAGTGGGAAATAGACGAAGCCAGACAACAACTTGATCGGGAGTACGTGGAGGTTGATGAGGAGATCAAACGCCGTGGAGATGGTGGGTACGCACGTGCCGTGGCCCGTCACGTAAACCGAAGGATCATCATCGACGGTGAAACCCTTCCTCACTTCGTTAGGGCAAGCCAGAACATCGCCGCCGCAATGGCCTTGCTTTATGGCCTTCCAGAGGCCGCAACGCCCGAGGATCGTTGGGTCCACTGTGAAATTCGTGCGTTGCTTGAGCGCGCGGCAGCACAGCAGGCGGAGAGCTCGTTGTCTCGGCGACGCGAGCTCGACATCAGCCAGCGCACGCCCTCGGTGTGTCCCACCAGGGACGCATCAGTCCACCAGGCACCGCAAGGCAGCAGGCAGCGTGCTGCGGCCCAGAAACATCAGCGTCTTGGCCACAACCGCTACGCACGCAGCACCCTTGATGCCCATAGACGCACCTACAGCGACCCAAGGGAAGGAGCCCGCCGCGGCTATCATCCTCGACGCGGCGGACGCTATGACAGTGATGAGGACCGGAGCCCGAGCCCCGGCCTGCCAGGGTCTCAGGCCTTCAGCCAGCACATCCTCAACGCTGCATTCCCGCCAAGGTATCGACCACCCACCAATATCCCTAAATACTATGGGGAGACAAACCCTAGACTTTGGCTTGAAGACTATCGGCTTGCCTGTCAAGCTAGTGGTGCGAATAATGACGACTTCATTATCCACAACCTTCCACTATTCTTGGCCGATTCGGCCTGGGCATGGTTAGAACACCTGCTGTCCAACGCGATCCAGAGTTGGGCGGATCTAAAGGAGATCTTTGTGAGAAACTTCCAGGGCACGTACAAACGCCCTAGGAACCCATGGGACCTCAAGAACTGCCGTTAGAAGACCGGTGAGACCCTCCGCGGTACATCCGGCGCTTCTCCCGGCAGTGCAACGAGCTCCCTAACATCGCCGACGCCGACATGATAGGAGCCTTCCAGTCCAGGATGACCTGCGAGTCCTTGGTTCATAAGCTGGGACGCAAGGGCCCACGAACCACCAAGGAGCTCCTGGACATCGCCACCAGCCACGCCTCAGGAGAAGAGGCGGTCAGAGCGATCTTTGATCGCCTCGAGGGCAAGGCAAGGCGGGATGAGGGTACCGGCGAAGGCACCTCCAATCGTTCCGCCAAAAGAAAGAATAAGAAGCAACGGCGTGAGGACTCGCTCGTGGCTGCTGCTGACCGCAAGGGTGGTCGGAAGCCCACGGAGGGCGCTCCAAACCACTTCGAAAAAATGCTCGAGGGGCAATGCCTGAACCATGCCTTTCTCGTAAAGCATCCGCTCAAAGACTGTAGCCTCATGCGGAAGTTCTTGTCCGGAAGCTCCAACAAAGGGGAGCAGGGGAAGGAACCTGCCCCCACTACGGATGACGCCGAGGAGAAGGACAGTGGCTTTCCAACACCAGACGGCTGCCTTATGATCTTTGGAGGATCGGTGGCCTATGACTCCAAACACCATTAGAAGGTCGCACGCCGCGAGGTCTACACGCCCCAACCGGCCACACCTCCCTTCCTCCGATGGTCGGAGTCTGCCATAACCTTCGATCGGACCAACCATCCGGATACCGTCCCGCACCTAGGGAGGTATCCGCTTGTCATCGACCCAATCGTCGACCCAAAGCGGCTCACCAAAGTACTAATGGACGAACGCAGCGGCCTCAACATCATGTACGCCAAGATGCTCAACGAGATGGGCGTCGACCGGACGAACCTCCGCCCAACCCGAGCGCCTTTTCACGGCATCGTGCCTTGGAAACAAGCCATGCCACTGGGACAGATCGATCTGACCATCACCTTCGGGGATCAGTTCAATTACAGGACTGAGACCCTCACCTTCGAGGTGATTGGGTTCCCTAGAACCTTCCACGCCATCTTGCGACGACCATGCTACGCGAAGTTCATTACCGTCCCCAACTATACATACCTCAAGCTGAAGATGCCAGGCCCCCATGGGGTCATCACTATCGGCACCTCCTTCCAGCGGGCCTACGAGTGCGAGGTCGAGTGCTGCAGCCACGCCACAGCAATCGTCGCCTCCTAGGAACTCACCGCCCTCAGGGAAGAGGTTGCCGAAGAAGCGCCCGACGCAAAGAAGTCGATCGGGTCGTTCGAATCGGCAGATGTCTCTAAGGAGGTCCTCATAGATCCTAGCAGCTTCGAGGGTAAAACGGTACGCACTGGTACCACGCTCTCCTCCAAATAGGAAAGCGCGCTCATCGACTTCCTCCGCGACAACAAAGACATCTTTGTGTGGAAACCCTCGGATATGCCAGGCATTCTGAGGGAGGTCGCCGAGCATACCTTGAAAATCCATCCAAGCTCCAAGCCGGTGAAGCAACGCCTGTGTCGCTTCGACGAGGAAAAGCACAGGACCATCGGTGAAGAGATAGCAAAATTATTGGTCGCCGGATTCATCAGGGAAGTACAACACCCAGAGTGGTTAGCTAATCCCATTCTTGTACGAAAGAAGAGCGGGAAATGGAGGATGTGTGTTGACTATACGGGTCTCAACAAAGCAAGCCCAAAGGAACCGTTACCTTTATCGCGCATAGACCAAATAGTCGACTCTACCTCGGGGTGCGAAACCCTCTGCTTCCTTGATGCGTACTCCGGCTACCATCAAATCATAATGAAAGAATCCGACTAGCTCGTGACATCTTTCATCACCCCCTTTAGATCGTACTGCTATGTCTCAATGCTGTTCGGTCTAAAAAATGCTGGGGCTACGTACCAGCGCTGTATGCTCAGATGCTTCGGGGACCTCGTCGGGCGGACCGTTGAGGCCTATGTCGATGACATTGTAGTTAAGTCCAAACGGGCGGACCACCTCGTTACCGACCTTGAGCAGACCTTTGCAAAACTCTGAGCGAATGGCATCAAACTCAACCCCGAGAAGTGTGTTTTCGGGGTCCCAAGGGGTATGATGCTCGGCTTCATCCTCTCCGAGCGTGGCATCGAAGCCAACCCAGAGAAAATCTCAGCCATCACAAGGATAGGCCCAATTCAGAACATAAAGGGGGTTCAGCGAATCACAGGGTGCCTCGCCGCCCTCAGCCAATTCATCTCGCGCCTCGGTGAACGAGGACTCCCCCTTTATCGACTCTTGAAGAAAGCCGACCGCTTTGAGTGGACGTCCGAGGCCCAGGAGGCGCTTGACATGGTCAAACTGCTTCTGACAATGCCCTCGATCCTAGTTCCTCGAAGCGACGGAGAATCCCTCCTGCTATACATAGCGGCCATCACACAAGTGGTCAGAGCCACCCTGGTAGTAGAGCGGGAGGAAGAGGGGCACGCCCTTAAGGTGCAGCGCCCTGTGTACTTCATCAGCGAGGTACTATCTGACTCCAAAACCCGCTACTCCCAAATCTAGAAACTCCTTTACACCGTCCTCATCACCAAGAGCAAGCTACGCCACTACTTCGAGTCACATCCCGTGATGGTTGTGACGTCGTTCCCCCTCGGCGAGGTCGTCCAGAGCCAGGACGCCATGGGAAGAACTGCAAAGTGGGCACTCAAGCTGATGGATCAAGGCATCACATATGCCTCCCGAACGATGATCAAATCCCAGGTATTGGCTAACTTCATCGCCGAATGGACCGAGGTCCAGACACCACCGGCGGTCGTCGATCAAGAGTATTGGACGATGTACTTCGATGGATCGCTGATGAAAAAGGGCACCGACGCGGGGCTGGTCTTTGTATCACCCCTCGGGGTCCGCATGAGGTATATGGTTCAGCTCCATTTCCCCTCATCAAATAATGTGGCCGAATACAAAGCACTCGTCAATGGCCTACGCATCGCCATCGAGCTAGGCCTCCGACGCCTCGACATTCAGGGTGACTCTCAACTGGTCATTAACCAAGTCATGAAGGAGTCAAGCTACCACGACGCCAAGATGGCTGCGTACTGCCAAGAAGTCCGACGGCTGGAGGACAAGTTCGACGGCCTCGAACTCAATCACATCCTAAGGCGTCTCAACGAGGCGACCGACGCACTTACGAATGCGGCGTCCGGTCGAGAACCGGTGCCAACGGGCATCTTCACCAGCGACCAACACAAACCCTCGGTGTGCTACGAAGGGTCACAGCGGGCCGATGATGGCCCATCTGATCTGGCCCCGAGGGCTGTCCAACCGACGGCTCCGCCTGGCCCCGGTGTCATGGAGCTTGAAGAGGATCCAGCAACAGAGCCCGACCCTCTGGATGGCTAGAGAACACTCTACCTCGACTACCTCCTCAGCGACACGCTACCGACGGACAAGACGGAGGCTCGACGGCTCGCACATCATGCCAAATCCTTCATTCTTGTGGAGGGTGAACTCTACAAACGGAGCCACATCGGGATCCTACAGCTCTGTATCCCCATCGAACAGGGGAAGCTTCTGCTAAATGATATCCACGGTGGGGTCTGCGGGCACCACGCCGTGCCTAGAACCTTGGTTGGGAACGCATTCCGACAGGGCTTCTACTGGCCCACTACAGTAGCCGATGCCGAGCAAATTGTACACACCTATGAAGGGTGTCAGTACTACGCTCGACAAACTCACCTCCCACCCCAGGCACTCCAGATGATCCCCATCACGTGGCCCTTTGTGGTCTGGGGGCTCGATCTGGTTGGGCCTCTCAAAAAGGCGCCCGAGGGCTACACCCACTTGCTTGTCACCGTAGACAAGTTCACAAAATGGATCAAAGCTCGGTCGATCTCCGTGATCAAGTCCGAGCAAGCTATGCTGTTCTTCCTCGACATCATCCATCGCTTCGGAGTACCGAACTCCATCATCACAGACAACGACACACAGTTCACCGATAAGAAGTTCATTCGATTATGTGATGAACAACACATCTGGGTCGCTTGGGCCGCCGTCGCGCACCCCCGAACGAATGGGCAGGTCGAGCACGCAAACGACATGCTCCTATAGGGCCTCAAGCCCAGGATCTTCAACCAGTTGAATAAATTCGGCGCACGCTGGGTCACCGAGCTCCCTGCGGTGCTTTGGAGTCTGAGGACAACTCCTAGCTGGGACACCGGCTACACGCCTTTCTTCATGGTCTACGGTTCTGAGGCCGTCCTCCCGACAGACCTCGACTATGGAGCGCCAAGAATCAGAGCATATGATGAATAGGGAGCCGAGGCATCCCACGAAGACGCCATGGACCAACTAGATGAAGCCCGCGACATCGCCCTCCTCCGTTCGGCCAAGTACCAACAGGCGTTTTTATGGTACCATGGCCGACGGGTGCGGGACCGAGCCTTCAACGTCGGGGACCTTGTTCTCTTCCTCGTGCAGAGCAACAAGGACCGCCACAAGCTCTCCCCACCCTGGGAGGGGCCGTACGTCGTCACGGAAGTACTCCGGCCAGGTGCCTACAAGTTGAAAACCATCGACGACGAGGTCTTCACCAACGCCTAGAACATTGAGCAGCTATGTCGTTTTTACCCTTAAATAAACGCATACTTTTTCTTATCAGTTTTTTTCTTTAGAAATCCCCGATCTTTAGCGACCTCCAACCCCTGCAAATTGCGAGGGGTCGGACCTCACTCAGGGACTGATATAAGTACATTTATCTGACAAAACACTCTCTGTGTTATCTTTGCAAACATTCTCTAAGTCTTCCCTCTTTTCTCAAGGCAAGTCCTAAAGGCTAGGATTTGGGAAACAAAATCTGAGTGTAATTGGTAGGACTGTGGGAAGACCATGCCCTAGCGGCTATGGCCTCCTTGCTCACCGGCATAATCAGAATTGGCTCGCCCGCACTCCTAGTTCTTTGCAACTTTAGCTATGAGAAGGGTCAGAAGGCACCAAAATCTCTTTTACAAATAGAGGGAGAAAAAACCAAAAGGCTGTTTGCCGTTGCGAAAGTTGAAAACGTATTCACTTTTTCGCACAAAATTCATTGCTTACAAAGTGATTTCATCACAAAAAGGACTAATGTACTCATAAATACAAAGGACTGTTCACTCGGGGGCTCCCTCACAAACTTATTCAATTACAGTCTCTGACCAGCTCTACTACGAGTACTGCTACGGTCGCTGCGCCACGCTCTCCATCGGTGACGTCCTACCGCTCCATGGGATCCTCGAAGGCACCATTATCTACAACATCGAGCACCACGTCGATGACTGTGGTGCCCTCCCCGAGGCATCCAGGGACTGTGCCATCGTGATCAGACACAACCCTGACAACGGCGCCTCCGCCGGGGCATCCAGGGACTGCGCCATCATGATCAGCCACAACCCCGACAACGACGCCTCCGCCAGGGCGTCCAGGGACTATGCCATCGTCATCAGCCGCAACCCTGACAATGGCACCTCCGTCGGGGCATCTAGGGACTACGCCATCGTCATCAGCCGCAATCGTAACAACGGCGTCTGGGCGGGGGGGCGTCTCCCACCGAAGAAAGGCCACAACGAACGACGGCAAAGCCGACGACGCTCGGCACCCTCCAGTGCCCCTCCTCCTTTAGCAACAGTGGTCCCTTCTCAGCAAAGGCGGCCCGCACCATCTCATCTACGTTGGATGACCTCCAGTTCAACATCACGCTCTGGATTCATGAGCGGATCTATAAGTTTTTCTCTCTCTAGCATTACCCTCTCTCACTTAGGAACCGTTGCGACACACGAACGCATTCGGTGGAAAGGAAGGAGAAGAGGTAGCGGCTCAGAGGCTGACGAAGGAGTGGGACGAGAACTCCCCTCCCCCTCCTTATTTAAGGAAGAGGTGCAGCAGCTGAGGAAAGGCGAAAGGTTGGGACAAAAAACTCTCTGTCTTCCCCTATTCAATGCAGATGGGAAATCAATGCTGATGGGAATCCTCGCCTGGACCGATGGGACGCGCCCTGGTCGATGAGATGCCACCTGGTCAAACAGAACGTTGCCCGGGCGTGGCCCACCACCACCACGCTCTGGGCGCGAGGACTGGGGCGCACCCGCTTGTAGGCGACTCTCCGCTTCCCTGGGCAGGACCATAAAACGATGGAACCCTCGCCCAGGGGGGCCTAACGGGCCTCCTGGGTTGATCGGACGGCCCAGGAAAAACAACGAACGAACGACCGCTGAAAGATAAGCACCTCTGTTTATTTACTCTGCGTCTTAATGTCATTACCGAGCTTCCGACCCCAGCAATGGCAGAGGCACATACATTGCTCGGGGGCTACCGAGGGTGTCTGTTTGTTTAGACATCCTCATCGCCTGACCCCTCCTTACGTTTAAAAACCAGAGACGCGGGGTGCGGGTGTAAAACTTTGAGTAAAACTGCACGAACCGCTAGACCCTACGCCCCGGCGGCTACGGTGTTTTTGTTCACCAGCATAATCGAATTCATAGTTCCTCGTACCCCCAAGTTTTTGCATCCGCCTTCTCGAGAAGGGTTCGAAGGGTCCGCCTGCAGAATCTCCTTCAACGAGAAGCTGTCAGGTCGCTTAAAAGTCAATCGAACGGCTCGAATCGCCACCGAGAGACGGAAACAAAAAATCACGATGCTCGTGCAGGTCACGCCGGCCCCATCGCAAACGTCGGACTCGAACCCTGCACGGACATGTTCGGTAAGAGCTTCTCGTCGCTCATGCCGCTGAGGTAACATTACCGACCCCCGCTTCCGTTTTAATTAAATCGCACATTAATCCCATCATCCAAACATTGCATATGCAAATCGTAGCATCTCAACGCTTCGTGTCGCGTCATGAAGCAGCAGCCGCCTCATTCAATATGAGCAGCGACTGGCCGAGTTTCGAAGGCGAGCCCGTAAAGGGCTTGAGGCCGCCTCACGTCAAATAGAGCCAGGGGAGAAAAACTGAGATGAGCCCCAGCGGTCTTACCCGACCCCGCTCAGAAGCGGACAGGGACATCTTGACCTTTCTCGTTCGATTCTAACCCCGAGCCAAACCCACAGAATCTCCATCGAGGAGAGGCCAATGGGCCACCTGAGCCTACTGAACGACTCGGGCATCTGCCGGGAGGCGGGTTAAGAAGTAGTGGATTGCCACATGAGGGCTCCACTGACCCCGTCAGCGAATGATGGACCTAGATTCCACATGAACATACCCGTTAGTGAGCTCATTGAGCATGACACTCGAGCCGCCGAGGCAAGTGTCGTCAACTCAGCCCCTCTGGTTGTGGAAATCGAGGATGGGGTGATGCGCGAAACACGGCCGACCCCTATCAGACCCTAAGGGGCTCGGGAGCTTGAGCCGCTCGATCCAAGATCGAGAGACCGAGGTTCGAAGGCTAACCCGTGAAGGGTCTAAGGCCGCCTCGCGTCCAATAAGTGCCAGGGGAGAAAAACGCAGATGAGCCTCGGCGGCCTTTGCCCAACCCACATTGAGGCGGGAAGGGTCATCTCAACCTTCTAAGTTCAATCCACCCTCTTGCCGAGCCCATAGAGTCCCCATTAAGGGGGAATCTATTGGAAGGCAGGTCAAGGAGCAACGGAACACCGCCCGAGAACTTTGCCGACCCTGTCGCAAAGCAGCGGGATTGGATTCCGTTCGAACATCCTTGTTAGTGAGCTCATCAGGCACGTCACTCGAGCCACCGAGGCAAGCGACATCGCCTCGACCCCTCCAGTTGCGAAAAACCACAGACGGCGCGACGGTCACAAAACGAGCTAGCCCTTGACCGAATCCCCACCACGCGCGGGGGCTTGGGGAAGGCCGGTCCAGCGATAAGACCAAACGCACGGTCATGCAGTGATCGCCAAAATCCTAAGCAAGGGGTACGTGCGAATACAAGAGTAAGTTCGCTACCGTCGCTCTGGTCTCCAGTAACTTCTGGCCCCAGCGACCGCAAGGGGTCGGATCTCTCTTGGGGGTTGATAAAAGTATGAATACCTCCTTTTTTCAAAACAGTCGATGCGTAAGACCTCTTTCTCGCATTAAAATTGGTGGCAAGGATTGTGGGAACAGACGAACGAGCGTGCCCGGTAAGATAGCAAAAAGCCCACACCCAGACGGCTACGGTAATTTTGCTCACCAGCACAATCAAAATTTCCCCTAAACACCTCGGGCCCTACAGTCTTAACGAACGAAAGGGTCGGATCGCAGAAATCTTTTTTCATTGCAAAAAGGGAAGAAGGTAAGATCAAACAAACGAAACAAAATTGCGAAACAAAGTCACGAATCTATTTTCGGACACGAAAGTACCGACACTTGTCCACATATTATAGATAAATGTTTATCACACTCATTCAACTAACTACTTCCTCGAATGGAGAACCATGTCTTTCAGCCTGTTCGCCAGGTTCCGCGCAATGGGAGTCACCGCCTTCTCAATCTCATCCAGCTCGAAGTCTTCATAGCCAGGTGCAAAGCCGAGGTTCATTACCTCCAAGTTGATCTCCCGATCATAATGAGAACTGGCAATAGTGAAGGCTTGGGTGATCCCGGCGTGAAAGGCATCCTCCTCAAGCTGGCCCACCCGGGCCATGATACCAGCGGCACGAGTCGTAAGGGAGCTGGTCCCCTCCTCTTGCGCCACCTGCAGGTCATCGCAGACCACCCCGACAGCGGAGCATAGGAGATCATGCTGATCGCTTTTGACCTGAAGAATCCCCCGCACCTCGGCGAGTTCCGTGCCCAGCCCGGCAGAAATTTCCTCAGCCTCTAGCCTCGGGCCACCGTGTCTCCAAGATCCGCCTGGAGGGTCCCGGCCTCCCGACGCGCCTCGTCGCGCTCTCAGACGGCCCGGTCGTGCCCCTCACGGGCCGTGCTGCACTCCGAGAGAAGTCTTTCTTCGGTCCGGCGTAGCTCGTCCCGCTCCTTGCGTAGCCAGGCGATCACTTCGGCATCCTAGTTTGCCCTCTGCTGTAGGGCCGTGGACCTACCCTCGGCTTTTAGCCTGAGATCCCGCTCCGTCTCTAGCTCAGCCAGGACCTCGATGGCTCGCTGACTGGCCTTGGCATCCTTCTGGAGCAGCTCGTCCCGCTCCTTTCAGATCCTAGCGGCCGCCTCCTCATCCTGCTTCACCCTCACCGACAGATCCTTGAACATCCCATGGATCTCCTCTGCGTCCCGACGCGCCTCGGTTTCCCGCTACTGGGCGGCGGTGAGCTGGGCGCTCAAATCTCCGCGCAGCCAGGCCTCCTCGGTAAGGCGGTCCCATTCCACCTTCTGCTCGCGGAGGAACCGGCATTTCTCCCGGCTACGAGCAATGAGGGACTAAAAAGAAGACCAGTGTAAAAAATACAAAAATACATGAAGATAAGAAGAAAGCGAGACGAAAGATCAAGCGAATACCCAGCCATTGGGAATGATGATGTTGCGAAGGATGACCTGGGCCTGATATAGGACATCCATCATCGCCGAGATCCCTTCGTCAAGACTCCCCCGCTCTAGGCTCTCGGTAGCATCGTCAAGCGAGAAGAGAGTCGACGTTGGGTCTTGGGGTTCTATCCAGTGGAGCGGTGACTCACCCCACGCGGGCGAGCGGCTGCCCCCCGGCACCAAGGCCGAGGGCAACCCCCCGCTGGTCCTCTCCACCACTGCCACGACGCTTGGAGACCCTCTGGCCATGTCCTCCTCCGTCCGGCCCACCTCGGGAGCCATGTCCTGGGCCGCCGATGGCATGGATTGCGTCACCCCCTCGGATGCCACCGTGGCTACATCCAGTGGCACCGGGCTTGCCGTGGTCGTGGTCACCTCCGCCTGGGCCTCTGTGATAGAACCGCCCAATTTATACAAGATCAAGTATGGCTGTCCCCGCTAACACGTTGACACGCGCATACTTTCACTTATACAAACCCGGTAGTCCGCCGAGTGTCACGAAGGACCTTGGTAAATCAACATCACAACCAAGATTGCGTGATTAAGCAAATACACATCACATACGTAGAGTTGCAGCGGAAATAATATTACAAATGGTTTCACAAATAATAGTATAAGTTTGGGTTTTAAAACCGATTAGAGAAAACAACATAGCTTTCAAATGATTACATTAATATAAGTTCCAAATACATTGCTAGCATAAGTGACATCCTCAGACAAGAGCATATAGATGAGAAGTAAATATAGAATCACCGAGCCCACCGGCGGTTAGCCACCATCATCAACAGGTCGAGAACTTCACCTGCAACAAGGTGGGATAAACCCTGAGTACTCGAATGTACTCAGCTAGACTTACCCGTCATAAACCAGAAATAAAGCGACACCAAGGATTATGCAAGGCTTTCTTTAGTGGGCTAGCTGACTCATTTGCGAAAAGCATAAGTTATCATGAATAAACCATTTTAAGTACTTTGCATCATCTTTTTTATATAACCTATCCATTTAGGTAAGCATCTGTACTATAGCAATCACTTGATTAACCAATAACATCCAGTTACCAATTTAGATTTAGCATATCCCATACCATCCAGATAACCATCATTGTTCCATAATAATTACTACGATAAAGTCACTCAAGTCAAGTGCTCACTATACAGGAGCGATGGCGATTCGAATCGATTCCTAACCAGCTGGTGATTTATTCCTTACACAAACCTCACTCACCCGCTAAAGTGAGGTATCGGTCACCGAGTCAACTATCCAGGAAAAATCTCGAGTTTGCCAGGAACCTCATGTACCCGGGGGCCGACCGACTGCCTTTCGGTCTTATCATCGTGCCCCCGTGTCCTACCACACCTGCTCCGGTACAGTGCGCTGCGGGCAATCTACTCGGCCCGAATAATCTCCCAGCTTCGCGGTCGAAAGGTGCTTTATTCAGCCAGCTAAATGTAAGGCATGCGTTCAACATGACTCGAGGCCCAACAACGGTCGGTCCTTAATCGACACAGATGGAAACTAACAGCACCCCAGAACCCTGTCTGGTTGCCTCCAACTTTTCCGTCCGGTCTCCAATTATCCATCACACATGGTTACTTCCAGGATATCATTCTTTTCATAGCTAAATTCTTCCAGTAACCACCTATATCTCACAGGGGACAGGAAATCACCTGATTTCTACCGATCTAAGCAAGGCTAAGCAGTTATTCGATCCTGACCTAATAGGGCAAAAGGTAATAAGGTAGGCAAGGATAGTAATAAATGCATCAACGGTTCCAATCAACTCCTACAACTTAATGCAACAATATATAAACTCATATATAAGAATAATTGCTTTTATAAAGTAGGAGACTTAGAATGCTCCGGGGCTTGCCTGGGATCCGACACAAGTCAGTTCAGTTAGCTTGCACCGTCCTGGTGACGTCTTAGGTCCTAGCACTCGCTTAGTCCTTCCATCTTCGGGATAATTCCTCCATACACCGTCTTCGGGTTCGGCTCCAACATCACGTTCTTCACGTGGTTTATCTAGCGTACCTAGATGAGATGCAATATGCATGTGTATGAATGTGATGAATGGTAACACAAGATGCATCACATAAGCATTCAAGACAAACCAGTTATTCATGGCAATCATAGAGTCAAGGCTGCAAACAGCAGCAGCTAATTTTACTCATAACAGGAGTTGTACTAATCCAAAAGACATGCAACAAGACAATCCGGAAAGATTATGAAATTTTCTACAATTCATCTTTAATCATCTTAGCATGATTCTCAAGTTAACTAAGTCAAATATACCCATTTACAGAAACTGGTCCATAATTGATAGAAAGGAGCCATTTCTGAAACCCAACTTTAAACAGGTATAACTCACAAACCACAAGGCTAAATACCACCAAATTTTAACAGAAGCTAGATACATGAATTATCTACAACTTTGTTATTCTCATATTAAGATGATTTTACAGTTAGAAGGGTCAACTAATCCAATAATTGCATCTCTGTCCGAAACATAGACAGAAACTGACATGCCACTTTAAACAGCTAAAAATGGAGTTATACATGTACTATAAATGTGATTCTAGACTTTTTATAAAGCTTAGCAAATTCTAAACAACTTTGTTGTAAACACCTAAAGCTAATTATACTATTAATAATGACCCACAGTAAGAGCAAGGAAAACCCTCTCTGGTTTTGGGCAGAAACAGCCACAGAGATTTAAGCAAGTATAACTCAAGATCTACTTAGCCAAAAATCATGATATTTAACTTTTTGGAAAGCTTAAAAAAAGTACTACAACTCATGTATTTTCATCAAGTCATGATTCATAACTTAACTGAGCCAATTAATTCAAACATGCAGAACTATTCAGAGTAGGAGCAAAGCATTACAGGGCATTTGTTATTTTTATAACTCTTAAAATATAAATCCTAAACTCATGAAATTTTTACCAGACAACAACAATCACATGAGTAGCATGACACAAAAATTTCACATTTATTTGAGCATAAAAACTACAGTTATGAAAAAGACAAGTAAGACTAGCATTCAAACCCTAACCTGCATAAATCTATTTTTACGGTAGAAACTTTAAACTCAAGCATGCCATATTATAGATCTAATGCATAGATAATTTCACAAGGATTCCAAAAAGTCCTAATTTACTATTTTACGATTTTTCAACAAATTACTATGAATTTTCAAAGTGGAGCATTCAAATCTGCAAAAATCAGAGAAAGGAAATTTAAATCTTGCATCGAGGTCCCTGTGGTAAACACAAATTAAACTCTAGCGAAAAGGTCCTCATGAGCACTATTCACGTGAGTCACAACTTCGCACTTAGATCCTTCCCTTTCTCCTTATTGCTGCGCAAGCTCCTTCATCTTCCTTCCCTCGACGGCAGAGCAGGGGAGGCCGGCAGGGATGGCTCGGGTTGGCTGGCCTTGGCCAGCAGCGGCCGAGAGCATGGGGAATGTCCATCTTGCCCGAGGGTGGCACCAGCTGGGCAAGGGACGAGCCCAGGTGGCTCGGCCACGTGCGTGTGTGGCGCACAGAGGCGCAGCTTCGGCGGCGGCAGCGCTACGGCGGCTGCGGTGACCGGACAATGGGTGCAGGGGGAGTGGCGCACGACTGATAAGGTGGTGGAGCACACGGTAGCACGTGAGGGAGCCCAGAGGTAGCGGCAGCTCGAGCTTCGCTCGGTGTCAATGGCGGCCATGGCCATGGCGCCCACGGCAGCAGAGCAGAGGAGGGCGAAGGCGTGCGCGAGGGAGCGCCAGAGAGAGCCAGAGAGAGCTCGGGCGCTCAGCTTTCAATACTGGAGGGCGCAGGGACGCGACAGCAAGCAGGGGCGTGGATGCACGTGGCAGCAAAGCTCGGCAATGGTGGCCACGTTCATGTACACGCGGTGTCCTTTGAGGCCTTTTACCGAGAACGTGGCGGGCGACGGTATGGCTGACGTGGGAAGCCGATTTGGGCTGATTCCGAGCTAAATTTAGCAATGGGCCCAAAACGAAGTTTGCTCACCTCGTCCTGCTCTACGTTTCTCATTTAAGGTGCCTGATCATTTGAGCTCTGTAACAGTGGGTAATTAAGCCTCAATATGATAGTGTCAACATGTTGATAACGGTCATGGGAACTCGCCTTCAGAGGTCAAAACTCGGTCAAACTCAGTGCAACTTTTTGTATGCTCTTCTCCATAAACTTATCTCCAACTTTTATTTTGGGGTCAAGTCGAGTTGCTTAACGAATTTTGGAGAACGCGGAATGTCAATGTCGATGTCGGTGAATTTTGGACTTAGAATATTTCTAAGTGCTGAAATCAGCAGCAGATTCCAATTTTGAGCCACTGCTAGACTTAGTTCCGAGCCGATCCATGGTATACTCCAAAAACAAAGTTTCTTCTACATAACATGAGCTTAAACTTTTATTTAATGTCCAACCTTAAAACAGGTGCAGAAGCTATAGTTCTACTTTGACCAAAGTAGGATCACGATAAAGCTTAAATTATCCTTCGTGATCCATTGAAGCATTTTCTTGGCATTTGCTCAACATGAACCTTTCATGACTTTTGTTGTAGAGTTCATCTAGAGTCATTTGGGTATGGTTGCAAGATTTGGTTGACGATCGATAATTCCATTCACTTTATAAAATAATTCAAGCAAGGACATAACTCGTCATTTCATGTGACTTCTTGATTCCAAACTTCACGAAACTTTTCCATGGATTAATATATATGGGTATTGATGTGAGACACATGAAGATATTCCAATAACACTAGCCAAGCATATATCTTGAAAAGGGCCTATATGTAAAGCAAGGGTGCAATATCCAAGTTTAGGTTGGGGTTCATTTCCATAGGTTTGACCTTGACATCTTCATCATTACTTAATATGCCATGTTTGAGCTCAAACCTATTGCTTAACTGGTGGCAAACACCTAGGGTGTTATAGCCTCCGGTGGCACGGATTGCGCTGCTCTCTCAGGTGCCACCGCAGCTGCGTCTAGCTACGCCTGGCTCGTCAGGGTTGGGGACCCTCTGGCCATGTCCTCCTCCGTCCGGCCCGCATCGGGCGCCGTCGCTTGGGCCGCTGGAAGCACATATTCCGCCGCCCCCTCGGACACCACCATGGCTACGTCCGGCTGCTCCTGGCTTGGTGCGGTCGTGGCCACCTCTACTGGTGACACCGGACCCTCGGCTTGCGTTGCCACGCCCACCATGGAGGACGCCACCAGCACGGGTGGCAGCTCTGTTCGCTCCGACGTAGATGGCGGAGTCACCTCCGCCGCCGCTTGCTCGGCAACCACCGAGGGCGCGGGCGCCACCGCAGGCGGTGCTAGATCGGCCAACGAGGCCGCAACATCAGCGCCGCTCCTACCCAAAATAGGAGCGATGTTGAGCAATGATGTCCGTCCCGCCTGAAGGGTAAGGCTCTTCTTGGGCGCCAGCCCCAGAGAGCGGCCTCATCGCAAGAATCTACAAGAGGTAAAAGGCATAAGGTCAAAACAGAAAAATAAAAGGGGGGGAATAGGGGAATCAATGACCTACTCTGGCGCCTTTGGGCGGTGGGAACGTTTTGGGGATGAACCCCCGGACCCCTGCTCCAACTCGTCTGGGCAGGACCGTTTCGAGCCTGCCCCCTGCTCCCGGGCAAGGGGGCTCGTCTCCCTTGTCTCCGAGGGCGCGGCGACAGAGCCACCCCCCTCCATCAGCACCTCGGGCGTGGCGGCAGATCCACCCACCCCCATCAGCTCGTGGGGCGCGGTAGCAGAGCCGCCCCCCTCCATCAGCACCTCAGGGGCGGCGGCAGATCCGCCTCCTCCCATCCACCGATCCTCCGTCGGCTCCCCGGGTGTAGCGGCGGATCCACCGGCTCCCACCGGACCCAAGGACGGGCCTGGCTCCGCCGGCCTCATGGACTCACTTCCTCCCACGTGGAACGGGAAGGGTCCCTACGTGGACAATTGGGTGCCTGTCAGCGAATCCTCGCCCTCCAGGACATCTCAATCCATGTCGGCTGCTACCTCATCAAACTCATCGTCGTCGTCGTCGTCACTGCCTGTCTCTCCTCGATCTTGTGCTTGCTGCTTCTGCATCATCTCCTTCTTCTTGAGCTCCCTCGTCCTCTTATCCCACTCGGTCGCGGTGTGATTCGCTGCCTCTAGGATCCGATCCTTCGGTAGCGGAGCCGGGCTATCCTCGAGGATGAGTCTCTTCGGCTGGTCCCGCTATCCCGAGCTCAGCATCAAGGGGTCAAAAATTCAAGTAAAGAGAAGGCGCGGGAAAGGGCAACTTATGAAATCGACGAACCCCGGTTCCGGCCGCATTGGAGGATGTCCCGGCACCGGATATACGAAGTCAAGGGCAATGCTGGCGGTGTCCTTCGAAGGCTCCATCGCCTCCTTGATCTGTTGCGCCACTTTGATGGGGGGAGCGCTTCGTCAGAGAGCGCCGTCCCTTTAGACGATGCCCTGGGCGCCATTAGGTACAGGGGGAGCACGCGACTCATCAGTGGCGCCACCCTCCGCGTGTGGTAGGTGCCGATGATCCCCGATCCCTTCACACCCCTATCCTTCAGAATTTGGAGGGCGACGAGATGGTACTTGATCCTCTTCTTATCTTTGTCCGGGACACCCCACTTCCACGACCCCGGGAGCTCTTCGATAAGGCGCCCGGAGTACACCGGCAAGGGGGTGGCCATGTCGTCCTTGTCGTAAATCCACTGCGAATGCCACCCCTTGTTGGAGGTTGACAGACGCATCAATGGGTAGTTGTTCGCCCGGTTGTTGTGTAGATGAATGCTGGCACATCCCATCGGTATGCTCAGCTCTTGCTTCCCGACCCGCTTCTTCGACAGGTTGACGGGCAAAAAAGTGCCGCCATAGATCAAAGTGGGGACTAATCCCCAGGAACCCCTCACATAGGGTGACGAACGCCGCAATATGCTAGATCCCATTGGGATTAAGGTGTTGCAACTCCACTTGGTAGTACTCCAACAGCCCCCGAAGAAACTTATGAGCAGGTACGATGAATCCCCGCTCATGGAAGAGAGCAAATGACACGACATACCCTTCGGGCGGCGATGGCTTGTCCTCATCACCAGGCAGCCTCCACTCCTCGACGACGGACAACGGGCGGAGGAGGCCACGACGGACGAGGCCCTCCAGGCGCTGAGGGGTAATGTTGGATCTACACCATGGCTCCATTAAAACGGCAGGAAAGAAGGTGGTTGCGAGCTCGACGGCGGCGGCGATGCAGATGCGAGCTTGATGGCGGCAGCAATTCGGGTGCGGAAGGCTCAGGCGATTGGCGGCGGAGGTTGTAGATGCGAAGGCGAGGAGACGAAGTACGGAACCCTGGGGGCGAACCCCGTGGTTTTATAGGGGCGATGGATGCGAGAAGAGCAACCGTCCGCCTCGATCTCCGAGCCTGCCACGACACACCGCCGCATCACGTTGTGGGATACGCGCCCGCGATCTCTATCCTTTCCCACCAAAATCGCGTCGGACGGTTCGCCTTCCCAAGCGGATTAGACTCTTTTCCCACAAAGGGGATACGGGTCAAAAAGTTTCTTCTCCGGCCCATCTGGGCCCAGAAAGTCCAAGGGCCGGCCCGACAGTCTCGATGGCCGTCCCAACGAGGGATGGGCCCACAAGTGACCAGGACTCAGGAACACAAGCATCAGTGGGGCCTCGACCAGTAGTTGAGCCCCAGCCAGGCTGACCCTGGATGAAATCCCCACGAACGGGATACCAGGGTTCCCTTAAAACTATGCAGTTGACAAAAACCGAATCTCACAGCCTTACCCGCGAAGGGTCCGAAATTACCCCCCGGGCGATTCTGCCCGAATCACCCAGGGCCTCGGGGGCTACACCCGACGGGTGCGATCGCGCGCACCCTCTGGCGAATTAAAATACCCCCCGGGCGATTCTGCCCGAATCACCCGGGGGCTCGGGCTACACCCGTCGGGTGCACTCGCGCGCACCCTCTGGCGAATTAACTCTGGTAGGTCAAAACACCCTCGGGCGATTCTGTCCGAATCACCCGGGGGCTCGGGGGCTACTGTCAGGGACCTAATACCAGGGTACCCAATGAGGTGGAACTAATAACCATCGAACGTTGACACTTCCGGTCAGACAAGAGCACTACTGCGCTTCTTGCCGAACGACGAAAGATTGGTTCCGCCTCGCCCGACCACCGAGGGCAAGGCTCCGCCTCGCCCGATGGCTAAGGGCTGGCTCCGCATCGTTCGACGTTCGAGGGCGGGCTCTACCTCGCCCGACCCCCGAGGGCTAGGCTCCGTCACGCCCGATGGCTAAGGGCGGGCTCCGCCTCTCCCAACGTTCGAGGGCTAGGCTTCGCCTCGCCCGATGGCTAAAGGCGGGCTCCGCCTCGCCTGACATCTGGGGGCGGGCTCCGCCTCACCCGACGGCTAAGGGCTAGACTCCGCCTCACCCGGCGCCCGAGGGCGGGCTCGACCTCGCCCGACGACTGAGGGCTAGCTCCACCTCGCCCGATGACTGCACCCTGATCCTTCATAAAGATGAGCACAGGGTACGACAGGACATTCGAGTCAACCGCTGCGTCGAGGGCCATGCCCTGCGCGCCTGTAGGAAGGTACCGTCAGGATACGATGGGACGGGCGCTTTAAGCCCTTTCCGACATAACAGTGCCCGAATAGTGTTGTAGGCGCCGACTTTTGTCCCACAGTGTAGTAGGCGCCGCCTTCAGCCCTCGGGCGCGGATACTAACACTGGCATACGACAACCGCTACAATCCAAGGAAGAACTCACATCATCTACAGTAACAGGCGTAAAGTCATTTCCCTGTCTACCCCCCGTAGAGTCATGGCTCGGCACCCTAACACCCCGCACCATCTGTCGGGGGAGGATAGGACGTAACCACTCGCTGAAGCAAGGCCAGGGCATGGTCCTGTCAGGGTCAGCGGACGCGCTATTCCTGCCATGATTTGCCATGACAGTGGAACAGGCTCAAGCAAAAAGAAAAGCTTGGCACCTCCGAAGGGTGACCACTACCGTATGTTTTTTTTTCTCTTTCTCCCATTTGTGTACCCCTACTCCCCCTTGGTCTATAAAAGGGAGGGCATGACACCCCACGAAGGGGGATCAGTTGAACCCACGCAAACACATCACGCATACAGCCAAGCAGCGACCGAGCTCTTGGCGTCCTTTCGACCATTTAATCAGAGACTTGGGACATTTCTCTCTCTCGACCGTTTGTACCCCCTACTACGAATATTTTTCGGTACTGATAACACGAGCAGCAGCAGACTGGACGTAGGGACATTCAGCCCGAACCAGTATAAACCTTGTGTCCTTTAGTGCACTATCCGGGCCTAACGCGCAACAATTATAAATTTACTAGCCGGTGTTTGTTCGAAACACCAACAAGCCCTGCCAAACATTTTCCTGAAGGAGCCGCTTTTCAATAAAAAACAGAGAAGTCGGGACCGTTTTGAAGAAGCCACGTAGAAGCCTTTCAAGAGGAGTCATGCCAAACACCCTCTAAGCAAAATGGTCTAAACTTTGGCTAAATTAAATATACTAATATTCGTGAAATATATTCTTATAGTTATTTATCTAGAGACATACGTTGTTGACAATATTTTACTTATGAACTTAGTTAATATCAAAATATTTTACTTTAACTAGTATTAGAGTAGCCACAACGTGGTGTGCAACCGATGCTTGAATGAAGAGAGAGAGTGTGTGGCTGCCGATGCTTAATTCAAATTCACATGATCCGACGCATGTAGGTTCTACGGTGCTTGGATCAATAAAATATTGTATCTAGCCGGCACGGAGTCGTCTCTCGAGCGTGAAATAATCAAGAAGAAAGGGGATGGTCCTGTGGTTGGGGTCCACGCACAGGAAAACCTCGGTGTCGATAGTGTGGGTATACCTAGAGTTGAGGCATCGATACAGATGGTTGGTAGATTTTTATTAGCACCCCAAACGCAATGGACAGGCTTAGAGTTATTTTTTTAGGACGGAAAGAATACAACAAGTCAACAGCTAGACCATATCTGACAACTTGAGTCCTTCTCAGCCTGCAGGTAAGAGGGCTGATTGATACCGAAAGACCTGGATTCTCTAGACACGTGGACGTGGAAAATATACTCTCTCTATTCTAAATAAAAAACAATTATAGCTTTAGGATAATCAGAACTTCTCTAAGTTTATAGTAAAAATAATGTCAATATTTGTATTTATAAATAAATTTATTATTAAATATATTTAATAACTAATTCAATAATGCTTATTTAATATCATAAATGTTAGTGCTTTTTCGATTAAGTGTCAGTGCTTTCTTGTATAGAAAAAACTTGAGTTTGTTTAACTCCTCGAGAATTGAAAATTACATTATGGGATGGATTTTTTTTATTTTTAATATTTTTTTAAAACTATTTTCAAATTTGACACTGTTTATTTTTTATTTTCAAATCTAACACTTTTGGCCGCGCCTTTTGACGTGGCGTGGCCAAACCACTCTGCCGCGCCATGCATGGCGACGCGGCAGAACTGCTGACGTGGCATCGATCGGGACGTTGATGGGTGACGTGGCCAGTTTTGCCGCGCCAAGATCATGGCATGGGCAGTTGGCGTTACTATCGCCAAGCGCCGCACGCGCCATGATTCGTGGCGTAAGACCACCCGAGGACGAGGATGCTAAGAGAGCAAAGTAATAATTTCTACGTTCCAAACATTTACCATTTTGACACCAGCACATATTCTATAAATTATTTTGCTATTTAGATGGAGGGTGTAGTACATAACTTATGATGCGTACTGTCTTTGTCTAATTTAATGTTTGTTTTTTCCCCTTAGCTCTCATGTAACATCCGGTGTCAACTCTAATTTAATGTTTGCAAAATATTTTAGGAAAACATCTGGTGTCAGTTCGGTCTAGATAACAGAAAACTTCGGGGCGCCGCTGCACCCAAAAGCTCTAGAGCAGGAGATCGAGAGGTATGCTAGGGTGTGGTTGCGGCACTTCTTAGGCGCCTTCCTCTGTTCTCCGACGCATCGGGTAACACCATCAGCTGGGTCTTCCTCAACATACTGAGCCAGCCATGGGAGAATATAGGAGCGTATAGCTGGGGCAGCGCGGTCCTAGCATGGATCTATCGTCAGCTCTGCGTTGCCTGCCGATGCAGTACATGAGGTGCCAACCTAGGAGGTTGTTCCCACCTACTACAGGTTTGGTGTTGGGAGCGATGGTCAGTCGGGAGGCCCGTTGTTCACGATTTACCTATAAGTGCATCGATTTTTTATTTTCCTCAAACTTGATGCCGCACTTGTGACTGACTATCCTATTCAATGCAGGCATGGAATCACGTGGACGTAGGACCGACTGCTCTGTACGTTTGGCAAGAAGCGGTGGTAGTTAGAGGGAACCCGAAGCGGCGGTACAGGTAGTACTCGAACACGCTAGACGTCTTGACACAGCACCAGATAATGACCACTTTGATACCGCTAGTCGGTGTTGTTGCTTTTTTATTATTTCAAAAACCTAACTATAGTTTCCTAACTTTTAGGTGAATTGGTGTCCTTGGTCCAGATTCGAGCTAGAGGGGTACCTGAGTCCTCGCACTGAGGAAGAGTTAGACAAGTGACTTTTTAACGGGCCACTAATTTTCTTCCACGTGATCGAGATGCACTACCCTATAAGGGTGTATAGGCAGTTCGGAAGATTACAGCCATGCCCACCGCCGCTGTACACAACCAACAGAAAGTTGAACGGGTGCGACAACTAAAACATAATAATTTAGCAGTCATGTGCATACATACAACCACTAACTTACGTTTAACTTATAGGTACGATCGAAGGAACAGGTACAAGGAGAAGAATTGGGCCGTGACGCACGCCACGTTCATCCACGACTAGGACAGTCGGCAAAGGGTCCTGATCGCCGAGATACCACCGCACGACCAATGCAACTTCGACCGCTACCTCCAATGGTTGCATAGGAGTACCCGCACACATATGCAAGCCCCCTACACTAACAAGCCAATTGATGAGGACAAAGACGAGGATGACATCGCTGATGCATACGACGAGGCGACAAGGATGGAGACACAGCTTCAGAGAGCCCCGCTACAGAAATACGTGGTAAGAAATTTGAATTTCAATACAACTACACGTCGGTGTTCCTATAAATTGTAGTGATACGAACTTAGCTCGTTAGTGCATGCAGGCATCACAGTTGACAAGTCTGTCCAACGAAGCAGCCGTGCGACTTCACGAGACCAGAGGAGAGCTACACGACATTATACATGTCTTCGTCGATGTATGTTCTATTCTCAAAGCCATGACAGTGGTTAAATGGTTCACATGACTAATTCATCCATGTTTTCTTTTTTAGCAGAAAGTGAGGAGGAGCTGCAAGAAGCTAACACAGAAGCTTAGCTGCGTGGATACTCCATGGGAGATACCCTATGACCTGGACCTGTCTAGTTCCTTACACTCGAGCACTATGCCGACACGAGCAGGTTCCTCCGACACGACGGCTGGTGGGACCTCTTATGTTCGTACTCCCGGCAATGCAGGCAAGGGTCCTGTGCAGCACGACGTTGAGGAGGACGAGGATGAGGAGGACGAGGACGAGGACGAGGAGGAGGACTACGATGAGATTGGGATGTCTCAGCTTGGTGATGCACCATTTCCTACACAGTTCGACGAACAGGTACTTGAAACAATCCTTCGCCATATACGTCACAATTACTTAAACATTGTAAGTAACGATGCCTATATTGTAATTGCAGGATCCTAGTTACACTCAGCAGTACCGCCGGGTGTACCGTCAGCGAGACCGTACCAACGTTGGGTTCACCCCTAACGTGCTGCCTTCACGTCCGAAGAGGCAGCGACGTCCATGGTACCCATATACTCCTGGGTCGTAGGAGTTCTTTAGGATAACATGATGCACTTGTACTTGGACACCCATATACTGATGGAACATGTAGTATGTCGAGTAATGTCGAACTTATGTATTGATGAACTTGTGCCGTAGTTATGTCTTACTGAACTTATGTCGAACAAAGGTATTGTCGAACTTGTGATGAACTTAGGACGTGTACAAGTTAGTATTGCTGAACTTGTGTATTGATTGTCTCGTGCACTTAACCTTCCTGCTGACCTATTCGTTAAACCGATACGATGAAATAACAGAAGTGCCTTGTTCCATTTGCTGCCGCTTTGACCGCCGCGCCATGGCTGGGGGTGCGTCAGACTTGCCGCGCCATGGTGGCTGGCGCGTCAGCCTTGCCGCGCCATGATAGGTGGCACGTCACCGCCGTGCCATGATGCACGACGCGTCGGCCCCGCCACGTCACCGACCAGCGGGCCAGGACGTTGCCACGTTGGCACCCCTACCGCGCCCCATGCATGGCGCGGCAGCTTGAATTCGCCGCGCCATGCGATTAGGCACGGTCAAAAGTGTTAGATTTGGAAAAAAAATTAAACAGTGTCAGATTTAAAAATAGTTTTAAAAAAGTGTCAAAAATAAAAAAAATCTACAAAATTGTTGAAAGAGAAAATCAAGTAGACCCTTAACTTGTCGTGAAGTGCCGTTTAGCTAGATGCATAAGTATAACTTTTAAAACTGCAGGTCAACGCTTGAGGCAGCCACGACACTTATGAACTTCAACATTTAGTCATATCCCTATAAATTTGCAGTATTATCAAGTAAATGTTCATTATCTGAAATGTACTTAGGGGGTGTTTGCTTCAGCTAGGAGCTCCTAAATCTAGTCTCATTTAGTCACTTTTTACCCCAAACACTATGATTAAATGGGACTAAAAGTGCTTTAGTCCTCTCTAGCAACTCTGGAATGACTAAATGGGACTAAACCATTTAGGAGGGACTAAATTTAACATCTGCAATCCAACCAGAACCTTAGGACTAGTAGGATTATACGGTAATAGTACTCTCCGTGGAAGCAACATTGCACATACACACATCATTTTCCAGATGCACTCTTAGATATTGCAATTTCACACAACCGTCAGGTCAGGCCATTGAGTTCTTGAGCAAACTGTCTGTGTCTCCGACCAAGTGTTTATGATTCATTAATCACTGAAATCTTGATCAACACTTCCATGTGATTGCGTGAAGTGCTGATGAACTAGCTTCATTTTCTGCTAACTGTATCGTGCCAGTAATGCAGCTCTGTTGAACTGATACATGCTGGTGCCTGATTTATGTATTACATATCGGTCCCAAATATATAGCTACTTATAAGTTTGTCACAAGTCAAAATTTAATTTTAATCAAAGTTATATATAGGAAAAAATAATCACACTTATGACACCGAATAAGCAAATTGAGAAAATAATCTAGTATGTATGATGATAATTTGTTGCGCTATGTACTGTTTTTTTCCTATAAATCTGATTAAACCTAATATAGTTTGATTTAGACTAAAATCTAAAAATAGCTGTATTATGGAATAGAGGGAGTGTCAGGCCAAAAATATCAGCGAATTGGCAACCAAGGCAGTAACAATGTGGTTATCGTCTTCTCGATGAACGAAGTCTTTAGCCCAGATCTAGAGTATAGATCATATACTTGCATTTGTCATCTCCGGTGACATCCTCGCTACGTAACCGGAGGGGACTAGTTTGTGAAAGCGGCATGTTGTTCACGTATCATTTCCAGTTCCGCTTTCGGACATTAATTAATTTATTTAGTCTGTTACTCTGGCTGAAGCCTCTGAAGGCAAAAAACCTATGCAAATCTCTGCGCAATTGTTTATGCAAGATATGATTGTCGTGTTAACCTATCCGTTCCAGACCCACTTTCAGACAATTGCCGTTCAGACTTTTGATACGATCGGACAGATCTTGCAGAGACTTGCCTGTCCGCACCAAAATCCTTTTTACACACACAAACGTGATGAGGTAGTTTACTGAGTCACGCTCCATTTCCACCATAGTAAATCCGCTTCTTGTTCACGTGCTGTATATATGTATCACTTCAGTTGTTGGCCATGTAAAATGGGAACCATAATGAACTCAATTCGCTAGATCTTATCGTTGACTCGCTGAGTCGTTGGTCAACTCAGACGTGGCTTGATAAACTTTTGCCTCCTGACTCCTGACTCCTGAGTCCCGGGGTACAAAGATTTACCAGCAGCCTCTTTCTACTGTGCCTTACTTACCCTAGCTTCCTCCCCATCTGCAATGAAGCCCGTGTGGGTCCCTACCGACTCCACTCCACGCATTGCCAGGGGGCGGCTCCAGTGCTTCAGGCATCGTCGTCTTCCATGCTCCAACAACCGTTGTACAGTTCAGTCAAGCTAGTTGATCGAGTCACGTTCAATGCACTCTGGCCGTATACGCAGAAGAAAGCATGTCGTCCGATCCCTGCCGAAAAAGTCTCGCCGCGATGTCACCGGCTCGCCGCCCGGTGATCCGGACATCAGCTGCTTCCTTGGACCGGCTCACCGACGGCAGAGGAGACTTAACAATACTGTAATAATAATGAAAACGAGGGGGCTAATGCGCACACAACGATCTCGTCTAGCAAGCGGTTGGAGAGACTCCGACGGCCACTTTGCATTTTCTCCGTCGTTGTCTTATAGAGAGTGCCATTCATATTTTTTTTAAAGAAATCAAGTATTTTCAGCTTTAATCAAATATATCCAAAAGATTATAGATATTTATGGTATATAATAAGTTTATTAAATTAATCATTGAATATATTTCTATAATAAACTTATTTAGAGATACAAATGTTGTTAACTTTTTTTACAAATTTAGTCAAATTTAACAAAAGTTAACATGCATATAACTCTAGGTGACTTTTTTTTAGGACGATGGAGGGAGTATATTGTTGTGATGAGATGCAAAGTTTGCCACGTACGGAAGGTGCTAAGAAATAGATCTAGATAACAACCTTAAATTTTATTCTTCTCCAACCGTCTCTTATAATAGCCTTCCACATAATTTGCATCGGCAACATGTGTAGATGGGCTAGTATATTCTTTACTAGCACCTTTTCTCTAATGTATTGCACCTTCTTGCACTTCTCTCTCCTCTTTGCACCTTCTTAGGGCAGCTCTAATATGCGCACTAAGGACGTACAAGGAAGTGAGAGAAATGAGTAGAAAAGGTACAATGCATTGGAGCAAAGGTGGTAGCTTAGAATATGTAAGCATCTGTAGCATATTTAGGCACCCGGTGCAAAAAGTAAACAAAAATACTTTTAGGTTGGCTATTGGAAGAACCAGAATAAAATGTGTGGAGAAAGTTGTTGGTCATATAATATTGATATTTGATTGTTCAATGATACCACATTAGCAGCATGGCAAGAAATTATACATTAGAGCAAATTTTTGTTAGTATAGTGAAAGGATCAAGATGTCTAAGAGTAGGGGTGAATTGGACTAATTCTAAATTTTTTGTAATAATTAAACCCTACACTTAGCCCATTTTACCCTCTTGTGCCTAGAAGTGTTTCTATTGTTCTACCGCATAAAAGTTTTGCACACTAGGTTCCAATCCTAATCTAGCTTGATAATTCTAAGAATGTAAATACATGAATTGAATTGCTTAAATGTAAATGCTCAAAGTAAAGAGAAGGAGAGGAACGCGGCCATGTTTTTCTGAGGTATCGGAGAATCACCACTCCCCCCTAGTCCTCGTTGAAGCACCCGCGTAAGGGTGTAGCTCCCCCTTGATCCGCGCAAGGATCAAGTGCTCTCTACGGGCTGATTCTTCGACACTCCATCACGGTGAATCGCCCACAACTGCTCACAGCATGACTTGGGTCATCCACAAGCTCCGTCGGATGATCACCGAGCTTCCAATCACCACCAAACCGTCTAGGTGATGGCGATCACCAAGAGTAACAAGTATAAACTCTCACTTGACCAAGACAAGCCTAATGAGAAAGGTGCATGCACACTTGCTACTCCCTATGCACTAATGAGGTCCTTAATCTTGGATTATAAAATTCCAATCACCCCGCTAGGCTCTTGCTCTCCCTTGCACTCCAAAGGTGTTTCTCAGCTGAACAAATGAGCAAGAGAGGTAAGTTGGACAAGTGGGGGAAGTATTTATACTCCCTACTTCAAAACATACCTGTTGGGGTCCAACGGCTACATGACGCTAGCATAGTCATCAGAGACCAGACTCTGACCAGCGTCCGATCACCACTCATCTGACGCGTCCGGTCAGCAATTTCCTTCTCTTAGAAGCTTACTGTTGTTGACCGGACGCGGCCTCTAGTGTGTCAGGTCACAGCGTCCGGTCCTTCGTGAGTGATGCTCGCTCTTCAGTTGTGCACACCTGCGCGTCCGATCCTGACTAGGAGCTAGTGTCCGGTCGATGAGCAAGCCCTAGCTGTGCGAGCTAACGCTGACCGGACACGGCACCTGTGCGTCCGGTCCAGTGTCCGATCATCGTCCAAGTCTCCATTCACCTCTAATTCTACCAACTTTGTGAACGGCATCGACTTCAACTGATCTATGTGTTGTCCTTGAGCTACCCAGTGGTAAGTTTGACAAGTGTGCACCACACCTAAACCATTAGATTCACCTAGATCAAACTACTAGTTCATACCCTCTTATACCCCCTTAATAGTACGGCCAAAGGAAAAATAAAATTCTAAGCTACTCTAAGTGTCTCTTCAACGTCAAACGACACTTAAAACTAGTCCGTCCTTAACACTATCGTCCATCTTTTGAAAACCGAAACGATTTCCATCGATAGGGGCATGAAAATCATAATTGCCCAATTAATCAGCATTACCATGACCTAACTCAAGTTACCTCTACAAAACACACGTTAATTACAGTAATCTCATGTCGTCATTAATCATCGAAACCAAACTTGGGAACTGGATGCTTTCGTATAGAATTCAATGACATGGCGCCTTGCTAGGAGAATAAAGGCTCAACTTGTCCTTAGCCGCCACGTTGGAGCTACCCGTGATGGAACCTAGCCACCTACCATGGACGTCTTCGACTGTCCTTCCCCTGTCCGGAACGGCGGAACTGTGGAACTGTTCCATCAGTCAGATTTGGAGATGGACGGAGGGCTCGTCCTGGGCATCAACTTGGCAAATGGCAACATGGATTGCTTTTGGGGTGAGAGTGCAAACCTGAGCCCCTCCACATGTCTCATATCTGGAGAGGGGTGGCACACGGGCTAATTCTATGGATCGCATCCTCCAGCGACGCAAGTGATCACCCAGTTTTTGTATCGACTCTCCTTGTCGCCGTACGTGCCAGTGCCACACCACACATTGTTGTTTGGCTCCGGCCTGCTCTTGCTGCCCTCTGCAGGAAGATCGCCATCTGTTCTTGCTAGCAGGAACCCCACGCAGTTGCGTGGGCTAGCAATCTGTAGCATATAATTTTGCTCATAAAAACAGTTGAATACATTTGACACATTAGTATCCTTAGATACTGACGCCTCAGAGATTTAATCACGTTTCACAATCTTCTCATCATAAAATACAATATGGTTATTCGAAACTACGAATATCTAAATTCTTGCTCATGCTTGGGCAATCTGGGATATATTCTACGTGAAACATCTGGAAAACTGGAGGCCTGTAGGATAAAAGGAAAAAACATGAAGTAAATGTCAATTAGCAAACAATAAGCACATAAAAAATGAAACGGCAAGAGGGGTGACAAAGCTGTGCTACATGTAGATTGGTGGTCCGGCATCAACAGACAATATAGTTGCAAATCAAAAGAGATGACATGTATCTAACTATTATAGTTGAATTGTATTGAGCATGTGCGAAGCAACTTAAAAATGACAAATAGATCAATGCTGGATTGTAAATTTGACGATGGGGTGTCGTAGTGCAGTTCGTAAAGATTATACTTACCAAAATTATGAAGAGAACATGATGATGGATCAGGCAATTATTCGGGAAAGGAAATTAGTCGCTAATAATATTGGGAAGAACTAATCTGGTAAGAAATGGGGAGAGAAGATGAACCTGCTAGAACAACTGGCATCTTGTATACTGGCTGCTGGTTACCTGAACTAACTGGCAGAATGTATGCTGACAAAACAAAAGGCCTTGGACATGAGAACAAATATTTGGCAATCCTAAAGTAAATACATTCTCCTGACTACCTGCAGGTCAATTACTGGGGAGTTCTTATTCGATTGGATCTTCATTCAACAAAGGTAGATAATAACAATTGTATTGTATTGAGCATGCAGGTTGTAGGCATGAAAACAATACAACAGGAGTTAGTGTTGGCTACAAAACACAAAGGGAGCTATGCACCATGGCATGTACACAGAAAGGAAGAAAGCATAATCTAATACACATATATGTGCAATGAAATATAATTGTTGGCAGAAACGAAGATGGTGATATGAAAGTATGTACTGTAATTGGATCACTAAAAAGTGTATTTTGTACTAATATAAACAGTGGACATGGAATAGTCTTCAAATTTTTGAAGCATTCTGTAGAATAGATGGATTTGACACAGGCAAATCTCTCGAAAGTAAATCGGAAACCTAAACCACCTAAACCCGATCCCACAGGTAGAGGTAGAGAACACATAGCTATCCATAATCTCTGACACAGGCAAAATGTCTCGAAAGTAAATAGGTAAGATAAACCACCTAAACCTGATCCTAGAGCTAGAGCATACATAGCTGTCCATAATCTCTGGTGTAAACACATTGGAACCCACAAAAGCGGCAGAATCAAGCATCCTACGATTTCATATACAGCAGGATAACATAATACAAAGGTCAGATGTGTTTTTAGCACCTTCATTTACAAACCTGTGAACGCATCTGCCCTGTAGCAAAGTGCAACCATGAGGACTGCGTTTTTCATAGGGCAATGCTCTTAAACAGGCAAGAAGGAACATGAATTCATTAAAACCTTTTGCAACAGATGTAATAGGTCGACAACATTCAGGACACTGTCCTACATAAAGAACCCCATCAGTCAGCTGCAATTAATTAAAAAAAAAGTTAAGTTGCAGGAGCTTACAAAGGACATGATCACTATCAGGCAATTTATTTCAGAGGTATTAGCTGCACACTAACAGGAGTAACAACAGATCAATACCTGCGCTGGTTTTGCCATTTATTGCTGACCACCGAGCTTCTGGATCTCCAAATAATCCTCTCATTTGGTTGAACCGAGAAAATTGATCAATTGCACCTGCTGTTTCTGAAGCTCACTTTGCAACCTTCTTGATTGGCAAGGTTAAAGCAAATTGGGAACTTCACTTTTTTGCGAGGCTTGACCTGTATAATTCTGGAGGATCGATTGCAGCAACTGCAATGGTAAAGGAATCATCAATATTAGAAAGATGAGAACTAAAAGCAACATTACAAATTTAGAACTGAAAGTAACATTACAAATTTAGAATGGATGCAAAGAGGCATTAATCGAACAAAATTTCAGATCAGTACATAGCTGTTACCTGCATGAATAAGTGCTCCATTGAGAAGATATCGAAGTCTTTTACTGACTACTTCAGCTATCTTGTTATAAAAATCTCGTTTACCATGTTTCTCTTTTAATTTGCCACTTATCTCATTATACGCCTGTCATCTTTTGAACGAAGCCGGATACAGTACCATTCTTTTGTTGATCAACACAGCGAAGAACACAGAGAAGTTCAACTGTAGATATGTCCATCTCCATCCTTCTTCCTGCAGAAACCTCAGCACGGTTATTTGGTTAGTAACAAAAAATGCTGTATAGGCAAATCACCGACATCCTAGGCAAGCCAACATCCAAACTTACTCGCTAATCGCGTCATACACTGAACCAAAAGATCCACTGCCGACATGGTGTCCCTTGATCGAAGACTTGATGATGCTGGATGCAGAGGGCATGACGATGGGCCTGGGCACAACACGGATGGAGGGGCAGACGAAGCAATGCGATTCCGCTGGAGGAAGCAGCGTGCCTGGGGGACTGGCCTCGATGATGCGGGTGAGGAATAGGAGGTGAGGGCGAGCTGAGGGCGTGGACACGGAGGTCCGAGGCGGGGGAGGGGCGGACGGCGCCGGGCAGCGGCGCCAGGACGCCGGTGGCCCGGCTGCGTGCAGCGGGCGGAGCGCTGCGCCGAGGAATCTTCTGGTCCATCGGTGGGGGCTGGGGAGAGGATAAGGGTGAGGGGAGCGCAGGAGGGGCCGCGGCGCGTGGGGTCTGACGTGGTGGGCATCCGGTCGACGCGAACGGCATCGGCCGTGGTAGGGCTTGCGCGAGGCGTCGAGGCCCGGCGGCGCAGGCTGCCTCGCCGCGCCGGGGGGAGGAGAGGGAGGGAGGGCGGCCATGTGGGAGGCGACCGACGGAGAGGCGGAGCGGGCGGTGGAGGCCGAGGGAGGCGTGAGGGAGAGAGTGAAGGAGAAGCGGAGGGGGTCGGGTCTGCCTCACGCGCGGCGGATGCAGGAGCTGCAGCGGCAGTGCGGCACCGTAGAAGCGCGGTGGGCTGCAGGGCCGGGAAGGTGTGGAAGTTTCCGGAGTTGTTGATCTGCTGCCGTTGATGTGGAATCGGATGTGCAGGGAAAACTGATGACGTGGCTCACTGAGGGATCAGTAAATGTAGGTCACGTTCGCTTCTCTTATAATATATATTTTTCAGCTTATTTTTTCAGTTAAATAATATTTTTCTCTCACAATAAATCAATCAAAACGGTATTTTGGCTCGTTTTTTTCAGCGAAGCGAACGGGGCCGTAGCATCTCGCGTAATGGTAGAGCTCTCCCGCTGTTGCTGCCATGGTGGAGACGACGATACCACCGGGGACCATCGGTTCGGTTCGGGAGCATGACGCCCTTCCTGACGTCAAAGCACATCATGACGAGAGAATGAGTGAGAGATTTTGCGATCGCGATCGGGCGGCTGCTGAGTGCTGAAATACAGGGGTCCAACGACCAACGTAACTGTCCAAGGGTCAAACCGAGCTAAAAAACTGAGAGATCTGGCCAGCCCAACGACGTGATTATATATTATCGGGTGTCATTTTGACCGACGACTACACTATAAATAGTGTGAAGTCAAAACGAAACAGCCAATCAGGCCACGCCGGCAGGAGCGAGCTGGTAGCCGTCTGACCTCTCAATGCTGCTGCTAGTAGTTACGTTAGTCCAAGAAACAAGGAGGCCATGCCGGCGTACGTGACCACGTGGGCGTTCAGATGTCGTTGCGCGCTGAGGAATCCAAATGTTACTTCGCCAAGATAGCTTTTCTTTGGTATTTTATTAAGGACTGCCAAAGTGCCAAGATATTCACTGTAGGGGTTTAGGCCCCTCCAGTCTGCTTTCAAAAATTTAGTGCCAAGATATTGTACACCACCTATGCACGTAGCGCACGTAACAGCTACCAGAGGCTAATTCCTAAAAAACGGTTAGGATCGAGGCTGTGCACATTTGCTGCGACCGCGAATGCAGCAAACAACTACTGCTAGCAGCCGCAGATGCAACCGCAGCAAGCGCAAGCTTAAACGAGCAGACTAATAAGGCTATTTTTCCGTAGAAAGTTTTGTAGCATTTAAAAAATATACAATGAAATATGGATGAATCATTCCTCTCAATGCATAGTTTTATTATTTTGTTTTATAGACATTTAGACCTCCTTTGAGACATAGGATTATCAAAACGTAGGAGTGTAGGACACTGGAATAGAATAGGAATGCACGTGTAAATAGCTGAATTAAAAACATAGGATTTTTTGGAGAAAGAGTCGTTTGGATGAGGTCAAGGAAAAAATAAAGGAATCTTCCAAACGAAATAATTATCACATCTGATAATTATCATTTGAAAAAAGCACATAATTTATACATTTGATGATCCATGGTTTTTTCGAAGAAAGGTACTTAGCCCTCGGGATCGGTCGAACGGACCCGAAAACTATATGGATTGATCGCTGAGAATTTGGGGTCAGTCACCAAGCCGACCCAAACCGGATCCCCACGAACGGGATGCCGGGGCCCCACTTATACTAGCCCATTAATAGCTCACCGGATGCTATGTTCGTCCTTAAAGGAAAATCGTGGCACGGCTTGGCCTCTCCGTTTTTATCGGAAAAAACGTTTGAGCAAAGACAATCGCAAAGACGAACCGATCCTCAACCGGGCCCCTGCTATGGGAGGAGGCTAGAGGAAAGGGAATCACCGCCCCCAGGTCACGCTGTGGGCAACAAAAGAAGGTCGAGGCCTTTAGAGTCCTCCCGTTCGAAAAAGCCTTCGAAGGAGTATTCTACTCCTCCGCATGCTCGGGGGCTACTATCTGGGGACCGATACTAGGGTACCCGAAGAGGAGGAGCTAATAACCATCAACATTGATTCATCCGAGCGATTAAGCGCGACGACTACAATTCAACTCGACCCCTAGTATGCAGCCTCGCTCGCCGAGAGGCGCCGGCCTCGAGGGGGCGGGCTCCACCTCGCCCGGCCTTTGAGGGCTGGCTCCGCCTAGCCCGGCATCTGAGGACGGGCTCTGCCCCGTCCGACCTCTGAGAGCGGGCTCCTCCTCGCCCGAACTCAGGGGGCGGGCTCCGCCTCGTCCGACCCTTGGGTTTGCGCTCCGCTCGCCTCGACCTCAGGGCGGGCTCGCCCTGGATTCTAGGCGGGTCTCCTCCCGCCTCCCGAGGGGCTGGCTTTGCCTTGCCCGCCTCTCGAGGGGACGGGCTGCGCCGCCTCGACCTCTCGAGGGCCGGCTCACCCACCACCCGGCCTCTGAGGGCGAGCTCCGCCTTGCCCGACGGAGACCCATACCGCCGCCAACCACTCCAGGTCCAAGCGAATGGGCCTGGGTCGAAGCTCTGACACCAAGGAGGTGACCGGCACACCCCGATATAAACTCGTGGCCGTGACGGGCCATACCGAGATTCATATCGAAGCAGGCGTCGTCAATGCGTGCGGTCTTTGCTCGCTTAACCCTCATCTGAAAGCAATCGACAGCGCGTCAATTCACCACGACGTCCGCCAGGACGGAGTGGAGTGCCACGACCGGGAGACGACGCCTGCGTATGGTGCCACGTGACGGACAGAGCCGCGACATGGAACTATCCCTGTTGACGTCTACAGGGGCGGCGGGACCCACATGAAGGAAAAGAAGGACCCAACCTTACCTGGGGGATGTCCTCTCCTTCTCACTCTCCTCTTCTTCCTTCACTGTAACCCATGCTTTTCCTTGGCCTATAAAAGGGAAAGCAGGGCGTCCCATAAGTGGCATCGCAATACATCACATCGATTCAGACTCGAACCCATCTAACCCCGAACCGATCAGAACACATAAGTACACAACCGAGAAGCGATCGAGCTCTCGGCACCCGTTCGCTCCTCTCACCAGAGACTTGGGACATGTCTCTCTCTTAACCGTTTGTAACCCCTACTACGAACTTTTAGTGCTAGTAACACGAGCAGCAGCAACGAACTGGACGTAGGGACATTTTGCCCGAACCAGTATAAACCTCGTGTCCTCTTAGCACACCATCCGAGCCAGAGGCGTAATATTAGAAATTTACTTGTCGGTGACAACTCAAAGCACCGACAAACTCCCACCGAGATTAGCCTGATAGAGAAATTGGTGTCTGCGAGAAAGATTTATGACAGTTATAAATGTTGTTGATGGTCCCTACATTTGAAAATAGGGATCATAGAGCTGATGGAATCTGTGATATTCACTTAAGGCCAGTCTCTTGCGAGTTTTATCTCATTGTTTCCAAGTCTCATATGTGTTAACCGTGTAGACAAGTTTCATCGTTATGAAACTCATTTCATCTCATTAAATTTTTATCATATCTCACTTCATTAATACTATATCACATCAGCTTATTAAGCTCATGAAACTCTCATGAAATTTCTATTGAGATTGACCTAAATGGGCCCTGGACTGATATCAACGCGCTGTACAAAATTTCCATTTTTTTTGAAATCTACAAAATTTCCATTTCTTTTACATCAACTTGATTCAATCCCAAAATTTATCCGGAAAGTCCTTGTCTTTGAGCCAGGCCCATACCTTTATAAAAAAAATCCATTCTTTTGTTGTCACGAAGATTGGACCGCGCCAAAATAGAAATGGACGAGGCCGTCAATCCCATTTGATTGGGCTTGAATAATTTGTTGAGCGCAAAATAAGCCGACGTACTTTGCTCCCAAACTGAGGATGGGCCGCGTACAGATGGACTGCCGCTCCCTTGCCTTGTGAGTCGTGACGTTCACACCATCGTACGACACGCGTAATCAGTGGTTCCTGGAGCTAGACACAAGTTCAGATTTCAGAAGCAGAACTTGAGTGCGGCTCCTCGTCCTAAGGCCTTGTTCGGCAACTCTCGAATCGTTCTCCACCATTATTCATTCCAGGGCAGGATTAAGTGGTTCCATCCGTGTCACTCAAACCAGGTGGAGGATTGAATCCGGACCTAAGATGGTGTGGCTCTGTTCCGGGACGAAAGGGAGGGGGAAAGACCAGGATCGAGCAGATTTCATTACGGGCCAGACCTAACCGAACAACCGTTTCACTTCTGACCCGATTTCGAACCGGGCCAGATCATTCCAGGTGGAACGGGCCACGTTCCAGGCCGTTCCTGTCGAAAGGACGTTTTAGGGTTTGTTCGGTTGACTAGGATCCATGTCCTAAAACTATTCCCAGCTGGATTGATTGAGTAATTTGCATATCAATTCATCATCTGGATCGGTTCCTGCCTCCATTCCTGAATAACCGAATGGTCCCTTAGGGTTTGTTCGGTTGACTAGGATCCATGTCCTGAAACTATTCCCAGCTGGATTGATTGAGTAATTTGTGTATCAATTCATCAGCTGGATCGGTTCCTGCCTCCATTCCTGAATAACCGAATGGTCCCTTAGGGCCCGTTCGTTTCTTAGGGATTCATGACCTGAATTTATTCCTACCGAGATTGCTTTGTTAATTTATATAGCATATTATCAAATGGAACAATTCCGGATTGGATCCCGGCCAGGATTACTTCCAGGCCCGGTTTGAGTGATTCCACCCGTGTCACTCAATCCGGCCAGGATTTAATCCTGCCAATCCACTCTAAACGAACAGGTCGAAAATTGATTCGCACCCCAGATACAAGATGTGTCCGTGCACTAAGAAAAACAAAATCGAAGCACGGGAAACATATGGCCGCCATGCATCAACCGCGAGACGGAATGCTCGCCGCTTGTGGCCGCACGGTCGTCGCCGCGCAAGAGAATATCAGTGCTGAGGAAACACTCGAGTGCACGCCTTCCAGCTATGCGCTCTGCGCCTCCAAGAAGGCGTTGAACTCCGCCCTGGCCCTCGCCAGGTGCGGCGTGATGCACGGCGACATCAGGCACGACGCCGACGCGTCCGCCGCCACCGCCATCGAGAACCTCACGTGCCGGGCCGAGTCCAGCCGCAACGACGAAGAGTTCTTCAGTATCCCCCTCGTCGCCGACGCGGGCGGCTCGCCGTCGAACACGAACGCCATCTTGACCGGCGCCTCCGCGTCGTCCTCAGCGCAGCTGGTCTTGGCCACCTCCATCGCGAGGCAGTCGGCCGCGTCGTGCCAGCAGCGGCGATGGCGGCGGGCTTCTTCCTGGAGAAGCCCAGGATGAACATGCACAGCGCGCCGCACGTGAAGCCATCCTCGGCCGCGAGCAGCTTGGGATCTCCATCGGGCTCCTCGTCGTCGTGCGGGGCCATGGTCCTCCCCTCGGCGCGCGACACGGACCTCGACAGCGCGGACGGCGGCGCGGCGACGAGCCTGGCGAGCGCGGCGGAGTGCTGCCGGGCGAGGGAGCTCAGCGCGGATGTCGGGCTGTGGGTGGCGGCCGTCTGGTCCTGCTCCTCCCACTTCGCGCCGATGCCTGTGCCGGCGCCGTGCACCGGGGAGGAGGCGGCGGAGCACGGCAGGCTGGCGACGACGAACGTGGGGCGGCGGAGCGGCGGCAGGAGCGGGGACGACCGCGCCACCACCTCCGTGAGCACGGACGGCGCCGAGAGCGGCGAGTCCTCGTCCGCCACCATGCCCAGGCGCTTGCTTCGCCATCTTCTTTTCTCCCCGCGCGCCTTCGTGAGAGCGTGGCGACGGTGGAGTCTTGGCGCGCGCGGCCTGGGGCTCTCCCGCGTGGCCGGGAAGGAGAGGGCGAGGCCGTGGCGGAGCTCGCGCCGGCGAGGTCGTGGGACGGTGCCGACGGGAGGTCTCGGTTGAGGGGGCCGCCGGAGAGGGCTGCGCGGCGGCGAGAGGGAGGACCGAGAGGAGTCCGAGCGAGTGGCCAGGCTCCGTTCCGGAGGGGACGAGGTGGGGAATGAATCCGGGCCGTGAGCAGAGGGGGGAAAACCGCACCAGACCTGTTTCCATTCCGGGCCAGATCTAACCGAACAGCGAATCCAAGCCATGCCTGACTCCATTTCCGGCCGTTCCAATCCACCCGGATTGGGCTGCATTCCGGGCTAAACCGGCCGAACCGAACAAGCCCTAAAGGAAATCAAAGCAAGCAAGGAACGTGTTGTTTGATGAAGCGTGAAAACATAGGTTCTAGCAAAGTAACAATGAGGTTTACGGTACTGCTAAAAGTGATTGTCATTTAGCACCAGCTAGATATGCTTGTCTCGTTATTATACTGCTCCAAATGTCACGTACCTTAGTATTGCATCAGTTCTGTCGGATTCAGACAAGAATTGCATCGAGTTGAGCTCGGATCTGATCTGAAACCAATAATTTGCCAAAATTAACTAGCTGCACACCGAGGGCTGCAATGTGACGTCTTTGTTCTTGTTGTGCACTCTGCTTAGACGAAAGTGACCTGACGAACGGGTACCTGGACACCGCGATCGACTGGATCCCCGGCATGCCGGGCATCCGTCTGAAGGACATCCCCAGCTTCATCAGGACGACGGACCGGGACGACGTGATGCTCAACTTCGACGGCGGCGAGGCGCAGAACGCGCGCAAGGCCCGCGGGGTCATCCTCAACACGTACGACGCGCTGGAGCAGGACGTGGTGGACGCGCTGCGCCGCGAGTTCCCGCGCGTGTACACCGTCGGCCCGCTCGCCACGTTCGCGAACGCCGCGGGAGGAGGCGGGCTGGACGAGATCGGCGGGAACCTCTGGAAGGAGGACACGGGCTGCCTCCGGTGGCTGGAGACGCAGCGCCCGGGCTCGGTGGTGTACGTCAACTTCGGCAGCATCACGGTGATGACCGCCGCTCAGCTCGCCGAGTTGGCCTGGGGCCTGGCGGGCTGCGGCTCGCTGTTCCTGTGGGTCATCAGGCCGGACCTCGTGTCCGGCGAGAACGCCATGCTGCCGGAGGGGTTCGTCACGGACACCAAAGAAAGGGGAATCCTGGCGAGCTGGTGCTCTCGCACCCGTCCGTCGGTCTGTTTCTGACGCACTGCGGGTGGAACTCAACGCTGGAGAGCATATGCGCCGGCGTGCCGATGCTCTGCTGGCCGTTCTTCGCTGAGCAACCGACGAACTGCCGGTACGTGTGTGACAAATGGGGGATTGGGATGGAGATCGACAACACTGTGACGAGCGAGGAGGTGGCGCGGCTCGTGCGCGAGGCGATGGACGGGGAGAGGGGCAAGGTGTTAGCAGCAATCGGAGGAAGGAGAAAGCAACCGGGATTGGAAGTGAAGAATCGGAACTTAGGAAGGGAAGCAGAGCACCGGGACGAGCACGGACGAATCTCGATTACTTGGAGAAGAGTTCATACAATTGTTCATACCCCTCTGCTTTGTCCTCTACACAGCATATAAGCCGAACGGCGACTCAAGCACACACCCGACACCCTCTAGGGTCACTCTGGGCCACGCACACCCACGTCGCACAGGCTCACTCATGATGCCACTCTGGGCCGAAGAAGCGTACACTCCTGGATTTGGGCCGCGCTTGGCGATCCTTCCTTCCCTGGGCCTTCTTCTTGCCTTCGGAGCTTGCCCGATCGGCGTCATTGCGGTTGTTGCCGCAGACACTGGTGACACTCCCCTTTCTTGCGCGCCTGGTTGATCCCAGACCAGAGCGCGAGGGAATTGTTGCTGCAGATCAGCGAGCTTCTCCCAGGTTGCCAGCGACTCCGGAAGATGAGTCCACTTGATCAAACCCTGCAGAATAGAAGCCGTACCTTGGCGTAGGTAGCGCCGCTGCAGAATCCTTTCCGGAATACTCCAAACTGAAGATTCTTCAGGAGTGACAGTCTGATCGACACCCACCGCCTTTTTAAGTTGGGAGACGTGAAAAAACTGGATGAATGGCAGACGAGGGTGGAAGCTCCAAGCGATACACCACAGAACCGACCTTGGCAAAAATGCGATAAGGTCCAAAGAACCGGAAGGCCAACTTATGATGGGAATGCTCAGCAAGAGAAGATTGAACATACGGTTGGAGCTTGAGGTAGACCCAGTCATTGAGCTCGAATGCCATTCGGAGCGGTGCATATCAGCATTCTTCTTCATGCGTTGCTTGGCACGTAGCAGATGTTGCCGGATGAGCTCAGTGTGGAGAGTTCGATCAGATAACCAAGAGGTTAGATCAGTGATGGGAGAGTTGTGAGCAGCCTCAATACCGAATGCACCAAGAGCATAGCCATACATCACTTCAAATGGGGAGCAACCCACTACAGTGTGGAAGCTAGTATTATACCAGTACTCAGCCAAATCCAACCATCGGCTCCACTGCTTAGGACATGCATGCGTGTAACAGCGAAGGAAGGTCTCAAGACATTGGTTGACTTGTTCGGTCTGGCCATCGAACTGCGGGTGATAAGCAGTAGACATGCGCAGGTCCACTTTGGCCAGCTGGAAGAGTTCCTGCCAAAACTTGCTCGTGAAGATGCGGTCTCTGTCCGACACAATGGCTTGGGGCAGGCCGTGAAGCTTGAAGACATTGGAGAAGAAAAGCTTGGCCACAGTACTTGCAGTGAACGGATGCTTCAATCCAAGGAAGTGGGCATACTTAGAAAAGGTGTCAACCACGACGAAGATGCAATTAACAGACCCCGACATTGGCAACCCTTCAATGAAATCAATAGAGATGATCCGCCAAGCCCGATCTGGAACTGGAAGGGGTTGAAGAAGACCTGGTAACTTGGATCGGTCAGGTTTGGCCTGCTGGCACACTTGACAGCCAGAGACAAAATCGCGCACTTCTGTGTTCATACCAGTCCAGGCAAAGTATTGCTTCAGTCAGCGGAGAGTGACCGGGATACCAGAATACCCCCCATAGGATTGGAATGCAACTCAGAGATCAACTGGCGCTTAATGGCAGTGTCGGCCCCCACCCACAAACGAGATTTATACCGTAGAAGGCCGTTGAGGAATGTAAAGTGGGGTACTGATTGGTCATCTGCAGTCAGACGTGTGATGATAGACTGTGCCTGCTCATCGGCACTATATGACTTGATCAACTCAGATAACCAATGGGGTTCAGTTACTGAAATAGCAGCACAGGAGCTGACTGGGTAGCGTGAGAGGGCGTCAGCAGCTCCATTCTTAGCCCCTCGTCTGTAGACAATCTTGTAAGATAAGCCCAAGAGCTTAGAAAAGACCTTCTGCTGCCAAGGAGTGTGAAACCGTTGTTCTGTCAGCTGGCTCAAACTTTTTTGATCAGTCAAAATGTGAAACTCCCCATACTGCAGATAGGCACGCCACTGATCTAGCGCCAAGAGAATAGCCATATACTCTTTTTCATATGTCGACAACCCCTAAGATCGTGGACCCAAAGCCTTACTGAGAAAAGCCAATGGGTGTCCCCCTTGCATCATCATAGCGCCAATACCTATGCCACCGGCGTTAGTCTCCACACAAAATGGTTTTGTCAAATCGGGAAGAGCCAGAACCGGGGCCGAAGTAAGAGCATCTTTCAATGCCTGAAATGAATTGGCTTGGGGTTCGGTCCAATGAAAGGGAACACCCTTTTTGAGTAACTCAGTCAATGGCTTAGCAATAACTACAAAATGCCGGACGAAACGCCTGTAGTAACCAGCAAGCCCCAAGAAATTGCGCACATCTTTGACAGACAAAGGCACCGCCCACTGCTGGACTGCGACGATCTTTTCAGGATCAGTAGCCACACCGGCCTCAGAGATGACATGTCCCAGATAACGGAGTTGTCGCTGCAAGAAAGAGCACTTAGACATCTTGACTTGCCATTTGTCACGGCGGAGGAGCTCTAACACCAAGCGTAGGTGGATGAGATGTTCTTCATGAGTCTTGCTGAAAATGAGGATGTCATCAAAGAAAACCAGAACACATTTGTGAAGTAGCGGATGTAACGTGGTGTTCATTGCCTTAAGAAAAGTGGCTGGAGCTCTAGATAACCCAAAAGCCATCACCCGAACTCATATTGCCCAGAATGGGTCTGGAACGTCGTCTTGGGTTCTTCTCCAGGCCGCAAACGTATCTGATGGTAGCCGACAGTCAGGTCCAGAGAAGAAAACCAGGAAGCGCCCTGTAACTCATCCAGCAATTCCTCAATAACCGGAACATGGTATTTGCACTTAGCTGTTATGGCGTTCAGCTGACGGAAATCAACACAGAAGAGAAACGAGCCGTCTTTCTTTTTGACCAAGAGCACTGTAGACAAAAAGGGTTGTTGCTTGGCTGGATAAGGCTTGAATGCAGCATCTCTGAAACTTGACGTTCAATCTCAGTCTTGACAGCTAGAGGGTAACGATAAGGCCGAACCTGCACTGGAGTGGCACCAGCAACGAGAGGAATCTCGTGGTCACAGTGGCGGGCCGGTGGATAGCCTTGGGGTGGGTCAAAGACATCCTTGAACTCAGATAATAAAGTTGCTAATTCCGGTGGAGCAGATGATGAGCTGGCTCCTAAACCTTATGCCTTCACGGTTGTGATGTGTAAAACTGCACCCACTGGAAGGGAGTCCAACTGGCCTTGCAAATGCATCTGAGTACCGCCATATGTGATAGTCATCCACTTATATCTCCAATCAATTTCCATAGGGCTATGCGCCGCGAGCCAATCCATGCCCACGATGAGGTCGTACTGAGATAGGGGCAGGACCTTGGCCACGGAAACAAAAGAGCACTGCTGTACTGACCACTGCAATTGCTTGAATTCTGTATCACACCACAGCTGAGTACCATTGGCCACCATCACTCGGGTGGGATGATCACAATCAGAACTGCCTTGAAGGTGAGCTGCAAGTGAAGCACTAACAAATGTATTGGAGCTGCCAGAATCCAATAATATACGGACCTGCCTGCCCTGAACTTCACCCCTGAACTGCATTGTACTAGTGGAATCTCGATCGGACACTGTTGCTGAAGAAAGAGTCATGAACAGCTAAGCATCGGTATTGGAATCCTCTAGCGCCGCTTGATCATCACAATCATCACCATGACAGAGATCCCAAACTTCCTGGAGTATGTGCAGCTGAATTTGCTTAGGACATCGATGGTCGCGAGACCATTTCTCATCACACCTGATGCAGAGGCCACGGGCCCGACGATAGTCGCGCAGGGTGTTCAGCTTGGCGTCGACTCCGCGCCCGCGGCGGCCATCATCACCCACCACAGCTCCTGCCGCACGCTCCTACCGTTCATTGCGCCCGACAGGTACCAACGGAGGTGGTGGCGCGCGTGGGGGCAGCTTGGCCCACTGGTACGCGTCCGGATGACGTAATTCTTTCTTCTTCGACGAGTCCAACATTTCCTCCTGCAACAAGGCGAGAACCACAACATTATCCAAAGTACCAGGACGCTTCATATGAACAACAGTACGAATCTCATCGCGTAAGCCATCAACAAATCTCATAGCATAGTAGATGGGATCAGTGTTTTTGCCATAAGCTATTAAGCCATCAACGATAGAAGTGAATTTGTCAGCATATTCCTGCACGCTACCCGTCTGCCTGATGTGAAATAGCTGACGGATAAGCAGTTCGTGCTGGTCTTTGCCAAAGCGCTCCATCACTAAGGTAGTGAATTGTGGCCAAGACATTCTGGACACTTGCTGCTCAACAATGGAGAAACCAGCGCGCGGTGGCTCCTGTGAGATGCATCGTGGATACCTTGATCTAGCGACGCGGAGCCACTTCGTACATCTCAAAATAATCAGTCAGCGATTCTTGAAGAGAGGTGTGGGTTTTCGCCATCAAATTTGGGAAAATTCAGTTTAGGGAGTTTGTCATTAGATGGGTTAGGATCCCGAGCTCGGGTGCCTCATGTGTTCCCAACCCCAGAGCCACAAAGATCCTGACCCGTATCCAAAGATGGAACTAGAATATGATCTACGCAGGGAAAAAGTAGGACGAGGAAGAGACTGCGGATGAGGGTGGGTATAGGGAGGGAAGTGACTGTGCGTACCCTTGACCGGGGACAGAGTTTGAAACTCGAATCCCCGGTGATGGTGCTCGACACCGTGCCCAACCAACGGGCCAGTAACCTTGGGACCGGTGGAGAATGACACTCCCGCCGCGGACCCCGTTGGAGGAGGTTTGACGGAACACGATGCTCCAGTCATGGTCATCACGGAAGGTAGCTTGCCGAACTGCATGCCGGCCGCGGCCACCCCTGGACAGGGCACGCCGAACGAGGCCCCAGCCGTGGACACCACAGGCGGAGATAGGACGCCAGACGCAGTGCTTGGAGCTGCATCCAGCCCCGCACGGCTCACCGTCTTACGCAAATGCCATTGTCTCCTCCCGCATCTGATCGACGACCTCCTCAGACTTGTGGATTGCACCGATCTCGGCGTGGAGTTCCTTCATGGACTCATCGACAGTGGGCTTCCATTCGTCGAACACCTTCGCTGCATCCTCCAGGCGACCGAAGCGGTCGGAGATGGTGCGCTCCACGGCACCGATGCGGGTGCCCAACGACAAATTGACCACCGCGATGCTGCCTTCGAGGGCTGTCTGCATGGATTTCATCTCATCTAACATCAGCTTGAAGTTGGGCTCCATGGCTCCCAGATTTAGGCAGAAGCGGGTGAAATGGTCGTGATCTATTTGGTGGGGCTCCAGGGTAGGGATGGGCGGGCAACAACCTTCGATTCACGCCGTCCGGATCAGCCTTGGATCAGACCTATGGTTCACGCGATTCCTCACCGGAGTGAGGATTCAGCGATCCGCTGCCGACGGGGGTTACGATCCCAGATCAAGGCGAGAGCGAGAGTAATGCCAAGGAAGGTGGCTCCGAGTACCAATTGTTAGCAGCAATTGGAGGGAAGGAGAAAGCAACCGGGATTGGAAGGGAAGAATCAGAGCTTAGGAAGGGAAGCAGAGCACCGGGACGAGCATGGATGAATCTCGATTACTTGGGAGAAGAGTTCATACAATGTTCATACCCCTCTGCTTTGTCCTCTACACGGCATATAAGCCGAATGGTGACTCACGCACACACCCGACGCCCTCTGGGCCACTCTAGGCCACGCACACCCACGTCGCACAGGCTCACTCATGATGCCACTCTGGGCCGAAGAAGCGTACACTCCTGGACTTGGGCCGCGCTTGGCGATCCTTCCTTCCCTGGGCCTTCTTGCCTTCGGAGCTTGCCTGATCAGCGTCTGTTGCTGGTTGCTGCACAGGCACAGCGCTGACACAAGGCGATGAGAGTGAAGTCGATGGTGTGGAAGGAGAAAGCTCGACAGTAGTGGACGAAGGTGGATCCTCGAGCAAAAACTTGGACCGGCTGGTCGAGTTCCTGCTCGTAGGGAATGACGCCCCTAGCTGAATTTACTTAAAAATGGTTTCATGCTGATTTTAGCCTCTCCTAATGTTTCCTTGTTTGGAATTGGGTATTATTATCATTTCAAATGGAAAAATTGGTATCTCGACTCAACTATGTCCAATAGTAATACGAACATACAAGTCTTGTAGTAATGGAGCCATGGAACCAAAAAGACAAAAGTCTATTTAACCCCGCTAGCTATTAGCAGTTTTGGTTGACGTGGTATATTACACGGTGTGGTGCTGGCACGACGATGAATCAACAAATAGTAAGAAAAATGTACATAACCTCCCACTACAATATGGTTGGCTACATATCCCTCTTACCTATAAAACTCGACATTATAGCACCTTAAACCATCTAATAATATTTAAATCCCACCGTATGGTTTTGTAGGGTTGTTTGACACTGTATCTTACTGCAATGGCCAGATTTTTCATACTTGTATTTGTTCCCTCTGTCCCTGCTCTGTCAGAGGCTTGCCCCATAGCCTAATGAGCAGCACAACCTCCAGGGATCACCTATGGATTTGTTTGGTTAATGTCTAACTTGCACAACTAAGGTTGGGAGCTAAAAAATTTGTGGCCAATAAATTTGGTACCATATTTATGGCCAAGTTTAACATTAAAGTGAGTCTATGATACGTAGGGCATATAGTTTAGTTAAGAAAGTTTGACACACATAGTCCAGTGTCCTATAGCTGTTTCTAGTGAGGAGATTAATTTATATGCTGTTTTCAGAAAGGAAATAAACTTGTATGTGTTATATAATAACTAGTTTCACTATCAAGAATATGTATGTAAGAATGTGGAGAACAAATTTAGAGAGGAAGAAAATGAGTTGTTCTCTTTTCTCTTATCTTATTTCCAATACATAAGCCCTCCTATATATAGCCATACATGTGAGATGGAGTTACAAGAATTGATGCTAGAAGAGTTACACCATTGATGTAGAAGGTTGTAGCTTTGATGGTATAGGGGTTATGGATATTCACATTAATATTTCATAACACTCCCCCTTGATGTCCATTAACAGGTGAATTGCATGCCTCGTTAAAAACCTTGCCACAGAAAAACCCAGAGGAAAAAAACATGGCCAAGGAAAAAAGAGTACACATATTCACTCCCCTAATGGCAACATCACTTGATGTCTTTCAGCCGTCACAATCCAATACCATGTGCCAATTTCTTGAATACTGAAGTAGGGAGTGCCTTTGTCAACAAGTCTGCTAGATTCTCACTTGAACGAATTTGTTGGACTATTATAATACCATCCTTTTGAAGATCATGAGTGAAGAAAAACTTTGACGAGATGTGTTTCACTCTATCTTCTTTTATGTACCCATATTTCAATTGAGTTATGCAAACTGCATTATCTTCATGTATAACCTTTGGTGCTTCCTTTTCTCAAAGTAAATTGCATACCTTGCGAATATGATGTGTCATATTTCTCAACCAAACACATTCTCTGCTAGCTTCATGAATAGCCAAAATTTCTGCATGGTTAGATGAAGTTGCTGCTATAGTTTGCTTCATTGAACGCCATGAAATAGATGTACCACCACACATAAATACATATCCTGTTTGTGAACGACCATTGTGTGGATCAGATAGATATCCTGCATCTACAAAACCAACTAATCCCTCCATGCATTTGTTAGAAAAATATCGACCCATGTCCTTCGTACCTTGCAAATAACGAAGTATATGTTTTATCCCATTCCAATGACTTCTAGTAGGACAGAAGCTATATCTTGCTAATAAATTAATAGCAAAAGCAATATCAGGTCATGCATGAGTAGATAGATACATTAGTGCTCCTATAGCACTTAGATACGGCACCTCAGGACCAAGAATTTCACTATCACATTTCGGAGGTCGAAAAGGATCTTTGATTACATCAAGGGATCTAACAGCTATTTGGATACTCAATGGATGTGCTTTATCCATGTAAAATTGTTTTAGTATTTTCTCTATGTAAGTCGCTTGATGCAAAACAATTCTATCTTTAAGATGTTCTATTTGTAAACCAAGCCAAAACTTTGTTTTTCCTAGATCCTTCATTTCAAATTCTTTCTTCAAACAATCTTTCGCCTCAGTGATTCCTTGAGGAGTACCAATTAAGTTTAGATCATCTACATATACAGCTATGATCACAAATTCAGATCCAGATGTTTTTATGAATATACATGGACATATAGAGTCATTCTTATACCCTTCTTTTATCCGATACTCAATGAGACGATTGTACCACATTCTCCCAGATTATTTCAACCCATATAGAGATTTGTTCAATTTAATTGAGTACTATTCTCGAGAACCTGCTCCTGGTAGTTTAAATCCTTCTGGTAGTTTCATATATATATGTCACTATCAAGTGACCCATATAAATATGCTGTAACAACATCCATTAGATGCAAGTCAAGGTTCTCTTTCATTGCCAGACTTATAAGATATCTAAAAGTTATTGCATCCATCACGAGAGAGCATGTTTCTTCATAATCAATTCTAGGTCTTTGAGGGAATCCTTGGGCAACCAATCGTACCTAATATCTTGTGATTTCTTCTTTCTCATTTTGTTTTCTAACAAATATCCATTTATAGTCAACGGGTTTGACACCATTTGGTATACGAGTTACAGGCCGAAAACTCATTTTGCGAGAGAATTTAATTCTGCTTGAATTGCATCATTCTATTTTGGCTAATCTTTTCTTTCTTTGCATTCCTCGACTAAGTGAGGTTTTTTATCCATAACTTCTAGCGTTAGATTATATGCGAATGCATCATCGATGATAACTTTGTCACGGTTCTAAATTTTTCTCGACATGACATAGTTTAATGAGATCTCATCTTTTGAAGAATTAGGTACATTTGTCTCCTCTTAAGTCATGTCGTAATTTCCTTCAGGAGATTTTTCTTGAATTATTATTTTCTCGATTTGACCATCTTGATTCTTTGCCCCTTTTGTTTTTGAGGATTTTTATCTTTAGAACCCAATGGTCTACCATGTTTTATAGTAGCCTTTGACTCATTAGCAGTACATGGTTATCCCTCTTGGACATTAATTTTTTCAGGAGCATTAGCAGCTGGAATATACGACTTAGTCACTCTTTTTAAGTCTGTAAAAGCGTCTGACAGATTATTTGCTAAACTTTGTAAATAAATTATCCTTTGAACTTCTTGCTCACATTGTTTTGTATGAGAATCAAAATAAGATATTGATAATTCATTCCAGCTTATTTCTCTATTCAGCTGTTTATTTTCTCCCTCTGTTGTTGGGAAATTTGATTCATCAAATGACAATAAGCAAATCTTGCTGTAAATATGTCTCCCGTTGATGGTTCAAGATACTTTATTATAGATGGGGATTCATACCCAATATATATTCCCAACCTTCTTTGAGGTCCCATCTTTGTGCGTTTTGGTGGAGCAATTGGGACATACACCGCACATCCAAAAATTCTTAGACGGGAAATATCTGGCTCTATGTCAAAAACCAATTGTAGAGGGGAAGAACTATGATAACTTGTTGCCCTGATGTGAATTAATGCCGCTGCATGTAAAATAGCATGTCCCCATGCATACATTGGGAGTTTTGACTTCATAAGTAATAGTCTTGCTATTAATTGGAGACGTTTAATAAATGACTCTGCAAGACCATTCTGTGTATGAACATGTGCAACTGGATGTTCAACACTTATTTCAATCCACATGCAATATTCATTGAAACTATTTGATGTAAATTCACCGGCATTATCCAAGCATATAGTTTTGATCGGATTATCTGAAAATTGAGCTTTTAACTTGATTATTTGAGCCAATAGCCGCGCAAACGCTACGTTGCGGGTTGATAGTAAGAAGACGTGTGACCATCTAGTTGATGCATCAATTAAAACTATAAAATATTTAAATGGGCCACTTGGTGGATGAATTGGTCCACATATATCTCCTTGTATGCGTTCCAGAAAAACGAGGGACTCATGTCCAATTTTACCCGGTGATGGTCGTACAATCAGTTTCCCTTGAGAGCATGCGATGCATGGAAAGTCATTCGATTGAAGAATCTTTTCATTCTTCGGTTTATGCCCACATGAACTATTAATAATTTTTCGCATCATTACTGATCCGGGATGGCCTAGCCGGTCATGCAAAATAAGAAAATTGCTATGGTTGGTGAACTTTTGTTCCACCACCATATATGACTCATTCTCTTTGAGACTTGTATAGTATAAATCAGAAGGTAATTCTGGTAATTTCTCCAACACATACTTTTTCCCCGATGATATCTTTGTAATGTTGAGGTACTCCGCAATACCCTCACACATTGTCTCTATATGATAGCCATTTCGACGTATATCTTTAAAGCTCAACAAATTTCTTTGAGACTTTAGGGGAATAAAGTGTTTTGTTTATGTCTACCTTTGTCTCATAAGATAACATTATTGTGGCTCTTCCTGAGCCCTCTATCAATTTAGCACTTCCAGATACAGTATGAACAACTGCATCTTGCAATGTAAGACAGGAAAAATGCATTTTACTCTTCAAGATAGTATGTGTTGTTCCACTATCTACAATACATATATTTTCTTCACTTGCAAGCTCTTGAGGAAATGGTTCATCCATTCTCTTCAAAATAAAACATACTAATAAATATTACTAACTATTGAAAAACAATTATTATGTAGTGAAACATACGAAAATGAATATTGATTAAATACAAACATAATACAAATTTATTCATTACTTTATAAGATGAAATATGATTCATTAATACTACTGTTACATTGCACTTATTCGTGCATGAAGAAGAATTAACGACAAGATCATTTATTCTTCGATGAAGAAATTAGAAACATCAAGATGAGTTGTGGTGTTGTGGTCATATTTTCTAATATTTGTCGCACTAAATATATTATCGTCAAAAAAATTATCAGCACTACCACTTGCAAAGTTTGTCTCCATCTTTTTGTTCTTCTTCTCAAGTGATTCTTGATAGAGATCAACAAGATATTTTGGTGTGCGATAGTTGTGTGTCCAATGAGATCTTTCACCACAACGATGATGTGCATTTTTTGTTTCATCAACTTCACCTTTATCTTTATCTCCCCTTTCTTGTTTCTTATGGAAATTTCCTGTGTTCTTGAATTGGACACCATAATTTTCTCTGCCATGAACATGTCCATATCCACGACCACGCCCGCGTCCGCGTCCGCGGCCACGACCACAATCGCGTCCACTCCCACTATTTTGATTATCATATCTTGCTGCATTTACTTCAGGGGTGGATTTGAACCACTTAGACGTGTCTCATGGTTTTTCATCAAAAGCTCATTGTTTTGTTTAGCCACAAGCAAACAAGAAATAAGTTCAGAATATTTCTTGAATCCTTTCTGGCGGTATTTGCTGCTGAAGCAGCACATTTGATGCATGAAATGTAGAGAATGTTTTCTCTGGTACCTCTTCATTTGTTACTTTTTCTCCACACAACAGTAACAGTGATGTGATTCTAAACATGGCAGAATTATATTCAGAAATACTTTTATAGTCTTGTAACCTTAGGTGCAACCACTCATAACGAGCTTTAGGGAGGATCACTATTTTCTGATGATCAAATCTTTCTTTTAGTTTGTTCCAAAGAACAAGGGGATCCTTATCAATAAGGTATTCAGCCTTTAGACCTTCATGGAGGTGGCGGTGAATGAAAATCAAAGCCTTAGCTTTATCTTGGCTAGATGCATTGTTTTTTCTTTGATCGCATCACCAAGTCCATTGGCATTCAAGTGAGTTTCAGCACCTAGCACCCATGACAAATAATTCTTGCCCGAAATACCTAGAGCCGTGAAATCAAGCTTGGCAAGATTCGACATAGTAAACTATAAAATATATAGATTGTGAAATTCAAACAATCACGCAAGAACAAAATATAGAAACAAATACAAATGACAATGTCTTACCACAAAAACAATGTTATGATCAATGTGAAGTTTCTTACCTAGTCCTTGATAGCTTTTAGAGACAGTCGTGCTAATAACGTGTTATATAATAACTAGTTTCACCATCAAAAATATGTATGTAAGAATATGGAGAACAAATTTAGAGAGGAATGAAATGAGTTGTTCTCTTTTCTCTTATCTTATTTCCAAAATACATAAGCCCTCCTATATATAGCCATACATGTGAGATGGAGTTATAAGAATTAATGCTAGGAAAGTTACACTATTGATGTAGAAGGTCGTAGCTTTGATGGTATAGGGGTTATGGACATCCACGTTAATATTTGATAACAGTATGACGTTTGCATGTAGTATATACAAGAAAAAAAATGCAACGGTGGAGCCTGGACTTATGGGCCGAACAAATTTGATCATCCACCAGTGCACCAAATGAGCCCAATACTCTTCTCCTTATCGGCCAATCTCAGCACTTTTGGTCCCGTTGCCACCGGCTCCTGTATTCGATGTTAAATCTCCATCACTACCTGCAAAAATAACAATTGTCAGTTACAGTTACAATCTCCCCCGCATCTCGCTCACTCGTAAACTAATGCAGAAGTATAAGGCTAGTGGAGATGATCAGTGTCGCCAAAATAACCGCGTGGTGTTTTGTGGGTAGCATAGTTCATTTGTCCCTCTAAATTAATTATCACCCTGTTCGTTTGATCGTTTCTAGGGCTTATAAGCCGGCTAATGCTGTTTTATTGTGAGAGAAAAACACTGTATCATAGCTGATAAGCATGCCTGATACGATCAAGCGAACAAGGTGATATATGTTGCGCCATTCGTGTTCCCTAGTTGTTGACCTGTTGTGGGCAGTGCACCAATAGCAGTTTCTACTCTCCCACACGGCCACGCACCCTAGTAGTTTACTGATTCAGACTCCATGGATGTTGGCCGCTCCAGGACGTCGACGCCGGCAGCCCGGCACATGGTTGCCGATTGCCGTGGACCGTGTCTGCTCCAATCAAGGCCCAGCGCCGGGACAAAAAAACCTAGCCATCGCTGTAAGCGTCAGCGACTGCTTCGTCGCGGCTCTCCGAGTCACGTATCGGCGCGACGGCACCATGCCCATTCGCGTGTTGCTCTCTATCCGGCACTATCTGAATTCTGATAGCCTAGTTACGTGATGTATTGGAGCAGAGGTGTAATGACCACACACACACACAAAAAAAAAATGAGGTGGTGAGCGATGATCCAAAGAGCCGTATCGATTGCGTCGTGTCCTTGATCGCGAGCGCCTTGGCTTTTCTCATCAGTTTCTGTCTGCTCCGCTGGAGATGTCCGTCCCTCGCACCATATATACTACTAATATCCCGACATGCCGTAACTGATTCATGGTGACCATCGCCACGCCTTCCCAGGACGTCCATCATCTGCGGTAACATACAGCGGCGTCATCCCTCGATGGGCTCCAACGCGCGCGCCCACGCGGTGCTCATCCCGTACCCGGCGCAGGGCCACGTCAGGCCGCTGCTGCAGCTCGCCAAGGTGCTGCACTCAAGGGGCTTCTTCGTCACCTACGTCAACACCGAGTACAGCCACCGCCGCCTGCTCCGGTCCCGCGGCGCGGGCTCGCTGGATGGCCTCGACGACTTCCGGTTCGAGACCATCCCCGACGGCCTGCCTCCATCCGGCAACGACGACGACGTCACGCAGGACATCCCCACGCTCTTCGAGTCGCTTCTCCGGAACGGCGCGTAGCCGTTTAGGGACCTCCTGACGAGGCTCAACGTCTTGCCGGCCCGCCCGCCGGTCACCTGCGTCGTGCTAGACAACTTCATGAGCTTCGCGCAGAGGGTGGCCAACGAGATGGGCATCCTGGCGGTCGTGTTCTGCACCATGAGCGCGTGTGGCTTCATGGGGTACCTCCACTACAAGGAGCTCATGGACAGAGGCTACGTGCCACTCAAAGGTACGGTACGGCGGCCATATGTCCAGCTGCCTTTATAGCTGTGTCGACAATCAAGCGCTCACTCGTTGCTAGGCATACGCAACAGCTTGCTCACATGTATTTATGTGTTGCGCATACTGCAGATTAGAGCTACCTGACCAACGGGTACCTGGACACGGTGCTCGACTGGGTGCCCGGGATGCCGGGCATCCGTCTGCGAGACATGCCCAGCTTCATCCGCACGACGGACCCGGACGACTTCATGGTGCACTCCGACAGCAACGAGGCCCAGAACGCGCACCGCGCGCAGGGGATGATCCTCAACACGTTCGACGCGCTGCGCCGCATCTTCCCTCGCGTGTACACCATCGGCCCGCTCCTCACGTTCGCCGGCACCATGGTCCGCCCCGACGCGGCTGCGATCTGCGGCAGCCTGTGGAAGGAGGACCTGAGCTGCCTCCGGTGGCTGGACGCCCGGGGGGGCGGGGGGGGGTGTTGCGGGGGGCCTCGGTCTTGTACGTCAACTTCGGCAGCATCACGGTCATGACGCCGGCTCAGCTCGCCGAGTTTGCGTGGGCCCTGGCGCGCTGCGGCAGGCCGGACCTCGTCACCGGCGACATGGCTATGCTGCCGGAGGAGTTCTACGCTGAGACGAGAGATAGAGGGCTCTTCCTCACTCCTCAGCTTGTGCCCGCAGGAACAGGTCCTGTCGCATCCGTCCACCGGGCTGTTCCTGACGCACTCTGGGTGGAACTCAACGCTGGAGACCATACGCGCCGGCGTGCCGATGATCTGCTGGCCGTTCTTCGCCGAGCAGATGACCAACTGCCGATATGCCTGCACCAACTGGGAAATTGGACTGGAGATTGACAACAATGTCACGAGGGAGGAGGTGGCACGGCTCATAAAAGAAGCCATGGACGGTGACAAAGGCAAAGACATGAAGGCGAAAGCAACAATGTGGAAGGAGAAGGCCGTGGCGGCGGGACCTCGAGCGTCAACATTGATCGTTTGGTCGAAGGAAATGTTCCTGCAGCTGCAAGCTAATAATATGAACAGTACATGCATGTGAATTCCAAAGTTTAATGTTACCAGTAAATTTGTACTATTATGTAAGTATAAGTACTGAATTTCTTTCTTTGATGACGGTCGGTTTCACAGTAGAAAATATGGTGTCGCATGAACATGTCAATTTCAGAATTCAGAGTGAAGATGCAAGCTTGCTTGTCAGTATTCTCAGGTAAGCCTGTAGTTTCACCTGTCATACTAAAGAACGAACAGCGAATCATTTATAATAGAACAGAAGTAGAAATTGGTGCCGTTGCTCGATCGAAGGAAAAAAAATGTTCTTGTTGCAATAAAACTGGGTGCCTCCTCATGAAAAACTGTACTGCAAGCGAATTCCTGAATTTTGAACTTGAGATACGAATTAACAGCAAGGCAGTACTTTGAACACTAACATGCCACCGGAACTTATGCTAGCGAATTCCTGAATTTTGAACTTGAAATTCAGTCGGGCGTACAATGGATTTGGTGAAAAAATGCAATGCAAGAATTCAAAAAAGAATTATTAGAAATAATGAAAGAACAAATCTTTGGGTACTTTTTCAGTCAAGATGTGAGAGTATCATGGACTCTGTTACAGACCACCAATAGTCTGTATCAGATTGACATCAGATCATGTTGCCAGGATTCTCAGAAAGTCAATTTGGTGTGTTTGGATCTGAATCTGACACTACAGGCCTTGAATCTTCCTGGTTGTTTGTGATGGTAGCTGGAGTTGAAGAAGTTGGCTGAGCTGACTGAGAGCCTGCTAAGAATGCCAGCGGTAAGATATCAGTTTATTGAAAACAAAGTGATTGTTTACAGTTCTTTTCTGCAATTAACATATGTTACATCCAACTGTCAAAAAATGGCATAACTTTATGATACCAAGATTTTATAGTAACAGTTACCTTGCAACATTAGAATTATTAAACCAAAATGTGTTTGTTTCCCAGGTTTCAGCAAGAAACACCACGCTAACTGACTAAGAATGATTGGAGTAGCATACCAGATGCATCATCAGATTCCCTTGAGACTGCATGAGGGGGCAGCTGGAGTCTGAAATTAGGCGGAAGCGACGGCCCTGGTGGGAAAGAACCATCCATCTGTGCCGTTGGCTGTTGAAAGAACGGTGGTCGCATGGGTTGCTGCATCGGCGAGAATCCAGTCCTTGGACTTGGGCCACCAGGCAAATACCCCATGTATTGGTAGGGTGGTCCTGAAGGAGAGGCTGGACCATACATCTGAGGGTAGTAATGTTGTAGCACTTGAGAATTGTACAATGCCTGCTCATCAATTTTCAGGTTTCATGGTTTCAGTTAGATTGCCAGGTTGTACTAGTGTCTCATTCTGGTACAAAATGCATGATGAGTTTTATGACCAATAAACAAAGGCCCTATCACGCAGACATCGCCAGGTTTCATTACTTAAAATACTTTGTATTCAAAGATGAGAAGTTTCAATACTGAATTCATAGTTTCAGATCATGGCAAGTAAACAGTGTGATTTAGCCAATAATTCATGTAGTAATGCCAATTATTGCAAAAAACAACAAAAATGACATTGAAGGGGAGGGGATGAAATGGAGACTGGATTGCTTGCCTGTTGGTATGGATAATCAGGTGGGTACCAGTACCTGCAAAAGTTTGCAGAACATCTTCAGTGCCTTACAAAAGAAATATAGTGATTGCGCTGAGCATGAGGCCCATCGCTGTCTCTCACTCCTAGAGACATATCTACCTGCTAGCATGGTTGTAAAGCCTAAAAATTATCTCAAGCACTATTATATGTCGAGCTAAAATAAGGCCCCCCTTTTCAGCTCTTGCATCATATTACTTGGTATTAATAGTTTATGAGGAAAATTTGATTGATGTTCAATGCTTCTGTACCTTGCAGCAACCTAAAAACATCTGACTAGCTGGCAAGATCACATCAGAAGTACTAATCATCAACAAATAAAATGTCAGGTAGGGGAACTCCAAATAAACATGAAAGCATACTTCACCACACTAGGGATTAAATAAATTAAACAAATACCATCCTGAATTCCAAAACTTGATCTCAGAGAATTATCTTGTAAAGCAACTAGAGTAACTCGTATAGCAAAGAAAGAAGTATGAAGTACCAAATTGGTCAAGAAATCTTACTGCAACTTCTAATGAGTACTACACCTATATGATCCATGCCAATGGATTAGTACGGAGCACATATTTGCAAATATCTTTAAAACCAAGTGGAACTAAGAGATGAATCCAGGCAATCAACTACTATTCAGCAAACCAACAAAGTAAAGAGATTGTTTGCAGGGTAGGCAACACAGCCCATGGTGGTCTGCTGTCTGGGGTAAGAGAGAAGGAAACAGAGGGTGGCAGTAGCGGGACCACCAGAGTTGAATGCCCATGCTGAGCTGCTGTCTCCCTCCCATCGGCCCAAATTTAATGGGCCAATCTCAGGGCCCAGCAGAAGAGGCATGGGGACACGTGGGGTCCATCTGCAACTCTTGGCAACTGAACCCACCTGTCCAATTAAGGAAACGATAACTGAAAGCTGCGCCGTGAAAGAAACATGACCCTCGGTTCCGTGAAAGTGAAACGCACGCAGATGTCAGCTGCTAGCTCGGTAAATGGAACATCAACAAAGACCAATGACCTTTTGTTGTTCTCCTCCCACAAAAGAGCAGCTCAATAACTTTCTTTTCTATCACAACTCTATCTGGCCTCGAAGGGCAGTCCCAACGAAAGAAACCAGTAGTTTCTATAACATAGGACACCGTACAAAAAAAAAGGTCTACTTTCCAACCCATGGTTTCTATGAGTAATAATTATTTTCTCTTTCTCTCTCCCAACTCTATCTTCTTCCTCCAATGAAAGTGTGACACGAGCTCCCTAGAAACTGGTGGTTTCTCCCCAATGACGATTTCATGGTTTCTTTGTGCATTGGGTCAAGAGTAGACCTGATTTCTTCATGAGGAAACCATTTCTATGATTTTTGCTCTCTTTCTTCATTAATTACGTTGCCATGTCAGCATTTTGCCTACATGGCAAGTCATTTAATGAGGATAGAAACCATCATCAATGCACCGTTGGGACTGCCCTAAGGTCAGTTCAGCATGCAAATTCTCTGACGATTCATATGGCTGCGGCTCTCTGAACTTCCAAATACCCAAAGGCAGCCACTACGATAGGGAGTTGTCACGGCCTAACGAGTAACGATGGCTATCCTCTCCGGATCAGAGCAAGAAGTGTGAGAGAGAACAGAATGACACGGCCTTGAAATGGACATGTGCCGCCCCTGTCAATTGATAATTCAGAGTTGCGGTGTGCTCGGATCCCACGATGACGATGGACAGCTGCGGTGATACAGCCACGTACGTACGCATACGGCACTCGCTACAAACACACGCGTACGTAGGCAATCTGGCAATGCTCATATCACCAGCGCATCATCGTGAGCTCAGCTCGGCTGAGCCGTACATGGATCTGGCGATCTGCTGTACGTATTTCTACGGCCTGGCTCCAGAGATTTTAAAGAGGGGGAACAGCTGAAACGTATAGGCGACAGGAGCACTCACCCGTACTGGGAATTGTAGAACACCGTGGCGGCCTGAGGCGGGGTCATCTGCGACGGCATCGTGTAGAGCGACCACTGCGGCGGCTGATCCGGCACGTGCGGCCCGCGGCCGGCACCTCCTCCTCCTCTACCTGTGGTGGCAATGGCACGTTAATTAAACGCAACATGCACCAAAGAAATAATACACCGAGCAGTACAGAACAGTGCAGAGCAGAGCAGGCGTATGCATGCATGTATAACGGACAGGGGAGCATTGCTTGCGACAACAGTTATGCAGCCTGTGCAAGGGAGGTCTCACCATGTGCCCTGCGCTGGACTGGGGTTTTGACTGGCAAGACGGGCTCTGATTTTCTTTCAGCATATGATTGCTTAAACCATATGTTTTGGATAATAAAAAAGATGCAATTCCTTCAAAAAAGGAAAAACAATCTGTTCTGCACTGTATTTGGTCTACTACGAATAATAGAGAAAGAGGTCTCTTTACGTGAGCATTGCGTAGATTAGCACAGTGCTAAATGATTCAAAGCTGTCCTAGCTAGCCAGCACTTGAACCTACTCCATTTGGTGTTGCATTATTGTGTGCGCGCTGTAATGCACTAAACAGTTCTGCAGAAATAGCATGAAGGTTGTTCACTGTGAAAAAGGAGAAATAAAGACCAATGCCGTTATAAACCAGCTTACTTGAAAAGCAACATTATGATAGTTATCACATAAAAGGGAAATAAAGAGGAAAACATTCCAAGTTAGGAGATGCTTTTCTATCCATTATCTAGAAAAAAAAGGAGATGCGGTATATATTGGGAGGCAAATATTGAAACGAAGGAATGTAAAAACTACTCTGAAACGAATTGGATGGGGGGGGGGGGGGGGGCGGGGAGCAAAAGCTACATCAGCACAAAGCTTTTCATGCCGCAGAATCAAGCATCTATTCCTCCAGTGGTTGACACTCAAACGGGTCAAAGTCTGGAAAGACTACAGGAAGAGTAGTAGTACTGGTAGTATATGCTGCCGAACATTTTGTAAAGCCATGCATCGGTTTTCACTAGAAAAGAAAGGCGGCTGGATTCCTGATTCTCCAGCGATAATCTCCACCCCTTTACACCTCACTGTCGCTGGAACGATGCAGCATACGACCAATGGCGTGCTCCCGGTCAATGCAACTTGATCTTCCTCAGCAAGCAAAGGGGGGGAAATAGTACCAGCCCCACCCCACCCGCACTCTTCTTCCGTCACCGGCATTCGGCCAAAATGCTACCAGAATCCATGCATCTTGTATGAGAGATGGTTGTACCTGCACTTCAATTCACCGAGATGCCTAGACTAATTTATCACCAGCTAGGTTCTGTTTGGAACTAAGTAAGAAATTGTCAGCCAGATTTCATTGCTATCCTAGACTGAACAAGGTGGTGGGGGTGCCGGGGTGGGGATGGGGTGAGTAGACCAGATAGCGTGCAGGAGTGCAGCGAATTAGGGGGCAGCCACTGCAAGGCCAGCCTGGGCTAGCACACAGCCATGAGACCATAACGACTCGTGATGGAAGCCGTGAGCCATCAGCCATGGTTGATTAGTGCCTGCCTCCTCCCCTCGTCCCAATGCAGATATAATAAGGGCGCGTTTAGTTCCCAAAATTTTTTGGGTTTGGGTACTGGTTGGCTACTGTAGCATTTTTGTTTGTATTTGATAATTAGTGTCTAATTATGGACTAATTAGGTTCGAAAGTTTCGTCTCGCGATTTCTCACCCAACTATGCAATTAGTTTTTTTCGTCTATATTTAATACTCCATACATATACCGCAAGATTCAACGTGACACTTTGGATTAAAAATTTTTGGAATCTAAACATGCCAGTGGCCGTCCTTGTTCCCGTGTGCTGGCGCCCAGTGTTTCACCAGCTGGGCTGGGGTGGGCCCCACCCATCTGCCAATAATCTCCCCTCCCCCTAGGAAAATCCAGAGCGGAACATGGTGCCCTAAATCAAGCTTATCCGGTTAATCGCGGTACTGCCGCCGGCGCTAATCATGCCCCGGTTATTACTGCCATGCACATGCGCGTGCCTTGCGAGGGCAAGGAAAGTAAAAAAGACAGCAGGAGGAGCATTGATTTGGTTTGGTTCCTCGGGTCGCTCACCTCCTCTCGGCTGCTGCGCGGCCCGCGGCGGGCCGAACGCCGCAATGTTGCAGTTGGCGCGCCGGCCGGCGATCACCGGGTTCGGGTTCTGCACCGCCCGCGCCGCCGCATCCGGCTCCCGGAAAATCACCTACGGAGGACAAAAATAGATAGATGGATAATACATCTGGTAAGCATCATATCGATCTGATATATAAGGCAGGCGGCGGCCGATCGGCCGGAGGAAGGTCAGAGGCAAAACCGCAAAAGGCAGGGGTCGACTTACGAAACCGTAGCCCTTCGAGCGGCCGGTCTCACGATCGGTGATGACGACCGCCTCGAGTATCTCGCCGTAAACTTCGAAGTGCTGGCGCAGCCCCTCGGACGGCGTCTCCCACGCCAACCCGCCCACGAACACCTTTGTCAACGTCGTGTCGCCGAACCGCGACCGGTGGTGATACGGCCCCCCGCCGCTGCCGCCGCCGCCGCCCGGAGGCGCGTGGGCCGGGGACCCACCCGGGCCAGACGACGAGGACGAAGCCGCCATCCGCCGCACGCAAAGCACCGTACCGTATTTGCTGTCGTCTTCGTCTCGTCTCCCCTCCACTTTGGTGCGGAAGCGCGCAGGGCTCTGGGCTTAGGCTGGTTCCGATCGATGTTTGCGGGCGGGACGAGCAGCAGACTAGACCCGGACTCCTGAATCCTGACTCTTTCCTAGTGGTTTCGGCCTAGCCGTCTTGGGTCGTAGAAAGACCTGCCCTCCTGCGGTTGCTCCTCCCTCCTCTTGGCTTTCCTAGTATACTTCTCCACTACTTCCATAACCTCCAGGTCCCTCTCCCTCGGAACTCAGAAGAGATGGAGCAGGATATGTTAAGAGAGAGAGGGAGGAGACGATGGCAGGCGAGCAAAGAGGTGGAGGTGGAGGGGCCGACGGCCGTGGCTGTGCGCTGCGCTGGAAGAGGGGGGTTCGGGTGTGGGATGACAGCTGCTGCATGACCCTTTCTAGTCTCGTTTCCAATGGACTATAATAAGCCCCTGCAACAACGCCAGCCCGCCCCTCCTTGTTCTCCATACCATCCTTTTTTTTTTTTGACGATGCGTCCACTCTCTCTCTCTCTCTCTCTCTCTCTCTCGGCGAGGGCGAGAGATCAGCGCTGGATGTGCTGCCACCTTCCCCCACTTGGGTGGGCGTCCTCCCTGTCGCTCTCGGGCGACCACCCCGAGCCCGGCCCCCACCCGCAAACGTAACGAACGGCGACGGCGTGGCGTGGCCTGGTGGTACGTCCGCGCGCGCGGCACCGCATCGGCCTGGAGCCGTCGTCGCCGCGAGTTGGTGGCGTCGGCTGATGGCCTGGCCTAACTAAGCCTACTAGCCTAGCCGCTAGGTACGCCTAGTTGGCGTAGTTGTTTGCTGCTACTGGTCGCGGGAGTTGCTTGCTTGCCCGCATCGGCCACCCCAGCGCAGCGTACCTTGCTTTGCCACCGATGTTGATCAGGTGTGGACAGGCGGGCGCACGCCGAGCGATCTAGCTGGAACAAGGACCTAGGGGTTCAAATTTGAAAGCCGGCCAAGCGTACTGAGAGCATCTCCAAGAGTTCTCCAAATATTACTTCAAAAAAATCTATGCTGGTTAACTCTAAAAAGGTTTTAGGAGAAAAAAAAATTCATCTCCGATAATTCCTAATATTTGACTTCTAAAACATCAAATGATGGTCCCATTTAACGTCATTTCAATCTCAGTGCCGGTAGAGAGCCCTAGCTAGCAGCTAGCGCTGCTGCTGCTGGCCACCATGCCGTCGAAGCAGGAGAAAGAGGAAGAGGTGGAGCTGCCGTGCATGAATGGCGACGTGGGGAGGGACGACGACAACAGTGGAGTCGAAGAAGGAGGAGGAGGAGGAGAAGGCGAGGGCGAGTTCGTGGCGGCGATGGCGCAGCTGGCGCCGGAGGGCGTGCGGGCGCTGCACGCGCGGGTGGAGGCGGAGTGGGGGGCCGTGCTACAGAGCGCGTGCCGAACGGCGGCGGCGCGACGAGCGCGCCGGCGCCAGGGAGGTGCACGACGTCTCCGCGTGTTGCTTCGTCTGCGTAAAGTTACGCGGAAGAAGGAGGAATTTCTCAAGTCCTAAAAGATTATGAGTAAATATTAGGAGTTGTTGGAGAGAGGTTTTTCTCCATCTTTCTAAAAAAACAAGCATTAGAAGGATGTTTAGGGAACTCTGGGAGATGCTCTAGTCATTAACAAGGTCGTCGTCTCCTGTGCCAACAAACGTCGTCGTCAATTTGCTAATGGATTCATTAACTGAGACCTGCCACTTTCATACGCCGTAGCCGACTTATGCTACGCGGTTACACGGTTCGGTGGAAACAAAAAACATTTATTTCCCCCGTTCTATATCCTGTCGAGAAACTTAGTACAAGCAGATTCCATGAAAGTGCCTACTAATTCCGAGTTGATGACCATGGAGATGATCGGGGGTCTTTTCTTTTTAACGATATAGTAGAGGAAATGTGGGTCTTCATTCGTTATCCACAAGGCAGGCTAGGGCAGACGGCAGTGAACCGCCGGTGCCACGTCAGCATGCAACGTTTCCGGCGTGGCGAGAGCCTTTGGTCGACGAAGCCCCGTGCTGGCCTAGAAAGCACTGCAAATTTTTAAGGCACGTTGGCCTTGACCTCTCCTTCGGAGTTCTTGATCCACTGTGGTGCGCAAATCAGTGGCCCTGTTTTCTGTTCTCGTGACAGCAAATCCGGTTTCAGAACTTGGTTCGCTGAGTAATTATCCTCATCAACTTGCAACGCCAACGTGGTTGATTATCACTAACTGGCAGGAGATTAATTTCCACGACAGTGCGCACTGAGTAGCTTGAAAGTTGAAACACGGAATCGTCCGTTGGGAGGCGCAAGGAGCTGCCGCAGCCTGCACTTTTCTGAAACTCCCTTTGGGCGAAGACGAATACCAGAACACGCAACTTGTGACAGCAACCGATGGGCATGCCGCCGACGACCCTTCCGCTAATTACCAAGCTGTCCTCTAAGCAATCCAGAACGGATAGAGCTCGCAAAATACTCTTCTACTCGTCGTCTCGTCCCACATCTCCGGTTTCATCCCCGGGCGGTCCCCGGCCATGAACATTGTTTATTCTCCCTTTAGTTTCCAGCGCGCGTCGATCGGCCATTAACAACGGGGCTAATAACCCGCCGGTCGCTGTCAGTCGTCAGACGGGCCTACGAAATCCTCCTGCGAGCACGAGCATTGGCTGGCCACCGGGTCGGTTTCTTTAACGGCAAGCAACGAGGAGGAGGCCGGTGAAGGTCTCGTAGGAAGCCATGGAGGCCGAGGGGGAACGGGGCGACGTACGCCAAACGAGAAGGACGACGCCAGGTAACCCACCTCGACCTCGAGCCTTGTTGGCCTGCACGATCCGTCGATCGCCACCCGACGAATCATCCGATGTACGTAACAGAGTATATCACTTGCTACTTGCCCCGTTTTAATTAAATTTTCTCGTTGTATGTATGATGACGAGCGGCTCTTCGTCCGTTTGTTTGGCTTATAAGCCGTATTTTTTAGTCAACGAATAGTATTTTTTTTTAACAATAAATCGGTCAACGATACTTTCAGTCGTACCTTATCAGCCAAAATAACAGGACGCTTATTAGCTGGTGTCTGGCTGGTATCAGACAAAATAAATGTCGTGTAGAGTAGCCACCAGACATCTAATCTAATGTATCTTAGCTCGCATTGTTGCAGCTTGTCTTTTATTAGACACTAAGTATTAAGTATTTGTCTTTTATTAGACACTAAATTACGCTAAATTACGCGCTTCACGAGCACACATAAAGGGAGAACCCGAAAATTCATTTTTTCATCAGGACCACAAATGAGAGAATAAAGCTTACATCATTATTAACCATTTCTTACATCACTTTTAATACAACATTAGAGTTATGAACAATTTAATTTAACAGCGAAATATAAATATGAGATCAGAGTTACAGCGAAAATAAATATCTATTCATAACATGATGAAACATTGATATATAAACTATGATAACATATTATAAAACTTCTATTTATAAAAATATTTAGTGAGAGTTATAAATAAACACTATGATCACAGCGTAAAGGAATCCTCTCTGAGACCACCATGAGGAATCCACACACAAGAGCCATCTCTAGCATCCACCTGTCACCTGCAACAGGGGGGAAATAAAATCATAAGTACTCAATTGTACTCAGCAAGACTTATCCGACAGGAGGAAAGAAAAGACTCCAAGGATATGCAAGGCTACCTGACTTGTGGGTTTATTACATCTGTAGGAACATTACTAAACATGCGCCCTTATATTCAATTTTATTAGCAGTCATCATTAGTTCATTAACTAACAATTCTATGTAAGCACATGTGCTACTTTCAAGCAGGTGGTAAGCAATCAGAATCATTTTACCATATTTTATCTTTCAGTTTTTACTACGGTGCTAGATTGTAGACAAGTCGTACCGGATCGCCCCGCGATTCGTAAATCAATGTGCCCAGCTGGGTATCCTGAAATACACGCCCTGCTTGTACCCCAGGCACAAGCAAGACCAACCAACTACCCTCCTGTCACGGGGTCCAGGTCCCCGTCCAAACTTAGACTCCAAGCCCCCGCTCCTGAGTCCCGGACTCAGTGCGGTGCTTAGACCTCCACCATCCCCGCCTCCAATTAGTCGGTCCGGAAAGAGCCAGAACCCATGACAAAAGAGCAATGAGTCTTTCCGCGTCCATACACAAGTATGTGTTCAGGATAATAAGTCTGTGACCTACCTAGAACCCAATGCAACGGCCGGTCTTTAACCGACACAGGCGGAACAAATACAATCCGAGCCTCGCTCGAATGCCAAACCAAGTCCAGATCCAAAGCACCATTCCACCCAGTCTCCAATTATCATTCATATATATTCCAGGTGATAATAATATAGTAACAACAATAATATATTTTCTATCTCTCGCGAGTGATAGGCAATCACTCGACTTCTACCGGAGTCCTGTAGCATAGCAATCTACACGATCCTGTCATACTAGTAAGACTTATATGATATAGCAAGTGGGTTTCATTCAACTCATTAAAACTTAATGCACAAACATAATATAAAGTGCAGAAAAGTAGAGGTTATGCATCGGGGCTTGCCTAGGTAAAATATAAAAAAAGTTAGCATTCCATCTTCGTGACATGATTCCTAGTACCATCTTTTCAGCTACTCCAGTTGATTCCACAATCCATCGTCGTTCCTAAATGATATGCATAAATGCAATGCATGCTTAAGTCAAATAGGCATACGCAAAGATACTTACAAGCACGAAAGGACAAGCAACACGTCACCGCGGTTAAACTAGGGTATAAAACGTTCTAGATTCAACTCTCAACTTCACCCAAACGACTTTCTTGTGACTTAACTATTATCAAACCACCCCAAGTTTTTAAAATCACCACTTTGCATTTATACATACAAACGAGAGCTACCATAACATGCCAAGCACACTTCTACTTACTAACAAAATAAAGCAACATTACTTTGGGTAACATATAAGCAAGTAGCATATAAAGCAGTTATTAACATTATTCTAAACATCTAGTATATATAAAAGCTTAATCGCATGCAACGTGAAATTAAAATTAATAACGCATATGGCATCATGAAACTTATACAACAACATTTTATTAAACACTAGAGCCCTATTATGGGTTAAGAGAACACATCATTAGTAAAATTTCATAGCAGAGTCACATTTTCTATTTTATCTTCTTTTAGTAATTTAAAAACCACTAAACAAGCGTATTATGAAATAAATCAATAACTCAGTAATTAAGCATCCACTACACCTGGAACTTTTACCATAGCACAAACATATCAACACTAGTCTATCATAAAAATTTCCCTACATTTGGACTAATAGAACATGCTTTATTAAACACACATAAAGGCTAGATTGCACAAACAACCAAAAACTTTACTCTAAAGCATATGATATAATATGTCTCCTGCATAGAGCTAGTAACAAGGATTCCAAAACATATCCATTTTCCTTTTTATGATTTTTCTACTATTCACTATGAATTTCCAAGCATTCAGCCGATTACTAAAATTAACAAAACACTGAAAAAAGAAAAAGGATCCTTGGGCCCGAAGCGGCCCAGCTCAGCCTGGTCCAGCGGGCAAGGCAGCCCAGGTGGGGCGGGGCGCGCGCGGGCGTGGGCGAGCCAGGCACGGTGGCGTTAGGCTGGCCCAGCGGGGCGCGAGGTAATAGGGGCGGGCGGCCTAGGTGCGCAGGCAGCGGCCCAACAAGCCAGAAGTGGCTGGCCCACGTGGACGAGCCCAGGCACGGTGGCCAACTTGAACGAAGGCCCCTGAGCTTTCCCTGAATTAACTAAACCCTTACTTGTAAATTTATGAGTATAGCATTTTTGCAAAGTGAACACGGTAAATAGTTCTATTTGTGCTTGAGTCCCTCTTCTACCTTGAAACAGAGCAGCGCAGGGGAGGCAGTGCGGCGGCCGATGGGGTGGCTCGGCGGCGGCGGTGCTGTCGTGGGGGCCATAGCAGCCTCGCACGCGCTCTCGGTAGGACGTGGCTCGGCTGGAGGCGGCCCGCGGTGGCGGCTTGGCAGGGCGTAGTCGGCAGTGGCACGGCCACGCGCACGGTGGCCGCAGCGGGTGGCTCCACGATGGTGGCGGCGCACGAAAGACGAAGACGGCGGGACGGCACATGGGGGCGTCGGCGGCTCCAGCCGCACGTGTGGGTGGAAACAGCTCGGCCGAGCGCGACCGGTGGAGCACTCGCCACACATGGAGCGGTAGTCTTGGCAGCTGTGCCTGACCCAATATTTGCTGCATCGCACTGGGCAGCCATGGCACACGATCAACAATGGCGCTGCGGGATCAGGCGTGCTTGTGCGTGCGGTGGCCGGCGATGGGAATGGCCGCATGTGCTTGCAGGAGGTCGCCCGTAGCAGCAGGTCCACGGCGCGGTCGGACAGAAAACACGGCGCGGTAACGGCGGCGCCCAAAGACGGCAATGCGGCACCATGGATGACTGAGGAGGAGGTGCTCAAAAAGGCAACAACTGAGGGCCACTTGGCCAGCGAAGCGGTGGGGTTTTAGCGCACACAAGGGGGGAGACAGGCGACGGGTGGGCATGGCAGGGGTGCCTCGGAGCTCGAGGGGAGCTCGACTAGAAGTGGGAAGGGGAGCAGAGGCTTGGGATAGGTTGAGGAGGTACCGAAGGTGCTCACCAGCAACTGAATCGAGCCATGGCGGGCTGCGACAGAGATCGACGAGGGACTCTCCTTCAGTGCTAGGAACAGGGGAGGAAGGAGGTGAGCAATCGCGGAATGGCTTGGCAGCTCGGCAAGGCAGAGGGCTGGGCAAAGGCAGTACGTGGCAGCAGTAGCTCGGGTAGGTGAAATGAACGGCAAAGAGCGAGCGGGGTGAGGTAGTTGAGGTGATCGGCTGAGACCGTTCGCTACAGGTGTCGGTTCACGAACAGAGCGCCAACGACATGTCCTCAACACATTCTAGCGAAGTTCGGTCAATTTGTGCTTGAGCATCGTAACTCTAACGTAACCGCGACCTGCACCACATCCTAGTATACACCTAACTGCAACCGATCGTGCGAAAACATAGATGTAGTGCTTAACCATTTTTGTTGGAAATCGAATGCCAAATGGCATTGTATACTATCGTTTCATACTTAAAAGAATTCAAGGTTTTAGTTAGAACTAATGTTCCTAAGCACTTAGGTTGAATTTTTCAACGGTCAAAACTTTATCAAATTTCACCAACAACCATTTCACGACATAGCACACACTTTATACCAAACAATAGAACCTGAACAGTGGGGTGTTGTTTACACCAAAATTTGGGAGAAGAACGCGGAAACTCGTAGGCTTCCAAGATTGTGCCAATCAAGGAATCGATTGCATGAAGATCAATATCAGCTGATTTGGATGCGACTCTGGAATCGGATCTCTTGGATGACGTCAGCGGATAGCGATGATGAGCCACGGTTGGCGCCAGGAAACTACATCTCGGACTCTACAAAAAGAGAAAGATTAGGGTCCAAGTTATCTTAAATTAGGAATGTTTTCCTTTATGACAAAGTTTGTAACGAATCATGATCGAGTAAGATTCACGTTTAGGTTCCGGGTATAAATATCAAACCCCGGCTATTGTAAAAAACACACAATCAATCAAATACAAGTTACTTACTTTTTTGGCTCCGGCCACCCCTTAGGAGTAGGAGTAGAGTAGATCTCGAAGAGTTCTTCAGCAAGTACGGCTACATCGATCCGGTCGACCTCCACTGCTTGTCTGTAAGTACAGTCATGGCTTATACCTATGTTCGTACAGTTGCATCGATCCGGTCGACCTTCACTGCGACTCTGGTATAAGTTAGTTATCGACTCTTGTCTAGTTCAAGTAAGGCTGCATCGATCCGGTCGACCTCCACTGCTTGAACTAGATTAAGGTCAAGTTATCAGCTCTATCTAAAGGTGGCGTTCATTCGAATAGATTCATTAAGTTACCGATATTGCTTGTTGCTTCCATCATTTATTTAATTACAGCGGGTGCAGAGAAATCCAAATCTGTAAGCTAACGAGTTGTTGAGGGTGACCGAGATGATGAAAAATCAGTTCGATCTGAAGCCAAAAGGGCTGACCTTCTCGTATAAACGCCCATATCTAGAATGGTATGATTTGGTCGTTCTTCCCATAAATTACAGACTCCCAGAGTTCGCTAAGTTCACTCGCCAAGACAGTACAAGCACGATAGAACATGTCAGTCGGTATCTTACACAGTTGGGCGAGGCATCAGTTGAGGATGCACATCGAGTTCATTTCTTCTCCTTGTCCCTGTTAGGTCCAGCCTTCACTTGGTTTTTATCACTGCCAGTCGATTCCATTGCCAATTGGGCTGACTTAGAGAAGAAGTTTCATATATATTTTTACACTGGGACTAGATAAAAGAAGATCACCGATCTGACAACTATAAGGCAGAAGGCTAATGAATCAGGCACTGAGTTTCTTTAGAGGTTCCGAGAAACTAGGAACTTGTGCTTCTCCTTAAACTTGGCTAATGATCAACTAGCTGCTTTAGACGTTCATGGAATGCTGCCAATGTGGAAAGAAAAACTGCTGGGACAAGAATTTGATAACTTGGGTCAATTGGCTCAACGAGTGGCAGCGCTCAATAGCCAGTTCCAGAGTATGCGCAGAGATACCCGATTTTAGAAGAGTGCCATAGTGGCCGAGGCTTACAATCCATACCCAATCGATGACGGCTATGAAGATGAAGAAAAAGAGGTTGCTGTGGCTGAATGGAATTGGGGCAAGAAAACAGTAATGGTGCCAAATCCTTGGGGAAGAAGAGTTGAGGAGAGCTATGACTTTGATGTCACTAAATCAGACAAGCTCTTCGATTTCTTGCTTGAGAAGGGGCAAATCAAGTTGTCTGATGGTCATGTTATGTTGCCCCCTGATCAGTTGAAAAATAAGAAGTTCTGCAAGCTCCATAACGCTACTTCTCATTCCACCAATGAATGTAGAATTTTCCGGTAACATATACAGAGGGCTATTCAGGTAGCATATACACGCCTTGGAAAATGAAAGTTGATGATAATCCTTTCCCAGGAGATGAAAACATGGTTGATGCTAGACTGATCAAAGGAAAAACTAAGGTCCTAACATCGACCAAATTAAGAGAAGTTGGAGTAGTCGATCCCGAGATGCAAATATCGGCTGACGAGTACAGAGAGATTAGGAGGCGTCGCGATAAGCAAAAGAGCCGATATGAGTAGGGAGGAACGTCAGAAGCAGGGGTGACAAGGCCGTGAGTTACATCTCGGATTCTATTGAATAAGTGGCAGCGGTACGAAGAAAAATGATTATCAGCATTTGTTAAAGGATCAAGAATACCAGCGTCAATTGAAAAAAAGAGAAATATGAAAGGAAATAAGCCGAATCACATTGGAATTGTCCTTTCTTCAGACATTGCTGGAATGAAGGTTTGAAGTTGCCTACCAGACATGATTGTCCAGAATGCAGCAGTCAATATTAGGAGTTTAGGCAATCTCAAACCAACCGTCGGTCTATCCATGCTCAAGATGCATATCATAATTACATAGATCGGTGCTTAAAAATAGAAGTGTTAATGATCGGCTTGGAAAACGAGTTGTTGACCAAGACTAGGCTGATTATGAAGAAGAGGGCAATGAGAGAAAATATATTTGGTAGGAAGGCCAATGGTGTCCAGGAGGTTTGACAAGAAGCCAAAAGAGAAGGGTGCAATGCCTAAGGAATAAAGAGTTGGAACAAGCTTAGGCATCCGGTAAACCTCAAGTATGACGTACTAAGCAAACAGTTGATAGGAATAGGAGTAGAGCAGATCTCTGCGAGTTCTTCAGCAAGTATGGCTTGTTCAATCCGGTCGACCTCCACTGCTTGTCTGTAAGTACAGTCATAGCTTATACCTCTATTCGTACAGTTGCATCGATCCGGTCGACCTCCACTGCGACTCTGGTATAAGTTAGTTATCGACTCTTGTCTAGTTCAAGTAAGGCTGCATCGATCCGGTCGACCTCCACTGCTCGAACTAGATTAAGGTCAAGTTATCGGCTCTATCTAAGGGTGGCGTTCCTTCGGATAGATTCATTAAGTTACCGATATTGCTTGTTGCTTCCATCATTTATTTAATTACAACAATATCACTTTGCCCGATTGGGATTGATCTAGATCGGCCTTATATCTTTTTTAACCCATCGTTTATTAATCTAAACTGATATAATCTACACTTTAAATGATGAGTTATGTTTTATTGGCTATTTTATATCAATCTTGATCGTGCATAGTGTGCGGTTAAGGCGTGTCTGATCTTGAGTAGATCTATTAGCTAGCGAAAACCGTTTCATGGCCCGTTATCACGGCCTGTGTGATTCTGCCTCACACCCCACTGTTAGCACCGTGGAGTGGAGATTGTTATTTGGTAGATCTATTCCTGAGAGGGCATGACCTTAACTGTGCGCTATGTCTGAATTGGTTGTTTTAGCCGATATCGAGTGCTTTCATGAACAGTTCACGTCATGAGACCGTTGAAGTAGTGATAGGTTGAAAGATGTGTTAGCCCCATGATCTTATTATTGTATTATGGCCTACATGATTCTGCCTCATGCCCCACTGATATTAGTAATAAGTTAGGGTCATTGAGTCCATTGTTGTTTCTATGGCTTGCATGATTCTTCCTCATGCCCCACTGGTCATAGCGATAGATGAGATCTAATATGTTCATTAGATTTATCTCTATTAAATGGTTGAATGACGATGAATTGTTTCTTTTATAAAGGGGTTCGGTTACCTGCAGTCATTGGATCAGTATAAACTAATTATTGTTAATATCTTGTTGCCATTGACCAATATTTGTCTAAAGAATGATATTCATCCTGAACGATAACCGATTCTTCTTACACAACCCTATGAGCTTTAATCGATTTATTCTTATGTATATGCTGGAATTGACTATTTAGTCGATCTCCTTTCATATCGGCTCTCAGAGCCACACATTCGGGACTATTTGACAACACCGGCATGTTCCGCCCTTAATTGCTGATAAATTTTCTCACCTTGTCAATTATAGGGTCAAATTGGCTGGCACGTCTCGGGAGGAGTGCGCAGGATCGACCATCCCTGCGCTGAAGCTAGGTGGATCTCCAGCTCTATCGAGCGGACCCTTTTGGCTTGCTCGTGTGCCCTCGGCACGGGACGAAAATTTCATGTCGATAGGCGTTATTTTACTATTTTTCATTTTATAAATGACCAAAAAGTGTACTTTCAACACAACTTCAAATTTTTTGCCGATTCAACGAAAAGGGCTAATTTTAATTTCAAATTTGATTTTTGAGCTTCCAAGAACACTAATTGACAACATTTGCTTCCCAAACGTTAATGTTGCATTCCCATCTACAAAACTTGTACTTCAATTTTTATTTAAGTACTAAATACAAGTTATGTTTTATCCTCGTTTACAGAAATTGCTTTTCGTGCCAACAGTTAAAACTACTTTTCTTATTTTCTTGTTAAGATTTTCGTTGGCACATTTAAGTAACTAACTCAGTATATTTATAGATCTATTTCTCAGGCCATAACCTCAGTGCTAAGTGAGCTCGTAACACCAGAGGTGTTACAACCAACCCCCCTAAAAAGAATCTTGTCTCGAGATTCGGAGCAAGAATCAGAAGAGGGGAAAACTCTATTACATTTCATAGATCAGAAATTAAACGAAAGATTACATGACTTTGAATACTAAAGCACACGGGGATTTAGAGATACATGGTTAAGAGCAACCTAATCCAACCGAGACTTAATCCAGAAGTCGAGATAGACGAGGGCAATGGAGAAACAACAAGATAATGATTATCCAAAACATGACGTATGACCAATAGATCCAGAAAATAGGAGACTGATATGTCAAAATCGTGAACCCTAAGACCGAACTAACCAACGGTAGACTTGAACTTCTTCGAAAACCAGATCCTTTCTTCTCAGATTACACCATCACCTCTGTCTGACGAACCTAGCTCCACAATGACGACTGGATCTCGTAGCTCTGCATCGGATTCGAGGGGATGGGGATGAAGAAGAAGAGCATGGACCAAAGGCATCTTATAGTGGTGAACGGAGGTGGGGCGCAACACACCGGAAGTGGAGACAGCGTGGATGGGATACACAGATGGTTCATGCTGTGGGGATAAAGTCGGCCATGGTGCGCTTCCTACACGAGCGGTAGAGGGAGGATAAGGAGAGGAGAGGAGAGGGGTTCGCTCGATGAGGAAGGCGTGCGGGGACCGTGTCCCCAAAAGAAGAAAGGAGGGGGGGAAGGGGGTCCGGTATGGGGACGAGGGCATGGGGTCGAGAGCCGACCGGATGCCGAGAATAGGAGAAACGCACAGTGCACGAAGATGGCGAGTATGGCACGATGCCGCGGCCACGTGAGAACAGCCGCTAATGGGCCCGACACAGACGGCGTCCACAGGGCACACAGCGAAATAACCTGGCATGCATAGTGCGGTCAAGCTAGACACAGGGCTTAGGACATGACATCCACTCAGGCCTTTACAATCACTCCCGACCACCCACGGCTAACTCTCCATACTACTCTTCTTTTTCTTTCCCTTCCTTGACCACATCCGTCTTTCATGTAAACTAAGACCATGTCATACGTTCTTCCTTCAAAACCATATTCTCTTATGTATTTGAGGGAACACTATTGGATCGACCCATTGTGGATTTCCTGTTTGAAACACCCAAATATTTCCAAAAAGAATATTTTGTATCAAAAGCGGTACGGCGGTGTAACTTGGTAAAGGTACTCGGTCAACAACCTCGATACCAGCGCGTGTCGAGCAGCGTCACCATGTGGCAGCTGTTCCACAGGGGCCCTCGGTTTTGTCGCGGCACCATAAGCTATTAACCAGGCAACTACTACCAACTTACAAGCAATGAAGGCGGTGGGGGTCATAGACCACAGAATAAGAGGAGTATTGCAAGGGAAGATTCAAACAACAAGGGTTCCTTTCGCAACAAGGGACAAGGAATTCAAATCCAACAACAGATTTGATTTAAAGAGATTCAAGTGTTCTGCTGGGACATCCACAATTAGTCGATACAGTGTCCTATGTTATCCAATCATGACTAGTTTATTGGAATCTGAATGGTAACTTCTCTTGTAACCCTCTTAATATCGCCCTTGAAAACCCTAGCACTTCTCACGAAACTTAAGGGTAGATGGACGCAATAAACACAGCGAAATAAACAAAATGCATGTTCCAAATGTCCTTAGGCTGGTGCAACATACAGGCATTCAGTCTCCCATTCACGACACATCATTCACCTTCCCTACGGTCGAACTACCTCAACAACTACGAACGAAAAACAACGGCAAGAGTACAATACTGGAGAACAGCGACGAAAAGCACTACCAACTATGGTATACCTTCCCAAGGCAACTAATCTACTCTGTCGGACCACCCATCTTCATTCTCGGGCTTGGTGGATTCTTCTACCACCCTGGCTATGGATCTGCCTCCTCTCTGGGCAATGGCTGAGTGAGAGGAATCAACGGTTCTACTTTTGAGGGTGGAGGTGCTGGCGGTACTGCAAGGTGGACAGGGATTCCTTCCACGATGAAGGGATCCTGCCTTTTAGCAGCTAGCGTCCTCCGCTTGGCCCTGGTGATAAGGTAGGCCTCTCCCAACGGATGGGCATGCCGATCTTCAGCCTCCTTCAAAGCTTCTGAAAGCTCTAGTTTGGTTTTGGTGAATTGATGAAACCCTAAGTGCTAACCTAGTTTATCAAAGTGATCATAAGATAGGTAGCACTACTCCAAGTGGTGAAGCAAATAAAGATCATGACATGATGATGGTGCTGCCATGGTGATGATCAAGTGCTTGGACTTGGAAAAGAACAAAAAAAAAAGGCTCAAGACAAAGGTATAAGTGGTAGGAGCCATTTTGTTTCGGTGATCAAGACACTTAGCGAGTGTGATCACATTTAGATTCGATAGCCGTACTATTAATAGGGGTGAAACTCATATCGAAATACAGTTATCAAAGTGCCACTAGATGTTCTAACTCATTGCATATGCATTTTGGATCTAGTGGAGTGCTAACACCCTTAAAAATGTTTCTGAAAATATGCTAACACACATGCACAAAGGTGATACACATTGTGTTTAGCACTTGGGAGCAAGGGTTCGAAACTTCACCGGCAGCGTGTCCGCGCCATAGAGGGCGAACAGTCTGACGGTGCCATCGGCGCCCTGTATAGAAAAGATAGGGTTTCACAGAGTGCACCGAACGCTGGCCTCAACTGGACCGGTGCATCCGGTCAGTGGAAGCAGTAAAGACGCTGGCGTTGGTCTTTAACCGAACGTTGGGTCACTTCAAGACCGGACGCTGGCTGGCTGCGTTTGGTCCTACTGATGTGGTAGTGCACAGAGGAGACAGCGTGTGACTGGATGCTAGGTGAGTTCGGTCGGGCTTGACCGGACGCGTCCGATCACGAGTGGAACCTTACTGGAAACGACCGGACGCTGGTGTTGGTGCGTCCGGTCGCTTCGAGCAGCGCGTCCGGTCATCACTTGACCATTGGGATTAGGCGCTCGGTTTTTAAAGAGAGGGATGATGTGGCAGCCATCCATTGACCGGACACTGGTAGGGTGCATCCGATCGATCTGACCAGAGCGTTCGGTCACCCTGAGTTGTGCCCAGTGAAGGGGTACAATGGCTCTATTTTGTGCGGGCTTCTATTTAAGCCCCATGGCCGGCTCTAGCTCACCCTCTTGGCCATTTGCATTGACATAGCAACCTTGTGAGCTTAGCCAAAGCCCTCCCACTCATCTTCATCATAGATTCATCATCTTTGTGATATTAGGAGAGAATCGAAGTGCACTGCTTGAGTGTTTGCATCTAGAGGCACTTGGTGTTCGTGTTTCGCTGCGGGATTCATTTGTTACTCTTGGTGGTTGCCACCACCAAGATGGCTTGGAGCAGCGAGGATCGTCGAGCGGAGGTTGGTTATTGTCTCTGGCTCCAATCGTGGTGATTGTGAGAGGTTCTTGACCTTTCCCCGGTAGAGAGCCAAAAAGTACTCTAGTGAATTGCCCATGGCTTGTGTGATCCTCATCTTATGTTGGTTGTGTGGCACCCTATTGAGGGTTTGACGTGTGATGCCAATTAGTGCGTGAACCTCTAAGTGAGTGACTCGCCACAACGAGGACTAGCTTGCTGGTAAACAAGTGAACCTCGATAAAAAATCATTGTGTCATCATTTGATTACGAGGTGATTGGTCTTCATTGGTATCCATTCTTGTGATTGATTGGCTCATTCCTCGACACAGCGGTATAACCATCTTGCTCACTCTCTCTACATTACCGCAAACTAGTTGTCAAGCTCTTTAGTGTAGCTAGTTGTGAGAGCTTGTTAGTTTGGTTAGTGTGGCTCTTTAGTTAGCCTTTGAGAGCACACTAACTTAGTGTAGTGACATAGTTATTGTGTGGATAGAAACTACATAAACTAAAATTGTGGTAGGTGGCTTGTATTTTTAGTAGGCTAGCGCAACACTCGCTTCGCCTCATAATTGTCTAACCGGTTTGTTAAGTGTTGTTGTAGAAATTTTTAATAGGCTATTCACCCCCACTAGCCATTAGGACCTTTCATCTTCCGACATGGTAGTCTCCTGACTCTTTGTGGCTGCTGCACTTGTATGCACTTCAGCAAGCTGCACTTGGAGCATCCTGGAGAAGATCTCAACTTTCTCAGCTCGCTGGAGGCACTTTCTCAGCTCTGAGGCTTGCCGGTCATACTACTCATCTAGAGCAAGCAGGTACATGGTCAAGTGCACCACGGTAGGACTATCTTCTTGCGCATCCCACCCTTACAAAGCCTCCTTACGAGCCCTCCATGCCCGTCAATTCTTTTCCAAAGGTGGAAAGAACCTCATGGGGGTAAGGGCAATGGGCTCTTCATAGATCTAGCAAAGGTACCGCAAGGCTTTGCGGGCCACAACCTGGTAGGTGTCGATGAAGCAAAACCCGATTGCGGTCACATTCTAGGCTTCGGTGATGTTGAGGAACTCTTCACTCTTCCCAATGTAGACGGTAACCTCACACCGCTCAGTGCCATGCTTTTCATACTCACGGCCCTCATACTCAGGGCAATCCTTGACTTCGAGTTTTTGTAGGGTGGCATGCAGGATTCTAAGAAAACCCTCAATGTTCAGGCAGTAACTACTAACCCAGGCTCCTGCCATCCTTGGCGGTGGTTGCCAAGAAGGACTGAGCGAAAAGCTTGCTCAAAAGAAAAGCTAGACGAGCTAAAGTGCACCGAGTGGTGGTACCAATGGCTAAGCCAGGCCCTGCTTATAATGGCAGAGCGATCAGTGGTCCTGGCGCAGTCCACCAGGGTTCCTACGTGGGATCACTACGAATGAATCGACCAAATTTTTCGTGCGTTTGAGGCGAGCGATGTCTGAGGCCATTAATAACTTGTACGACGGCAGGGCAAGGGTCCGACAAGAGCGCAGAAAAGAGTACGGGGAGATGTGGTTCACGGCAGGCGTGAACAACAGGCGAATGCGGAGCACGAAGCCATAGTGCAGAAATAACGCCAAAATAGGAACGAGTTAGTTGTGCACAATACGACACACGTGACACCTATGGATGGTGTATCCGCAAGCAATACGGGCACTACAATGCACAAACACGATATGCATGGATGCACGTCCTATACGTCCTTCCACTATTGCCAACATATAGGGCAACCGTTCTCAGATTTTTGGCACATCGTCCTATCCCTGTAACTAGAAAATACTATCGGACTATGTTTGGGGTCAGTGTACCAAAGTAATTTTCTTTCCTTTATGCACAAAAGTGTATTTATTACTTCTACCATGGTGTGTAGCATCATTGTCATGTTCCCAAGGATGACCCAATAAGAGTGAACAGGCTTGCATAGGTACCACATCACAATCAGCATAAGAACCAATGGAAAATGAAACTCTGCAAGTTTGTGTTACCTTTGCTTTTCTAGAATCATTTAGCCACTGAATATGGTATGGACGTGGGTGCGGGCATGTGGTCAAGCCAAGCTTCTTGACCAAATTAGAACTCACCAAATTATTGCAGCTACCTCCATCAATAATAACACATGCTCGATGATTGCTGATGACGAAGAAAATCTGGAACAAGTTATGGCGTTGTAGCTTCTCAGGTTGCTGTACTTGTGAGCTGAGCACCTGTTGTACAATGATGCTCCTATAGGCCACCATGGCCTCGTCACCAAGGACTTCGTCGTCCTCCTCATCTGTACCTTCATCTTCTTCATCTTCAATGTCAGAGGTGCTGATGTAACCATCTTCTGTAGCAATGTATGCCCGCTGACTTGGGCAGTCCTTCTACACATGGTCAATTCCATGGTAGCGGTGGCACTGAATGCCCAAAGTGCATCTCATCGATGCAATGGATGAGGCACTCTTGGTAGGCACCTGCAAAAAAAATTTACCTGAATCTGAAGGTCGTGCTGGAGGTGCCTTAGGTGTAGCGGTAACTCCAGAGGCTACTAGTCGCTTGCTCGCTGGTGGAGGTGCCCAAAAAGTGGTTGGCTTGGTCAGCCCCGAAGATGGTGCCGAGCATGGCGTGTAAGTGGTGCTGACCTTGCTCTTGCTCTGTTGTTCATGCCCCTGCAATTCCTTTTCTACAAGCATAGCGAACTGAAACAATTGGTTGATAGTGTGAAATTCTTTATAATCAACAATGTCCTGAATCTCACACCTCAAACCCGAATAAAAACAACAAATGGAATCTTCGTTCCCCTCCACAACACTACAACGCATCAATCCCTTTTGGAGCTCACCATAGTAATCATGTACAGATTTTTCTCCTTGTTCTAAACGCATCAATTTCTTACGCAAGTCTCTATGATAAGGAGGAATAAAACGATCACGCATAGCTATCTTAAGTTCTTCCCACGTACTAGGTAAAGCATTCTGTGCAACTAGCCCATTCCACCAAATAATGGCAAAGTCCTTAAACTCACTAGTAGCTTGTCGAACTCTATGATGCTCAGGCACAAGGTGGGCACTAAACTTTTGTTCTACTATCATCTCCCAATCAAGATATCCCTCAACATCATAATGACCCAAAAATGATGGTATTGTAAACTTAATCTTAGCATAAGGATCATCAGTCACACGATGATTATTACCTTGATGGTGGTGGACACCACCCATATCTATCGTGTTGCGGCGAAGACGTCGTCGTAATCTTGCTTGTCGGAAGGCTGCTCGATCTATGTTCCCATTGGCATCATACACCGAGTCTTCTGGCAAGAGACCATCGGTGTTGTAGCCGAAGACGTCATTGTTGGCTGCCACAAAGATTTCCAACTCAGTAACCTTGTTGGTTAGCGTGGAAATTCATTTGTCCAATCTCTCCATGCTGTTGCCAATGTTGAGTTCAATGAGTGCGTCAGTGATGGCCTTCCTGACGGTCTCATTCATCCTTTTTTGGGCATTGTCTACAACAGCTTGTAGTTGCACTTGGCGGACACACTCATTGAAATCCTTGGGATTGTTATCTCCAGTCTGATCACCTCCTGCCATTGTAAACACAAAAATAGGAACAAACGGTGAAAGTTATCCCTACCAAATGACTACATGGTTGTAGTGGTGTCACTTTTCATAACAAGTGGAAGCGCCTTACAAAGCTCTTACAAAGTTCTTACCAACGCAAGCAGTGGATGGTACAACCGGTGGCTGGTTCATGATACCTGTGAGCCAATGGTACCGAGATTGCAAGGCCCTTTTTCTGTACTAATCTGAAGAGTTTGTGGAGCTTGGAAGGCACACAAAGAATAATATGTATATTTGGCACACAAGTCAGTAACAGAAAGTAATGTTGAATTATAGTCCAAAGTACTTGTTCTCGTTGCTGGTCTAAAATGTTCCAAGTGATAGGTGTGTAACAAACAAGTATGGTGGATAGCAAGGTGACAGGTGTGTGACAAACAAGTATGGTGGATAGCAAGAGCAACACGAATAAGGAACCAGACAGCACACGCTAACACAACTCACTTTGGCCTTCTCTATGTGTTCCTCTAGATATTGTTCCTCTTTTGCCCCTCTTTTTTCTATTTTTTGGGTTGTCGTTGTTTTTTTGGGAAACTTCGACTTTTTTTTAATTTTATTGATATTTTTTCACTTAGGAGCACAAAAGAAGTAACCACAGAAAATATGAGCTTAAACAAGTAAAAGGCATGGCCTGTGGAAAATTCAGAAGACGTGCTCAAAATTGACAAAAAGCTTGTGACCACGAAAAGGGGATCTTGTGACCAGTTTTTGGCCAAAATAAAAAATTTCGAACCCGACGAAGTGAGGGACGAATGGATCTATTTTTTTCTGATCAATTTTGATATATGGAACATCAAAATCTGAGTTCGTATACGAAAACTAGACCAGTTTTGAGAACGGACTCCGAATTAGAGGACAAAACGGGAACAATACGCGCAAAATTGGTAACGGCGGCAAGGATTTGATGGAAACGATGGGGGAAAACACACAAATTTAACTCTAACACGACCTAACTAGCAACAAGACCTCGACCAGGACACAAACTCAACACGACGGACTCTAAAACTGAAATATGCAAAGGCTATGGCGTGGAAGGTTCTAGGACAAGAAAAAAACGAGTATGTCACTGGACTATGGGATGAATGCAAAACACTCAAAACTAGAGGATAAATGTGAACCTAACGGTATACCTTAGCTCTAATACCACTTAATGGGGATGAGGATCCCGATCTTCCGTCAGGTAGAGGTAACTATCGTTGTGGCGGAGAATGACACACCGATCCGGCTTCAGATCGAAAGATCGAACCCTGCAATCTTAGCACCACAACTCCTCTGGTTATCAACCGAGACACGGATCCGATTGACCTCACCAAGAAGGCTAATCCCTACCTATGCAACGAAGAACACAAGCAAGAACAAGAAAGAAAACAACCAAATTGCGGATGAATGATTAATCTCACGACGTTGGGGTCTCACAAACCAATGAACGGCGAAACTATTCTTGACAGATTAATCTAAGTAAAACCCAAAACCTAATGATGGCGGCGGCATATGACTATAAAGGTCTTAGGGTCGTCGCCTACCCTAGACACGCCCCCCTAACGAGCCCAAAGTACGATACACGGCCCATAGGACCAGATACGATGACGCAGCACCTAGACAGATTTTGGATGCTGACTTGTTTTGACAATTCCCATGGATTCCGAAGAAATTTTGACATGAGACTACTTGGATTGGTTTCCTTATCTAATTAGGTTTCCAACCATATATGGATCGTCAAAAATGGAGTCTAGATGCGTCCTAAGTGACCAGTTTAAGGCAGACTAGTCCTAGAGGCCGAGGCAGACTCAAAATCATGTTGGACCGGGCATCCGGTTTCTGTTGGACGTCCTTGCTGGTCATCATTGCCTCCATCTCTTCCTCTAAGTCCCTCATGACCCACTCCAATGTTCGTAATTAATATAACATCATTAGGTAGCAATCTATTCTCAAAAGTATGAAAATGATCACTTAAGAACGAGCTCACCTCTAAATTAAGTTGTCGCCTTCGAGCTTGGTTCATTGGACCTTGCATAATGGTTGGAGGATCAGCGGGTGCATCTAAATGAGTGATGTCCTCATCAACCTTGGCCTGCCAATCACATTGCATAGGGCTATTTGCCTTCAACCAGTCATAACCAAGTATAGCATCATAAGGCAGGAGGTCTAGCACTATCATATCAGTGTTGAAAGTATATCCCTCACTGAGCCATTGCAAGTTGCTCACTTTGCTTCTAGTAGTCATCCATTCTCCATTAGCCAACTTGATTTTCTGTGGAGTGATGGGAACTGTTGGAAGCTTCGCCAAGTTTACAAAATCTAAGCTGACAAAGCTGTGTGAGCTGTGAAAGTGCAATCAAGCCCAAATTGTGGGTTTTGGTGATAATGATCACGCAATTAGAGAACTAATGAGATTTATCGAGATGACAAGCAGAGAATTTATATTTGAGGATGCTACATGAAATAGAGGAGTCCCCAATTACAAATATAGATGGCTTCAAACTCAAAAGAGGTTTAAGATTCTTTTATATTTTGAACTTGAGTATAGGAAAAGCCGTACTATAAAGGGGGACACAATGCTTAAGCTAATATGTGCTACCAAGTGCTCAAACAACCACAAGCATCCTCAGATTCACAGCCAAGACAGTCTACACTTCACTATTACCCTTGTTGTCTTGCTTGGGTGCGAGCTCTGACTCGCCTGACCCCTTGGGTGCGAGCTTCAACTCGCCCGACCCTAAGGTCGCGAGCTCCGGCTCCCCCGACCCTTTGGTTGCGGGCTCAATCTCGCCCGACCCCAAGGTCGCGGGCTCCAGTTCGCCCGACCCTTTGGTTGTGGGCTCCGTCTCGTCCGACCTCTTGGGTGTAGTGTCCATTGAGGGCCGGGGGTATATATATACCTTTTCTTCCCTAATGGCTATCTATGATTTAAAGTGACCATTGGGGGCTAGGGGTATATATACCTTTTCCCTTCCTTTCCAACGGTAACTAATAAACCTGCTCTCTTCTTCCTCACTTCAGCATGCCCAAAAAAGAGCAGGATCTCTCTCACTCCATTGTTGACCTCAAGCCCTCAAGCAAATCCATTGATTTCCCCATCAATCCTTGAGGGATAAGGGTCCAAAACTTGATTAGAGAGCAGTTCCATTGATTCTGAACTCTAAAGAGCACTTGGTTCACATTTTGGCCAGCGGTTGTGTTTGTTACTCTTGGAGCTTGGCTCCTAGCCAGCTAGAGCGTCGCCCGTGGAGCTTGCCAACTTGTGTGGCAGCCCCGGAAGGTTTGTAACCACCTCTTGCAGCAAGTAAAATCACCCCTCATCTCAAGAGTTCACTCTCTTAACTTGAGAACGAGGTAGGGTTGCAAATCCCTAAGCTTTAGTGGCATACCTCAACAACGTGGACATAGGTAAGCCTTGGTGGCGAGCTAAACCACGGAATAAATCATTATGTCATCTTGTGCTTGTGTTGCTATACTTGTGTTCTTGTTGTTGTTGAGGTGATTTCTAGGATTGAGGCCGATCTACTTGTGTGTGATGTTCCCACCATTTTCAGCTGTCGATCTGTGATCTACTACCCTGCAGGAAGCTAAGAAATTTACATGATCTAAATTTTATTGGGTAGATTTTGAACTGTGAACTAATCTCTCCTGCAAGTGTAGCAGTGCCGTGCTCATGGAGCAGTAGTGCCACGGGTGAATTTGACTTCGGTTGGAGTTGAATTTTTACAGGCCTATTCACCCTCTCTAGGCATACCAGAGATCCTACAAGTGGTATCGAGAGAGAGGTTAACTCGTGTGCGCTTCACCGCATGAGGTATGGAGCCTGGGGAGGATCCGGTGTTGTGAAGCCCATCAACATTGATCCGGAGGACGTTGGGTTGCATGACACCGACAATAGTGAGCTTAGCGCCTCTACAGCGAGCAACTCCACGCTCCCACAACTAGAGGCAACCGATGCTAAAAAAGCTCAAAATGAAAAAGAAAGAAGAAGAAAAAGAGCAGCTAGAAAAGAGAAAAGAGAAGGAAGAGAGAAGAAGAAGGAGCAACAGCGGTTAGAAGAGAAAAAAGCAAGAAAAGAAGAAAAAAGACTCAAGAGAGAAGCTAGAAGAAAAAGAAGAGAAGCAAGAAACAAGAAGGAACAAGAAGCAAAGGCCTCCAATGCATCCTCAAGTGAGCTATCTAGCAGCTCCGAAGATAGTGATGATGATGAGTCCTACCGAGTGCATAGCAAGAAGGACAAGAAAGGAAAGGGCAAGAAGAATGATGACAACAAATATGCCACCGTATCCTTTAACTATTCTTCTATGTCTATGACTAACCATGATCGCAAGTCTTTCATCAATGTGCCCGTGGGCAAGTTACCTCATTTCGATGGGACTAACTTTGCCAAGTAGAAGCACTTGATAAGAGCCTATCTTATATGTCTTCATCCCAGTATTTGGGAGGTTGTTTGCAATGGATTTGAGCCACTGGTTGATCCCAAGAATCCAACACTAGAAGAGATGAGAATCATTCACCTAAATGGTTAAGCCACAAGTGTGTTGCTTAGTGCCTTAGATGGTGACGAGTACAATAGAGTGATTGGAGTTAATGTTGCCAAGCAAATATGGGACACTTTGCACCTAGCACATGAAGGGGTTGACAAAGTGAGAAAGGCAAGAATTGACTTGTTGATATCAAAGCTCAACTAGTTTGTAATCATGGATGGAGAGGGGCCACAAGAGATGTTTGATAGGTTGATGACAATGATGGGCAAGATTAGAGGCTATGGTTGTGATGAGCTAGATGATCACAAAGTTGTCAAGATCATGTTGGAAGCTTATTCACCAAGAAATGAGACCACAATAATTCTAATTAGAGACAAGAAGAAGTTTAAGTACTTCACACCAAATGATGTACTTAGGAGGATCTTGACCTTTGACATGCAAAGAGAAGAAGCAAATGAGAGGAAGAAGCTTAGAGAATTGCAAGCAAAGCTAGAAGGCATCAAGATCAACAAGGATGTAGCTCTCAAGGCCAACAAATCAAGCAAGCAAGGCTCTACTAGCAAGTCCACGGCCAACAAGCAAGCTTCAACTAGCAAGCCCAAAGCTAGCAAGCAAGATCAAGAAAGAGTAGAGACCACATCATCTTCAAGTGAAAGTGAAAATAATGATGATCAATATGAGAAAGTTGATGATGTCGCTCTCTTTATGAAGAGGTATCACAAGGGGCTAAAGAAGTAAGGCTACAAGGTAGTGAAGAGAAGCTTCCCAAACAAGAAAAAGAGGATATGCTACAATTGTGGAAAGCACTGATCACTTTATTGCCAAGTGTCCATATCAGATCAAGGACAACAAGTATAAGAAAGAGAAGAAGGAGAACAAGGCCGACCGGAGAAAAAGCAAGAAAAACATGGGAGAAGCTCACATTGGGCATGAATGTGATTCATCTATTGATAGCTCAAGTGAAAAAGACGAGAAAGTTGCAACCATTGCTATCCATGAGCCATCTTCTTCACCAAGACTCTTCACCAACATGTCCGATGATGACTAGTACTCCCCTCATATTTGTCTTATGGCAAAGGATGAGAAGGTAAAATCCAAATCGAAGGCCAAATTTTCTCCACCTCCTAGTGATATCTCTAGTAGTGATAGCTCTAGTGACAATGAATCTAGTGATGAAGAAATAAACATGATAACTAAAAATTTGGATGGAAAGACCAAATTATTCATCACTAAGCTAATGGAGGACTTAGAGAGTGTCCAAGCCGAGCTAGAATCCAGAGAGAAAACTCTTATCCAACAAAAGAATCTCTACATTGCTAGCAAGGAAGCTCTTGCATTAGATAGAAGTGAGGTGGAATCCTTGTGCAAGGCCTTGGCCAAAGAACAAGGGGACCATGCTATCACAAAGAAAGAAAATATTGCTCTCAAGAAAAGTATTGTGACTTAGATAAAAAGCACAAAGAACTTGAGCTGCAATATAACATTCTTTGGGATAGCAACTCACATTCCTCTAAGGCAAAGGATGCCTCTACTACCTCCACTAGTCAAGGTTGTGGAAAATGTTATAATATTGATTTGAATGCTTATTCCACTAACCTTGCAAACATAGAGGCAATGAGAAAAGAAATTGCTAGACTCAATGAGATCATTGGCAAGGACTGCTTGAGTGGTAAGGCTCAAGTAAGTGACAAGAAGGCAAATGATTCAAAAGTGCCTAAATTCAAGCAATGGAGACACCTCTCAATCAAGCATGGGCTTGGGTACACTGCAGGAGCCAAGACAAATGGAAGAAAGATCATAAATGGCTATGAGTGTGTCAAGTTTGAGAGGAAGGAAAGAGTTGGTATAGATCAGCCTGCACAGATAGCGGCAGTGTCACACCACGGCAGTGCCACAGTGAAGGCCGGCTATGCCGCTCCCCACAAAAATAGGAAGGCTACCAATTCTACTCCTGACCAAACTAAGCCCAAGAAGAAGGTGTTCCAGCAGAAATAGGTTCAACAGAAGCCAAAGGAATCAGTGTGGGACACTATGAACAAGTATGCCTACTAACCAAAGTTTCAACCACCTCGACAAAGCTTGACTTTGTGCTTTATTTTAAGGAACAACAACAGTGAAAAAGTGATTGCCAAATATATTGGAAAGGAAGCCAACACATATAGAAATACTTCTATTTGGGTTCCTAAATTTCTTGTGACTAACATGCAAAGCCCCAAGTCAAATTGGGGACCTAAATCAAGCAACTAAATCTATTTTGTAGGTATACTCCTCCGGTGGATCAAGTTGGGTGCTTGATAGTGGATGTACAAATCATTTGACCGAAGAAAGGAGTATGTTCTCATCGTATTCCCTAGATGACGCACTCAAATGAAAATATTGTCTTTGGAGACAATTCAAAGGGGATGTGATTAGTCTTGGTAAAGTTGCTATAACCCTTGAGCATTCAATTACAAATGTATTACATGTTGATTCGTTGAGTTATAATTTGTTGTCCATTTCTCAATTGTGTGAGATGGGCTATAATTGTCTCTTTTCGGATAAGGGTGTGGAAGTCTTTAGAAGGGGGGATTTCTCTATTGTCTTTACGGGTCATTTAAAGAACAAGCTTTACTTAGTTGATTTCAACAAAAGTAAAGCTAATCTTGAGACTTGTTTAGTGGCAAACTCTAGCATGGAGTGGCTTTGGCATCGCCGACTAGCCCATGTTAGGATGAGGAACTTGCCCAAACTTCAAAAGGACGAACACATCCTTGGGCTAACAAATGTTCACTTTGAGAAAGATAGGATATGTAGCGTTTGTCAAGCCGAAAAGCAAGTTGGCGTACCTCACCCACCAACGAGCATCATGACCACAACACAACCATTGAAGCTCATACACATGGATCTCTTTGGACCAGTCGCATACCTAAGTATCGGGGGTAACAAATATGGTCTTGTTATTGTTGATGATTATTCCCGTTTCACTTGGGTATTTTTCTTGTTTGATAAATGTCAAGTTAGAGACAAAGTAAAGACTTTTGTTAGAAGATCTCAAAAGGAGTTTGGTCTCCCTATCAAGAAAATGACAAGCAACAATGGGACTGAATTCAAGAACACCCAAATTGAGGAGTTTCTTGATGAAGAAGGCATCAAGCATGAGTTCTCAACTCCATACACCCCTCAACAAAATGGCGTAGTAGAGAGGAAGAATCATACACTAATTGACATGGCAAGGACAATGCTAGATGAGTACAAGACACCAGACCTCTTTTGGTGCAAAGCCGTCAACATCGCTTGCCATGCCATCAACCACCTCTACCTACACAAAAAGTTGAAGAAAACTTCATATGAGCTTCTAACCGGTAACAAACCAAATGTGTCTTACCTTAGAGTGTTTGGGTGCAAGTGTTTCATACTTAACAAGAAACCCAAAATCTCTAAGTTTGCACCTAAAGTTGATGAATATTTTCTTCTTGGTTATGGATCAAATGAGCATGCCTATCGTATTTTCAACAAACCCTCTAGAAGAGTTGAAATAGCGGTAGACATGACATTTGATGAATCTAATGGCTCTCAAGTGGAGCAAGTTGATTCAAGTATTGTAGGAAAGGAGGATCCACCATGTGAAGCAATCAAGCAATTGGCTATTGGTGATATAAGACCACAAGAAAACGAAGTCACTGAAGTGGAGGTTCCTCAAGCTACTGATGAACAAAGTTCCGCTGACATACCTGATGCTGAGGGGGAGCAGACCCCTGCTGCAAATCAGTAGAGCGGTAGTGCCAGACATAAGAGCGGCAGTGCCGTACTCCCTCTGACAGCAGCAGCAAGTCCAACTCTAATTCAAGGACAGAACCTACAACCCATATTTGAGCAAGATGATGATAAAGATCCAGAAGATGAACAAGAGGTCATTGAGCATCCAAGGCTAAGGAAAACAATACAACAGGATCATCCTGTTGATAACATCTTTGGGAGTCTTCGAAAAGGGGTAACAACTCGTTCATATTTAGCAAACTTTTGCTAATATTACTTATTTGTTTCCTCTTTGGAGCCTCTTAAGGTAGAACAAGCACTTGGAGACCCGGATTGGGTGATGACCATACAAGATGAGCTCAACAATTTTGAAAGAAATCAAGTATGGACCTTGGTAGAGAGACCCAACACCAATATCATTGGCACCAAGTGGGTCTTCCGTAACAAGCAAGATGAGAATGACGTGGTGACAAGAAATAAGGCAAGATTGGTTGCTCAAGGTTTCACTCAAATAGAAGGCTTGGACTTTGAGGAAACATATGCACCGATGGCAAGACTTGAAGCAATCCGAATGCTTCTAGCCTATACCGCTCATCACAATTTCAAGCTATATCAAATGGATGCGAAGAGTGCATTCCTCAACGGCCCCATTCAAGAACTTGTCTATGTTGAGCAACCACCGGATTTTGAAGATCTCAAGTTCCTCAACCACGTCTACAAACTCCAAAAGGCGCTCTATGGGCTTAAGCAAGCACCAAGAGCATGGTATGAATACCTGAAGGAATTCTTGCTTAAACAAGGCTTTGAAATAGGCAAAGCCGACCCTACCCTTTTCACTCATAAAGTTGGCAAAGATATATTTATGCGCCAAATATATGTCGATGGCATCATATTTGGTAGTACTAATCATTCTTTTTGTGAGGAATTTAGTAGGATCATGACCAAGAGATTTGAGATGTTCATGATGGGTGAGTTGAAGTTCTTCCTCAGATTTCAAATCAAGAAAGTGAAGGATGGAACTTTTATTAGTCAAACAAAGTACACCCATGATATGCTCAAGAAGTTTGACATGGTAAATGCCAAGCCTATCAAAACTCCCATGCCAACCAATGGACATCTTGATCTCAACATTGAAGGGAAAGCCGTGGATACTAAGGTATATCATTCCATGATCGGCTATCTACTTTATTTGTGCGCATCAAGGCCCGATATTATGCTTAGTGTGTGCATGTGTGCTAGATTTTAAGCTAACCCGAAAGAGTGTCACTTAGTGGCCGTTAAGAGAATCTTGAGATATTTAGTACACACTCCTAACCTTGGTTTGTGGTATCCTAAGGGCTCTAAGTTTGATCTATTTGGGTATTCGGATTCCGATTACGCCGGTTGCAAAGTAGATCAAAAAAGTACTTCGGGGACATGTCAATTCCTTGGACGATCCCTAGTGTCTTGGAGTTCTAAAAAGCAAAATTGTGTAGCCCTTTCCACTACCAAAGCCGAGTACATTGTGGCCGGTGCATGTTGTGCCCAACTACTTTGGATGAGAAAAACTCTTCATTATTTTAGATGTCACTTTACAAAAATCCCACTCTTGTGTGACAACGAAAGTGCTATAAAGCTAGCCAACAATCCCGTAAGCCACTCAAGAACTAAGCATATAGACATCCGTCATCATTTCTTGAGAGACCACGAAACCAAAGGAGATATCGAAATTCACCATGTGAGCACCAAAAACAACTAGCCGATATCTTTACAAAGCCCCTCGATGAGTCAAGGTTTTTCGCTTTGCGTAGTGAGCTAAATATACTTGATTCTCGTAACGTGGCTTGAATTTTAGCATGCCTCTGTTTGATAAACTAGTATCTAGGCAAAAGAGTTGAAAAGTTCATATTATGCATGAAAATGATTTATAAAAGGCAACTTATGTATCATGATCATGGTCTATATTGATTATATTTGTCTCTGGTCATGGTATATAGGTGATATGTGTTCATATCTTATACAAGAGAGAGTCATATAGATTATAGCTAACTCCCACTGTTTTAGAGAGTGCGGCAGTGCCGCACTTTGAATCTCAATTCAGATTTGGCCAAAATGGATTTACTGCGGAGCCCATTTATTACTCCTCTTATCCTCAGGACCGCAGTAACTTTTTCCCTCTCTCTTACCCCCGATGCCGACGCCCGTGCCTCTCTCTCCTCTCGTGCCCATGCCATTGCCGGCGCTTGGCCGCACGTTGTCGATCTCTAGCAATGCCGTGGCAACTGCCCAACACTCCCTCAACATCGCTAATGGCTGCTACTACCCCTGGACCGAGCAGTTTCTTCCCTCTCCTCTCCATTCCTCATTTGATAAGATGGAGCACGGAGATAATGACCGAAGGGGGAAAAGAAAGATGAATGAGCAAAGAGACAAGGATCCACCTCGCCATGGTCGAGGGAGGTCAATAGCAGCAGGCAGTAGTGCAGCTCCAAGGGGACTTGGTGACAGGGGGAGGCCCGTGCAATACATTGAAGATGAGGAGAGGCTGGAGATGACAGGTCGTACCACTGATGTCATTTCTAACACCCCATAGCATCTCTCTGAGTTTGATGGCAGATACATGAGAGATTTTGAGGGTGAGATCATCATGAGACCTCAAGATGACTCTCGCCAGCATGCAGTTGTCAACTATTCCAAGAGTTGGAAGCTGGTAGAAGAGGCGAGGGGGTCAATCTCTATGCAGTGCGCTAGGATTTGGGCATTGATTACAGATTCTAGAATGAGTTTTATTCCAACTTTTATACCACTTCCATTCTTGCATCCAAGAAAACCAAGATCATCAAGATGCAATATATTGATTGGGATGAGATGCAGGAGAAGAGGAGCCTGAGTTTGACTTGTGATAGGTTTTAGCTTTCAGACATCATGGGTTTTCAGTATAACTGGAATGAGGAGGTCCTTTCACAGTTTCATGCCATATAGTTCTATGACCAGACCTCTGATGAGACTCACTGGATGACTGATGGTCGGCACTACCGAGTCGACTTTGTCACTTTCAAGATTCTTGGCTTTGGGGAAGAGCACAGAGGTTACACTTACATTCAAGATGAGGCTCGAGCTGAGATCCGTGACATCAGTTACATGTGGAGAGATAAAAAGGATTACATATGACAAGAGAAGTGGTCTACATAGCTTCTATTACATCCTCAACAACCTCATCAGGAACACCATCAACCTGAAAGGATGGAGCAGCCTCATATATTAATGGCTATGTGAGAAATATGTTGGCTACATTTGCTCCAGGTGGGGACAAGTTCAATGTCCCTAGATTCATGTGGACTAAGTTGAGATTTGCAGTGGAGGATGGGAGGAGGGGGCTTCCCTATGCCCCTTACCTCATGTTCATGATTGAGAGGGTCACTGGATTTTATTTTTTAAAGGATGAGATGCACATCGTCTACAAAATTGAAAAGACCCAGCCAGCTGCAGCTACTCAGGGAGCGGGGAGCTCTCATGCTCATGTAGATATCCCTGAATCTTCCTCGCTCTAGGTCTCACAGAGGAGGAAAGATGAAGAAGTTTGGCAAGTGGTTGAAGGCAATCTTCGACAAGTGCACTTATGCAGCTGACAGAGCGTATGAGACATAGCTTGGGCAGCGTCAGCAGCATGGACAGGACCTTCCACCACTTCCTCCTATTCCACCTCCACAGTATGACCTTCCGAGTCTCTCTGACATAGATTCAGATGATGATGTTGATTGGACGGACATCCAGGGAGATGACGAGTATGTGTTGATCTTTCTTCTTTTCTTCTCTTTTTGGTGCTTTATGCCAAAGGGGGAGAAAATTAGAGGGGTCAACAACTTTTCACAGCAGTTGCGCTTCATGTCCTATTTGATGAGTGTTAGTCTTCGCTAGGTGGAAAGTTTGAGAGTCGCTCAAAACTCTAAATTATGAAATAATGCTACTATTTGACTTTTTGTGTGAGATATGGAGATATCTTAATCTTTGTTGTCGCTTGTGATACAATTGTGCTAGAATGTATATCTTTATATGTATCACATGTTGTGTGGTGCTTATTCTGATCTGTGCGGTTACAGCAAGTGCGGCAGTGCCACATCCAGCTGTAACAGCAAACCATGTTGTGCATAGACTGTCATTTACATCACGTTTTACATACCTAACACAGTATACAGCACCCCACAGGAGCATGGATGTAGGGGGGCCCATCACTTTCACTAAAATATGAATCTTGGCTTCTTATGCCAATTTAAGAATTCAATTCTCTATTCACATACTTAGGGGAGGCTCTACACCCATGGCTCAAAAATCTCAGTATTTATTTCATATCTTTTGTAAGTTCTAATTGGGTTGTCATCAATCACCAAAAAGGGGGAGATTAAAAGTGCAATCAAGCCCAAATTGTGGGTTTTGGTGATAATGACCACGCAATTAGAGAACTCATGAGAATTATTGAGATGACAAGCAGGGAATTTATATTCAAGGATACTACACGAAATGGAGAAGTCCCCAATTACAAATATAGATGGCTTCAAACTCAAAAGAGGTTTAAGATTCTTTTATATCTTAAATTTGAGTATAGGAAAAGCTGTCCTATAAAGGGGGACACAATGCTTAAGCTAATATGTGCTACCAAGTGCTCAAACAACCATAAGCATCCTCAGATTCACAGCCAAGACAGTCTACACTTCACTATTACCCTTGCTGTCTTGCTTGGGTGCGAGCTCCGACTCACCCAACCCCTTTGGTGCGAGCTCCGACTCGCCCGACCCCTTGGGTGCAAGCTCTGACTCGCCCGACCTCAAGGTCATGGGCTCCGTCTCGCCCGACCCCAAGGTCGTGGGCTCCGGTTCGCCCGACCCTTTGGTCACGGGCTCCGTCTCTCCCGACCCCAAGGTCGCGGGCTTCGGCTCGTCCGACCCTTTGGTTACGGCCTTGTCTCGTCCGACCTCTTGGGTGTAGTGTCCGTTGAGGGCTAGGGGTATATATATACCTTTCCTTTTCTTTCCCAACAGCTATCTGACGATTTAAAGTGATCATTGGGGGCTGGGGGTATATATACCTTTTTCCTTCCTTCCCAACGGTAACTAATAAACCTGCTCTCTTCTTCCTCACTTCAGCACGCTTAAAACAGAGCAGGAGCTCTCTCACTCACACTCCATTGTTGACCTCAAGCCCGTAAGCAAATCTATTGATTTCTTTATCAATCCTTGAGGGATAAGGGTCCAAAACTTGATTAGAGAGCAGTTTCATTGATTCCGAACTCTAAAGAGCACTTGGTTCATGTTTTGGCCAGTGGTTGTGTTTGTTACTTTTGGAGCTTGGCTCCTCACCGGCTAGAGCGTCGCCCATGGAGCTTGCCAACTTGTGTGGCAGCCCGGGAGGTTTGTAACCACCTCTTGCAGCAAGTAAAATCACCCCTCATCTCATGAGTTCACTCTCTTGACTTGAGAACGAGGTAGAGTTGCAAATCCCTAAGCCTTAGTGGCATACCTCAACAACGTAGACATAGGCAAGCCTTGGTGGCGAGCTGAACCATGGGATAAATCATTGTGTCATCATGTGCTTGTGTTACTACACTTGTGTTTTTATTGTTGTTAAGGTGATTTTTAGGATTGAGGCCGATCTACTTGTGTGTGGTGTTCCCACCATTTTCAGCTGTTGACCTGATCTACTACTCTGCAGGAAGCTAAGAAATTTATACCATTTTCGTTGGGTAGATTTTGAACTGTGAACTAATCTCTCTAGCAGGTGCGGCAGTGCCGTGCTCACAGAGCGACAGTGCCGCGGGTGAATTTAACTTCGATTTGAGTTGAATTTTTATAGGCCTATTCATCCCCTCTAGGCGTACCAGAGATCCTACAAGCTGCATGTGTCCATTAGTATTAACATGGTTTTGTTTTGGACTGTGGCCTTGAGCTGCTGTATGCACTCTGAAGATGCTGTACCAGCTAACGCATTGAGTGACAGCTGACCAAAATCTTCAGTGAGAATTTCTTATACTGCCATTTCATTTAAAAGTTCCTCATCAATTTCTCTGTCCAAGTCATTGAGCACCATAACATTGATTTGAGGTCTGTTCTTCTTCACACACACTTCAGCATGCCCCAATGAAAGCAAAGATTATTTGCTTTTCTATAGTCTCTTAACTGTTTATCTCTCCAGAGATTAGCAAAGGCACCTTGAGGTTTGTCCTGCTTCACTGGTTGGACTTTGTTAGCTGCATTATGTCTCTGAAACTTGAGTTTTCCTCTTTCCAACACCTTTTGCTGAATTTTAGCAATGGTGACTGCCCTATCAACAGTAGCTGGGACCTGTGGTTCCACAATAGCTCTGATTTCCTCTTTGAGCCCATTCGCATAAGTAGAAGCAAGAAACAAGTCATCCAACTGCCCACCATGCATAGCAATATCATACTGGATAGACTGAAATTCAGTGGTATAGTCCTCTACCGTTCCTGTTTGCTTCAAATTAAGAAGACCATTGATTGCATTTCTATAATCATCACTGCCAAATTTGGTTTGAATTGTTTCACAAAATGTTTTCTAGGACACTGTGGGGTTGGTTAACTTATATGCTTCCCACCATTTGGCTGCATTTCCCTCTAAATGCATAGTTGCAGCTCTGACCCATAAATGTTCTGAAATGCTGTAAATGTCAAAGTAATTGTTGCATTTGGTGAGCCATACCTTCGGTTGAGTACCATCGAAATTGGGAAACATCATCTTGGGCAGTGCATGTTGTGGGAGGCTGTTCTTCTTGCTTGGTTCTGGGGAATGCTTGGGTTGCTTGGACGATGATGGTTTGAAAGGTTCTTTATCCTTGGCATAAGCATTGGCAAATGGATTCTCTTCCTCATATACCAGAGAAGCTGAACTCTCAGTATGAGCATCCTCAAACTATCTGAGAGTCAGGTGAGCGACAGCCTGACCATTTGCTTTCACCTGCTGAGCAATGAACTGTTGTTTAGATGTGCAAGCGTCAATCTTGAGACTGTTTGCAGCTAGTTGCTTCTTAAGGTCTTGTTGAATGACGCCGATATCATTCACCCTAGTGAATAACAGGTCGAAATGTTCCATGACCTGATCCCACTTGGTGTTTTCATCTTCTTGACTCCGAGACATCTGATCCAACAAGATCTTCGTTTGCACCGAAGGCTTAGGAGGAGCCGTGTTGTCAAACTGACTGAATTCTTAGAACCGCCGTGGTGAAGCAACAGGCTTGGTCGTGACCGCCCCTATCGCTTGCTTCACCAGAATCCCAACTCCTGGAAGAGAGGCGTCGATCGAGGGATTTTACACGGCAACGCAGGTACCGCAACCCAAATCGATGGACTCTTCCCCGCCGTTCGCCACCACACCACAACCGAGCACAAATGATGTTCTCGCCGCTGAATCCAAGTTTGTTGAAGTAGTCCCCCAGTTGAATGACAAGCCGTAGATAGAGTATAGCCGATAAGCAGGGTGGTGGAGTGGGGTTTAGTTGAGGTGGAGATGTTGGTGCTCAAGCTTCTGGAATGCCAATGCCGCTTGCTGACCCAGTTCAACCAAATGAGGGACTTATGGGCCTCACGTCGAACACCACAAGGGCGCGGACAGAGGAGACCTGCCGACCGAAATGACGAACTGAAGATCGAAGCTCACGGATCTGAAACGTACCGAGGAACAAGCTGAGCGCCAATGTGGTGGTGGTGACGTCGGACTGCGAGATCTGTCGCCGGAGTTGGTGGGGATGAGATCGGGGTGGAGACGAAGTATGGAGCGGTGCTGGGATGGGGATCGGGTGGGTAGGGTTGATGCCGAGGAAGGAGCGGCTTTGATACCACTTGTAACACCCGTGGCCGCCGGTGAGGTCGCCGTCGATGTGAGAGACAAGGGTGATCGCTGGGCAACGGAGCAGAGATGAATCTCTGTCTCACGCGAGTCTATTGACTTCGTAGTTTTTCGATCTTGTCCTTACAGCAAACAGTTCGAGTTTTAAGACGTACAGCCACAGGTCCGGAGGACCCATATATCATAGTCTAAATTATTACATAAATGGAAATACGTCTTCTTGTCTTGGCCATCAGTCATGGGCCGTGACACAACTGGCGCGGCGGGATCGTTAGTGGCGGCCGCGCCTTCCGCGCGCTAGACAGCCGGCACCGGCAGTGGCACGAGGCTTGCTTGCCGCGGTAGGACACGCGCAAACGTCCATTTATTTCGCGGCGAGCCGGCAAGGCAAATCGATCGCTTTGCCCGGACGCCGGAGGGAGGACGTGAACTGCTCCGGTGGCTGGCAGGCGCGACGCCATTACTTGGTCCTGTACTCCCGTCCGTAGCCGATGACTTCTGTTCTTCTGGATCTTGGCCCCGTGGCCCCGGTCTCTTCAGCAAATTTAGCAGAAGCAGATCGTGTCGAGCTGTCGTTGATCTTACTTGCAATACTTGGCTGGGCCTACGGTACGGTACTTGGCTGCGTACGGCGAACAACAGGTGATGCGTTCAGGCCAGAGCTCCGTCACGTAGTATTACATGGAGAAATGGAATCACAGAAATGGCTGTACTGTATCGGCAGAATCCGCGCTTTGATTTCACCAGTGTCTTATGGAGTATTGCGGGCCTACGGGGTTCACTTTGGGCTCTGTTGGAAAAATTTGCCGAGTCACCAGATGCAGACTAGCCATTATCAGCCCATTACTTTGCTGGATTCTCATTGCCGACGGGCGTGTGACTGTACTACCCTGTATGTGTGTGATGAAGGCTGCTTGCAATGCAAAACTGCAGGCTGCAGCTGCAATGGTGCGGTCCAACTGTGGAGGCCTATGGGCTAACGGTTACGGGCCGGTGGGCTCATTCAGCATGTAGGAGCTTGTGTAGTACTCCCTCTGCCCCATAAAAAGAATGCAATGCTCGTATTTCAATAGACAGTTTTAAGTTTGACTAAATTTATATTAAAAAAATATAAATATTTATGATACAAAATAAATATCACTAGATTCGTTATGAAATATACTTTCGTAATATACCGATTTGAAGATATAAATGTGAATATTGTTCACTATAAAGTTGGTCAAACTTGGACAACTTTAACAGACACGAAAACCATAATTGCATTCTTTCATGAACGAAGGAAGTACATATGCTTTGATGAATGGTGTTGTACCATTACTTGTCTCGAAAAATTCAAACCATACATCTTTCTCCCAAAACCATTTAAATATCTCCTTGGTTCAGTCACAAGTGGTTTCAAGGTGGTTTCGTCATTTTTTAATTAAAAACTAAGTGAATACCTTATAAGGTTCTTTATAAACCACAAAAAGTATCTCTATGTTTATAAAATTTATCAGAAAAAAACCATAGAGATAGATTAGGACATAATAAATCAAAATAAATATTTAAAGGTCTTGAAATCACTATAGGATATGATCCACCCAAAACTTTCTCGAAACGGGGCTTTTTTGCCGAGTGTTTTTCGTCGAGGCACTCTTTGCCGAAGTGCCCCAAAAACACTTTCGGCAAACATTTTTGAAAAAAATATAAAAAGCATCACCCAAAAAGGAAGAAGGGCACCACCGGATCCGCCCACCCTTTCAAAACACCGGATCCGGCCTCCACTCGACACCGAAGGGAGAGAGACACTAGGAAAGGGCACCGCCAGATCCGCAAACAAGCGCCACCACCGGAGGTGTTTTTTTGTCGAAATAACATACTACGGAGGCGCTCGCTACCACTACTAAGCACCCGAAAGCAACTACAACGAAGGTATCCGTCGGGCACACCCTTTAGGGAGAACTTTGCCCAAGGATCCAATAATGAAAAACTCCATCTCATACATTAGAGTTTCTTAAAAGTATATTATTACAATACCAAATACAGAAAACATTTTTAAAAGATAACATCTAGAAAAAATAAAAAAAGCATCACTCCACACAAGGAACTCCTCAAGCAACACCAGCAGGGTAAATAAACCCACAGTACACAATGTACTCATAAGACTTATCCGATCGGTGGGAATACTTTTCCGACTCCAAGGAATATGCTAGGCTTTATGGTTGTTGGTTCTCTTTAGCCAAAAGCGTAACTAATAGTGGGTCCTTATTGATACATTATTATCATCACCGTATTAAGTTTTATCTAGTCAATCTATATAAGCACACTGCTACCAAGGCCTCCTCCTTTTCCACTTCCAATTCTTACTGCTTGCTAAACCCCACAAGCCGGAGGGATTCGAATCAATGAGCCCAGAGAGGTGCCCCGAAGACCGGAGTACCCTAAGCACAAGGGACTAACCCACCACTCTCTGTCCCCGGTGTCCGGGTCCCGTCCAAACTTGGACCAAGCCTCGCGCCTGAATCCGGACTCGGTCTGGCCACCTCCACCACCTCATCTTCCCATCATCCCGATCCGGAAAGAGCCGGATCCACGACAAGAAGAGCGACAAGTCTTCCCTCATACCATACCCAAGTATGTGCTCGGGACAATGGTCCTTGCCTAGAGTCATATGCAACGACCGGTCCTTAATCGACACAGTGGGAAAAAAGTGTAACCGGGCTATGCCACTGCTACATGCGGACACCACCCCCTCCACACCACCAAATCCAGATCCTCATCCGGTCACCATTTTTCCTTTCCATTATTTCATCATGATATCATAGTGTAATCACCTATTTATGAAGTAGGTAGGACTCAGAGAGAGCAAGCAAGCTACTCGAGGCACTAGTAGGACTCATGGTGGATATATCTATGCATGAGTTTCCATAAAATGCCTATAACGTAAATACATATCATATAAATATATTCAATGATCATTTAAAAATAGGGGTTATGCACCGGGCTTGCCTTGGCAGGTCAGCCAAGAAAGTCGCACCAACGCCACGTGCGGATCTCCTCCTCGCCTCACCTCATCGCCCGTGCACGCGAAGTCTACCACCACCATGCAGGGTGAGAATGAGAGAGGGTGCCACCTATGGAGAGGCTAATTTTACAAAAAGTAAGGGTCTAAGCCCTACCGTAACAATTCGAAGCTAAAATTATTACCGGATCGATATACCTCCTACTTTAATCCTGAGCCTACCATCCTAACGGGTGAACTAACTATACTAACGTGTAGATGGCATTTTGCACCACCTCCTAACAAACTTGGTTTCACTATTTTTGGACAACCATGCAATTTACTACTAATTATCAAGTTTAGCTTGAAACTGAATTGAATAAGCATAGCCCTCACTCAAGGCCCCACACGGTCCGCATCAGGGCCAGCCGCCAGGGAGGAGAGAGGAGGCGAGAGGCCGAGGGAGGAGGAGGGGGGCGCCAGAGAGGAGGAGGGCCCTGGAGGGCCAGGCCACGGCTTGGAGGAGGGGGCGCCAGGAGGTGGACGTAGGGGTGAGGAGGAGGACGCGCAGGAGGAGGAGGGAGGGCAAAATAGCGGTGGAGGAAGGGAGGAGGGAGGAGGAGAAGCTAGCGGCTATGGTTGTGCGGCATGTGTGTAGACCACCTCGGTCTTATGGAGCGGCGGGCGGGAGACGCCACGATTGGCGAGAGGAGAGCAGGTTGTCTCGCGCGGCTTTTATTTCTAGGAAAAAAAGGTTTGCAGAAAGTGTTGTAGATCTAGCACTTTCGTCGTAGTGCAAAGGTTTTTTTTTATTTTTTTTCTTCTCCTTTTTTGTATCGAAAAAACATTTTTATATTTCTTTTCTTTCGGCAGGGCTACGCTGTCAATTCAATTTGTGGACTCAGTGTTTGTAGATCTAGCACTTGGCAAAACTTTTTTTTATTTTTTCTTCTCCTTTTTCAAATCACACACATGAAAAAAGATTTTATATTTCTTTGTCGAGTGTTGTAGATCTAGCACTTTCGGCAAAGGTTTTTTTCCTTTTTTTCCCAGCGCCACGTCGCCACTGGGTTCTTCTCCTTTTTCACCGGAGGAAAATGATTTTATATTTCTTTGCCGGTGTTGTAGATCTAGCACTCAACAAATATTTTTTTCTTCTCCTTCTTTTCGGAAAAAATATTTTATTTCTTTCTTTTTTTTAAAAAAAGTTTTTTTTCTTTGACACTCGGCAAACCTCCTTTTTTTCTTTTATATTTCTTTGCCGAGTGTTGTAGATCTAGCACTTTTTTTTACACTTCTTTGTCAACCCCTATTTTCTTTTCTAGAAAAAATATGTGTTTTTTTGACACTCGAGTTTTTTAGCGAGTGTTTTTTTACAGACTCGGCAAATCACTTATTCAAGTGTTTTTGCGCACCTCGAGGGTGCCGAGGGAATACACTCGGCAAACATAAAACACTCGGCAAATTTGAGGATTCCGGTAGTGAATCATATCTAAAAGTTCCATAAATTAAATTTAGTTCTAGAGATATGAGAAAAGTATCAACAAATTAAAAAAAATTCTAAAACAACATTTGATGTGCAAACAAATAAAGACATTCCACAACACAAGCACAGCAACATGAATGCATATGACATTAAATATATGTTGCCTGAACACATGTATCCTAAATCCTAATCAATCAGTGTATTGTACCACACAATCGTCTCTGTCGACGCATTCTACTTTTGCTAGTCTATATGGATGACAGCCTTCATGATTTGATTTTATTTCTTTGTTGTAGATTTTTTAGGATTTTTTTATTTGAGAGCACGTTTTGTTTAGGTTGTAAGTTATTAAGTTGGAGTTCTTATTACAATTTGAAGACCAATTGTACCTTCACAACTTCTTAACTATCTCTAAAGGACGAATAAAACCTAACTGTGTGTATTGTAAGTGGATGGCTTATCTGTTCGTTTGATTTAGAAAATTGTTATTTGCATGATGTGAAGGGTTAGTTTGGTTCATTTCTTAATGCATTATAGATAGCAAAAAGCTATAACTTATTTACTACACTTATATAAATTAGTTGGCATTGCTATATCCAGTGGTGATTTGTACATCGATAAGAATGTTAGGAATCTAGCCGCCGGTAGGTGTCTTGTTTTTCTTCATTTCCTTAGGAACATATAGTCCCATTCTAATGCTTGCAACGTTGTCATTGGCTTCGATGTAATGTTTTCATTGTGACATGATGTGTGACTATTGAGTTCTAAATTGGTGATCCTACTTGGTGGTTTATATTTTCGTTAGCATACTCCCTACGTTTTTATTTACATGTCGTATTAGGTTTGTCCTAAGTCAAATATTTATATCTTTGACCATTGATTTCAAAATAATTATATAGATTAACTATGAAAAAAATCTTTTATAGTATATAATTCATATGTTGTCAAACTATAAGGATTTCTTTTGAATTACATGGTTAAAAATAGTAATGTTTGACTTAGGACAAACCTAATGTGACATGTAAAAAAGAACGGAGGGAGTATAAATTATATGTGGGTTTATTTGCACTCAAGGTTGGTGAAAGATCTGTTTGGATTCTGGTAACTGAGTGACAACATTAATAGATTAACATGTTTTATGAGAGATGAAAAGGTGACAAATAGTCAACAACATAGTTGAGCTACATAAAGCCATAAAAAAGGATATGACAAGGATAATGAAGTGCAAAGGCTCAACAGTAAAGTTGAAGATGGTGGATAGATTAGATGATAAGGGTTGAAAGCAAAGCAAGGCAGATGTATATACATAAGGCTTTTGTCATGGGTGACTATAGAAGTTGAATGGCGAGTTTAAGATAGATAGTCATACTGGAAAGAGATGAAAGCTCATTGCTAATACGGTTATCTAGTGCCATTAAGTAAGGTATAACATCACATATGTCTTAGATCGAGTGGCGTGAAGAGGAAGCAAGCGAAAACATATGATAACATGATTTGACAACGCTAACTCATTGTTAAAGTGATGGTCGTCCTATGAAAGATCTATTGAAGTTAACCATTTTAAAAAGGTTTAAGAAAAGATGGGTTTTTTATTCTTACCGAGCCTTCAGCACCAGAGTCTAAGTTGGTCCAATCGTCGCTTCACTGTTTTTAGAACAGTTTAATCATCAACAAAAATAATGACTAACTTAGCTATAAGACTATTATTGTACCTACTCTAAATGACACATCCATACAAATTCAAGGGCCACTAAGGAATTTAGTTTAACTCTTAGAAACATTATATACTGTATACTTAGTTACGTGTTAAGCTATAGATCACGTATAATTAGAAACTTTATTTGCAGTATACTAGTTTACGTGTTAAGCTATAGATCGCGTATAGTTACAAATAGAGGAAGTCTATATAGCACTCACACATTCCCCCCTCATCTTCACGCCTGATTTCCGCTCCGCCCACTCCTAGGCCCGCCGCACCCTGCTCCTCCATCTCCGCCGTCGCTCCTCCTCTTTGTCCTTTTCTCCACTGCGTCGACCTGCCGAGCCGGCCTGCTCCATCGGCGCTGAACCTCGTCGATTCGGAACGCCTCCCTCGCCGTCATCCTCTCGCGTGCGACCGACACGGCGAGCTCCTCCCCGTCGACCTCCTCCCCGCATCCTCGCGCCCCCACCCACGCCGGCCATGGCGGATCTGGCGGTGGCCATGGCAGATCGGGTAGCGGCCATGGTGGATCCGGCGAGGTAGGCCTCCCCTCCTCCTCCCCTCCTCCAGCGAGGAAAAGAAGAATAGTGGGCGTCAGAAGGAGGAAGAAGAGCGCGAGCCGTTGGACGAGGAGATCGACGGTCCAAAAAAAAAATCTAAGTGCTAGAAGAGATAGAAACAGGCCGCTGTGTAGACTTACCTCTACAAATACGCCTACCGGATTGTTCTGCAAGGCCTCACCTCTTTGGCTCTTCGCAACCTCCCTCGACTCCCGAGTCCTGTTGCTTCCGCCTGCATAGGGCCGGCCCTAGGCCAACCCTTGAACTCCTCCCCGCTCCCACTCGCCGAGCTCGACGCAGCCCACCTCGCAGAACCCCAATGGAGGAGGGCAGCAAGGCGCAACTGCCGCCCCCATCTCACACTGAAGCCATGGAGCAGCCGCCCCCCGTCCCAATGGACCAAGACGAGGGCTGGGAAGCCGCGGAAACCATGGAGGAAGAAGACGCCACCGCCGCAGATGTCTCCGATGCCGCGGATCCCATGGAGGACGGGGAGGCGGCAGGAGACTCCGCAGCAGCCGCGGAGCCCATGGAGGACGACGCGCCCACGTCCTCCCCGACTCCCTCCGCGCCGTCGGCCACCGCGGCCGTCGACGACTCCACCATCGCGCGGAAGCGCCGCCGCCGTAAGAAGCAGTTCCCCGGTATGATCCCCACGGCCGGCGTCCGCGTCCTGCGCGGCTCCTCCTCCTCTTCCTCCCATACCGCGGCGCATCTGACCGGCGTCCCCCGCCGCCGGGGACGCCCCCCCACCTCCTCCTCCCTCCGCCTCGCCCGGGAGCTCGATTCTGAGGCCCTCATCGCTCTCGCTGCGGGGTTCCCCGCGGACTCCCTCTCCGAGGACGAGATCGTGGCCGCCGTGCTCCCACGCATTGGCGGCGCTGAGCAGGCCAACTACCTTGTCGTCCGCAACCACATTGTAGCGCTCTGGCGTTCTAATCCCCTCTCCCCCGTTGCCGCCAACGCAGCGCTCGCATCCATTCGAGCCGAGCACGCTCCCCTTGTTGCCGCAGCGCATTCCTTCCTGTCTGAGCACGCATACATCAATTTCGGTCTCGCCCCCGCCGTCCTCTCGCTTCCCCCACAGCCTCCTCCCTCTTCTCCTCCCCCATCCATCCTCATTGTTGGCGCAGGCCTTGCCGGTCTGGCTGCCGCACGGCACCTGATTGCGTTTGGATTCAAGGTGGCCGTCATTGAAGGCCGGTTCCGACCCGGTGGCCGTGTGTTTACCAAGACAATGCGTTCTTCTGCTGTAGAGTATCCCAACACTGTTGCTGCTGCTGACCTTGGAGGCAGCGTTCTCACAGGTATCAATGGTAATCCCCTTGGTGTCATTGCTCGGCAGCTTGGATTCCCGCTCCACAAGGTGCGGGATAAATGCCCGCTGTATCTTCCAGATGGCCGCCCAGTTGACCCTGACATGGATGCTCGTGTTGAAGCTGCCTTTAACCAGCTTCTGGACAAGGTTTGCCAGTTGAGACAGGTGATTGCAGATGGTGTACCACATGGTGTTGATTTGTCATTGGGCATGGCACTTGAGGCATTCCGGGCAGCGCATGGTGTTGCAGCTGAGCATGAAGAAAGGATGCTTCTGGACTGGCATCTGGCAAACCTGGAGTATGCTAATGCTGCCCCTCTTGCTGATCTCTCCATGGCCTTCTGGGATCAGGATGATCCATATGAAATGGGCGGAGACCACTGCTTTATTCCTGGTGGAAATTCCCAGTTTGTCCATGCATTTGCTGATGGCATCCCGATATTCTATGGGCAGAACGTGAAAAGGATACGGTATGGGCGTGATGGCGTGATGGTTCACACTGATAAACAGGCATTTTGTGGTGATATGGTGCTGTGTACAGTTCCTCTTGGTGTTCTAAAGAAGGGCAACATCAAGTTTGTGCCTGAGCTGCCAGCTCAGAAGAAAGAGGCCATACAAAGATTGGGTTTTGGTCTGCTTAACAAGGTTGTGATGCTGTTCCCACGTGATTTCTGGGATGGCAGGATTGATACATTTGGTCACTTGACCGAAGACTCTGACCAGCGTGGTGAGTTCTTCCTGTTTTACAGCTATTCTTCTGTCTCAGGAGGGCCATTGCTCATTGCTCTTGTTGCTGGGGAATCTGCAGTCAAGTTTGAGCAGGCTTCACCTAAGGAAAATGTTGAGAAGGTACTGGAAACACTTAGGAAAATATTTTCACCCAAGGGGATTGACGTTCCAAATCCATTGCAAGCAATATGCACTCGATGGGGCACAGACAGGTTTACTTATGGATCATACTCATATGTGGCTATTGGGGCTTCTGGTGATGACTATGACATTTTGGCTGAGAGTGTGCATGATAGAGTTTTCTTTGCTGGGGAGGCAACAAATAGGCGGTACCCCGCTACAATGCATGGAGCCCTGCTTAGTGGGTATAGGGAAGCTGCTAACATCATAAGAGCAGCTAGAAGGAGAGCAAAAAATGTGCACTCTCCTGAGAAAATGGATATTAATGTTGAAGTAAAAGTGGGTGTTAATGGTGAAGTCAAAGACACTGTTAAAGATAGCTGCATTGATTTGGACGACCTATTCCGTTCTCCTGATGCTGCTTTTGGGGGGTTCTCAGTTCTCCATGACCCATCTACTTCTGAACCAGATTCAGTTTCTTTGCTGCGTGTTGGAATTGGTGCTAGAAAGTTAGGCTCTGGTTCACTTTTCCTCTATGGATTAATAATGAGGAAGCATGTAGTTGTGTTGGCTGCAATAGAGGGTGATGAACAGCGGTTGAGTACAATGTACCGAGATTTTGGGACAAAACTGGTGGGATTGGATAGCTTGGGTGATGCTGGGGAAAGCCTTATCTCTCGGATTAAGGCTGCCGCTAGGAAATAATACCTAAGTCAGTATGTTGGAATGATTTACTCTCACCTGTAATAGTTTTCAGCCTGAGTGCTGAGCTTTTATGCTCAGCATAGTAACTGATCTCTGTAATTCATTTCATTTGATTAATTACTTCATATCTCTTGGTTCTCATCAATGCATAAGTCCTCCCGATGTTGTTCTAAACTGCTGATAAAACAGCAGAGAATCATGAAAGATCATATCACCACATCAAACAATTTGGGATTCCTTAACGCTTCTTGTTCGTAACTGGTACATAGTAACATTATTGTCTACACATATTAGTTAGTGGTTCATGTTAGTTTTCTTTATTCTTTAGAGGAGATTTTAAATAAATCATCAGTTTTTTTTTTAATTATTCATCTGTGGTCCAGCTGTATGAAAAAAATATTCTTCTTAGGGTCTGTTTAGAAAGGTATGTTGCTCTAGGGATTTCCCAATTCAGTTCAAGTTTGAACGAAACTATATGGATTCTGACCCCCTATCCATACAAGTCCTTTGTTTGGTCAGTGAGATCATTCATCCTTCTACCTATCAGTCAATATCTGTGGCCTAACACAACATATTGTGAAATTACATGGTATTGGCGACACATGTATATAGCTTGTGAGGAAGCACTTCCACTCCAAATTTTAGGAAATAAATAAATCAACAGGTAACATGATTAATTTCAGCACCATGTTTGTATAAAATTAGCACCATTTTATGGTTTTTTTTGGGCCCAACAGTTATGTGAAACCTTCTTTTTATTGAGCAAAGTATATGACTTATGTGACTCTTATACTACCAATCCCCGTGGCAAGATCGAGCATCTTTCGGCTCAACATACTTGGTCTTGACCATCTACTTCAATATCAGGGCCTTGACATTATTTATTTTGTTAACGTTAAGTTTCAAGGATTCACACTGTTATAGTTGGCTATCTAAGTGTGCCCTTTGAAGCTTCTTGGGACATATTGAACTTTGAAATATTCCAGATAACATTTGCATTTTCTCTGATTGTTTATTTGTTTCCTAGCACTCGGATATAGTTACATGCTTGTCTTAGGCTGATTAAAACTGAGGAAAATTCTGCAGTGTGGCCATCTAGTTTCTGTGTGGTTTATCAAAACTCTGCACTTGTTGATTGTTTGCATGCTGTAAACAGAGCAACTGTAAATCTATATGCTTCCTCTGTAGCATATCCTGAACTCCAAGTAACACTACATCATGTTGCTTCAGCTGAACATTTGCCATCTGACCCAAGGTGGAAACCTCGCAATGTTGGTTGGACCACAAGTCTGCAATTAAATCTTAAAGTTTTCCTAGTTTGCTTGGACCTCATTGGTACTACTGTACTATTTATTCAAATAGAACCTGTCTGTAGCAGTTGTATTCAGACGGTGAGCTCTTGGTGGCATCTTGCAAATGTGTGTGTGATTACTTGCAACTGTTGGGCAACCGACCACAAGTCATTGCACCTGGCGCTAATTGCTAGCTTTGTATGATCTTTCTTAATGGTGTCATTGGATTCCTATACTATTATCCCCGCCCACTTTGATACGGCTTGTCGTTTGTTTTTGGCAATGAGCAAGCACTGCTTATTTTGTGATTTCTTCAATTGTATCTATAGCATTCATCCTCAGGGAATTGGATAATAATGACCTGAAATCTGGTGACCCTTCTTTGACTACTGATGTTGAAAACCGTTTTGTTTTTTATAAATCATAATGTGCTTGCTGTCCTATTTTTCACCTCTGATTCAGCAGCATGTAACCTTGACTATGAATGGCCGGCACCAGAGTTTCACGGTTATGATTCCGATCTGAACTTCACCCAAGATAAAATAGCTGCTGAATTCTTCCGTTCGTTGTTCATCTCATTCTTACGTCTCCTGGATATCTTCGATGTGTGAACCTCTGTATCTTTGGAAAATGCAACTGGGCACTGGTGAGTGCTTTTGTCGCAGCTAAGAGACGGAGGGCATGTTTGATGCCCATGGATGAGAGATTGTGGTCCGTAGTTTAAAGTTGTTTGGTTCACGGTCCAGAGAAAATATTTCCTCTATCTCTATATATTGAAAATGAGCTGGCCATTAAAAAAAATGGCCGGATAGATTCATCCAGATTTTATAACCCTGTGTTTGGCACAAAATCAGCAATAGATTGCACGCCGTACTAGTAACCACTAGTGGAATTATTGGGCTGGTGGTGCGATCTTGGCCGCATCCCACACGGATAATATGGAGTGGCCATCTACCAACCTGCAGTATGACATCGACGACCGTGTCAAATAAAATCCTAGCTGTTCTATTTTGTCTCGCCGAACGGGTCCCGTCCGGTGCTCGTCGTCACTCCGCTTTCCGATCCGTGACCACTGGTGCCGCTGCGGCTCTCAAACCGCGTCTGTCTCGATCCAATGAAGTGGAGATCTGTACTACTGTACAGGCAGTACCATGGCCTTGTGCTGCTGTGCATTCGCTACTTCATGTGCGATGCATTTTGTACATGTCGTATGCCTACTCCTCGAGGGGGCAATGTTCGTTTCCTCACCATTGATTACCTTTTTGTTTTAGAAAGGGAGGAGTCGCCATTGATTGCGTCGAGCTTACTACCATGGTCCATCGTCCGTGGAGAAAGAGCACACAATGCAAGCACCAAATGCAGAGGACGATAGATGGACGTCGTCGGTGGCAGGCACTGTGTATCCAGCCAGAGCAGCAGTATGCAGATTTATGGCTGGCTCTACCAGCGGAAGGATCGAATTATACGCATGGTCAGCATGGAGAGCTGGCAATTCTCGCGACCGACATGAATGGTCCAGCGTTGGCATGGCCTACACAGCACACCCCCTCGCCGTTGCATGTCCCGATCTTCCCTTCCAGTGTACTAGCATTGAAAAAGGGAGAGGAGCTGGCATTCTGTAAGTAGTGAGATAGAAAAATCTCTCCTCTTCAACAGCATGCACGCATGGTAGTGGTGGCTGCTTGGCACATCCAAATCATTCCTCGTCACCAACGTGCTAGTAGCCCACCTTGAATTCGTGCAGTGACAGATGACCTAAAACAGTCTCTGGCGATCTAGTCCGCTGACCAGATGTCCTCATCACAATTCTGCCCTCCCGAGTAACCGATGTTCATTCGTTCACTCATTGCCTCACAGTGCTCACACAGTCATACAGGGGTTGATCGCTTGCGAGCTTAGTTTATGTAGATGGCGACGGCAACAGGAGTTGAGGGACAACTAAACACCGTGGCCTAAGGCCCCGTTCGTTTCGCTGAAAAAACAAACCACAACACTGTTTCCACTAATTTGTTACGAGAGAAAAACGCTGTTCCGACTTAAAAAACAAGCTAAAAAAGACGGATTATAAGAGAAACGAACAGAGCCGCACGACGTCAAATCAAGCGGCCAACAAAATCCATTCGGGGATGGCTGTGGCAGTGAGCCTGCGACTAGTGAGTAGTGACCAGTGAGTGCGGCGAGCCCATCGCCGGAAAATGGGCGCTGCAGCCTCACAGACAGAGGAGTGGGTCGGCTCAATTCACGGCTGGGTGGGGGACATGGTAGGCAGGCCGGCCGTTTCGCCTCGCCTCGCCTGGGTGCCCACCACCGGCGCCCGGAAGGTTCGGCTTCCGTCTCGGTCGCTCGCGCGTGGGCGTGGGCAACTTCGCTTAAAAGCTACGGCTGAGAGGACCGTTCGTTGATTTACTGTGAAAGAAAAAAAAATTGTTCCTTCACTCAAGAATGAAAAGCAAGGCGCGCGGCGCGCCACGGCGTCGTGCCGTCGTGCCGGCCCGTGTTACCGCGACGTGCGCGAGCTGTTGAGGCGCCAAAAAAAATGCAATCGCGGGCGATTCTTTCGCGTATTCAACGTCCATCGCTCCGTGCGTCCCCTGCGTGGGAGCGCGATTTGCCGCCGCGAGCCGCGGCCGCGCACCTGTGTGCTCCGACCGGATTCGCCTTTCCAGCGGCAGCGAAGTCGTGGCATCCCCTCCCTGGCTCCCCATGATCACTGACCAGTATCCGCCGCAAAAGCGGCGTCGGCACACGGGGAGCCAGCCAGCCAGCCACGCGCTTTTCCCGTCGGGTGCACGCGGCGAGCGGGTTTTCTTGGTTTTTATTACAACTTGCTAGGACAGGAGCGGTCAGCCGGCATGATTTCGTAATGTACCCGCAGCTGGCAGCTCACAAGCAAGGTACATGAAGAAAATCGGCACTGCCGCATGGTCATACACTAGACCTTAAGGATGGGGTCCTGAATTTATGATACCAGAATCTAAGCTCTGGACGCCATGCCATACTATTTTTCGTTCAACCCTAAGGTTAGCAACATTTAGTATGAAGTAGTAGCGGTTCAGTAATGTCGACCGTCGAGTATAGCATGTCTGGTGCCCCAATAAGGCCATGACACACAATCTAGCCGGTTAGAGTATGCCACTTATGATCGCTGAGCAAGAGCAAAGACGGAAGGATTATAACTTCACGGATCTCAGCAACCAATTGCTTTCACTCCTCCAATGTGCATCGCTTCTTCTGATGTGTATAAACTTGCCGCGGCAAACCTCGTCGCCGTAGTACACATGCTGAACCTGAAGGAGTTTTTTTACCTGCGATCCCCGGGTTTGCACATGACGTGCGCGCGGCGACGACAGTGGTTTGGGATCTAATGTCCAGCATAATTATTAACTTATCAGTCTGTCAACGCTTCTCTTATACTCCGTCTTTTTTTTAAAACATTATTTTTTTTCGATTGAACGATGTTTTTTCGTCGCAAAATCAAATAGGAATAGTGTTTTCGCATTTTTCAAATGAAGAGAACGGGCCTCATCTCTACTACTGTATGCCAGAGTTTAAAATGCAGCGGCAGGGCGCCACGGTGCCAGCACGTTCAGAAAAACAACGCGAGTAATGCGACATTCTGTAGCATCACGAGACCGGCCGAACCCAACACACGTCAAACGAAATCGGTACACCTCCAAAATCCCTCGGGGCCCGCACGCATGAATTTTCAGTTCCATTCCCAACAGCGCCGCCACCCCCACGTCCCGTCTCTCCCACCGGCCGCGGGCCCGGTGGACCATGGCCCACCTGTCACTCAATTATCCGAGCACCGTAATCTCCAGCTCTATTAATACTGGTGTGTTAGCGAGAAGCCCACCAGTGTCAGCGTCGTGTCCGTCCCGTCCCGTGTTCATCTGGCTGCTCTTCCCGTTCCGTCCTGTGACGCGTGGGTAAGGAGGAGGTCCGGATTCCGGAGGGAAACGCCGAAGGGCCTTCACTCGATTGCTACTTGGTCTGGTGCTGTACTGCCGCTGCTATCTTCTCTCTCTCCCCCATTACTCGTGTAATGGCGAGGAGGCAGTAGCGCTTCTCAGTGGAGCAGCGCAGCCCAGCGCAGGCCATCGCGGAATTGCTCGCTGCTGCGGTCCAGTGGCGTGGCGGCGCGGCCCGCGTGTCGCGCTCCATGCGGCACTGGTGCGGCTCGTGAGATCCATCCGCAGCAGCAGGCAGCAGGCATGTCGCGGCCGCTGTACAGGGGCGTGTCGGGGATCGGCGGCAAGTTGGCGGCGGCGGACGAGGCGTACTACGACCCCATGGAGCCCAGCGAGAACGGCATTGGCGGCGGCGGCGGCTTCGTCCGGGGCGGCGCGCGGAAGCGGCACCTCGCGGCCGCGGCGGTGAAGATCGGGGTCCTGCTGCTGGCGGCGGCGGCGCTCGTGGGCTCGGTCGCGTGGGCGGGGACGCTCTACGCGGGGCGCGGCGCGGCGGCGCGCGCGGCGGCCTCCGCCGCGCACCGCGGGTACCGCCGGCTGCAGGAGCAGCTGGTCACGGACCTGCTCGACATCGGCGAGCTCGCGGGCGGCGGCGTCCGCGCCAAGGAGGCGGAGGTATGCCCGCCCGAGTACAAGAACTACGTGCCCTGCTACTACAACGTCACGGACGCCGTCGACGTCTCGGATCTGGGGGCCGGCGTCGTCATAAGCTACGACCGCCAGTGCACGCGCGACGGCAGGGTCACTTGCCTCGTCGCGCCACCAAGGAGCTACCGGATTCCCGTGCGATGGCCCAGCGGCAAGGGCTTCATCTGGAAGGACAACGTGCGGATTAGCGGGCAGGAGTTCTCGTCCGGGAGCCTGTTCAAGAGGTGTGTGAACAATATTTGCTCCGTCGGTAAAATTCGAGGTGGTGGGTTTGGTCTACTGGTTGTGAATTTGGTGGCTGCTCATTGATAACAGGATGATGGTGGAGGAGGACCAGATCTCGTTCCCGTCGGACGCGCACATGGCCGACGGTGTTGAGGATTATGCCCATCAAATTGCCGAGATGGTTGGGTTGCGGAATGAATTCAATTTCAATGAGGCTGGGGTAAGTTATTGCCATCTGGTCAGTTTAACCTATGCTATTACTAGTAATTACCTATTTGACATTCATATCTAATGAAGGCATACCCAGAACTAGCTGAAGTATAGAACTGAACCAGTGACATTTCTGTCAATGTGGTTTCATTCTTTGGTACAAAATCTAATTCTTAGAGCATCTCCAAGAGCCTTTCTAAATCTCACTCTCTAAATCATCATTTGAAGAGCCATTTGCATAAAAATCGCTTTCTATATCTTTTCACTCTCCAACAGTTTTTCTATATCTCATGCGCACTCTAGAGAGCCATTCTCGTCTTCTATTTTTTGCTAGCAAAAAATCCGGAATAGAAGATGGCTATATTTGGATGACTATTTAGAAAAGTTGTTGGAGGATAATTTTTCACCAAAATCTCTATTCCTAACATTTAGGAAGGATATGTAGAGTCTTTTGGAGATGCTCTTATTATTAAAGGAGTCACCCACTCTTGCTAGTCCTCTTTGTCAACACCCTATGAGTTTGCTGGCTTCTGCCAAGATTTTCCGCCCACTTTGATTTTTTTTCAGGATTCAGGACACCTGTACTTTATAGTGGTTCCATAAGTAAGCCTTGTGATTTCCGTTGAGCATTTCCTTTGGGCTTGATAGATTTAAAATTTCTACTTCACTATTTACAATAAAACCATGGTGGAATTTTAAGCAGATAATGGTTGTTCAGTTATTCTGGGGAATAATATTCTATTTATTTGGAAACATTATTTCATTCATAAGTTGTTTCCCTGTCTGATTTATCAGTTTAAGATGATCCTTTTATATCATGATTTTTTATTCAGCAACACTTGTCTGTCGTGGTCTTTCCACTTGGCGGTACTTTAGAAATATTGCATGTTGAGTGAGCTGGCTGGAAAGTGCCTGTCTATTTCTAATTACTTTGACTTGGGAAACTCTACATGCCCAATGTGCTGGAAAGGGTATATCAGAGCTTACTACTGTACTTGCAAAAGTATGTTGGCAGCAGGACCTTAGGATCTCCACTATGATCCTTTATTTAAAACATATATATTTTTTAAAGATCATCACACAACACACATTTGGACATACTATGTAGATCACTTTATGCTCTGATTGGCTAGAGTAGGATTTTGGATAATTGTTATGTTTACAGAAACTCTTCTTGCTGATGGTGTTTCTTGCTATGCCATTTTCAGGTTAGGACAGTCCTTGACATAGAATGTGGATTTGGTACCTTTGGGGCACATCTTTTTGAGAGAGATCTCTTGACCATGTGCATTGCTAACTATGAACCATCAGGCAGCCAAGTGCAAATTACACTGGAGAGAGGCATTCCTGCAATGATTGGTTCATTTGCAACGAAGCAGCTTCCATATCCCTATCTTTCCTTTGATATGGTGCATTGTGCGAAATGCAATATCGAATGGTACAAAAACGGTATGTGTTAAAGTCTTCTTCTTTCACATGTCCTGGCCCTCATTGACTATTATAATGTTATTCAGCAATATCTTAAGTTAGCACTTCACATGTAAAGATCGGTATAAATGTCTAGCTGAATATTAAATATTTAAGGATATACAGTTGTGGGTAACTTTTGTTGACTTGTAACCCTTGCCTCTGTGAACTTCGCATACATCTGATTTCTGTAAAGACGCATCTATGGTAATTTGGTACTTTAGGATGGCTATAAAGTAGTATCTCTTACAGTCTTACTAAATATGTAAACATCGGTTTTCTCTAATTCTGCAGATGGCATTTTCTTGGTTGAAGTGAACAGACTTTTGAGGCCTGATGGATATTTTGTATGGACATCGAATTTGAATACACATAGGGCCTTGCGTGACAAAGAAAACCAAAAGAAATGGACGGCCATCCGTGACTTCACTGAGGGCCTTTGTTGGGAGATGCTGTCACAACAAGATGAGACAATTGTATGGAAAAAGACAAATAAAAGGGAGTGTTACAATTCAAGGTACTGTACTGCTTACCAACACCTACAAGCTTTATAATAACAAATGTTTAGACTAGTGGTGAACTTACAGAACCATTTTACAGAAAATCTGGGCCTGAGCTATGTGGCCATGATCCAGAATCACCATACTACCAACCACTAAACCCCTGCATATCAGGCACAAGAAGCCAGCGTTGGATCCCCATTGAACATCGTTCCACCTGGCCATCTCAGTCTAGACAAAACTCAACAGAACTGGACATACATGGTAAGTATTTGACTACATAATGCAATTGGAAAAACAAGCAAACAAATCAACGAAATTAAAAATATGTTAGTGTCTTAATGTTCAAATGCTTGTCTATCTTGCATTAAGGACCTTCTAATTTTACAGGTGTGCATTCAGAAGTCTTTGCTGATGATACTTCAAGCTGGGACTCCATGGTGCGAAACTACTGGTCTTTGCTATCTCCACTTATATTTTCAGACCATCCAAAGAGACCTGGTGATGAAGACCCCCAGCCACCATTTAACATGCTAAGGAATGTTTTAGATATGAATGCTCACTTTGGTGGATTTAATGCTGCTTTACTGAAGGCTGGAAAGTCTGTATGGGTGATGAATGTTGTTCCTACAAATGCCCCAAACTATCTACCGCTAATATTTGACCGTGGTTTTATTGGGGTTCAACATGATTGGTAAGCAGTAGTCCATGATCTTTTTCTTCTGTTGATTTGAATTTGTTTTTCCCCCCTATTTTGTTTCAGGTGCATGCTCTGGTAATGCTAAATCTTGAACTACCTTTCTTGATAAAGTTTTCCAAACTAAACTTCATATGCATAGACAGTCATAACTCACAAATGTTAACACATGCAAATTTTTGGCATATGGAAAGTTGTTGATGTAGATGAATTTTTTTAATGTAATTTAGAGGAATTATAGCATTATCAATTTCACATAATTTTATTAGAGCACACGGAGATTCATGCATAAGTAAAGTATCAATTTGATAGACAACTTTCGGCAATATCCATCTTTGGATCAACCTTCAGTTAAATGATGGATGGCTGGACGTGTGTTTAGGTGTGACGCATTTCCAACTTACCCAAGAACATATGATATGGTGCACGCTGATGGCTTTCTATCACTTGAGAAGAACCACAAGCTTAGATGTTCTACTCTTGACATATTCTTGGAAGTTGATCGCATCCTACGACCAGAGGTAAAGAAAATTTGGTTTATGACACTGATTTGGAATCCATTATTCAGTCGTGAATCATGTCTGTAGTTCATTTAAAGGTTCTTGGATGCATGTGGAGCATAATGCATAACACTGCACTGTTTGGGTATTCATGATTCTAATTTCTAAATGGTACAAACCGTAAAATGGTTCATATGGTGCCATTCTAATTAGTGTTGTTTTTTTTAAGACAATTAGTGTTGTTTCTTTATTGCACCATATGGAAAGAGCCAGGGACATTAATAGAACTAGTACATATTAACTTGGTTTAGTTTCTTCAAAATTTTGGCCCTTGTATGGCCATATACTTTGGTAGAGTTATCTTTGTGATCATGGCCATATGGGTAATGTAGACTCTACTAGTGCAGAGGTTTGTCATTAGATTTTGCAATGGGAAAGAAAGATACCCTATTCTATACTTACATTTATCAACCGTACAAGTATAATGCACAATTGCCATTACCCATGATGAAGGAATGCAGCAGAATTATCAGACTAGTCTTGCACGGCATACTTCCACACCTGTGGAGCTCTACGCATGTCTTCAGTCATAAGATTATTTTATACAAGTGTTGTCTAATTTTTCCTGCTTGTTTGATTTGATGTAGGGCTGGGTCATAATCCGTGACACCGCCCCTCTTATTGAAGCAGCAAGATCTGTTGTTACTCAGCTCAGATGGGATGCCCGTATTTTAGATCTTGACATAGCTAGTGATGAAAAGCTACTCGTCTGTCAGAAGCCCTTCATCAAAAAATAAGGAGCATAGTAGACACTGACACAAGATATGGACTTATTCTTTCACCCTACACACTATTACAACTGAGTACAAAGCTTGGGTCAAAAACACGGGAAGTATGATTCAGCTAACTGTCATGCATCGCCATGGAACCGCAAGGTGCCATTAGATTGATCGGTCAAGTGCATGGCGCAGAGAACAGGCTTGGTGGCTAAGCTTTCCAGGCCAAGGTTTTATTGCCACGATACGGAGGGCAATAAAAGGAGACTTGAAAGGATGGAATATACCCAAAGACTTAGCCTTAGATAGGAGTGCTTAGAAAACAGCTATTCACGTGCTTGAACCTTGATTACTTCTGCTGGGTTTCAACTCTAGCCTACCCCAACTTGTTTGGGACTTAAAGGCTTTTGTTGTTGTATACAGAGATGAAGCCATGAAAATTACTTTAGTAATGAAAACCATATATCCAATAAAGGGATGCTGCTGCGGTGTACATAATCGCGGCCAATGTGCCATATAGGTATAATTCATTTTTCCCTTATTACATTTTTCTCTCTTTTTTTTTGTAACTGTACCAATTTGTTTTTGTAACTTGTATGTAAATTGGTTGGTCTATATACTGGTCATCCCAGACTACAGCCTAGTGAAATCAATATAATTATTATTTGGAGATGAATGATAAGCAAGAGCAAATTATAACTAGTCCACTATATCTTTTTACCAAAAAATCTTGTTCATTGATTGTTGTGAGAGAAAATCGCTACGGCATGGCGTGAAAAAATTCAAAGGAAAAACAAGCCAGCCGAACCGCCTATATTTTTTACCATAGGCCCCCCGTTATTCCTCTTTGAAAAAAAGTTAAAATTTGATTTGTTGTGAAAAAATATTATTCCTATAAAAAAACAAGTTAAAAATAACGAATAAAGATGACGATGACATGACCATTGTAAGGAAACCTTCATTATTCAAGAAGAATACATGGTTACTAGAGGAATGTGTCAATATTTCTTTGTGGTAGTTATTACAATCTTGCAGGTAAGTTTTTGCTTTTGATGGCCATTTGGCGTTAGTCGGAGCTACTGATGTGAGCTGGCATTGCTGTGTGGTCTCAACATCCCGTGCTTTTGTGGAGGATTGAGCGTCCAGTTCATCTTAGCTGTAGTTTGCTATCTGCCACAACCAAGTGGGCTGTCGCATTGTGACGGTGATGTGCCACCTAAATCCGAAGGAATTGGCTTGTCATTCTTCCGTGGTCCCGTCCATTTTTTTTCCATTTCTTTTTGCCTGCTTTTTAATATGTTTAACTCTGCTAATACTCTGGGCCAGCATAATATAAATTCACTAGAAAACGGTAACAGCGGGTTAGAGAGGTTTCGGTAGAGCACACTTCATGAGGTCCTCAAAGCTACAGCATCTCACCGACTTAATGCATTCTTTTTCTTTTTCAGTTTGCCGCAGTTAAAACTGGTGCTTTGACAAAGCACCAGTTCAGATTGTTGATTAAACAAATATACATGGAAGAACTATCTGTCATCTTAATAGGCCACGGGCTGCTTTCAGCCCATCCGAACATCCGAAGGGTTGGGAACGAAAATTCATTGCAAGTGAGGTGGAACCGTGGAAGGAAAGATTTGTGGGCATGGATCAGCTCTTCATTGTCATTGTTGACGATATAGCAGATCATATCTTGAGATTTATTATGCTTCTTCCTCTTCCTAGTTCGGTAGTTCCTACATGCAAGAGGTGAAGTTGGCGTTTCAAATTGCAAGGAGACATTTTGGGAGCAATTCATTAGGCCATTTTGCAAGCATGTGCAATCTGGGAGCAACAAGCAGCAGGAACAAAATGTCACAATGGATGGCCTCTTTACTGGGCCGCAGGCCTACTACTACTATTTTAGAAGATGGGCCTTGAGTGATGGGTGTTGCCGGTTGCCGATTGAGCCGTTGGATGGCCAAGGAACGGCGCTCGGTGGACTTTTGGTGCAATAGTAAGGGTGCTGTGGCCGTAAGAAAAAAGCTACTATGGGTTATAAGCTGTGGGAAAGCTGATGCGGACTGTGAACTATAGAAAAGTTAAAAGCTGTTTGGTTAAACAAGTATAAAATATACCTTTTATTTTTATCTCTCTTGAAACAACTATGAAAGAGCTTTTTATTCCACCAATTTCGAAAAGCAAAAAGCCAAAAGCCAAAAATAGAGTCAAACCCGCTTTTAAAATTATACTACAAAAAAGCAGCTGCTTTTAAAAAAACAACCTCCAAAAACAGCCTCTTTAATTGAACTTTTAACTTTTAAGCCAAAAACTAAAGTCAAAAGTCCAACCAAACAAACCCTAAGCTGACGCTGGAACGGCAATGGGCAGGAAAACCCCTCCTCCCAAACCCAAAACCTCGCCGCGATGGGCAGGAAACCCGCCGCCGCTGCCGCGGCGAGCGACCACGAATCCCTCGCTGCCACCATGCCAGCCGATCTCCTGGCCGCAGCCTACCGCGGCGGCATCCACGGGCATGCCCTCTTCATCGACGCCCTCGTGCAGCTCATCCCGCCGCGCTTTTACCTCCCGTGCGGCGACGAGGATCGCCCGTGGTACCAAGGGCCTCTCCAAGGTCGCCAAGGCGGCCATGAAGGCTCAATCCCGCGCCAACGTGAAGGCCGCCCGCCGCGCACGCCTCGACCCCTCCGCACCGCCCGCTTCCACCCTCGACCTCCTCAAGATGTCAGTCGCGGACCAGGCGGAGGAGGAGGAAGAGGACGATGATGAGGACAGTTCGGTGACCTATGAGGAGTTGCACGAAAGGCTTGGACGCCGCATTGTTGAACTTCAAGGCAACCGATGCACCAGGCCTAAGAAGGAGAGGGGTGTAACATCTGTGCCCAAGGTTGTCTGGAAGATGAGTTACTATATCTTATTTCAGAGTTTCATTTGCTGGTATGGGTAGTTGGTGGTTGTAATAGGTTACAGATTCATGGCTACTATACCTTATTGCCTGAACTGAAGTTTCAGTATTCAGCAGTTCTATGGATGATTTTTGGATTACTTATATAGCTGTGTTGTGTTTTACGAAGTCATGCCTTGCTAGTTCTTTCTGACATGAGATTGATGCACTGGCAATGCTGAATTGTGCTTATGCCCTAACATCAGTCCATGGTGGTCCCGGAGAGCAGCGGCCTGCCGGCCTCTCCAAGGCCCTACCTAATCACCCTATTTGTTTTGTTCCCTTTCGGCCGTTTGTTTTCCATCTCCTTAACCGTCGTGGCCTCGTGGGTGCTCCCGATCCGGTGGGCAGGGACATTGTTCCTGCTCACCGTGAAGCAGGTCATGGACGCAGCTCAGGCCAGTGGTGACAAGTCTAATCTCGCCATGAACGGCGTCGAGGTGTCCACGGTACAGATTTTGCTTCTTTCGGCGGTGCTTATAGGCTTCTAATATTCGTCCATGGACCAGATATTGGCCCCGTTCGCTTCGCTGGAAAAACAAGCTGAAACATTGTTCCGGCTAATTTGTTGTGAGAGAAAAACGTTATTCCGACTGAAAAAACGAAAGCTGAAAAAGACGGATTATAAAAGAAGCGAACATGACCATTGGAGTATATCATATCTGGGGGCTAAAGCAAGGCATTTTTGGAGGTTGGTGTGTGTGTGGCTGGGGGTCTGGCTGCGCAAGATTGTATTTTGGATGCTTGGATGAAAGATTGCTCATTAGTGGATACATTGAGAAAGAAAAAAAACACCTCTTTTATCTGATATTGTTATGTTCAAATTTAGCCTCTGGGACATAGCCACATAGGTATGGTTGGTTCAAATGAAATGCTTCCCTTTTATGCGATTTATTTCCAATACTTTTTAATGTCCTTTGTTTTTATTACTATAGTGTCTGTTCTTTGTTCATTTTTTTAAAATCTAATTCATCTGGTTTCAGACGGTTTTGCATTGAGCATATATTTTGTATATCAGTTATGTTTACTCTGAATTGCTGGTTAGGCCTGTTGGACGCATGTTGGTTAACGTTGAGCGCATCAGAGATGTTGCGTTCACTCTTCATGATGGCACTGGCAAGATAGATGTGAATCGTTGGTAGGATGCTTCAGATTGTCTTTGATGTTTAACGATTTTTTTGGATTGTTCCGTTAATTTACTGCCATTCTTTTTTTTGAAGGGAAAATGCGTCTTCTGACACTAAAGAAATGGCTGATGTCAAGTAAGAATAAGTAAGAATTACATATTAACTGTCACATGTCAATAATTCAGTTTTGTCATGCAACAAAATTGATAGAGTTGCTTTGTTTTGGTTTTACAAGTAACGGGAACTATGTCACAGCCAATGGCGTTTTGAAAGATTTCAAGGAAAGCGTCATGTGTTTTCAAGGAAAACGCCATGTAGTTGCTAACTGCCTTACTCTGTCGGTGAGCTCTACCTGCTATATAAATGAAACTGATATGATACAAACAAAATATTAGCATTAAATTGTATGACCTCTTTTATTGAGGAAACCAGTGGTCCTAATACTTTAAGTCAAAATGAGTCATATTTTCTTTATCATGAATTACTATTCTGAATCTTGTCTTTATTCTTTACATTTACCTTCACAGGGCGGACATCCAAGAACATGTTGACGCGGGCAACATTTACAACATGATTGTTTCAAATGTTTACTGTGAATGTTTTCCTGCCCATGGAGTATCAAAGTCTCACCTATCCATTCCTTCAAATGTTTTGCAGTGTGGATGTTTCACGCTCCAAAGAGGCCCATTCCTTCAAATGTTTTGTAGTGTGAATGTTTCACGCTCCAAAGAGGCGTAAAACGTGGAAATCTTTCGGTCCGAGCACTCGGTGCCAGCCACCACTAACGCACGGGCCACAAAGTCTTCGTCTTTAAACCCAATCCGCCTTATTTTTCATCCTAACCCATTAAATTCCTCCTTCCTCCAAACCATCTTCATAATTCAGACAAGCGAACATGCCCAAAGTCTTCGTGCGAGCCCAATAGTCTTTGAGCGGGCCCATTAGCCTTCCTCTCCCTCCCTCGTCTTCATCTCTGGCGGCTGCTCGGGGGAGGCAGGTCGGCCCGATGGTGGGGACAGGAGAGACGGCGGCAAGGCGGAGGCGACGGTGACGCCGCCAAAGCAGGCGGCAGCAGAGGTGGCCGAACGGGGGAAACCATGGCCATGGCGGCAGCGTGGGGAGGGGAAGAAGGAGGGCCGTAGAGCTCCGACGAGACCTTACCACGCCAGCGGTGGGGGGCTAGGTGGTGGCAGCACGTGGCTAAAAAAATACTGACGGATTGCTACGGTCCGGCCACTTGGTGTATACACACCCCCTATAAAAATGTGAAATGAGCCTAATGATGAATTGAATCTAACTAAAAAGACGAACACTGAATTCCTCTTGACATGCAGACTACACAGACAAGCTTCTGTCACTCAATAATAGCGAAGTACCTTCCCTGATACACCATCCATTCCAATTTATAAGTGTTCAGGTTTATTTTAGATATATAGTAAAAACTATGTATCTAGATATTGTATATATCTACGTGTGTATCTGATTTAGAATTGAGGGAGTACTACAAAGCAGTGGCCTGGGGATTACATTTTGCACCGATAACTATAATCCACAGACAGAGACACAAGCGGTCAATTGTAGATTGTTTTTCTCAAATACATCTCTTGATTGTCTAATGTTATCCCTTGATTGTCTAATGTTAACTGTCTAAATAAAAAATGATGAGTCTTTTTATCTTTAATTTAATTTAGCATTTATCTAAGATGGCAGGATTCAAAGTCAATATTTTTTGAGCCGACATCGGACTCAATCCGTTCGGCTGCTGGTTGATGCTGCTGCTGGTTGGCTGCAGCTGCTTGGCTGGATGATGCAGCAGCAGCAACAGCACAGCCAAAACAAGTTAGAGATATCCCTGCTCCACCCCTATCATCTACAGACGAGGGCGTGTCTACTTTGCCGCTGCTCTCTGTTAAATCACGACAACCCTAGGAAGCTGTCCAGCTTGGCATTGGTCGAGCTGGACTAAAACTTCATGCAAATGGGAGGCTGCACCTTGGCGAGGGCCAGAATGGACTGCGGCAGGGTCCAGATGCCGTCTCCGCAGATCAGCCGCCCCCAGTCCCCGACGCCACCGTTTTGGCCTTTTCAGAGCATCTCCGAGAGTTTCCTGAACCTTCTCCTAATCCTTGGTTTTAGAAAGAAGTGAAAAAATCTCTCTTCAACAACTCCTAACACAACCTCCTAATATTTTAGAAGTTGGGAAAAATCCCCCTCGTCCACATAAAACTACGCGGACTCTCGTCGCGCGGAAAGAGGTTCCTTCGCCTCGTCCAACGCTCACCGTCGAGGGTAGACGACGCCGCGGACATAGCGACGAGCTGGTACGTACTCCATCGATCTTCCTTGTTTTGTTGTGGGCTTGTTGCGCCGCCGCCGCCGCCGCCGCTAGGTTGGCCTTGCCCGCAGTCGGCTGTGTGCTTCTTGCCGCCGCCGGGATTGCCGTGGACTGCTAGCGTCCAGTTCATCGAGCTAGCGTCATGCGTGTCCAGCCCAGTTGCCTCCGAGATTGCCTGACGAAGGACGGGCGCGAGTCGCGACGGCTGCAGGCGCGTGCTAGTAGTACATGTACTGATATACATCTAGGCATGAGTAGTGACATGCAGATCGATGATCCATTTCGCGATGCGGTGGTCAAAGTCGAAGGGGCAAGTCGGCCGGCTGTGTGCTTCAGCTTCTTCTCGCTGATTGTACTGAACTGATGGTTCTTGCATGCTACTGTGATCCTAGTAGATGGCCGGCAACTATTGCTGCTGCTGCTATGCGATGGCTAGCTTGTTCCTGCTACTAGCTGATATCTAGCCGATGCACGCGTGCATGACTCTTTGCCGTGGTGCCGGTCTGCTAGGAGGTGGTCACGGCCGGCTGGGACTGCAGGGCTAGGGCACAAGCCGCACGACGAAGGAAGGAGGAGTGGCGGCGGTGGCGTCGAAGAAAAAAAAATCTAAGTGGCACCAAATTTTAATTTTTTAAAATGGAATATTTGGTACTATTGGAGATAGATTTTTTTTCTCCCAATATCTTTTTAGGAGTTGAAAAACATGGTGTTTTTAGGAAGAAAATTTAGAAAACTTTTGGAGATGCTCTCTAGAAACGTTAATAGCGGGATGGAGGCTTCGTCAGGGCACCTTCATGAGGGCACACGGACTTGTAAAGCATTTCTTTTTTCTCTGTCAGTTAGCTGCAGTTGAAACTAGTGCTATGATAAAGACATCGCTTTCTAGTGTTATATCCACAATGCGCGTTTGGTTGCGAAATCATAATTCCGTTTATTGGCCAGCTGGGATAATTTCAGGAGCAATTGTAGCGACAGTGACATGGCATCTGAGCCCCAAAATGATTGCCCCATTCATTCCTCATGGCTCCGTGCCTCCGTTCGATTCCATTTTACAGCAAGACACCACAGATTGGCCACTCGGTGTTATACCGTCGTTTATGGGATTCTCGTTTTTTTTTCCCACGGAGAATCGGATTATAAGTAGCAAAAATGCAGAAATTGCACTAGCACTCTCAATCCCCAGCCAAGTGCGTTTCTTTTACCTCTCGTGATGCGACACAGGCACAGGTACCAGATGCAAAGTTCGTCCACGAGAGTCGCCACAAAACGAGCAGCAAGGCGCACAGATTCTCCGGCGCCCAATTATCCATGACCCCAAAAGGTAAAATCAGATTCTCCACGGCAGCCGTGTACTAGCCGGGCCGGGAGTCCGCCGGCGGAGCCCAAACTCCAAGGCCGCGCGCGCCACACGCCCGCCGCAGGCCGCGACTGACACCCCTGACAGGTACGCCCACATGTCACACACGGGCCGACATACATACGGGCCCACACGACACGTCATACACGCGCCGCGCCGCGATCTTGTACAGTCTCCTCGCCTGCTGCAGGTGGGGCCCACGCCGCGTCATCGCGTTCCGGTCCCGCCCGTCATGCCCGAAGACGACCGGCGCGTCCCGAGGTCCAGACTGGCTGGCGAGCGCTCCTGCATCATCCGATCACGATCGGACGGTTAGCTAGGACCCGAACCCGATAAAGCGACCCCCAACGACGCGGGCCTCACACGCACACCGAACCCACCCCCGCACCCACCGTCGCGCCCGCCGCCCGAGTCGCCGTGGCCGCCGCGGCAGCGCCCTCCCGGCGGTGAGCGCAGCCCTGCGAACCGCGGCCACCGCCGCGCCTCGAGGTGCCCAGATCTAGGGCCGAGCGGCCCCCTCTTCTAGGCCTTTACCCGCTGCGGCCCCATGGCGCGGCGGCTGCCGTGTTGGACAGCGCTGCTCCTCCCCTTTCTCCTGGCCGGCGTTGGTACCTCCGGCTCCGCCGCCGCCGCCGCCGCATCACCGCCCCACGATGCGTGCCTTGTGCCTACTATCGTGGAATCCGTCCTTGGGACTCCCGACACGTGCTCGACGCTGGATCGCCGCCTTGGCGACCCGGTCGGCGTCATCGAGGTGAGATATTTTCAGCGTTGTGATAAAATAGCCGAAAAATTGTATGTATGCGAATTTGTTCGTTCCATTACCATACTTAGAGGTCCCATATAATTGTGTTGATGGAGTGGAAACTAAGCAAATGATTTGTGATTCGAATTGTTTGGCACGAAAAGTTGGGATTCCAAAGTTAGAGGAGGAAAAAAAAAATCTTGTCTGCGGTTCATAATTAGTAGGAGTATTATTTTGTTGGTGGTTCTCAGGTTATGTGTAAATAATTGCTTCTGTTCATTGGTTTAGACTTTTAGCAGCTATATATTGCTTATGTTATATCAAAGCAAATAAAAAAAAAACACTATTCCTATATATTTTCGATTTTCTCCCACCTGAGCTGCTGAGCATTAGGACTTTCCACCAGTTGTAGTTGTAAAATTTGAATCCGACTGATTTTTATCCTTTCAGGGAGATGAGGTCACTTTGGCAAAGGCAGTTAATCTTCTTCATGCAAACAAGGATGACTATATTGTTGTACTTTTCTATGCCTCGTGGTGCCCATTCTCACAAGAATGCAAACCAAATTTTGAGACACTGGCTTCCTTATTCCCAACTATTCGACATTTTGCATTTGAGGAATTTGCAATAAGGCCAAGGTTTGTCCTTGTATAGTGTAAAGAAAAAGTATTTCTTGTTGCAATACATCTATTTTTGGTGGAATATTAATTTGATGCTGGAACTGCAAACTGCAGCATAATATCGAGATACGGCATTCATGGTTTCCCAACACTCTTTCTGTTGAATTCAACCATGAGAGTACGGTACCATGGACCAAGGACTGTTAAATCACTTGCAGCTTTCTACACTGATGTCTCAGGTGTGTTATTTCTTTTCCTTATTGAACAACAACTGTTCTCTTTTATTGGGATGATTTTAGTAGCATGATTGTTATAAGTCATACTTGTTGCTTTGCACATTCAACAACTAATCCATGTAAGATTGTGAGCCTGGCTTTTCCCAGCTTACTTGGGGTTTTTCTTTTCCAGAAACTTTAACCTTGTTCTTGGTTCTTACTATGCTTAAGTCAGTTACAAATGGTAAATTTATGTGATGAAGGTATCAGTGCTTTGGTGAAGTCAACTTCAGGGGAGGCCATGGTACATCCCTTGGATGATATTGAGCATAAAAAGGATGCCGAACAGGAAAATTGCCCGTTCTGGTGGGCTCGGTCACCAGAGAAAATACTTCAGCAGGATACTTATCTAGCATTGGCGACTGCATTCGTTATTTTGAGGTTGCTGTATCGTCTTTTCCCAAAGATAGATTCCTTTGCTAGATGGGCATGGAGGAGGCATAATCTGTTTGCAAACTTGATGGGGGCACATGAATATTTCCTCACCTACCTTGAGCAAGCAAGACAGAAGTTTCATAGGCTATACCCTTCAAATTCAAAGCGAGGAAATTTGCAGGAGGGGGCAATGAACGCTACTGCTTGGGCTTCCAAATCATTAGCATCCGTTTCGATTGGAGAACCAAGTGCGATTGGAAGGACAAACTCTACAAGTGAGCTAAGATGAAGTGTAACTTTTTTTGTCCGCAGGGATATATGTACAGTACAGTAGAGCGATCAGGATATGAACACCCAGAATATGTTGTAACGGCTGTATTACTCTTTGTATCCTCCTCTTTAGAATAAGTACATCCTTGCTTGCACGCCTTATTTTGAGTTGTTACAGCCCAATTCTTTGGAGGAATAAAGTTTCTGGTGTATTGAGCAGTGTCTTGTGTTCTGAAATATGTACTGTATGTATGATGACTTCTGCGTTTTGGGGCCTTGGTGGCATCACAATAGGAGTATTGTCACTCTGCTGTCATGCAGAAAGTTGGTGTGCCATGGAAATTAGAAATTCAGTGTGATGTCAATAAGAACTCCCGTTTTGCTATATACTACTGCACAGGTACATATATACAGATACTGAAGTATTATTACATATTTACATGGAGTACTATCATATAAGATTTTTACATATATACAGATACTAAAGTATTTATATGGAGTACCATCCTATAAGATTTGCATTTATACGGAGTACCATCCTATAAGATTTGCATTCTTTCTTCAGTTAACGCGCTACGCGAGCAGCCTGCGCGACTCGGCGTACCATCGTGTGGGCCAGTCGGTGTCGGGGCAGGCGGCGAAGTGGTGCAGCCAGAGCGAGAGGACCTCCTCCCGCTGCTCCCAGCTGAGCTTGTCGATCAGGTCCTCCAGCACGGCCACCATCTCCGGCCGCTCCCGGCACGTCAGCACCGGTGCGTCCGTGCCATTGATGCCGCGGCACAGCAGCGGCGGCCACGACCGCAGCATCGCCATCCGCTGCTCGGCGACCGCGGCCTTGTCACCCTTCCCTCCCGCGCTCTGCTCGAATTCCCTCGAGTTGGCGTGCTTGAACAAGAACACTGCGCATGAATTAATGTAGTAAGTGGACATGTAACTGATCTCCAAATTCCTGTTTTCTTCTGTGCTTCATTAACCCATTATTAATGCAGGTTGCAGGCACAGCAAAAACGTGCCGGTTCACACGTTTGCGTGATCGTATCAGCCATGCTTATCACCTGTTCAATCGATGGTACTGTACGTATCATGGTGACACCTCGGTCGACCTCGACGAGCCGACGAGGTGTGAAAGGGCAACACTAGGGACAAAGCTCAACCATCCTCGTTCCTACCCTACCCATGTTTGCAGCCCTCGCGACCACGGAAACGTCATCTCCTCCTCGGCCCTCGTCCGCCACACCATGGGCATCGCATTTTCTCCCGCCACAAACGACGTGCGTGAAGATCCAGCCACGTCGATTTTCAGCACAAGCACTCGTGAAACGGTCACGAATTCACAATACTACTGTGTTTTCTATGCGGTCTTGGCAAGGTTTGGACCAGAGAAAGTTCCGCAGCGCTCTCGGCAAAAAAAAATGAAGAGTTTTTGACATACCGGCAACGCGAAGCAGCGAGACCTGGAGCGCGGGCTCGGCAAAGAGCGCGCGGCTCCCGAGCCTCTCCGCGGCGCCGAACTGCACGACGGCCTCGCGCAGCGCGCCGCACTCCGCCATCTTCTGCCCGAGCCACAGTAGCTCAGCAGCCAGCTTCTCCGCCGCGGGCCCGCCGAACCCCTCGTCGTCCAGCGAGGACGCCGCGGTCGGCCTCCACCACCGCATCCCCGTCCGCACCGCGCGCGCGGCCAGCTCCATCCCGGGCCACTCTCCTCCCGCCGCGGACTCCAGCTGCCGCAGCGTGCGCGCGAACGCGCCCGCGAGCGCGTGTCGTCCAGCAGCCGCTCCGCGAGGCCCCGCAGTAGCTCGTACTTGCGGGAGGCCACGGGGAGCCTGGACGCCACGGACAGCACGTGCGCGAGCGCGCGCCCCACGCAGGTGTCTCCCGCAGAGCACCCCGGCTCCATGCGCGGCAGCGTGGGCGCGACCGCTGGCGGCGGCACAGGCGGGAGCGCGGAGAGGAGCATGAAGAAGAGGGAGATGAAGACCTGCGTGGCGAGAAGGAGGAGGCGGCGGAGCACGGTGAGCGCGCGCGCCGCCGCGACCGGGAGCGGCAGGAGCAGGAACTTGGAGCCCTGCTGCTGCGACGACGACGACGACAGCGAGACACGCCAGCGGGTCCATCGGCGTGCGGAGCTGCTGCATGCGCTGCCGCGTCTCCATTGCTGCGGGAGCGGAGAAGAGAGAGCGCTAGTCCGTGGAGGAAAGCAAGAGAAGTGCAGCTATGCAAGGCGCCCAAGTGTTGCCGCGGCGCAAGAAACGTTCGCGCACGGAGGAAGGAGCCAAGGAGGCGACAAACTGGCGGTCCGTGTCGGCGACGTGTTTTGTTCCTTTGACAAAGAGAGATACGGGAAAACGAAGGGAGCTACTGTATGTGCTTGCGGATACATGAGGCCGATAGAATAGACAGGTACAAATTTCTTCTTATTTAGCTGATCAACTTTTCAACATATTTGTCACAGCCTCATAGGAAGGAAACTAAACGTGAATTCAAGGGGCAGAGAACTTTGCACAAGTGTCACGGATCTCCAACGGCAAGCAGTGGTGTCTGGTGGCAACTGCCCGCAGGGGCAACGGATCAACGCCCCGAAAATTAGACACTGCACTGCACTGCACAATCATGCACTCCAGCAGTGCCAACTGCTCACAAGTCACAACTCACAGTCACAAGTGTGTTCTAGACCTTCAGGTCTACAGTGCATATATTGTATCATATAATACAAGATCGACGCTTTCCATACTGGACGGCACCGGAGAGATCTCACAGTACAAATTAGTCGGATTCCCGTCGCAAGAAGCTGCCAGGCCTATATACTCAATGTGACACGACCTCTGCTGTCGGATTATATCAAAATCCCCTCACAATCGTCGTGAGATACAAATTTTGAATGACCCCAAACGGAGAAGAGTTTAATGGCTCTTGGATAGTTTATCCGCAAGCACGGACACTTCTTCCTTTTACAAGCAGCCGATCAAAATTGCCTACAACCAGGCGAGTCTTCCAAAAATTTAAAGTCGGAGGTGGTCCTGCTCCCCATATCACTTCAGGAGTTTCTGCAGCCTCCTCTCCGCTGCAAGGGCTGTTTTGTTCTGTGGTTCCAAAGCCAAAGCATGCCTGAAATCTGCAAGTGCAACAGATTAAGCAAGGAGCAAATGAGGCAGGCTCTTCTCATAAGGTTATGTGCATAGTGCATTTTAGTAGACAGTATAACACTGTGATAGTATGGCTTCAAGCAACGCAGGAACTAGTTTGATTCTGACAGCTCATTCATAATAGAATCACAAAACTCTTCATAACAATAAAATAATATAAATCAATAAAGACCCATCCTCCAAGAGTGAGGAGAAAGAAAGTACAGCACACAAAATTCCAAAAAAAAAAGTATGCATGTTCAACCAAAAACACTGCTGGGTGCAACTTGCTGACAATCAGCACAATAAAATGTCAACTTTAGTGTTTTACGATAAGCTGCTAAGAATTAATGCAATGACAGAAAAAACTGCCCCACCTTGAAGTGCTTCTTTGTAATTCAAAGTTACTTCCCTTGCACAACCACGCCGTAGATATGCTTTAACATTCTGAAGCAACAAATGAAATTCACAGTAAGGATTTGATGTTGCCATAACAGCACAATATCAGAATCATCCAGAACTATCCAATAAACCTTAAGAAACTCCTCTCTTAGGGTTGACAATGGTACAGAAATGTCACCCATAACAGCATGGGAATATTGCATCTACAAAAATCTCTTACCTTTCTATCCAACAGTAAGGCCCGATCACAGTCTGCTTCGGCCTGCTTAAGACTACATAAGATAAAATATGCCAGATTTAGTGTACTAACTTCAGAAAAACTTTGAGCAGAAAAATATGGCTGGTATTATACCGGCCCAGTTCCAGATAAGCTGCTGCTCTGTTGCAGTAATATGTTGCATTTGTGTCACTCAAACTGATGGCCTCTGAGTAAAACTCAATTGCCTTGCTCCACTGTCTTCTTTTGAAAGCACTATTTCCCTGTCAAGGGAGCACAGACTGATTTAGTTTGAAATGAACATGAGCTGAAGAAATGAACTCGGTTGCTTTAAGTTGGTGGCAGCAAAAACTCAAATAACTTTCTTGTACCACAACCACTTCATAAGACAGTAGCCATCTGCATGTTCATAATTTTGGTTCAGTATGTGTTCATACTTTTTATCTAGTATTTTAATGCTGAGAACAAAGATCAAGGGGCTGCTTGGTTCTGGGCATAGCTCGCCTCGCCTCGCTGCATCGGCACAAGCGCCGAGCGAGCCGATTTGGCTCTACCACGAAGCAAGCCAAATCTTGCTCGCACGGTCTTCGAAGTGTCCAGGCAAAAGAACCAAACACCCGCACTGACTCGCTATCCTCGCTCGGCGAGGTGTAACAGTGCTCGGCGACGGAACCAAGCAGGCCCCAAGTTGCCCTACGATACAGATTCAGGCAAGACTAAATGTATACAATCACACATGCAAAGAATAGTTTATATCAGTATCATACCCACACTCTACCTGGAAAAAAACTTTCTGAAGTCTAGAATAGGAAACAAGGCCATACCATGTTTCCTATAAAATACTAACAGCCTGTTTGCTTGGTCGTAAACGATCGTAGATTATAAGCCAGAACAGTATTTTTCTCTCACACCAAACCAGCCAGCAGTAATAATCCACGATCGTTTCAACCGAAACAAACAGGCTGTAATTAAGGACCCATAATTTTATAGGACTAGAGAGAATGTGATGATGGCGGGCGGACCTCCTGCTCCGCTTCGCTGCTCCTCCGCTCGCCAGCTCGAGTCCACCGGCCGGCCTCCACCGAGAAGAAGCTGCCTCCGCTCGCCAGCTCGAGCCCCCTCCAGCATTTGCCTCCGGTCATGCGCTGCCGCCTGTGGTATGCCCCTGCCTACTCTGCTTCTGTGAATATAGTAATGCCTCGTATGCCTGCTGCTCTGCTTTTGATCTGAATATTGTATGCCTCGTTCTCGTGCTCTGCTATTGACCTCAATCGGAATATTGTATGCTCATGCTGGATGCCTGTCCCTGCCTCCTCCCTTCTCTAATATTTATTCTGCACTCTGCTGTCTGCTCTGCTTTTGCTGATGCTTGCTTTTTATATTATATGGGTACTCACATATACAAATGCCTGCTTGTGCTTGGGCTGTCACACACCCTGCTACAACACAAAGCACAGATCTTTCTTTGATCCCAAGACTGATCCAGCAAGCAACATGGCAAGCACAGTTGAAGTACCTGAGTATGATCCCAAGACTGATCCAGCAAGGAAAGCAAAGTCCAATGATCCAGGCTGGAAATATGGCTACTGGCAGGACCCTGCTAGGAGAGACTGGGTGACATGTATCCTGTGTGGACATGAGGGTTCAGGAGGCATAAAGAGGTTCAAGCAACATTTGGCTGGTGGATATGGAGATATTATCCTTTGTCCAAAAGTTAGCACTGAAATCAGGAAAGAGATGGAAGCTTACTTGCAAAAGAAGAGAAGAAGGCCTTTGTACTTGGATGGTATTGAGGAGGATGGGGAACCAGAAGATGAAATTGTGGAGGTTTTGGAAAAGGAGGATGCATGAACTAATGCACTAAGCCACTAATGCTTGCTAATTTGTTGTATTGCCTCTTGTGTATTGTTTCTTATTTAATTCTCAGCAGCTGGTAACAATGTAACATGTTCATTTACATTTCTTCATGTCATAGATTGCTGAATTTTGGAATTGTCATGTAGTTTGCTTCAAGGGGGATGGATGCTACATGGGAGAAGAGCTTTTGGAAAGGGAAGAAAGGAACCTGGGCTCCAGAATTGGGAACAAACCAGGTATGTATGTGCTGCACTTACTAAATAAAACTCTAGCTTACAGCGCCTTACAACGTGTGTATGGCGTCGCCTAGGCGTCCGCCATAAACGCCTAGGCGTTGTGAAGGGGGTCGGGCGCGGCGCCTCGCCACGGCGCCTCAAAAACATTGGTGATGACATCTTCTAGTAGAAAGACTGGTATCAAGAAATGGTTCTGATCAATTTAAGATAGGGACTGGACAAAGGGTGCTAAAGGTCTATTCAGGATTAATCTAACTCATGCAACCCATCTTTCAATTCCATAATACTACTCTCTCCAAGCAAAAAATCAAGGGTCAAACAGATTGTTCGCTGTCATAAAAAAATCAAGAGAAGAGAGAGATTGTCTGAAGTCTGAACAGACCTTTTCTTTCAGAAGCTCTGATGCATTGACATCAACATCAACATTAGTTACTGGTGCAGTTTCCAACTTGGATGCCAAAACTACTTGGTCCTGGATGAGAGAATATGTATCCAAGATAGTGCGAAGAAGAAACTTGTCCAATCCATGTGCTGCTACAAATGAAAGAGACACATGATGATCCAGATTTTCCATGGGAATAGTAACCTGCAAAAGTGAGAGGAGTCTTACATAGTTTTTATATTATTCTCAAGAGGAATAAAATAAGATAATGAAATTACACTGCTTTACCTCACAACAGCCAGAAAGTGCAGCAATGCCTACAAATTTGTACATTCTATCCTCAAATCCAGATGATAATCTTTCTTTCGAGTTTCTCTTTAGAGGATATCCAGCTGTTGTTGGTAGAACTAAAATTCCAGTATCCTAGATAGCACCACACGAAACGAAGAGTTAAAAGCAAAGATATCATGGACAAACCCTTCATTCAATCTAATAATGAACTTTTTGACAAGATTTATCATAAATTAGCACATGGTACAGCAATATGAAGGAATTCTCAAGTGATCAATATGGTCACTTAAAGGAATTGATAAAAAAATAACACATGCACACATTTTTATCATTTCGTCTGGGTCTACTATAAACAAATGATAAATGTAGGATCCATTATCAGTTCCTTTTTCATAGAATCAAAATTTTACGTGTTAATTAAAACGCTTTGTTGTCTTAACGAGGCGAGATGGGCGGCATGGGCCTAGAGCCACTGGGTTGTCGCCCGAGACATGGCTCGAAAAATCCGAATAGTCCCATTGTATTCTATGGCCCTATATGCTGCTGTAGGATGCCCTTATCCATCTGCAGGAGCAGGCCAAGCAGCGATTGGTGGTAGGGGTCCTAGCAGCCACCAGCTATCGCCCTATCTAGCTCGCTCACGATCCCTTGAGGCCTTGACGCCCCAGCCATCCCTTGCCTCACTCCGCCCAATGCATCTCCCACTCAGCATCTCTTGCTCACCCTAACCTGTGCGTCTAACTCTCGACATCTCTTTCTCGCCCCCTCCCTTCACACCAGCAAACCCTAGCTACTCCCTCCGTTCCAAATTATAAGTCGCTTTGACTTTTTTGGTACATCCATTTTGCTATGTAGTTGGATCTAACGTATGTCTAGATACATAGCAAAATGAATGTACCGAAAATGTCAAAGCGACTTATAATTTGGAACGGAGGGAGTACGCTACTATCCTGAGGGGCACACCCAGACAAGCTGCGCCTGTGCAAGTCGTGCTGCAACCGCAGCTGCTGTGCGGGCGTGCTGCTGTCCGCACCAGGCGCATCAGCACAGGGAGGGCCAGACTTCTGAAGAGCATGAAGTTGAAGGTGTGCGTCCTTGTAGCATGACACACACACAGCACGGAGGCGGAGCCACGAGAGGACCAGGAGCAATATTACATGGAGAGCAGCACTGCAACAGCCTATAGAGACTGGCACCGCAGGTCTGCACTCTGCAGCACGCTAGGCGCCGACGCAGGCAGATCGCAGGGTGATCCCCACCAGGCACCAGGAGGCACACTGGGGCAGCCAGACAGGACTGTAGGAGCAGCAGGTGATAGCAAGGCGCAAGCAAGTGAGCATCCCATAGGGAATAACTGCATCGGTCCACCCCAATCAGGTTGCTACCCCCAAATTCCCTTTTTTTTTCTCTCGAAAATGCATTCCCTACCATTGTCTGATTCAATTTCTTTGAATCATTGCACACGCTGAAATCTGATTCTACTTGCATTGCATCTTGTTAAGCTTTCCCTTCCTGTTTCAGCTAATAAATTTTATCTGGATGTTGCCTTGCTCTGTTAGTATTTGCACATTGCAGTTTGTCCAAAGGCCAAAAGGTATGGTACTGTCATGAGCATGCAGAAAGACTGGATTCTAAGAAAGTCATATTGGAGAGATCAACAACAATTTAATCAAGTGCCCCCAATGTATGCCAATAGTCTATTGTACCAAGCAACCGGTATTGGAGTGTTGCCATAAGTACCCGATATGGATGGTTCAAACACTTGGACGGTGGCCCTAGTCTTGCAGGAAGCAGACTTCCGCCACTCACTGCCTTATTCATTAGTTACAACAGCATGAAGTTTCTAGAAAAGGAGCCAGTAAGATGCAAACAGGGAGCATCTGTTGTTAAAAGCGTGATTAAGAGAAGGGTTTTGTGAAAGGCTACCTTTAGAAGATTCTTGAGTGCAGCCCGCAATTCATTTCTTATTGCGTACAAAGATTTGATGTTTTCATGTGCAAGATTCACAGCTTGTAGCACACGAGTAGAGATATCAAGGCCAAGCTTAGGTTTAACAGTGTTAACCCACTCCTCGTGGTTTACTTTAAACTCATATCTGAAAATTTTATTGACATGTAAGTCCCAAGGTAGTTTTTTATTCATGTTGAATTATAGAAACTACAAAGCAATAAAATAAAATAAAATAAAATAAATCCAGATCTGAAATAATAGCAACTGCGCAGCAAACAATAATTTTCCTAGCATTAACCTATTGAACAATATCTATACTTTTATAAAAAACACAAGAATTTAGCTGCTTGGAAAGTGGCATGTAGCGTAAGCTATGCAAGATGGAAAAAAAATAATCTTCCTAACAGCATAGAAAAGTTTGCTGTTAATCATGCTAATCAATCACAGGCAGGGCCGGGTTCCAACTCAGTAAGCCAGACATCCAAGAGTTCACAAAGTACAAGAAGTGCATCATTAATACAGTCCATCAGTCCATGCATAGGGTAAACTTTAACTACCTGATGAAATGGTGCCCCAACCAGCCAGTGATGGTTCACTCATAAAGACCTAGTCAACTCGGCATATCCCAGAAAGTGGTATGATCAGAGCACATTTTGACTAGCTCATAACAAAATTCATCTCTGGTATTAATAGATGAAGATTTTAGGTTTTCAAGGTCTTTACTACCTAGTCAGCTATCCTTGTGTACTTATTTTTGACATTCCAACCACCCACCCACTCCATTCCCCCGAGCCAAACTGTCTAAACTGGAGCAAATAATTACTGCAAACAAACCTCTGCAATAACATCATCACTGTGGAGATTGCTTTCAAGGCTGATGTTCCTTCTTGTAACTTTGTAGCTGGTTCGCAAAACTCCTTCAGGCTAGGTACATTGGAACAAATATATTGGCCAAGATTAATGTGTTTAGGTGGTTGATCTGCAAGATATGGGATTAATTTGTGGCAGATCTAGCTCAGTGAAGTAACAAATATATGAATTAAAGAAAAAGACACATCACTATGACTTACATCCACGTAATGCCTGGACAGCATTTTTTATGGCATGCACAGTTTTCTGATTAGAGACCTTTAGCAGCTGAAAGCAATCATCGGCAAAAACAATTTGCCTTGTTTGCTTAAGTACACCTGCAGCAGCTGGTAAAAGAACTCCAACACGATGCAGAATACATGGATCTCGTGCAAACCATCCTAACAAGGTGCAGAAATCAAGTGAAATAATAAACAATCTGTTATAAATCTAACTATGCTGCCATTTGACACTGGCATCGATAACTGGCTTTCTGAGGACTGAGATAATGGTGTTCTAATATATACAGTGATATTCTGTAAAGAACAAAGACAGGGCTGAATCAGAAGTCTTAATTGGTCTCTCAACATATGAATTACTTTGTTAGATAATATTCACCATTAGTTACTTATGCTCCAGAAAACTTTGTTCATCAGATATTATGTACCATATGTATTGTGACGAGTTACGCGTTCTTACTTTTTTCATACTTAAATTAAAAGTAAATTTAGTATCATTTACAATCCTTGTACACATGGTACAACTACATGCTCGCAAAAAAGGTATTCAACTTGTGTCATAGAAGACATGAAAATTCTTCTCAAAGTAATTAATAAATATAAGAACAAAAAATATTGAGAAAGCCAAGAAAATACCGATTGTGTCTAGACTTTGTGAATTTGCTATGGTCCCAAGAGTAGATATAACACCATAGGAAGGCCTAAAACAAAGTAAACCACAGAAAGAAGCTGGGATTCTTACATCACCAATTGTATCAGTGCCTACAAGAATTTCAGAGGTTAACAGGTCAGGAATAGGAAAAAGAACATGGAGAAGTGGAAGAGCAAGACATAAGAACTGAGCTTAGCTCGGATCAAGGATTTGTATACAAACAAAATGAGTATGGGTTGAACTTTGTATTACAATATAAAGTGCATCGTAAAAGAGAAGTGTGAATATATTACAGTAGTAGACATGGTGGAATGACTTCTCCAACATATGCTCTTGATGATATACCATTAGAAAGGAGGAAAATTTTCAGAGAAGACTCAACGACAACAAACTCAAGGGCATAACCAACTATTCAGGATAATATACTGTACCGACAAAATGTTGTGTCACTGTGACATGCATCCAAACCAGACCAAACTAGCAAGGTTAAAAATTAATTAATTTCCACAGACAGATAACTGTTAGTCATCTACAAATCCTAGCGCGATGCCAAACATTTCATTTTGGTTCATTTCCAAAAAGAAAACATACTGGACGAAGACTCAGAAATAAAATTGCAAAAGTGAAATACTAAACCTAACTGTGTAGAAGAAACACATGTATAGTAATATTAGGAAAGGTATAGTAAAAAAACACTATTACACACAGACAGCATTATCTTCATGATGCAGCAGAAAAATAACAGAAAATGTTCCATTTACATGGACAAGTGGGGGTTTATAATCAGAAGAAGTGGGTAGAAATCTTTCTGAAATACCAATAGCAAAGTCAACAAGTTGTGCAGCAACTGCCACAGCAGAGCCACTGCATGATCCACCAGGGACAAGTGAAGGAGAAACAGGGTTGGCAGGTGTTCCATGGTGCAAATTTTCTCCAGTGACACTGAAAAACATGGTAAATGAATTTACGATAAGCATGTAAATAGTAAAGGGGGTTTTGCCAACAAAAATATTAATTTATTGATGTTTGTGCAAATAGCCATGTCGTTGTTAAGGTTTAAGGTCTGGTCACATAATAATATGTAAACTTAGAAGGGAAACACAATTACTCCAGAAGGAACTTTTTGGACACACCATTTCAATGCGAAAATGGTATTGTTGTAATATTTTCCATGTGCAAGCAATGTAGATCATATGGTCGCATGAAAAAAACTGAGTTGCAAAGATATATTTCATATTTACGGTGTCATATTTAACCATTTTGACCTTGCCTATTACATCTACTTATATGCACCATTAAGCTTACATCCTGGAGCTGTGCGAGTATCAATGATGCCAATAATTCACAAGAGTAACTACCATTTCAAATGAAATCACTTCGAAGCAATAAAAGAAACAAACCCAAAGCCGAGTTCATCCATGATTGTCCTTCCAACGCAGGTGGCCCCCTGTTTCCGCAGCATTGTGACAGCCACTGCTGTGTGCCTCGCCGCCTCATGAGTGTTCTTCCAGTCTGGGTTCCCAAACCCGGCTACACAGCCCTCGATCTCGAAGCTAAAACACGGCAAATACATGGATGGTAACTCAGGATCGCACAGAACAGACAAGCAGAGCAGGAAGCTTCCAGGACTCACTTGTCACTAGCGGCGAACGTCAGGCCCGAGAGAAGGTGGCGAGCGGCGGGAGGCGGCGGCTGCGGCGGAGGGTGGAGTTCGAAGCGGTCGCAGAAGGATCCAGCGTCGGGTGGCGTGCCGGACATGCCCCGCAGCCACCGCCGGCGGCGCCGCGCGACCTCCGCGAGGACGATGACGCCCGCGACGGCGATGCCCGCGACAATCCAGACGCGGGGATTGGAAGCGATCGTCCCGCCGCCTCCGGCGCCGCCCCATTGCGACGAGGAGGCCATGTGGGGCCTCGGAGGCGTATGGAAGCTAGGGTTTAAGGAGGGTTTTGGAGAGCGCTCGAGAAGCAGCCGCGGGGGCGGACGGAGTGGGGAAGAACAGAAAAGTACTTGGCAGGAGTAAAGGCTTTGGGGCGACGCGATGGGGCTCTGTGATTCCGCTTCAACTGTTTGCTTCTTTTGATTTTTGCGCTTTTCTTGCGGGCGATGTTCATTGCCGTGGGGCCCAGTGCCAGAGGCTTGGCCCGTTTTCTGGGGGATGGAGGCAGTATGGCCCTGTGCTTAGTTACACCAAATTCCACCCTACGTAAAAAGAAGATTATTCGTCACATTAAATTTGTGATACATACATGGAGTACTAAATGTTGACGAAATCAAAAAAATAATTACACAGTTTGGTTATACTTTATGAGAAGAACGTTTTGAGCCTAATTAATCAATGATTGGACAATTATTATCAAATAAAAACAAAACGTCACTGCAGCTACAGTATAGCTACAGTGAATCGGTCGACGCCGATTCAGGCCAACTAAACACGGCCTATATTTGACTTGTTTGACAAGTCGAGGGAGACGGACAGACGGTCAAAAGAGCGGTTTGTTCCGGGAATCCGGACCGGTGGACTTGTCTTGGGCTGAGTTGGATTTTCAGGCCCAGCAATATACGAACAAAGAACGAATGATGGGCCGATTTGGCTAGTCATGGTGCCCTTAAAAGTCGTTTTGATTAGAAATTCCGATGGAGAGAAAAGGAGACTCCATAGTCCATACTCGATGAAAATGGTCGGGAAATTTTTTGTCCCGTCCAGTTTCGCTTTCTATTTTGTCCAGTCCATTTTTTGTGTTTGCGGGATCAAATGGAAGAGGAGGGTTCCCTCCCGTTTTGGCTAGTCATGATGCCTAACAGTATATGTTAGAGCTCTTTTACCTATTAATGTTAACATGTTAACATCATGCAAGTGAATATTAGACTAATCTTCGTGCATGTATATTATTGTGTGATTTTACATACATACATACATACATACTTGAGAATGTTAGATCACGTAATCCTAACTTAATTTTCTGGCTCTCCCTCTATGTTTGTTTGTTTCCATATGTTCGCACATTCAATGGGAGAGGGGGTTTTCCACCCATTTCAGGCCGTTTTCATCCCTCTAAATCAAATTAAAGTGCCGCTGATGCTTGCTGGGCAACAGTTCATCTGCTTGCAATTATCAGATATTCAGATGCAAGACGGAACAGTTGTTGATAATAGTAATACCATAGGGCACAGGCTACCCGATGCTATGTATGAGCACCTACTACTCATGTCATGGATCTTCTCCTATACCAAGAAAAATACTGCATCAGGCGTCCAAGACGTTGCAGTTCCTCCGGTACATTCGTCAGAACAGCAATTTCTCCTGCAATCCACTTGAAAAAGAAATTCTGCCCTCGCCAACTCGTGTCCCATTCTCGTCACCCATTAAAAACTAAACAAGTTGCCAAGCTGGCATTCAAGTATTCGACGATCGCAAGCACAGGGTGCCGTCGGCCAGTAGTAGAGGTAGACAAGGCTTATTACGTTTGTCAGCTGACACACCTCATGATTGTAAGTCGGATTCCTAATGTCAGCACTGATACTCTGACGGATTAACCATCTTTGACATTGTTAAAGGCGCCCTCGGCAGTGAGCTTGTCAGTAGGCCCCTTTTTAATTGTCAGACTTTGGTGTTAGTCTTCCGTGAAATTATGACCAGATTTGCGACACGTATGCTGAACCGAAGAGCCGGTTAGAACCGATCTGTGGTTGTTTCGAAGCCTGGAAGCAACGAGTACATCAGTGACTGGTCAAAAATTTCATCTGCATAGTTAACATATATGTTTTTGTTTTCATATTAAGTGCAATGAACTTATTTCTACAAGTGATGAGCGTTGCTATGCAGTCCTTGCTCCATTTTGTTCAGTCACTGGCTCACTGCACCATACAAACATTTGATTCTGGCAAACAGCACAAAACGGCATGGATGTGCAACAGATACGTACTGCAAAGTGCAAGGGTTAAACCCCAGCAAATTACAGAAGAAAGGGGCAGCCTTGTTGACAAAGGTTAGGTTCGATTCCATTGTCGCCTGCAGCAAGTGGGCTGGGACACGGAGTAGCAGTTGCAGCGAGAACAGCGACGTAAATCCGTTTAAACAGACAGCACTCACAGCAGCAGTGTGTGTGTGTGGACGCCTGGCAGCGTCGACAGCGAGCGAAACCAGTGGCATTAGCAGTAGGCGGGATCGCTTTCCTGCGAAGTTGGACATAACAGATGGGAAAAACGCAGAGCAACCTGTCCATCGCGAAAGGGGCACACGTCTCTGAACGTTATGGGCCTATCTGCAGCCTAATAAAGCTATAGGACAGCAACTTATTAACAGCCAGGATGGGAGTGTGATATGCATGCGTGCGTGGTTTCTGCAGACGCAATGAACACAGACAGAACTCTGAATCTGTGTCTCTGTGATGTGGTAACTGGTATCCAAATGAAGAACAGCTGAAAATGGTGGTACATCAACTCTCACTTAACTGAAATGGCTATAAAACCCATCCATATTCAGCCTTTGCTAACTGCATAGGAGCTTTTCAGTAATCCTGCAACTTGCACTTACGAAAGTAACCATTTTTTGGGTTGATCGACCACTCAGTCTGTCCAAAATGTTTCTAGAGTAGTGACTACTGACTAGTGAAGTGAGAACAAATACGCATGCCTCGCTCGCTGCAGACGGAGACATGTCTTTTTCAGTTCTTTTTTATACGAAGCTACGTCCCTTTTTAACACTTTTTTTTAACTAATTTTAAATCAACATTGTTTTAATTTTTTTTTCTCCAAAACTAACACTTTTGGCCATGTCTATTCCCGTGGGCGACGAAACGTCTATGCCGCGCCATGCATGGTGGCGCGGCGAGAGGGATGACGTGGCGACGATCGGGGCGCTGACCGGTGACGTGGCAGGGTCTGCCGCGCCACCGATCTTGGCGCGACAGTGACGCACCCTGATCGGTGGCGCGGCAGAGCCGGTTAAAGGCCCGCGGCCCAGTCCCGCCTGCCTACCGCACCTGGCCGCCTGTCCGCCGCGCCTGCTCGCCTGCCTGCCCGTCACTCCCAAGAGCTGTCGGCGCCCGGCCCTCTGTTGCCGCCTCCCTCCCTCCCTTCCCTTCCATTCCCTGGCCGCCTCTCTCCCTCCTCGGCCTCGTTCAAGGTAATGACACACTTTTTATTTTCGTTTGAATGGTGGATTGAAATATTATGAATGGCAGTTAAGGTTAGGAGAAAAATTATGTTTGGGAACTATGGGCTATGGTTTGGAGAAAAATATTAGTTTGATTTTGTCGATGTTAAGGTTAATTATTTAGTTAGAAGTATGTTTACCATGTATATTTTTGTTGCTATAAGTGTTGGTTATATTATTTGAGTTGCAATACAAATGATTATATTTTACATTAATTTACGTTGTTTTGATTGATGTTTAATTTAAACCATTTTATTAGATGGAAGACATGTTTTGGGAGCAGTTGTGGCGAAAACGGGGTTGTCCTAGAGAATTGTACACCGACGTGTCTAGCAAAGATGCCCCTGTCTCTCTTGACCTCCCTGTCTCTAACTGTGACTGTGGTCGTCTGGCCGACGTGTTTCAATCGAGACATCCGAACACAGCGGCTCGTTGCTTCTACACATGCAGTCGTTTTAATGTAAGTAATTGTTTCCATATGTTTTTTTTCTTCATTTGTATTACTAGGTTACTAATATTTTGTTGGAATCTTGTTGTGTAGGACTATGAGAGGTGCTTTTTCTTTTAGTAGATCGACGGTGCAGACAAGTTTGATTCTAGGTACCTCCTTTTCAACGATTGGTTTAGAGGGAGACATCCACGTGAGAACTTCAAGCGGTGGGTTCCACCCTCCCTAACCCTCCGCTAATGACGACTAAGGAGAAGCACCTAGCCGCAGTTAGACGACTCGAAGAACCTTCTCTGTGCGATTGCGGAGATCGAGTTGTGATAAACCCTAAGAATACGTTGGAGTTTGTGTGTCCAAACAAGCATGAAGTAAGTGCAAAGTGTATATGTTGAAATATTGATCTATATGTGTTCATATACTAATGTCACCTTATTTAGGTGTTTTCAATGGTGAAGTGTGGTTTCAAGGAGTGGTTGTATGGTCCTAAGAACAAATGACCGGAAGAACCGCGAAAGGTTAAGGAAAAGAAGAAAGAAAAGGTAATTTACAAAGCGCCTCCTGTCATGTGCGAATGTGGTGTTAAATCCAACTATGGCCTAGTCCCTTTGGAGCAGGCCATTATTATGGCCATATGGTTGACTATGATGAGGTTGGTTATATTTTGTGGTAAACATGAAATTGTATTTTGTTTCTTTTGCTAAGACATATATGATATAATTTTTCGTTTGAACAGAGCACTAGGAAATATAGGTGGGAATGTTATGATGGTCAAGCTAAATTCTTGGATGAACTGAAGGAGAGGCAAGTAATTACACGGAAGAGGGGATATGGACCTAACTACGTCAACCTATTCGTTAAACATCACAAAGACAAGATGTGTGAGTTTGCTAGACAGCGCGGTATTCGTAACCCGATCGATGTTGGACTTGACAAATGAGGAATGGAGAGACGAAGGGTGTTAGAGGAGGAGAGAGCAAGCAAGGAGGCAAGGGAGGAGACAAGAGTACAGATGTATGTCTTGAACGAGCATGTTGTTGCATTATGTGCCAGTGAGTGCTTGAAAGCCATTTTTTTCGTTGCATGATTTTAAATGTAATATAATCGCGTTGCTAACTGATTGCATTTTATACATGAAGGGATTAGATGCAATGAGGACCATGACGGAGAGGCGACTCGTGCAAAGTATGAGGAAAAGAAGTTAGATGAGCGCAGAACGAGAGTTGGTCACACCGTTCAATCACCGATTGTGTTGTCTGATGAGGGGGACGAGGATGAGGACGATACTACCAGACTGAGCGAGCTCATCGCTCTAGCAAAGGCAGGCTTGCAGGCGGAGGAGGCTGAGGACGACACTGCTAGACTGAGCGAGCTCATCGCTGTAGCAGAGGCGGGCTTGCAGACGGAGGAGGATGACGATGTGTTCTTCACTCAAGCCGCAGAGGTCGTAGATGAAGCAGAGGCCGCTTACTACAGGCGACACATAAGTCAGAGCAATGCAGGTGAGCCTAGCCACATGAACGAGGAGGAAGAGAACGTGTTCTTGTCTCAGGCCGCAGATGAAGCGGAGGCCGCTTACTACAGGCGAAAGGTAGATCAGGGCAATGCAGGTGACCCTAGCCACAACAATAGGGTTGTGGTAGAGGATTGGTACTTGGACGATGAGTTACTTACTCAGTATGTTTCTGACTGAGGGTTTTTTATTGCGCCGTCTGTTAGTTCTATGATTTATTAATGATCAATGTAGCTATGTACTAGAACTTTCATTGTGTTATCTTGTTTTTCTTTTGAACTATTGATGTATTGTACCCATGTATCATGTACTCGGATTACCCATGCTTTAAGTGATCCCATCCGTTTGTCACCCTCCGACCCATCCGTTTGTCGCTCTCCGATGCATCCAAGTTTTTTTAATAATAGCGAATGCGTTGAGAATTTTTAAAACAAACAAAATTGAGTGAAATTATTTCGAATACGGTTGGTTGGCCTATATATCTTGCATGTTTCCCATGTATTTTAAAATAGTAACATGTAATTTATGTTATTAGCATCAGATCAATGTAAAATAACAAGGCCTACAGCGCGGCACGTTTGGTAGATCGATGTTCTCGTTTGGCACGCAACCCTAAGCCCAGGTTCTGTCGCGCCATAGCCCAGGGCGCAGCACTAACGCGCCAAGGCCCACGACGTGGCAGGACCTGGACACAGATAGAAGCCGACCAGCCTCAATTCCAATTGAACGGGAGCTGTTGTCGGTCCTATAAACAACTACAAGTGCTGCAGCGACGCATTGAAACGAATATGAAGCAAATAATTGGAGTCCGTACGCAAGTTGACAAGTTACGACATAACATTTTTATTGGTTCATGAGTCTGCAAGTTTTGGACAACAATATTCGTTTGACATAAGTTCGATATAACCAACTAAGTCCTAGGAATGTAAGGATCCCTCGGACGCCTCTATCTTTTCGGATTTATAGGCAACACAGTGGGAGTGTAGCCAACATCGGTGTAGGGCCTTCAAAGGACGCAAGGGCACCTCTATATTGGTGTCAGTCAAGAAGTGTGCTCGGTGTGGATCATCGTACTCCACCTCAAGAAGGGGGTACAACTGATGCTGCATGGGAGGGGTCATCCTGTTACAAATTGATAAACAAAGGGTTAGAGTATTCAAATTAATAATATTCAAATTAACATTATGTAGCATTACAAAATTTGAACTTTTATGTATGGACCTGCTGCCCTCGTTTTCTATGCCTGCTAGCCTTGTGACCAGGGTCTTTATAAACGGAGCAAAGATTCCTACCATGGGTCTCAGTGAAGTCTCCCCCTCCGTACATGTCTTTGCTATACCCTCTCATAGCGTCCATGTCCCCCTTGAGTTGCTTCTTCTTCCTCCTACCCTTCCCTACCTTCATTAGATCTAGATGTGGCACGTAGTTATAACCATTATAAGGTGGCCACTATGTCGGGTCAAGGTATGGCTCGAAGCTCATCTCCTAAATACTAACGGTGTTCGAACGGAGATACAAGGGTGACATATATGGCAGATCCTCATAGTTGTACCCACGAACCCTGCAGGTCGTGATCATATGAGAGCAAGGGGCATGCATGATCTGAGGGACGTTACAACTGCACTCTACCTTTTCAAGATCAACTCGGTAGTTTCGTCCACCATAACATTCGCCGCCCAAACTTGTGCCACCCTTACCCCGTACACTAAAGATATGGCGACGGGTCCATACGGCTTGCGGTGTGCTGCTTGGCCAATTCCTCGGCCTCCTTCAAATGTTCTACCCTGGCCTTTCCAAAACGTCCATGCTCAACTATATTCCTCTGCGCAAGTTCCCACCTCTTGACAAAATATTCGTTGCACTTATGAAAGGAGAACTCAACAATTCCAGACACAGGCAACGATCAAACTCCGGTGAATACACGGTTGAAGGACTCCAAGGAGTTAGTGGTCATGATGCCATATCTAAAACCCCCCTCATCATATGCTAACGCCCACTGAGCCTTCTGTTCCATATGCGCCTCTAACCAAACCTTTCCCGCTTCATTTACCATCTTGTCTAGTTCTCTCTTTGTCTCCTTGAACTGATGCTCTGTACGTACACAACATAGAGCCTTTACCTTGTCACATACCTCTTGCTTACTCTGACGCCGCCAGAAATTAGCAGCAAAGTGTCTCATGCACCATCTATGCACTAGAGGCGGGAACCCATCTATATGCTTAGCTGCAGCATTAAGAAGCCCTGGGTGACGGTCCGAGATCAAACATATAGTGCGAGATAGGCCAAGCACTTGTACACGTAGAAGTCGCATGAACCATGACCATGATTTATTGTTCTCTCCCTCTACCAAAGCAAATGCCATGGGTACTATCTGGTCCTCAGGATCAACAGCAACAGCCATCATCAAGGTGCCTCTGTACTTTCCTGTTAGGAAAGTGCCATCAACAAGTACGACTGGCCGACAAAACTGGAATGCATGTTCTGTTTGTGCGAATGACCAAAATACACGATAGAGGACATGCCTCAATAGGTCCCAAAAACACATCCCTCCGGTGTCCACAAACCATTTCAAGCCAGGGTTGTAGTAATGCATTACAGATAAGATGCGGGGCACCCTGTTGTACACTTCCTCCCAACTACCCCAATGAATTGCCAGGGCAACCAAGCCTTTTCGTACTTCACATCGTACTTAACCAATCCATATATGGATTGTTGTAAAAAAGATACCGAAATGTCGTTATTGTCATCAACGAGCCCCAATATACAACGGGTAAGGTAACGTGTAGTGAGCTGCTAATGATTTTCCTTCCCCCTATTTGTTAGGCAAGTGTGGGGTTCGACAACTTTACTTATCCTCCACTTGCCATCACTCTATCTCTTTCATGCATTTAACCTCCACATACAACCATTTTTGCATATCACGTGGTACCTCAACTCCTAGTCTGAATGAGTGACAATGTGAAAGATCCTTGTGTGGTTTTGGTAATTGAGTGACAACCTAGGTGGACTAATTGTGTTTATATGAGATACACAGGTGATTAGTCAACAGGTACATGTGTGTGAGCAACATATGTCATGAAGGTGAAAATGGCTTGGAGATGTTGCAAAGCTCACACATGTGATGATGAAGGAACTCATTGCAAATGAGACATGACATTGAGTCGTGTGATCAAGGTGGAGAAGATCAATACATGACTTGGCTTGATGGACCAGTTGCAAGCGTGAAGGGTAAGTTAGAGGCTTTGGAGCGATGGACCGCGTGGCGGTGAAGCTTAAGCAAGACTTGGCGCCAATGGACGAAGGCAATGATGAAAAGCAAGTGAAGTCAAGATCGATGAACCAATATGATCATGTGATGGTATGAAGTGGATTGTATCATTGTTGATCATGTTGGTGCATGTGTTGCATCAACATTGGAGGAGATGGAATGGAATACGGAAGGCAAAGGTATAACCTAGGGCATTTCACTTCACCGGTCATAGGTGTGTAGAGAAGTTGATGACCGAGTTTAGCATAGATGTCTGTACTATCAAGAGGGGCAAACTTGTTTGCATATCGGTCATCTAGTGCCACTCGAGTGATCTAACTTTGCATCGTCGCTAGGATTGAGTGGCGTGGCAAGTTGAGTGGCTAATCCTTTAAAAAATGATTATAAAAATGCTAACACACATACACATGGTGGTGTACACTTGGTGGTGTTGGCACATTTATAAAGGAGATGAAGTTGGAGTTGATGTGGATCAACTCGGCGATTGAATGAGGTGAGAAAGGTTCAAAACTCCACCGGCAGAGTGTCTGCCCGTAGAGTGCGGATAGTTCGATGGTGCCACCGCCGCCCCGTACAGAAAAGATAGGGTTTCACAGAGTGCACCGGACGCTGGTCACGCAGTGATCGGACGCTGGGGTCCTACGACCGGACGCTGGTCACCCAGTGGTAGTAGAGAACACGCAGGCGTCGGTCTTTGACCGGACGCTGGCTAAGTGCGTCCGATCGCACTGGTGTGGTAGAACACAAAGGAGACAATGAGTGACCGGACACTGGGTGAGTCCAGTCGGGCATGATCGGACGCGTTCGGTCGTGAGTGGAGGCTTACTGGAAATGACCGGACGCTGGCGTCCTACGTCCGGTCATACACTGTGCTGCGTCTGGTCGCAACTTGACCATTGAGATCAAGCGACTGAGGTTGAACGGAGGTGACATGTGGAGAGCATCCGTTGATCTGACGCTGAGGTCCTGCGTCGGTCAACCCGAAAACACCCAGTGAAGGGGTAACGGTTGTTTTAGCCCGTGGGGCTATAAATAGAAGGGGGTCTCGGCCATGGCTTGAGTAGAGCACCTCAGTGGACTTTGTGTCCATGCTTGAGAGTGCTTGGGAGCCCTCCATCTCACAAATGCTTGATAGTGATCATCCGATTGTGTGAGAGAGCGATTCTAGTGCAATTGCATCGTGAGGTTGCATCGAGTGGCACTAGGTGATCGAGTTGCAAGCCGGTGGTGCTTGTTACTCTTAGAGGTTGCCACCTCCTAGATGGCTTGGTGGTGGTCTCCGTCGAAGCTCGTAAGAAGCTTGTGCGGTGTTCCAGAGAAGAGCTTTGTGAGGGGCATTGTGCTCGCCCCGCGGGAGCCGCGAAGAGCAACTCTAGTAAAGCGTGTCATTGAGCTACCCTCACTTTTGGGGTAGGTTCTTGCGGCGCCCGACGTGCGGGCTTGGCGGGTGATGCCAATTAGCCGCCGAACCATCAAGTGAGCGGTCGACACAACGGGGACTTGCATGTTGGCAAGCACGTGAACCTCGGGAGAAAAATCATCGTGTCAACCTTGTTCCTCCCATTGGTTTGCAATCCCCTTACACAAGCTTTTTCATTACTTTCATATACATTGTGCTTGTGTAGTTGCTCTTATAATTAGTTAGCTTGTGTAGCTCACTAGTTATCTTCTTGCTTGTGTAGCATAGAAGTAGCTCCTTGCGTAGCTAATTTGGTTTGTGTAACCTTGTTAGTCACATTGCTTGGTTTGTGTAGCTAAGTAATTGCGCTCTCTAATTTAGCATTGGTTACCTTGTTATTGAGCATTGTTAGTGAGCTTAGTTGGCTTTGTGCTTTTGCTTACTAGCATGTGTATGAACTTTCTCGTTGCTTGAATTACTAGTGGCATAGGTTTGTGTGACCTTGCTCCTAGAGTTGAATAGGTGAGCTCTAGATAGTCCGGCACCTTATTCCTTAATTAGGATCTTTGCAAGGTGCTAGAGAACAAAGATAGAGGGGTGTAGTCTTGGCTAGACCGATAGTATTAATTCCGCACTTGTTTCGGTTAGCCGACGCGATTAATTTTAGAAAGGACTATTCACCCTCCCACTAGTCCGCCATCTCGACCTTACACAATGTATGGCCTATGGTGGTACACAGCATAGTCCTGAAGGAAGAGCTTCATCTCTGACATTGTATTGAATATTATCCCCTTGCTAAGGGTTTCTTTCTCATGGTCATACAATGATTTTCTACACATCTGGAGACCGGTGTCACAAACTGGCATATCCATCATGCTAACATCCCTATAGTTCAGAACACCCCTGAAAGGTACGTTCATCGACCTTAGTTGCTCAAGCTCAGTCGCTGTGTAAGGTGGTGGTGGAACATACTGCTGCGCTTCGCTAATTCTGCCCCATGAATCATTGGGGGTATCATCTGCTGACAAATTTGTGACTAGTCTACTCTGAGCCTGCATAGCATGCAAAACCTCAGTTGGTACTGGTAATGGCATACCATGAATAGGTACTGGCATGGCATCAACCAGTATGGGCATAACATGTCTATCTCCCTGGTCACCATCTGAATCGTCTGTATCACTGCTAACTACATTACCGATCCTGTCCTCCTCCTCCTGCTCCTCTTCTTCCAGTTCGGACTCGTTCACATCGAAATCATTGCTTATACAGCCTACTTGACTTGAATGAAACTGCTCCTGCATCAACTGACCACCCAAATTCATATTACCCTGAGCTGCTTCCCCTTCGACCCCCAATTATTGCCTATTGCCTCCAACACCGTCAATGGACGGTTCGTCCTGAACACCATGCATCCTGTATCAATTCTCCACCACCACCTCAACCATGGGCACATTGGAACCTTGGAGCACCCTAGTATAGCGGGACCAGTGAGCAGGGTCACGCAAGGGCATGAGGACATAGTGTGCCCTAGTCTTCCCAGTATCAAACCTTCCCTTCAGTGTGAAATTACTGCCAAACTTTGCATTCAAACAGACACAAAGGTCGTTGAAGCTAGGAGGTTCATCAAACCATTCCAATTCTTCTTCCATATCCTCAAACATACCATCTTCTCTCCTAACACTTCCTCCGTAAAAAACTCTAACACAACAATCCATCTACAAAAGCATTTCAAGAAACTTCATCAATTCATCGAAATCGTTGTACGTAATGTCCATAGTAATATTAATACATATTCTAACTATAACTATACTAACTATCTAATATTAACATCTATATAAGGCTAACTACAACAACTAATGTATAACTAGACTCACTAACTGTACTAACTAAACTAACTAACTTTACTATCTATACTAACTTACTATATTGCCTATACTAACTAAACTAACTAACTTTACGAAATATACTAACTATACTTTACTAATTATACTAACTTTATTTATTTTACTAATTTACTATACTAACAATGTCGATTCAATCAACAAATACACTAGGGGAGTACTTCGCGGCAGCGGCGCTCATCCTCGCGGTGGCGGCGTGCTAGACCAGGCCAGGAGGCGTGGGCGTTGGCCTCGGCGCGGCGGCGGGTGGACATAGGATATAGAGAAGGGTGTGCGGCAGTTGGGAGCGGTGTACAGCGCGACAGTGAGGGCGGCGACGACAGTCGCGGGCGCTGCAGTGAGGGCGGTGGCGGGCGTCCATGGCGCGGCGGGCAGCCGCCGTGCGTGGCCGGAGGGAGTGGCGGGCGGCTAGAGGGGGTGGCGCGCCGGCGTGCGGGCACGGCGGACGCAGCGGGCGGCTGATGGCCGTGGCGCGCCGGCGTTTGTGGCGCGGCGGGTGGCGGGCGGCCGCGGCGGGCGGCGGGCGCGACGGGCTGGCGCTGCCGGCGGCAGGCGCGGCGGGCAGGCGAGACTGGGCCGCGGGCCTTTAGCCTGCTCTATCGCGCCACCGATCAGGGCGCGTCACTGTCGCGCCAAGATCGGTGGCGCGGCAGACTCTGGCATGTCACCTGTCAGCGCTCCGGTCGTCGCCAAGTCATCCCTCTCACCGCGCCACCATGCATGGCGCGGCACAGACGTTTCGCCGCGTCAGGGAAATAGATGCGACAAAAAGTGTTAGTTTGGGAAAAAAAATTTAAAACAGTGTTAGATTTAAAATTAGTTTATAAAAAGTATTAAAATAAAAAAAATCTCTCTAGTACGGAGCCTTTAGTACACATAGGACACTGAAGCACTTATAATAAATCTCACTCGTCCTCAGTAATGTGATGGACTCGTGCTCACGACTCAACCAGTGATTTCGACAGTGAAGGCTTAAGTCACAACCACTAGGGAAGCTGGAGTTGAACTAATCATGAAGGAAAGCTCCCCTTAACTTCGCCTATTATTGTCGATGCTGAAGCAGTATAGATCGGATGAAATTAGCATTTGGATTTGCATGCATGGTATATATTATAGCATTAGACAGTTGTTGGATATACGATAGTTTAGTGAGATCGTTGATCCCTGATGGATGAGTTTGATATGGTCTTACTTTCTACTATACGTCTTTTGCAATTTACTCACACTAAGAGCAGCATCATAACCTGAAGTATTTTTATGAGCAGGTCTTAATCTTATGACCAGTTGCAACCTAATAATGATCCTTAGGTAAATTAACGCCACTGCGTATCTTTTAATTAAACTGTAAATGTGTAAACGAAATCCAGAGTGAATGCTGTAAATAAAAGGGTTCTATTGAGCAGGCAGAATTAAACAACAGTTGATCTGTTCCTGCACTTCATCATCAACCTGATTGAATCAACAAACGGTAGCCAGACAGATGGTTTACTGAAATAATATCCTATGGCACAGTTAGAAACCCATGTCCGCAAGGAAACATCTTTCAGTTGGACTTGACGAGCAGACTCCCAATCGCCGACGATCGGCAACGTCAGAGTACATGTGAATGGACAAGATGCATATCATTTTCTATAATTGTCTACATGTTAACTCATGCATGGGGCATGCAGTAGCTAGCTTCAATCTTCAACAAGGAATGCAGCCTCTACTGAGGACCAGGAAAAAGTTGTGAGATAGCAGGAGAAACTTTATCCTATTGCTTAACTTGTTGTCCATGGCAAGTGATGCAATTGCACAGTGAACAAAGGAGGACAAGTCGCGCAAGACAATAGTTGAGGAAAATTGGGGACCAAGAATCCTCCATCTCCTTGTGTTTGTCTCGGTTCGCTGTTCCATCTGGCTCTGTTGCGCCTGACATTGTGCATATCGAGTGTATCTTGCGATATTATATGTCGAATATATCTCGTAGTTTATATGATTGTAATTCGATATTGTTGTATGTATTTACCTGGGGAGAAAACTTAACTCAAGTCTCTGTAATCGCTATATATGCCATCCTAGAGGCTCAACTCATGTATTATAACCAAGTCTCTGTAATATATTTTTTTTAGAAAGGACGGTAAAAGCTTTACCGCATTTTGTATTAGACCATGAAAGGAAAAAAACTGTACAAGCAACTTACAGATCGGCAGCCTAAAATAGACTGCCAAAACCAAGTCTCTGTAATCTGCTTTATGCTCTCTCTCTCTATATATATATATATACACATTAGAAATCAATGGACAAAAGATTATGTGGATAGGGCTTCTCTGTAGTTGCATTGGTCCCTCTGCAGTTGAGTCACTAGTAAGTGGACTGTAGAGGAACTGGTTCCATGGTATCTGCTCGTCGGTTTCCACTCCAATCGCAGTATCTGCTGCAATGCGGCGTCGCTACAACTATATGGAAATGTTAGTATTCGACTTCTTCAGTCTAACAGTATGCGATGCTCTCGCTATGTGTGGGCAGATGCTTGAGTATATTTGGTACTTTATTGGGTTGTAAAAATCCGATATTGTTGGCCATGTTCGTTTCGCTGAAATTTGGTTTATTCTTATGCTTATGCTGATTTATTGTGAAACAAAAATATCGTTGATTCGCTGAAAAGTACTACTGAAGTAGTTATGCATATATGGGGTGAGGTGAAAAATTCGCTTATATTCCAACACAGATGAGTTGAATAAAATATATACTAGTCGCCAAATTATATCTAACACATGATTTCTCCTTTTGCACTAGACATCAGAAAAAAATCAATGGACAAAAGGTCCCTCTGAAGTCGAGTCAGGGACTAACAAGTGGGCTGTAGAGGAACTGGTTCCAGGGTATACAGATTCTACCCTGAGATGAGCATAAGTAGCCGGGAGACACAACAAGGACCAGAGGTCCATAGCTTTAAAAAGGAAGGTTGGTACATTTGTCTAACCATCAACGATGGCATATTAGTATCCTTTTGGTGCACACACGGCACACGCACTCGTTGTGGTTTAACCTCAAAGTGAGCATGGTCCGAGGCATTTGTCTGCTTCTGACGATGACGAGACTGCTAGCTTTCAAGAGTGTCGAGGTGGGCAAAGATCGTCATCAGAAAAAGGATGTTCCGGATGGAAGCTAACATAAATCGTTCGAAGTTCTTGGTCGCTGCCTGCACCAACCCCCCGCGCATCTGTCAAAGAGGGTGTCATCACTTGCTTGTTCCAGTTTACATGGTGAAAGACGAAGTTAAACTACCCTTTATTTCTACTGATATGACACAGATGTGCGTCGTTGCAAGCCTCATCCGTGTCTGCACGTACTGTTCAGCTACCCATCCGTGGCTTCTACACGGCTTGATAGAGTAGTGATGAGGCTACTAATGTTCTGAAACTCTGGACTTGTATCTCTGAAATTTGGCAATGATGCCATGATCTTAAACTCTGAAGCCCTGTTTCTGAAATTTGGCAATGCCATGAGTTTAAATTCTGAACTTCCATTTAATTTCTGAAAGTAGACCGTTACGTGATCAGAAACTCTGAACCTTCATTTTTGAATTTTTGGCAATGCCATGATCTGATCCTTTGGACAAATAATTTCTCAGTATGTACTATCCATGTAACTCACTGTCTCTCGCAATCAGGCCCTAACTGCTCCGAACTTAGATCCTAGCTGCCATACAGCAAGGCCCTATACGACATCGACACATGAATGAACACTATTAGAACTGTCTGCTAAAGTTTTCCTTGTTTCTTAAGCACAACATGGTTTAATTCATCTAGTATACATCAGTCAATCCAGCGTCAGCGAATATCTCAGCAGATCGCGGATTAAAAGAAGTGGCCTATGGGAGAACGAGTTGGTGGGAATTTGAGGCCCTCTTTTATGTGTTGTACCTTTGGATGACTCATGCAGGGACCTAAGAATCTTTAGCTTCTATTTGAGCTTAATTAAAGGCACACATCTATGCATGGCTGCTATCATTTTTGTTAACCCTGATGACCACTTCTTCTTCTTCTTCTTTTTAACTCGGCTACATTTATGCTGACGGTAGTTATTTTCTACGTGCAGAAAGAAAATTCTTTGTCTATATTCAGGGTAGTAGGTGCTTGTCTTGTCTTGCCTTGCCCATCCTCCACGCATGGCATGCAACTGTAGTAATAAGATTTTTTTAGCATGTAGCCCTTTAACTAATGCTAGATATGGCCAGATACATTTAGTTTTTGTATCTGACCAAGTTGTCTGCATAAGAATAATACAAGTGACGCTAGGCCATTTATCTATATATTAGGTCCATATATAAGCTGCACTCTTTATGTAATATAAGCCTAGATATATAAATAAAACGGCTGAGCTGCGAGCCTGCAACAAAAGTCTGGTCAGACTTATATTAAGATGAATGACTAATGACGTACGGCTTAGTCTGTCAAAACATGCATGATTTCCGATGTGGAAAACATCAAGTAGGAAAAAACATGTATGGATATACTCATAACGGTTATTCAGATGTATATAGACAGAGAATTGTATGGATGCATGCATATTCGTTGGTATACTGCTGACTTGACATGGAAATGTCAATAAGTATATATAGGCACGAATAAATAGATTAGCAATCACCCCATGACGACAGACCCTAGAGACAAGTGGATCGGATGTCATTTTGATAAGGAGAGCTTGAAAAAGGCGCCAGAGCACGAGCAAATTAAACAACCTACTAGCTCGAGACAAGGACGCTGCATTTATAATTCAATGAGAATGCAAAACAATCATCACAATCAAATTCAAATGATTGTCATACGTGCCTCTTCTTCTCTCTCAAGTCTCAATTCACAGATCAGCAGATCTCCTGCTGTTACTTTAAAAGAAATTGTTGCCAAAGGATGCTAGACCGGTTGGTCAAGTACTCCGGTTGGCATCCTCGTGGCCTGAGTTCGATCCTCTATGGACGAATTTGTAGCGTCGGAGGTGAAAAAAAATATGTCCCACGTTTTCCAAAGCACAGGTTAATAAGGCACCGGCCCACTTACAAGGTAACGGACCCCTATGTGAGGGCGGGGCATGAGGTTTGGGAGTTTTTCTTAACCTGTGTGAGAGGTCTCTACCTTAAACCGAAAATCTCGGAGGCTGTTTAGCCACTGCGGGTCGAGTTTTGTACTTTAAAAGAAATTGTAATACGTGCCTCCGAGCATACCAGTAAAGTACTGGGTTTTAGGCCAAATCTTTGGGAAAATTTCTCTCATTATAAACCTGAACAGTTAATTAAAATTTTCAGCGTAATCCGACGACGCTATATAGCTTTACTAGGATCCAATGATATGATATATATGTTGAAGAACGGCGCTGTCACGATCCAGCTCAAGGACCCTTAGAACGACGTGGAAACGCCAATCAACCCACTCCGCGTGTTTTGTTTAATGATGGGCCACGGGGAGGATCGGAGGGAGCAGGCAGGAGGAACAAGTCAAGAAGGCGACGACGACGACCACCAAGACAACGACGAGGCGGGCGGGCGCGCAAGGCGCAAGCTTTTCCCTCCCCCCCTCCCACGATGCTAACGTCCCCTCACGTACGTTGCGTGCATGGGGACGCATATCGCCCCGGCCCCACGCCCCCACGTCGCCAAAAGCACGTGGAATTCATCGCAGCAAGTCTATTATGTGGAGACCTTAAAAAAGTTGCCGGGAAAAAAGGAACTAATTAATCTCCATGCATGGAGTTGGAACTTGGAAGCAAGGTTTAGGTGGCCGGAGAAGGATTTAGACATTGTCTTGCACTGCTGTGGACGTACATGTGGCCCGCGGAGCAGGAGGTATACTAGAACGTACAGTATAGTGCAGCAGTAGTAGATAACAGCCACTTCTTTTTTTCGGATATAAAGGCTGTGCCTTTAGGCTTTAGGTGCTGCATGTCCTCAAATCCCAGTTGCAGAGTATTTTTCGCCTGTTCTCCGTGCATTTGTTTGGAGCGAATCTATCGCAAGATCTGGTCCTCACACGCTGTCTGGATAGCTTGGTTGCAGTTCAGCGACCTCATTTGTCAATCTCCAGCAAGTGGATATATGTGCTGCTATTGCTAGATATATAGTTTGCTACATTTTCTTCTTTTTTTAATTATATGTGATATATTTACTCCGTCAATAAACTGCAAGTGTGTTGATTAATTTATCTTATATTTCTACTCCCTCAAAGAAGCTGCAAGATATATACATGCATCACCGTGAAAAATTGTGGCACTTACATATCAGTTGCAGAAATAAGGAAAAAAATCAACTGGCGAACACAAGGATCATTATCCCTAAACCAAAAATCTTGATGTCGGGTTTGACTTTTGTTCACCCAAACTTATGTATCCACACTCATCATTAGCTCAAGCTGAGTAGCAGCCTTGTACCGTTGCATCTGCACTCTTTCTTTCCTCTCCTCTAAACATGGTTCCAAATATAATCTTCTAGAACGATGTCCCCGTCCAGTCCCGGTTAATAATAGAACTAGCTAACTACGAAGTGCCGCGATCAGAGAATAGTACCCCACCTAACCGAGGCATTTATTTTTGGGGTTCAGGAACAAGAGTCAAATTTCTGCATACGCAATTCCAGCTGTACGTAACAGACTCTTTCATTTTGGTATATACTTCCACAATATTTTTCTTAGGTTATACATTATCTGGCGAGATACAATGTATGCATGCATGCATAGGTGGCTTCATCACCTGCAGGTCCCATTACATGAGAAAAGAACCGGAGACTACTTGTACGGTGACATCCAGGAATATACATGCTGGCATGGCAAGTGGTATATCTCGTGTGATACCGTACTTTTGGTGTGCTAACAAGTACCAAGTAGTTCCAAAAAACAACATGTACAAACCTTTGAAGCAGATATATGTTACTAGTTTTCAGAACGAAAACCAACCTAATGCTTGGATAATCTAAGACTCCCTATGTACATACAAAGAGTTGTTTGAAGTTGCCAGATGCATTTTTATCTGGAATAGCAAAGCATTTTCTGGAACCTGCGTGCTCATTTTGTTTGGAGTAGTAACAGCCCCACCAAAATGTCTGCCAGGAGACTCAGGTATATCTCAAGACATAGACATGCTGAGCTGAACTAATTAATGGCAATCTAGCTTAGAAGTGATATTGCTGTAAATAATCACACACACAATAAGGAACACAACATATATGATACTAATAATGATAAAAGAAAACAGAGGTGATCCTATCTCAGCGTGTCTCTGAGATTGCTTGGCCAAGTAGCACTGTGTCTAGCAGCCTAGCAAAGCACATCCAAGACAACCAAACAAGTCAACAATAAGGATCAGGGACCCCTATATTTTAGCGTGGGCACTGGACACTAAGACCCCTGCCCTTTTATGATGGATGTGCATGCCAGCATACTCAAATGATCAAGGGGCATATTAGTCATTTGTACTCATATAAACTTTGTATAACCTGGGTTCAGGAAACAGGGATTTCCAAGTCTTTATATAGCGGAAGCTGTGTTCTGGTGACCAGCCACCCAAGGGACAGGAAGCTTCAAGGGCCAAGGGAGGCTGCAGGCAGGTTGTCTCCCTCCTTCCCACCTGCACCACCCTACCCCTGCCCCATCTCATCTTCCAATGGGAAGGTCTCCTTGCTGTGATGAGAATGGTCTCAAGAAGGGCCCCTGGACCCCTGAAGAAGACCAGAAGCTCATGGAGTACATCCAGAAGCACGGCCATGGGAGCTGGAGAGCACTGCCTAGGCTTGCCGGTATGTGACAGGAACAAACCTCCATTATTTCTCTCTGTAATGTAAAAGAGGTCGATCGCTTCCATGTGGAAATGTAGCTCATCGATCTAATTGTTCTTGCAGGGCTCAACAGGTGTGGCAAGAGCTGCAGGCTGAGATGGACCAACTACTTGAGGCCAGACATCAAGAGAGGGAAGTTCACCCAGGAGGAAGAGCAGACCATCCTCCAGCTCCACTCCGTCCTTGGCAACAAGTACTGCACTGCACCTCTTACATATGCCTGCCACCCACCACCCACTAGTTTCTTAGTCAAAAATCTCTTGCATGTCTGGCATCAAGCCGGCCATCAACTAGTCTGTTTCAATCTAATCTTCAAGAACTCATATTTGACTTGTACGTAGTGCTATACTGCTATGCTAATCCAGTGTAAACTGTTGTCATGATCAAACCAGATGGTCAGCTATTGCGAAGCACCTCCCTGGGCGCACTGACAACGAGATCAAGAATTTCTGGAACACCCACCTGAAGAAGAAGCTGATCCAGATGGGCTTCGACCCGATGACGCACCGGCCGAGAACCGACTTCTTTGCTGCTCTACCTCAACTCATTGCTCTGGCCAACCTCCGCCAGCTCGTGGAGCAGCGACCATGGGACGACCACGCTGCCAGGATACAGGTTGAGGCGGTCCAGGCTGCAAAGCTCCAGTGCCTCCAGAACCTGCTCCAGTCTGCAGCATCCATTGCCACCGGTCCCAGCTCCAGCAGCATCAACACCAACACCATTCCCAGTGACCTGGAGCAAATCGGCCTCCTGAGTCCTCCACAGATGTCTTCCTTGTCTACGTTGCCTTCTCCAAGTTTCCTGGAGAGTATCAGTGGCCAAGACATAGTAGCTGGTCAACTGCCTGACATCCAAATTCCTAGCACTTTCTTTGAACAACCCACCAGCAACGATGCCAACCAGCACTCAGACTTCACTCCAAAGAGTAGCGTTGAGGGGGAGAATGGAACCCCTAAAACGCTGTTGTCGGAAAATTCCCTTCCGCCGCTCACCGACTTCCCCATTTCCAACCTCGGTGATGCTTGCGGTGCCTCAAGCTGTGACGGTAGCAGCATTCCGTTCCCAAGTTGGCCTGAGTTGTTTGATGAACAGTTCATATGCGAGTTTGTATGAATTCTAGCCTGGAGTGTGTGTGTTTGTGTTACTCTATAGTTTTTTTTTTCAGTTTTAGTTTTCTTCCCTTCTCACATCTGTTTTTGTGCCATATTCTGGTGTGGGTCTCAGTTCAGAGGTGTAGTTTCGGTATGCTGTTTTTTTTTCTTTTCGTTTTGAGTGCAAACGTGTGCTCCTATGCATACACTATATACCAAACACTTGTAAATATACGACACTATAAATTTTGAAGGTTTGGATTCTTCATACCGTTTTTGCAACACCCTAGTTGTTCTCTGGAACCCCACTCAAGTTTTCAGTAAATCCTAAGCAATATATGTCAATGTGGTGTCATGTCATATGATTGTTAGGTATGAAATAGTATATAATTGCATGAGGAATGGTGATCATCTAAATGTTCAACGCATGTTAGTTGAAGAATCGTGCACCTGCATATTTTAAAAGTTAGGACAAAGGAATTTAGATGACAGAAAACTCAGAAATCATATTCCAGAACTACAACGGACTCAAGTCATCAAGACTTTGCCATTTACCAGCAAGCAACAGACTAAGAGACCAGTCCTCTCTTCTGAAGAAAAGCTTGTGTTATATTCAAGTTCTGAATGTTTTCTTGAAGAAATGCTATGAAGTAATCCACAATAGAAGAAAAGTTCTAAATGCTACTACTGTGAGAAGGAAACTTGTCTTCCCAGGCAGTTACGGGGAGTTGACTGAAACCTGTTGTGTCCAAAGAGCGAAAGCAAGTAGCGCCTATAGGAAGGATCCAAATAGCTAAAACATATGCTGTTGTCACTGATAATATTTAATTACAATAATCATGCATCAATCAGGGAGCTTTTCTGAAGCAGTAACATTGGTTTTCCTTAGCCACTTGTCCTTATGTCCTTGTCAGTTTACATGTTAGTTTCTTTTAAAATGGTATTCTTTCTTATGAGCAGGTAAGAGCTGATGCCTTTTCCTCCAAGATATTGACGGCTAGCATTAACAAACTCATTTCAAATCTCTAGCAATAACAGCACAGCTTTACCTGACACTGACAAGTGTCAATTTACAAAAAAAATTTCTACACTAGATCAATGCTTAAGCTTTTTGGGCATAAAGTTGAGAATAGATTGTGGTTCAATTTTCATACAGCTGAGGATATTTGGAACGAGGAAGCAAACCAAGGCACTAACTAATTTATGACGCCATAGGGTTATACACTACATTATGCTTTCCATGTCACTGAAGAAAACCAATATGGAGGCACAGAGTGATTGGAACTTGGAAAGAAAAATGTATATAAGACAAACTCGTCCAGGTCAGCCCGTACTGTGATTTAATATTTCAAATAGCCCAGCTGTTAGTGTCCATCGTACAATATTCAGTATTTCAAATACTCCAGCATGCATCCCAGTGCATACTTGGCGTTGAGGGTATAGGGTGCAATGCGCTCCTAAAGAGATAACTTATGTAAACAGTAACCTCCTTTCCTGATGCAAATTGCCAACAAGTGATAACATAGTTTAGGTATAACCAGTAGAAAATAATTATGGAATGTGAAAAGAGTTTGTGGTAGTAATCTTATTCTGGTCCTGCATCATGCGAACATTTTCTTGTTGCACCTTTAGTTAGGAATTTGGTATTTTTCCCATTCAATAAAAGAAAAGGAATATGATATTTGTCATCTATCCATTTGGAATCAACGTAAAGAAACATACAAATACAACAGGATTACAGGAAGATGGGTAAAAAAAAAACTAATGTCAGAGAGCTTTGCGTACGCTCTGTAACTTGAAACTGCACATACTGGCTTTGACACCAGAGTCTAAATTGCTTTCAGCAGTGTTGTTCTATTGTTCTGACATTCAACCGCCTGTAAACCTGTCTTTTTTTTATCACTGCCACATTGCTAAAAACTAGTTTGTATAAATAATTAAATACAGCTAAAGTTTTCTGACGGTTTTTATTATTTTCAGAAAATACAAAACCACCTTTGAAACCAACTACAGTATTGATAGTTTAGTTGCCAAAGATTTCTCGTTTCAGAGTTGCATGGCCGAAAACAAACTCGGGCAATAGTTGGATGGCCAAAAATGGACTTCTCCCTAACAGGACATAGAAGTCGTTGACAAGGGTTTTTTCATATATGTCTATCATTAACTGTAGCTGGTTTCTAATAGGGCATTACAAGGACAATTTAATCAGACTCCACTTATCAGGCTCTATTTCTCATCTACCCAAGGAATCCAATACTAGCACATCGCTACTGAAATGTCATGGCATGGAACTTTTCATAAAATACTAGAATGGAGCCATGGAGGCATCTTAAATAATCAAGGTCCAAGACTCCAGTCACAGTACTAGTGCTGACTATACACCAGTACAAATAGTAACAAGGATCAAAGCCATCCCCTCTATCATCTACCATCTTAAGCTAATAAGGATATTGAAAACGAGCGAAGTTACAGCTTTTTGCTAAAGTTCATGGGCCTAATCATAAAACTTATGATAGATCCAGACTGGTAGCTCTATCCAGCAACATCTGCAGCGCATTGTGGAGTACAGTATAGGAGAGAGGCCCATAAGTCCAACAAGCTTTGGGGGCAGTTGTACCCAGATACACAACAAGACTGGCTGGTTAGTATCAGAAATCTAGGTCGCCGGCACAAGAGAAGAAAAGAACACCATTTTCAATTGTTCGATAAGATGATGAAATTGGATCAAAAAATTACTGCAATTCCAACAAAGATTATATTTATAAGCTTAGTTATCTGGTTGAATGATTCAAATTTTCAGTCATATTCTTCATCTGGGCTAACGATTTTTTTCATGAGATGGAGAGAATGGGTCCGAATAAAGTGAGCAATGTCGACATTGTTTGGTAGATCAATATTTACACAGATGCTTGTAAGCTACTCCTTCTGTTGCAAATTGTAAGTCGTTTTGGCTTTGCTAGATTCATAGTTTTTAATATGTATATAGACATAGTGTATACCTAGGTGCATAGCAAAAGCTATGTACCTAGAAGGCCAAAACACCTTACAATTTGGCCAGAGGGAGTACATAACAAGTAAGAGAATTCTCTCACACTTGTTAAAAGTGAATGAATTAAGCAAATTTGGGCCTTCGAGCAGACTGAACTGCCAACAAATTACCTCCTTCAAAGGTGAAGCTATCAATTTAGAGCAAACTATACATGGCGGTAAGCATAGACACAATTATTTGGTTATTGTTCTATAGACACTTTTTTCTATAAAAGGAGTGTTTATGGACCAGTGCCATAATTCATAACTATTGCTGGTCACTACCATTTGAGAAACCCCTCACTTCAGACATTGCTCATTTCCAATCTCTGGTGCCTTAAGCTTCATTGATGACACTGTAGAACTAGTACTGTTCCACTAATGGTCTTATATGGTCAGTCTCACCAATGAATGTTCTGAAGATATTGGAGATTGGCAAAGGTTATTCTTGTCCAGCAATAGAATTACATACCAAGTTACCAACAGTATAATGAACCAATAGGACACAAACTATATTCGAAACTACTTTTTGTATTCATTCAACTAGAGGTATGAAAGCCCTCATAGGACATCAATTTGATTTGATTCAGGATGGCAAGAAAGCATGTACTTTCAGGTGCAAATGACTGGGCATTCTCAATTACTGGATAGCATGCATGTCTAAAGTGCAGTTTCACATGTGAAGCAGATAAGAAAATGCATGGATAACGCAGAGCATAAACTCAAATAAATCAAAATTTACAGAAGAGACTAACGACTGAAATTCATATTCGGATAGCAATGCTTAGCAAAATGTAAACATGGAATACATAACAATGAAATAAGGGTTGAAATCACAAAGGAACCTTCCTGCAACACTCGCATGAAATGACATTTGCAGATTACCCTCTTTTGTGGCTTTTACTCCTCTTTGTTCTCCCTTAGAGATGGTGGTGGTCTGACCACAATGCTCTGCTTCCATTTCCTATCAAGCTTCCTAGACAATCTCTTGTTGATTCCTTGTTCAATTTCCCGCTCTCTTTTCACAGTCAGCATACGGGCAATCTGAAGATAAAAAATGTGAGTAAACTGAGAATTCTAAATACATGGTTAACTGAAAAGGAAGAGTATGAAGTGCAAAATCAGCATTAACTTGACAAATTCCTTTCTCATTGCTAGTTCATTGATCAGGCCACGTTAGAGGAAAAAAGGTTTTGATCAATCTGCAGCGAATTGTTTGTTCTAGGCATGCATGTGTCTAGTCCAGTGAAAAGAAGGCGATAAGTATGATTCCTAATCATCTTATTGTAAGGCATTTGTTTCTATGCCATGCAGGTCTTTCTCATATACTGTGAACAATCTCCGTATCATTCTGTGGCTTACAAGATTCTTTTATCTGCATTCAGATGTCCACAGAAACAAAAATTCTATCCATTTGCAGTGCAGACTGTAATATAAACATATAAAGATTAAGCTTTGGAATATGCTTGTAATCAACTAATAAGAAATAACAGGCACAGAACCTGTCCCAGCAGCGTTAAGAGAACCAGTAAGATTTGAACTTATAATTTAAGTTCCACCCATAAAATGGCAAGTAACTGCAAGTATGGACTTTCCACTTGATATCATATATTAACTGATCCAGTCAGGAATCCCTTTTCTTTGTAATGACTGAGTCAGAACTCAAACTATCTTAAACTCTTTAAGACTGAGTAATGCAGATTGTAAAAGTGAGCATATGGATCAGACCCCGTCACTCATCCATCGTTTGACAAAAGAAACTATCGGTTTGTTTCTCATATTAACTATATCATAAGGTTGACACATTTCCACCAATCTATGCTAATTTCCCAGATGAAGTTAACAATTCTGTCAATAAAACTCATACAGTAATGAATGGAATAGAGGGAACATGTACCCTCTTGCGCATGCGGCCGAACTCGCTGTTCTTGAACTCCTGGCGCGCCGAGCGCTTAAGGCGGAGCAGGAAAAGCTCCCCCTTGAGGTCTACCACCTCCTCCTCCAGCTGTTCCGTTGTCATGGCCCGGATCTCCTCCAGATCCTGCTCCCTCTTCGCCATCGCGACCGCCGCCGCCGCGCGACGCTCCACTGGCTGCGACGCCGCCGCCAGTCCAGCGAACCGCATCGCCGTCACGCCACCTAAGCGGAGGGACAGGAATGCCGTGCGAGGAGCCGGAGCCGCGATGCCGCGGGGAGTGGAGGTGAGGGGTGACGCCGCGGCAAGAGACACCGTCGCCATTGTTGTTCTGCAGCGCTCGCGTTTTCGCTACCGCAGCTTGCGCTTGAGGATAAGGGGATGCTGTGGTGGTTTATCCGGTTTTTTGTCTTGGTGGACTGCTCGCACCAATCTTGAAGCGTGGTCTCAAGGCTAGTGTTTTATTTCATTGATTGAAGGAAACTTGACGTTTTTAAACTAGTTCAGTTTTAAATAATTATTAAGACCTAGATACTAATTTTTGACTCTAAGTAAACATGAGATATACACAAGCAAATATCAACGCAAAGTCTCAAGCGCTTCCGGTCGCGCTACGCGACTAGTGCGCAACCTGCGCGCGAGAGGCTCGGCCCTAGGGCAGACGGGCGAGCGGGGCGGCCTTTGTGGGCGTCCGAGCCGTCAGGTGCTCCATATGTATAGGATGTATACGATATATATATATATATATATATATATATATATATATATATATATATATATATATATATGTTCATTCATCCTAGTAGTGCTGACATTGGTCCAACTACAGGAGTGGAGGCAGCGTATCAGTGCACTGTTGTCCGCTAACGAGAGCCCACGAGCCAAGGAGCGACCAGCGACGTGTTCATCAATTCTGTTTTTTTTTCATGCCACTTATATACTTTATATTTATTATATTTATATAAGAGCATATATATTTTTCAGTCACCCTTTCTGTTTACCGAGATATGAGTTTCATTTTTCAGTATTTCTTTTAGTTTGTTTCATTTTTCTTTTCAGTTCAACGAGTTATGAGTTTCATTTTCAGTCATGTTTTTTTTTATTTTTTAGTTTTTCAGATTGTAGCCACCCTTTTAAGTTTGAATGTCTTCCTACATCCTGCATATTAGTTGCCTCATTTACAACGTACAAGTTCTTACAAAAGGATAGCCATTGCACACATTAGTTGACACAAAAGAATTTGTGTCCGATTTCAATTTCCAGTCAAGTTTTTTTTCAGTATTTTTTAGTTTTAGTTTTCACATGTTTTTTTAGATTTTTTAGTTTCATTTTTTATTCAAGTTTTTTTTTTTTTTTGTTAGTTTCAGATTTCAGTCATCCTTTTAGGTTCGAATATCTTCCTAAATCTTACATATTAGTTGTCGCACCTATAATGTATAAGTTGTTATAAAAGCATAGCCATTGCACATATAAGTTGCCACAAAAGAATTTGCCTCCTAGTTTCAGCTTTCAGTCAAAAAATAAATTAGTTTTTTAGCTTTAGTTTTCAGTCATATTTTTTAATGTTTTTTTAGTTTCAATTCTCAGTGAATGCATGACTAAATCCTACATATTATTCCCTCCAATTTTCAGCTAGTCATATTTCTTGGCTTATATAGTGGGTTTTATAATAAATTGCTCCTCTAGTTAGCAGCTTATGCAATGCTTGTTCTAATAATTTACCCCTATGTTGCAGCCTGTCTTGTTTTATATCACTACCCTCATTTTTAATAAATGCTCCCAGTTGACAGCAAGTCACGTATCCTGACTTTTTGTAATGTGTTTTATAATAACTTGTCTCCCTAATTGGCAGCTTATGCGATGTTTATTTTAATAATTTGTTCCTCCAAATTATAGCTTGTCTTGTTTTGGTCCGTTGCTCTCTTTAAGGGTTAATACCTTTATGTAAATAATATAAAAATTTTATTATATTCACATGGTAACAATCGATATGCATACTATGTAATAATTTTAGTATATTTTTGAGTAGCAACTTTAATATTATATGGTAGTAACTTCTTTAATAAATCTTGTAGCACATATTTACATATAAATTGCTATTAAAATAAAATTTATCGAAACATATGTAACTGGGGTCTATTTTTGTTCGCCTCATCACGTAGAACACACGATGCAGACAGAGTTAAAAATGAATACAACATTCTAAAGTTATAGCAATTGAAAGAAAATGTTTTGCTTTTTTATTTTGCGTCGGACGACGTCAGCGTAATAGCAGGATGGTCCGAAGTGGGGTCTCGAGCGTGTTTGATTTCACGTGTGTTTGGGTAGCGGCGTGTCTGAAGAAAATGGATACAACGTACCGTCGCTCGCGTGGCTGTGGCTGGGGCTGGGGGTCGCGCGCTACGCGCCAAACGCGACGGGTCGCTGCTTATCTGCCTCCAAATAGCCCTAGGAAAAAAAAAATACCGAGAACCGAACCTAAAATACTGAGAACCGAAAAAAAAATATCGAGAACCGAACCGAAAATATCGAAACCAAATTTTTCGGTATCCTGTTCGTTTTCTAATTCTCAGGAACCGAAATTATCGAGGTAAATTCGGTTCTTTACCTCTGGGAACCGAATTTACCGAATTGCCTGAAATATGCTGATTTTGAGTGTTGTTATATTATTGATTGTACTATTATAGACTATTATATTATATATTTGTGGTACTTACTTTTATAGTATGTGGACTTTTATATGTATATTTATTTTGCACCATTATTTTATATGAAATCATGTCAAAATTAGCTTTTGAACTTGCTATTACATGTCTTCGTGATCAGTTCGGTACTATTTGGTAAATACCGAAACCGAACCAAAAGTACCAAAACCGGAACCGAATTTCTGTGGAAACCGAAGTACCGAACCGATGAGTTCGGTATTACCGAATGCCCAGGCTGACCTCCAAAGATGAAGTCCACGGATGTGATGATGGACATGTGATAATGGTGATCAAGTTCCAAACTTGAAAAAGAAGGGAGAAAAAAATAAAATAGGCTCAAGGCAAAGATATATTTGATAGGGCTATTTTATTTTGGTGGTCAAGACATTATAGAGAGTGTGACCACATTTAGAATAGATAGTCATACTATCAAGAGAGGAGAATCTCGGTTAAAGCGGTTATCAAGTGCCACTAGATAGATTCATTCGTGTATTCGTATTAGAATCTAGTGTGCTAACTTAACTCCCTTAAAATGATTTAAAAATATGCTAACACACGTGCACAATAATAATACTAAGGTGGTTAGCACTTAAGAGTAAGGGTGAAGAAGTTAGAAATTAAAATGAGGAAGGAGGAGGGGACCAGACCCTGTGTGGGTTTGGGCCGGACCCTAAAACGGGTGAGTCCGGTCCTGTCTTCAGTTAGGCCGATATAAGATCAAGATGGTGGACTATAAGGGGGTGAATAGTCCTTTTAAAATTAATCACGCCGGCTAACCGAAACAAATACGAAATTAAAACTATCGATCTAGCTAAGACTACACCCCTTTATCTAAGTTCACAAGCATCTTATAAAGATCTTAATTAGGCAACTAAGGTGCCAGGCTAGCTAAAGCTCACCTAACCAATTCTAGAAGTAATGTCACACAAACCTATGCCACTAGTACTTCAAGCACGGAGGAGCTCCTACACAACTAGTAAGCAAAAGCACAAAGCTTCTAAGCAAACTAGCAATGCTCAATAACAAGATAACTAATGCCAAATTAGAGAGCGCAAATTATTTAGCTACACAAACAAAGCAATGTGACTAACAAGGTTACTAAAACTAAATTAGACACGTAAGGGAGCTACTTCTATGCTACACAAGTAAGAAGGTAACTAGCAAGCTACTATAGCAAAACTAGTCACAAGAGCAACTACACAAGCACAATATAAATGAAAGTAATATAAGCTTGTGTTGCGCGAAACCTACCCCGAAAGTGAGGGTAGCTCAATAACACGCTCAACTAGAGTTGCTCTTCGCGATCCTCGAGGGGTGGGCACAATCCCCCTCACAAATCCTTCTCCGGAGCACCGTATAATTTTCTCGCGTGCTTCAACGGAATCACAAGCCACCAAGCCATCTAGGAGGTGGCAACCTCCAAGAGTAACAAGCACCACCGGCTTGCAACTCTATCACCTAATGCCACTCGATGCAACCTCATGATACAACACACTAGAATCACACTTACTCGCAATCGGATCGCACTCTTGCAAGCACAGGTGAGTTAGAGGGCATCCAAGCATACCTACACAAGCCACCAAGGATTAAGGGTGCTTAGCTACTAGCCCAAAGCCGATCAAGGAGGTATTTATAAGCCCCCACACAAAATAGAGTTGTTGCTCTAAAGATTCCCTTCTCTGCGAAGGCACCAGATACGACGGTGCCATCACCAGACAAGGAGTGACGGTGCCCCTCTAACGATCATCCAACGGCTAGTTTCACTAGCCGATAGGGCTCTAAACAGGCGGCGGTGGCATGGGATAGGGGGTGGCGGTGCCACCCCGGCCAACACCCTGAAAACACCCCCTCTCTAGATAAAAGGGCGGTGCACCGAACATGGCACGATGGTGCCCATGGCGGTGCCCCTTCCTTTTCTTGCTCTCGAAAAAAACACGGTGGTGGCACTGGACAACACCCGACGGTGCACCATCGTGCACAGGGCGGTGTTGAAAGGTCCTTGTGTGGTTTTGGTAATTGAGTGACAACCTAGGTGGACTAATTATATTTATGTGAGATACACAGGTGATTAGTCCACAGGTACATGTGTGTGAGCAACATATGCCATAAAGGTGAAAATGGCTTGGAGATGTTGCAAAGCTCACACATGTGATGATGAAGGAGCTCATTGCTTATGAGACATGACATTGAGTCATGTGATCAAGGTGGAGAAGATCAGGACATAACTTGGCTTGATGGACCGGTTGTAAGCGTGAAGGGCAAGTTGGAGGCTTTGGAGCGATGGACCGCATGGCGGTGAAGTTTGAGCAAGACTTGGCGCCGATGGACGAAGGCAACGGTGAAAAGCAAGTGAAGTCAAGATCGATGAACCAATATGATCATGTGATGATATGAAGTGGATCATATCATTGTTGATCATGTTGGTGCATGTGTTGCATCAACATTGGAGGAGATAGATTGGAATGCGCAAGGCAAAGGTATGACCTAGGGCATTTCATTTCACCGGTCATAGGTGTGTAGAGAAGTTGATGACCGGGTTTAGGATAGATGGCCGTACTATCAAGAGGGGCAAACTTGTTTGCATATCGGTCATCTAGTGCCACTCGAGTGGTCTAACTTTGCATCGTCGCTAGGATTGAGTGGCGTGACAAGTTGAGTGGCTAATCCTTTGAAAAAGGTTTGTGAAAAGCTAACACATATACACATGGTGGTATACACTTGGTGGTGTTGGCACATTTACAAGGGAGATGAAGTTAGAGTTGATGTGGATCAACTCGGTGATGAAACGGAAGTGAGAAAGGTCCCACAGAGTGGACCGGACTCTGGTCACGCAGTGACCGGACGCTGGCTGTGTGCATCCGGTCAGGGTGACGTATGATAACACAGGCAGAGCAGAGAAGTTGGAGTGACCGGACGCTGGTGCTGCGTCCGATCACGACCGACCGGACGTGTCCGGTCATGTTCGGTACCTTACTGGAAACGATCAGACGCTGGGGTTGCTGCGTCCGGTCAATTTATGCTGCAGCGTCCAATCATCATATGACCATTTAGATCGGGCGTACTGTATTTGAAGCAGGTGACACGTGGCTGTCATCGAGCGACCGGACACTGAGGTCCAGCGTCCGGTCAACCTGACCGGAGCGTTCGGTCGGCCCGACTTTTGCCCAGTGAAGGGGTAACGGCTCTATTTGTTCATAGGGTTATAAATAGAAGCCATGGTCGGCCTTGGGCCAGTAGCTAAGCACACTAGAGCCTTGGTGGCTTGTGTGGTAGTGCTTGGGAGCCCTCCATCTCGACCTTACAAGTGGTATCAGAGATAGGTCTCTCATTTGTGGTCTTCACCGACCCGAGAGGATGGCGGCTTATGGGCTAGATGTTGATTGTCCACACATTTTTGATGGCACACACTTTACACGATGGAAAAATTGGATGATATGCAATTTTAAGTTTATTTGCCCTCAAATGTGATGGATGGTAGATGTAGGCTTTTCTCATATGTTGGATGAAGATAATCTAACTCAAGCACAAGAGAAATGCCTAGATCTCGACATCCAAGCTACTAACATCATGTATAGATCCTTGCATGATAACATCTTTGGAGAGATCATTGACATGAAGACCGCCCATGAGATTTGGAGTTATGTCAATGAGAAGTATGGGACGGTCTCCAATGATGATGATGAACCCAAGAAGGAGGCGCATGAGTGTGTCAAGTATGATCACAATGTGGTGATTGAGGAAGATTGCTCCACATCATGGTTAGGTGATGATGATAATGATCATATCACAAGATCACTTGACAAGATTAATGATGATGCCACAAGTGATGCCAATGATGATGCTACTCCATGCACACTTGATGGTGATAATGATGGATCATGCTCGGGGTATGAGAGTGATGTTTCTTCAAGCTCTCCAACTACATCACATTGCTTCATGTCACAAGGTGACATTAAGGTATCTAATGCAAATGTGATTGATCTTGATTCATATGAGGAGCTTCTAGATAGATATGGTTGCATGATTAAAGCATTAGAAAAAGAGATGGCTAAAATCGAGAAATTGAAAAATAAAAACTCTTTTCTAAAGAACACATGTGAACAACAAAATCATCTACTTTATGTTACTACTTGTTCACATGAGGAGCTAAAATTAGCTCATGAGAAACTTAGTGTTGCTCATAATAACTTGGTACAAGACCATGCTTTTCTCACTAAGGAGATTTCTAATGGAAAAACTAAAATTAGTGAGAGCTCATCACATGGATCAATTGATCAATCACATATTGTTGCTAACCCTTGTGATGTAGGCAAGAAGCATGTATCCACCTCTTGTGATGATTTATTAAAAATACCATGTTCTTCACAATTAGATGCATGTTCTACTTCTATGTCTTATGAGACTAACCTTTTGAAGAACAATGAGCTCAATGAACAAGTGAAGAAATTGAGTAACAAGTTAGAGAGGTGCTACAACTCTCAAGTCACCTTTGAGCATATGTTGAAGACTCAAAGAAACTTTGGTGACAAGAGTGGAGTCGGCTTCAAGACTAGCAAAGTCAATCATCAAGAAAGCCGCAATGACACAAGTGGCATTGGCTTCAACAAGAGCAAGAGCAAGGCCAAAAGATGAGGCAAGAGAAGATATAAAAGAGAAATAAAGAAGCAAGAACATGAGAAGCTCTCTCATTTCATGTGCTTCAAGTGCCATGAAGTAGGACATCTTGTAAATGGTTGCCCCAATGAAGAAATGCTCAAGTTGAAGAAAGAAGAAGAGAGGCTAAGGCATGTTAAGTGCTTCAAGTGCCGCACTTGGGGCCATCTTACCTCAATGTGCCCAACCAAGCAATTGGTGAAGCAACAAGTGAAGCCTCAACCAAAGCCACAAGTTGAGCAAGAGAAAACACCCCAAGAGCAAATCAAGATCAACCATGAAGATGGTGGTGATATGATGATAAAGAAGAAGAAAACAAGAAGGGATGGAAAGACAAGGCATCCAATGCAAACTTAAGATGCCAAGATGATGAGCAAGAATGAAGATGAGAAGAAAGTCTATGCTCACATCAAATGCTTCAAGTATGGATGTACGGGACACTTTGTTTCTAAGTGTCCTACCAAGCTTGAGAAGAAGGCTCAAGCAATCCATGAGAGGTAAGTCAATAAGAAGCACCACTTGAGCAAGGAAGAGAAGGCTCAAGCAAAGAGAAAGTGCTACTCATGCCGGGAAAGGGGACACATGGCACATTCATATCCCCTAGGTAACATCCCTAAGCCTATTTTAATTAATGATGATTCTATGCTTAGGAAGGGCGGTAATGGTACCTCTATGGTTGCTACTGCAAAACATCCCGCTATTTATACTAAGGCTATGCCTAAGTATGTTGCACCTAACTTGAGAGGACCCAAAATTATTTGGGTACCATCAAAAAGTGGATGATTGTTTGTAGATACCATTGTCATTGGAGGCTTGGTTCAAATGATATTCATCTTGTTGATCATGTAGTTGAGCCAAGTATTGCTAAGTAATGATCATTATCCCAATGCCATGATAAATTGAGTGAAGTCCAAATGTGCTACAACATATAAGTGTCAAATTCAAGTTGTTGGTGATTCATTGATATATTTGATGGTTTGTAAATAATTGAGTTGAAGCTTGCAAGTTGGATGATTATGAGCTAACCAAGGTATATCTCTTGTTGATCATTTCATTTGGGTGCATATGAGTTGATTGAATTGGATAAACATGCAATGTTGCTTGCTATGAGATGTTTGAATGGATAAATTGATTAGTAGTCAAGTTTGGATTGATTCGTGTTGGATAAGTTCATAAGATGACATTTAGTAATTGGATCGAATGGATTTATGTTTTGTGAAAGTATTCAAACAAGTTAGTTTCAAGTTTGATTCATATTTGATGAAGTATAGCTCAAGTGATTGAAATCTGTCCTATATTGAAAATCTGAGTGAGCTGTGAACTTAGCCATGTTTGAGTAACCAAACTTATTGGATTGGCATGAAAATTGGTCTACATGCTCTAGACTTATAGTATAAGATGCTGTAGAAATTTCATGAAAATTGGATAAGAAATGCTTCGGTTTTGGAGTGGTTCTTGTCAGCTATAGTGCAGCAGTTTTCAGCATGTAGCAGTGGTGGAAGAATTGAAATCTGGTAGCAATCTAGAAGTCAAATGAAGCTCAAATTTTTACAGCTTCTAGATAACTTAGTCAAGCACATCTCCACCAAATTGTGTGGTATTTGGATTTGTACTTTGGGAGATATGATTATTTCCTTGAAGGGTATAGAATCTGCCAGAAAAGTGACAAATGTTGGATTGATCTAGAGTCACTTTGATTGAAAGGTACTCAAGTTAAAAACATATTTACAAGTGTTTGAGGTACCTAAGTTTGGTTTTGAGATGATCTAGATGCATGACAAGTAAAGAGTACAAGATCATTTAATTGAGGAGTGTACTTTGCACATATTCGTTACTCAAATTGGAAGATCAAGATCAAACTCAAGATGAAGTTTAAGTTTAAGTTTAAGTTCTAGTGACTATTGAAAATCATTTGGTAGAAAGAAAAGGACTTAAACAAGTAGAAAGAAAATGACTTAAAGAAGGAATCGAGGTTACTCATCAAGTTAAGTCCATCACTTGAATCAATCAATCAAGTTATTTGAAGTGAGTATCAAGAATGGTTCTTGGAGAGAGGTCACTTCTCCCTAGTGTAGGGGCTTGCTGCCTATGTATAGGTAAACCAAGCGTGGTACTTGGAAGGCTAACATAGAAGTGGTGATCTGAGAAACATTTGAGATGCTTAGTTGAAGAAATCAAAAGGGTTGATCAAGAAAAGCAAGCAACATCCAAAAGAGAGCTAATCATATTATTTCAAGTGGTATTCCAAATAGTTCTCTCATGCAAGTATTGATCAAAAGATGAAGCAAGTCAACCACAACAAGAAAGTGCACTTGATCATAAGTGGTATTCATTTCATATGGGTAAAGAATGGAATTCAAAATGGCATCTATTGGTTTTCACCAAGCTTATAATTGGACTTCACATTGCTATTGGAGTAATGAATTGGAATCTATGTGACTATCCTCTGCTCCAACATAGCAAAGATATCATTGTAATGTGCATGATCATTTCATCCCTTACTAGTATGCGATTAGTGCATATAGTACATACTTCATAGGATCATGCATAATAAATGAAATGTTTAAATTCATAGCCTACCACTATTGCTTGAATGATTAATTGATCTAGTGATTAGTATATGAATTCGTTCATGAGCTAGTAAACCCAAGTACTTGAGTTTATTTGATTGCTAATAAGTGACAAGTACAACATTGCCAAGATAACCCTTGCAAGAGGTGTGAAGAAGCTTGTTATTGATTCAAACCGGACTTAGAAGCTTAGACAAATCAATTTAGTTCAAGTCAACCATAGAAGCTTAGGATAGTGATAAGAGTACAAGCACAAGACAACAATGCAAATGGATATCTAGTTTGTTTATTACAAGTGGTATCTAGACTCAAGTATTTCATCAAGAATCTATAAGTGATGTCTAGATCAACTCACAAGTGATATCCTATAAGTAATACTCATGAAGATAGCAAATGTTCAAGAAATGGTTTTTATTGATAAATCCAACAAGTGGTTCCATACTAGAAGAGTCTTTCAAGTATCACATCTACACATGGTATCAATCATGCAAGATGATGGTTCCACAAGTGATCCAAAACTTTAAGTGATCATAAAATGAAGAATGCATCCCTCACCTATAAAAGCTCAAGAGTATCAAATGGATGACCCATGCTATCACATAGGAGGAGGTGTCACACAAATTGATATCAAGATCAAAGATCCTATGTGTGGTATCTCAAGAAGCCCTACACAAGATACAAGTGGCACAAGTTACAAGTGGTATCTACAAGTGGTGTCATTCCAGCAATCAAGTGACGTCCATAAAAAATGCAAGATTCAAGCCTCAACCATCTACCCCAAAATGCATACCTTTGCATCAATGAGAAGCACACCTCTTATGGAAATTGATGACAAAAGGGGAGAGATTGTACAAAAATATAAAAGCTTTGAGATTAAGATTGTACAAGGGGGAGAGATAAGATATGAAAGGTCAAAGAAGTAGAGGTAGGACATGGACATGGACAATGAGGGAGCAACATTGAAGAAAAGAGATTGATCAAAATTCTTGGACAAGAGAAGCACACAAGTAGGGGGAGCAAGCTCATGAAATTTAGTTGATTGCATTTGATATGTGTATATTCATGTGCTTGCTTGCATTGCATAAGCTTTCAAATTCAATATGCATGTTTATGTGGTGTATGCTAGTTGTAGAACTTGAATGATGATTTGATAACTATCATGCATAGAATGATAGCTAGACACTTGGTATGCTTTTCAAGTAATGCTAGTACCTTGCTTTTAATCTCACAAGGTATCTAGTTCTTTTATTTCCAAGTGATATCTAGCTAACCATGGTGCTAAAGATGAACTTAAAGGTGCAACTCTGATTGGTACACGCTTCAAAGGTTTATTCTATACACCTTAGCACCATTTAGTAGTAATTACTCTCCCATAATTTAAATCTATGCATATGTGCGAGCTTCAAATCAAACACTTTAGCACATATGTAGGGGGAGATCACAGATTTGTGGTACTTGTCCAAAATCATTTTCACATGGTAAAATTGCTTGGGCAAGCAATATGAATCCAAAAGAGCTTAATTTCCATATCTTTGTAGAGGTTGTCATCAATTACCAAAAAGGGGGAGATTGAAAGGTCCTTGTGTGGTTTTGGTAATTGAGTGACAACCTAGGTGGACTAATTGTATTTATGTGAGATACACAGGTGATTAGTCCACAGGTACATGTGTGTGAGCAACATATGCTATGAAGGTGAAAATGGCTTGGAGATGTTGCAAAGCTCACACATGTGATGATGAAGGAGCTCATTGCATATGAGACATGACATTGAGTCATGTGATCAAGGTGGAGAAGATCAAGACATGACTTGGCTTGATGGACCGGTTGCAAGCCTGAAGGGCAAGTTGGAGGCTTTGGAGCGATGGACCACGTGGCGGTGAAGCTTGAGCAAGACTTGGTGTCGATAGACGAAGGCAACGGTGAAAAGCAAGTGAAGTCAAGATCGATGAACCAATATGATCATGTGATGATATGAAGTGGATCATATCATTGTTGATCATGTTGGTGCATGTGTTGCATCAACATTGGAGGAGATGGAATGGAATGCGCAAGGCAAAGGTATGACCTAGGGCATTTCATTTCACCGGTCATAGGTGTGTAGAGAAGTTGATGACCGGGTTTAGGATAGATGACCGTACTATCAAGAGGGGCAAACTTGTTTGCATATCGGTCATCTAGTGCCACTTGAGTGGTCTAACTTTGCATCGTCGCTAGGATTGAGTGGCGTGGCAAGCTGAGTGGCTAATCCTTTGGAAAATGTTTGTGAAAAGCTAACACATATACACATGGTGGTGTACACTTGGTAGTGTTGGCACATTTACAAGGGAGATGAAGTTGGAGTTGATGTGGATCAACTCGGTGATGAAACGAAGGTGAGAAAGGTCCCACAGAGTGGACCGGACTCTGGTCACGCAGTGACCGGACGCTGGCTGTGTGCGTCCGGTCAGGGTGACGTATGATAACGCAGGCAGAGCAGAGAAGTTGGAGTGACCGGACGCTGGTGCTGCGTCTGATCGCGACCGACCGGACGCGTCCGGTCTTGTCCGGTACCTTACTGGAAACGATCAGACGCTGGAGTTGCTGCGTCCGGTCAATTTATGCTGCAGTGTCCGGTCGTCATATGACCGTTTAGATCGGGCGTACTATATTTGAAGCAGGTGACACGTGGCTGTCATCGAGCGACCAGACGCGAGGTCCAGCGTCCGGTCAACCTGACCGGAGCGTCTGGTCAGCCCGACTTTTGCCCAGTGAAGGGGTAACGACTCTATTTGTTCGTGGGGTTATAAATAGAAGCCATGGTTGGCCTTGGGCCGGTAGCTGAGCACACTAGAGCCTTGGTGGCTTGTGTGGTAGTGCTTGGGAGCCCTCCATCTCAACCTTATAGGTGTACACCGTCACGTCCGGTGATCACCCTGACTCTAGTTGCACTCTGCCAAGTCTAGGTGGGCACCGCCCTAGGGGTGGCGGTGCCACCGGACAAGGCATGGTGTTGCCAGCCCTCAACACGCTGCTCTCGGCCTCGGCCAGTCGGCAGGGGTGGTGGTGCACCGGACGGGGGGTGGCGGTGCCCCCAGGGCACCATTCTGAGCCTGATTTCGCCTTCTTTTCTTCACCAACTTCTTCACCTTTGTAAATGTGCTAACACCACCAAGTGATCACCAACTTGTGCACATGTGTTAGCTTTTCACAAACATTTTCCCAAAGGATTAGCACTCAATTCACCACGCCACTCGATCCTAACACGTATGCAAAGTTAGATCGCTCAAGTGACATTAGATGACCAATATGCAAACAAGTTTGCCCCTCTTAATAGTACGACCATCTATCCTAAACCCGATCATCAACTTCTCTACACACCTATGACTGGTGAAATAAAATGCCCTAGGTTATACCTTTGCCTCATGCATTCCATTCCATCTCCTCCAATGTCGATGCAACACATGCACCAACATGATCAACAATGATATGATTCACTTCATATCATTACGTGATCGTATTGGTTCATCAATCTTGACTTCACTTGCTCTTCACCGTTGCTTTGGTCCATCGGCGCCAAGTCATCACTCAACTTGTCCTTCACACTTGCAACCGATCTGTCGAGCCAAGTCTTGTCTTGATCTTCTCCACCTTGATCACATGACTCCATGCCATGTCTCATATGCAATGAGCTCCTTCATCACAAGTGTAAGCTTTTGCAACATCTCCGAGCCACTTCACCTCGATGGCATATGTTCCTCACACATATGTACCTATGGACTAATCACCTGTGTATCTCACTCAAACACATATTAGTCCACCTAAGGTTGTCACTCAATTACCAAAACCAAACAAGGACCTTTCAATCTCCTCCTTTTTGGTAATTGATGATAACTCTACAAAGATATGGAAACTAAGCTCATTTCAAGCTAGCACTTCACACAAGTGTAAATTGCTAACTTGATTTGGATTTTATGCTACTTATCCAAATAAGCATCATAAAACCCGACTTGGTAGTGATAACTCCTATATATGTGCTCAAATGGTTTGGTTTCAAGTTTGCACAAATGCATAAATATAAAATTTGTGGGAGTGTTACCACTACTAAGTGATGCTAAGGTGTATAGAATAACCTTTGAAGTGTGATATCAATCGAAGTTACACTTTTAACACCATCCTTAGCATCATGAGTAGCTAGACAACAAAAACACTAGAAACCCCGTGAGATCAACATTATAAGCAAGGTTCTAGTACCACGTATAGAAATACAAGTCTAGCTACCATCCTATGCATGCTAGTTATCATATCATCAATCAAATTCTACAACTAGCATACACCACACAAGCATGCATTCCAAATTTAAATACTTATGCAAGTGCAAGCAAGCACATGAATATGCACATCTCAAATGCAATCAAGCAAAGTTCATGAGCTTGCTTCCCCTACTTGTGTGCTTCTCTTGTCCAAGAATTTTGACCCTTTCACATTCTTCAATGTTGCTCCAGTCCATTGTCCATGTTGATCCTTTCACATTCTTCAATGTTGCTCTCTCTTTATCCATTGTCCATGTCTAAAACCCCAATTGTAATATCTTTTGTCTCAATCTCTCCCAAAGCTTTCATATCTTTGTACAATCTCTCCCCCTTTGTTATTAATTTCCATAAAAAGTGTGCTTCTTATTGATGCAAAGGCTTGCATTGAGGTAGATGGTAGAGGCTTGAATCTTGTATTTTTTATGGACACCATTTGTATAGATCTTTAGACACCATGTGTAGGATATTATGACCTTGATACGAATTGTAGTGGGGCTCCTCCCCCTATGTCCAATCATGGGTCATTCTCTTGATAATCTTGAGCTCTTCTAGATGAGGAAAGCATTCTTCATTTGATGATCACTTAAAGTTGAGGATTACCTGTGGAACCACCATCTTGTATGAATGATACCATGTGTAGAGATGTGATACAACATGTATGATTGATTTGTCAATAAAAACCATTTCTTGAACATTTGCTATCTTTTATGAGTACCACTTGTAGGATGTCACTTGTAAGTTGATCTAGACACCACTTGTGAATTCTTGATGAGATACTTAAGTCTAGATGCCACTTGAAACAATCCAAACTAGATATCCATTTGCATTGTTGTCTTATGCTTGTACTCTTGTTACTTATCATGAGCTTCTAAGATGACTTGAACTAAATTGATTTGCCTAAGCTTCCAAGTCCGGTTTAAACCAATGACAAGCTTCTTCACACCTCTTGCCAGGGTTATCTTGCCAATGTTGTACTTGTCAATTGTTAGCAATCCAAAATAGATCAAGTACTTGGGTTCACTAGCTCATGAACAAACTCATACTCATACCACTAGATCAATTAAACATTCAAGCAATAGTGGTAGGCTATTAATTTTAAACTTTCATATGTCATGCATGTTCCTATAGAGCATGTACTATATGCACTAACCATATACTAGTAAGAGATGAAATGATCATGCACATTATAATGATACCTTTGCTATGTTGGTTCATCGATCTTGACTTCACTTGCTCTTCACCGTTGCTTCGGTCCATCAGCGCCAAGTCATCACTCAACTTCCCTTCACACTTGCAACCAGTCTGTTGAGCCAAGTCTTGTCTTGATCTTCTCCACCTTGATCATATGACTCCATGTCATGTCTCATATGCAATGAGCTCCTTCATCACAAGTGTGAGCCTTTGCAACATCTCTGAGCCACTTCACCTCTATGGCATATGTTGCTCACACATAAGTACTTGTGGACTAATTGCCTTTGTATCTCACTCAAACACATATTAGTCCACCTAAGGTTGTCACTCAATTACCAAAACCAAACAAGGACCTTTTAGCCGAGCATAGCGAGGGTCGCTCCGGACCCTGGCTCTCGGCGTGGCCAGACACTGCGCGCCGAGTCTGGTCCTGGCGCAAGGGCATGTAGGCAGTAGGCGCACGGCTTTGGACCTAGGGGCGATGCTGCTCCGGACCATCTCGGTGGAGTCTGGATCGACGCACAGTGCGTAGCAGAGAGTAGCTTGGTGAGCCACCGGCTTCAGACTCAACCACGTGGCTGGTTTGGGCCCAGGACACGGGATCCTGTTGCGGTGCGGAGCGAGCAGGCAGACACATGGCACATCAGTGTTCGTGGGCGCTGGGACAGGACCCTAGGAGTCGGTCCGAGGGTAGGGTCTGGACCGCGTTGAAAGCTCTAGTTTGGTTTTGGTGAATTAATGAAACCCTAAGTGCTAACCTATTGCTCTAGTGATCATGAGATATGTAGCACATTCCAAGTGATGGAGCAATTGGTGAAGATCATGTTGATGGTGGTGATGACCATGGTGATGAAGTGCTCAGCTTGGTAAAGAAGAAAGAGAAAAACAAAAAGCTCAAGGCAAAGGTAAAACTTGATAGGAGTTTTTTGGTTTGGTGATCGAGACACTTAGCGAGTATGATCACATTTATGATAGATAGTTGTACTATTAAGAGGGGTGAGACTCGTCATGAAATGCGGTTATCAAAGTGCCACTCGATATTCTAACTCATTGCATATGCATTTAGATTCTAGTGAGTGCTAACACCCTTAAAATGTTTATGAAAATATGCTAACACAATTGCACAAGGTGATACACTTGGTGGTTAGCACATTTGATCAAGGGTGGCGAAGTTGGAGAAGTAAAGGTGTTGTTTTGCACTAACCGGACGCTGGTCATGTTGTGACCAGACTCAGCACTAGGTGTGTCCGGTCATTTTTAGTGAAGCAGGTGCGCTTGTGTTCTGTTGGATCACGACCGGATGATGAACAGTGATTCTGACCGGACGCGTAGGGCATACGTTGACATACGCTGACATCGGGCGCGAAACTTGGTGCGCAGAGAAGGGATCGGACGCTAGCCTACGTCCGGTCGAGGTGCATCTGATGCGCCCGATCATGGTTTGGGCGCTCTAGAACCTCTCTGGAAGCACCCCAGTGCATAGTGGCTGGAGTGGAGCGGCGTGTCCAGTCTACGCCTGGTGCCTTAGGCGCGCACAGGCTGACTGTGCACCGGTGCGTCCGGTCTTGTTGATTGTTGTGTCCAGTCGCTACTTAACCACACTAGGAAGGCTAGTGACCATATGGATCACACTGCTGAGGTTGAATCACGAGGACATATGGATGGCATCGCGGGATCGGACATTGGCTGGGCTATGTTCGGTCGATCGGATCTACGCGTCCAGTGAACGCGAGTTGGGCTGCCGTCACCTAGATGGCTTGGTGCAGCGAGGATCATCGAGTGGAGGAAGGTGCTTGTCTTCGGCTCCTATCATGGTGATTGTGAGGGGTTCTTGACCTTTCCCTGGCGAAGAGCCAAAAGGTACTATAGTGGATTGCTTGTGGGTTGTGTGACCCTTATCTTGTGTTGGTTGTGCAGCACCCTATTGCGGGTTAGGTGTGTGATGCCTATAAGAGCGTGAACCTCCAAGTGAGTGAATCGCCACAACAGAGACTAGCTTGCCGGCAAGCAAGTGAACCTTGGTGAAAAATCATTGTGTCATCTTGTCTCAAGGATTTCTTGGTATTCATTGTGATTGACTAATTTTATCTTGTGATTGGCTCATTCATCGACAGGCGGTACAACTAACTATCCATCTCGTGTATTTACATTCTTAGTGTAGCTAAGCTCTTTAGTATAGTTAGTTTTGAGAGCTAGCTTGTGTCGTGTCTAGTGGTTAGTGAGGCTCTTTAGTTAGTCTTTGAGAGCTCACTAACTTAGTGTAGTGACTTAGCCCTTGTGTGCCTAGAGACTATAGAGACTAGAATTATGATAGGTGGCTTGCATTTTTAGTAGGCTAGCGCAACATTCATTTTGCCTCATATTTGTCTAACCGCTTTGTTTAGTGTTGTTATAGAATTTTTTATAGGCTATTCACCCCTCTCTAGCCATTAGAAAATTTCAAGTGGTATCAGAGCCGTGGTCACCTTGATTTGAGGCTTAACAACATTCGGTATCAAAATGGCTCAAATCAACAACACCAAGAAACCACCCCAATTTGATGGCACAAATTATCCTTATTGGAAGGCAAAGATGACAACATACATCAAGTCAATCAATAGAAAGGTTTGGAAGGTGATGAAGACCAAGATTGAGGTTGCCAATGCGGAAGCTCTCACCGCCGCCGAAGAAGTATTGCTCCAAAATAATGACATTGCTCTTAGTGTCATTCATGACATATTGCATGAGAGAACATATAAGCAAATTAAGAACATTAAGATGGCTCATGAGGCATGAAAGAAGTTGTAGGAATCATTTGAGGGCACACAAGTGGCGAAGGGTGCCAAGGCATACATGTGGTGAAGGGTGCCAAGGCATACATTCTCAAGGAGAAGTTTGTAAGCTTCAAGATGAAGGATGATGAGAGTGTGCCGAAGATGTTTCATAGACTTCAAGTGCTTGTCAATAATCTCAAAGCACTTGGAGAAGATGTCAAGGACAAGGACTTCTCTCACAAGTTCTTGAGATGCTTGCCATCAAGATTTAGCATGTTGGTCACTTTGCTAGTGAGAAGTGGTTTGGACACAATGACACCAAATTAAGTATTAGGTGATGTGATGACCGATGATATATTTAGAAATAATGACGAGAAGGAAGAAAAGCAGGAGAAGAAAGATGAGAAGAAGGATGAGAAGAAGTGTGTGGCATTCAAAGCCACATCATCCAATGATAAGGCAAAGCAAGAATCATCAAGTGAAGATGAAGACTTGAGCTTTGATGAGATGGATGATGAGAAGATGGCTCTCTTTATGAAGAGATTTGGCAAGTTCATGGTGAATAAGGGTTACCATGCTAGAAGGAAGAAGTCTTCATCCAAGAACAAGAAAGAGTCAAGAAGGTGCTTCAAGTGTGGAAGCAAGGATCATCTTGTTGCTTAATACCTATACAATAGCAGCAATGATGATGATGACAAGAAGAGCAAGAAGAAGGACAAGAATAAGAAGGACAAGATGACCTTCAAAAATAAGAAGAATGGTGGTTCATATGTGGTCACTTGGGATAGTGTTGCTTCCTCAAGTGATGATGATGATAGTGATGATGACAAGACCACCAAGAAGAAGGCTCTTGCAAGCATTGCTATCAATGAGAAGCCTTCTCTCTTCGACACTCCATCATGCTTCATGGCTAAGGCCACTAAGGTAGAAACTTGTGATGATGGATGTGATGAGGAACATGATAATGAAAGTGAAAGTGACAATGATGATGAACCTACTAAGGATGAACTATTTGACATGCTAGAAGATGTTAAAGAACACTTTGACATCAAGAGAAGGAATGCAAAAGCTTGCGTAAGGAACTAAAAGCCCTTAAGCAAGCCTTTGATGAGCTCAATGCATCTCACGAGGGGCTAGAGGAAGCCCATGATAAGCTTGGCAAGGCTCACAAAAAGCTTGAAAAGGCTCATTCCTTTTTGCTTGATGAGCAAAATAAAAAGAAGCATGTTGAAACTTACAATGTAGGTTTAACTTGTGATATAATTGATGAATTATTATCTATGCCTATCATTGTTGCTCCTGCTAACCCTTCTTGCAATACTTCCACTTCCACCTCATCTAGTAGTGATGGTCTCACTTGTGATGCCTCACTAATGGTTGAGAATGAGAACCTCAAGAAGGAAGTCAATAAGCTCACTCACACCTTGACTAAGGCCTATGGTGGTGAGGACCGCTTGCTTATGTGCTTGGGTAGCCAAAGAGCTTCTCTCTACAAAGAGGGATTGGGCTATACCCCCAAGAAAGGCAAGATGGCTTTTGCTCCTCACAAGACTAGTTTTGTGAAGAACAATGATCGGTTTTGCACTAGTTGCAAATAAGTTGGTCATAAAGAGCATGAATACAAAAATAAGAGCAAAAATTCTAATGTATCCTCCATTAAGCTTGATTCTTTTTATATGCTTACAAAGGGTGCAAATGGTGTAAAGGCTAAGTTCATTGGTAAACCATGGATGGGCTCAAAGAAGAAAGTCATTTGGGTACTAAAGAGCTTAGTAACTAACCTTCAAGGACCCAAGCAAGTTTGGGTACCTAAAAAGAATTGATCTTCTTTTGTAGGTCAATTATAAAGCCGGAGGAAGGCATTGGGTTCTTGATAGTGGGTGCACTCAACACATGACCGGTGATGCAAAATGTTCAACTCAATCAACACCAATGATAATAATGGCTATGATAGTATCACATTCGGTGACAATGGCAAAGGCAAGGTCAAAGAGTTTGGTAAGATTGTAATATCCAATGACATGAGCATTTTCAATGTGTTGCTAGTAGAGAGCTTGAACTTCAATTTGCTATCCGTGGCTTAATTGTGTGATCTTGGATTTTAGTACATATTTAGGGTAGATGATCTAGAGATCATAAGTGTAGATGGCTCCAATTTAATCTTCAAAGGGTTTAGATATGAGAATCTATACTTGGTTGATTTCAATGCTAGTGAAACTAAATTATCTACATGTTTGTTCACTAAGTCTAGCATGGGTTGGTTATGGCATAGAAGGCTTGGTCATGTTGGAATGAAACAATTGAATAGATTAGTTAAGTATGACTTGGTTAGAGGCTTGAAAGATGTTATGTTTGAGAAGGATAAGCTTTGTAGTTCTTATCAAGCCAGCAAACAAGTTGGAAACATCCATCCTAAGAAAAGCATGATGAGCACTAGTAAAGCATTTGAGTTGTTGCACATGGACTTATTTTGGCCAACACAATACACTAGCATTGGTGGTAACAAATATAGCTTTGTGATAGTGAATGATTATACTAGATACACATGTGTATTTTTTGATGGTGGATAAAAGTGATGTGTTTGCAACATTCAAATCATTTGTCAAAGGCATTCACAATGAGTTTGAAACAACCATCAAGAGAGTTAGAAGTGACAATGGTAGTGAGTTCAAGAACACTAGAATTGATGAGTTGTGTGATGAATTTGAAATTAGACATCAATTCTCGGCCAAGTACACTCCATAATCAAATGGCCTTGTTGAGAGGAAGAATAGAACACTCATTGATATGGCAAGGTCTATGCTTAGTGAGTACATTGTGAGTCAATCTTTTTGGGCTGAAGCTATCAACACAGCTTGCTATTATAGCAATCGCCTCTATTGCCGTCCATTGAAAGAGAAGACACCATATGAGCTCTTGAATGGTAGAAAGCCCAACATTGCATATTTTCAGGTCTTTGGTTGTAAATGCTATATCTTAAAGAAAGACACTAGATTGAGCAAATTTGACAAGAAATGTGATGAAGGGTTCTTACTTGGCTACTCCACTACAAGCAAAGTATATAGATTTGGAATTTGGATAGTGGTACTCTTAAGGAAGTTCACGATGTTGAATTTGATGAACCAAGGGTTCACAAGTAAAGAATGAGAACTTGGAAGATATTAGAGGCATTCAACTTTCAAATGCCATGAAGAACATGGACGTTGATGAATTAAGGCCTAGGCAAGTGAATGATGATGAAGATGATCAAGTGCAAGTGCTCTCTAACTCAAATATGCAAGATGATACTGAAGGGACCGTGACGCCTAAGAGGGGGGTGAATTAGGCAACTTAAAACTCCATCTCTAAACTATGGCCTCTTTTGCTAACCTTAGCAAAACCTATGCAAAAGATAAACTATCTAAATGTGCAACTACGGTTTTGCTAATGTGTTGCTATCTCTACCGCAATAGAAGTAATGTAATCAATGTAAGTGCGGAAGCTAAAGAGCGATGTAGAGATATGCAAACTCCCGTCGACGACTCCGATATTTTTACCGAGGTATCGAGAAGCGCGCAAGCTTCCCCCTAGTCCTCGTTGGAGCCCCTTACAAGGAATCCTTCGTAAGGGCCAAGCTCCCGGTCAGGTAACTCCGTGGATAGTCTCGGGCCTTCCCCACGCGCAAGTGGGTCTCCGACGTGCCTTCCGGCAAGCCTCTCCCGGATGCTCCCCGCTGTCTTCACTATCAAGCTTCCGGCCGAAACGCCGCGGGCCTTGTTCCCTCCGGTACACGGTGGTGGCCACACCACAAACACGGTTGGTGTGATCTCAGAAGACTTCAAGCCCCTCCGATGTACAACACTTGTGCTCGCAAGCACGGGGTGGCAAGAGGTATGCAAACCTCACTAAACACTAGGCATAAACCTAGAGCAAGCGCATAAGCGGTGGTCTAATCAACCTAAGCACTTTGCAAAGCACTTATGTTAATCACCTAATAAAACACTAAGCACTATGCATGTGGAGATCACTAAAATGGTGTATCAACACCTTTGGTATGTTTCCTCAGCTCCACCACTTCAAATGGCCGGTTGGGGGTTGTATTTATAAGCCCCACTGAGAAAGTAGTCGTTGGGGTCGAATTCCCGTGAAACTGCTACTGACCGGACGCTAAATCGTCCTGATCGGACGCGTCTAGTCGTCCCGACCATTGAGCCGGCAATATACTGAGCGGACGCTGGCCAGCGTCCGGTCGCCTGCCACCGAACACATCCGGTCACAAATTTGTCGCTCAGGAACCTTACTATAATCGATCGGACGCTGCTGTCCTACGTCCGATCGGTTGCCGCCAGCGTCCGGTCTGGGATCTGGTCGCCTGTCTGCTGAGCCACTTGCCCAGCATCCAGTAGCAGCGTTCAGTTGCTTGTCCAGCGTCCGGTCCTGCATTTGGTCACCACAGTGAGCTTATTTCTTCGTGATCTTGCGTATGGCTTGGTTTCAATCTTCGTGCTTGGACTTTGCTTGATATCTTGGGTCTTCTCTTGTGCTTCTATGGTCTTTCTTAAAGTGTTGATCATCGGATCGGCACGTCGCCTTCGTCCACGTCACGTCTTCCACCCTATTGAACTACAACATAAACACTTGCAAATTCATTAGTCCAATTTGGTTGTGTTGATCATCAAACACCAAAATCCAAAGTAAATGGGCCAAGGGTCCATTTTCCTTACAGATACAAATCAAGCTAGTACAAGTGTCTCTCATGACAATGAACTAATTCAAGTGGCTAGCACATCATCTCAACCCAATGATCAAGCAAGTGCAAGCAATCAATTTCCAATCCTCGAACCAACCAATATTGCAAGGGATCATCCATTGGACACTATAATTGGAGATAATTCTAGAGGTGTGCAAACTAGATCAAGATTGGCTTTACTTTGTGAGCATTTCTCATTTATGTCATCTATTGAACCAAAGAAGATAGATGAATCATTGACGGATGTTGATTGGGTGAATGCTATGCATGAAGAATCGAATAACTTCACAAGAAATCAAGTATGAGAATTAGTGGAGAGACCAAAGGGACACAATATGATTGGAACCAAATCGGTCTTTAGAAACAAGCAAGATCAAGATGTGATAGTAGTAAGGAACAAAACAAGATTGGTAGCACAAGGCTATACACAAGTTGAAGGTCTTGACTTTGGAGAAACATATGCCCCGGTTGCTAGATTGGAAGCAATTAGAATCTTGCTAGCCTATGCTTGTGCCCACGATATCAAGCTCTATCAAATGGATGTTAAGAGTGCATTTCTCAATGGTTACATCAATGAAGAAGTATATGTTGAGCAACCTCCCGGTTTTGAAGATGACAAGAAGCCCGACCATGTGTACAAGTTGAAGAAGGCATTGTATGGATTGAAGCAAGCACCTAGAGTATGGTATGAGAGATTGAGGGACTTCCTACTCTCTAAAGGGTTCATATTGAGCAAGGTTGACACCACTCTTTTCATCAAAAAGATTGGAAAAGATTTATTTGTGTTGCAAATCTATGTTGATGACATCATATTTGGATCAACCAATCAAGATTTTTGTGAAGAATTTGGAAAGATGATGGCTAATGAGTTTGAGATGTCCATGATTAGAGAGTTAAGTTACTTCCTTAGTCTTCAAATCAAGCAATTGAAGAATGGTACATTTGTGAGTCAAGACAAGTATATTAAGGACATAATCAAGAAGTTTGGCATGAGTGATAGCAAAGCCATTAGTACATCAATGGGAACAAATGGCAACTTGGATAGTGATGCAAGTGGAAATATGGAGGATCAAAAATTATATCGGTCTATGATTGGAAGCCTACTCTATGTGACCGTATCAAGGCCGGATGTCATGTTTAGTGTATACATGTGTGCAAGATTTCAAGCCTCACCAAGAGAAAGTCATTTGAAGGCTACAAAGAGAATATTGAGGTACTTGAAGCATACACAAAATATTGGTTTGTGGTATCCCAAAGGAGCAAAGTTTGAGCTAGTTGGTTACTCCGACTCGGATTAAGCGGGATGCAAAGTTGAAAGGAAGAGCACCTCGGGCACATGTCAATTGTTGGGAAGATCACTTGTTTCATGGTCATCAAAGAAGCAAAATAGTGTTGCATTATCAACCGCCGAAGCCGAATACATATGCGCCGGTAGTTATTGTGCACAAATACTTTGGATGAAGGCTACTTTGAGTGACTTTAGAATCAAGTTCAAGAAAGTGCCATTGCTATGTGACAATGAGAGTGCAATCAAGTTGACCAACAATCCGGTTCAACATGCAAGAACAAAGCACATTGATGTCCGCCACCGTTTCATAAGAGATCACCAACTAAAAGGGAACATTTGTATTGAGAGTGTAGGCACCGAAGATCAACTTGCCGATATATTCACCAAGCCATTGGATGAGAAAAGGTTTTGTAAGCTAAGGAATGAGTTTAACATATTGGATTTCTCAAATATGTGTTGATGCACCCCCCACTTATATGACATGCCTCTCCTTCGAGCAATCCAAGGTAAAAGTTGATTGGCATGGCATACATCCTTGCTAAGGACATGTTTAGTGCATCTAGACATCTTCCACATTTAATAGGCTCATTCATGAAAATCAAATGAATTTGATGATTGTATGGTACCACTATTGCTTCTATGCTTATTTTGATCTAGTGGTAGCATATGACATGTTTGTGGGTTTGTAAACCTAGTGTTTGATCTAGAAAATGAGTTCTAAGTGTTTAACTCAACATGGTACAAGATAACCCTTATTTGGAGGTGTGAAGAAGCTTGTCCTTGGATCAAACCGAGTTAAATGTCTTTGGCAAGTATTCAAGATTGAACCAAATTTGGGAAAATGATCCTCACCCCATTGATTGACATTGATAATCCTAACCTATCAATAATTTAAGCTTTTATGGTCATTGATGACAAAGGGGGAGAAAAACAAATATATTAGTACATAGGGAGAAAAACAAAGATATTAGTGTACTAAGATAGTAAGAAAAGACAACAAAAGGGAGAATTTGATATAGGAGGAGAGATATGACAAAGGAAAGGGATCAATTAAAAATTTGAGCACACAAGTAGGGGGAGCAAGCTCATGAACTTGTACGGTGCATTTAAATGTGCATTTCATATGTTTGCTTACATGGCACAAGTTTTAAATTTCAATATCCATGCTTGTGTGGTGTATGCCAGTTGTAGGTTTGAATGATGAAATGAAAATCTAGCATGCATAAGTTTATCTAGTGATTTCATTTCCAAGTGTCTTCAAGTGGTATCGAGCTAACCATGGTGCTAAGGATGGTATATTGGTGCACTCCGATTGGTATCACGCTTCAAAGGTCCATCTTTTATATCTTAGCATCATTTGGTAGACATTGTCTCCTATATTTCCTATCTAAGCATATGTGCAAGCTTCAATCCAAACTCTTAGCACATATGTAGGGGGAGCAATCGCTACCATTTGGGGTTCATGAAACTTGTCCATATCCTTTTACACATAGTAAATATGCTTGAGCAAGTAACATGGATTTAATTGAATTTCAATTCATATCTTTGTGAAAGGGTTGTCATCAATTACCAAAAAGGGGAGATTGAAAGCTCTAGTTTAGTTTTGGTGAATTGATGAAACCCTAAGTGCTAACCTAGTTTATCAAGTGATCATGAGATAGGTAGCACATTTCAAGTGATGAAGCAAATGAAGATCATGACATGATGATGGTGATGCCATGGTGATGATCAAGTGCTTGGACTTAAAAAGAAGAAAGAGAAAAACAAAAGGCTCAAGGCAAAGGTATAAATGGTAGCAGCCATTTTGTTTTGGTGATCAAGACATTTAGTGAGTGTGATCACATTTAGGATTGATAGTCGTACTATTAAGAGGGGTGAAACTCTATTGAAATACGGTTATCAAAGTGCCACTAGATGCTTTAACTCATTGCATATGCATTTAGGATCTAGTGGAGTGCTAACACCCTTGAAAATGTTTGTGAAAATATGCTAACACATGTGCACAAGGTGATACACTTGATGGTTGGCACATTTGAGCAAGGGTTAGGAACTTCACCGGTGGAGTATCCGCCCGTAGAGTGCGGACAGTCCGACGGTGCCACCGGCGCCCTATATAGAAAAGACGGAGGTCACTGTAAGTGATCGGACGCTGGCCTCTGTTGGACCGGCGCGTCCGGTCAGTAGAAGTTGCAAAGACGCTGGCGTCGGTCTCTACCGGACGCTGGGTCACTTAGTGACCAGACGCTGGAGGGTTGCATCCGGTCTTGCTGATGTGGCAGTGCACAGGGGAGACGCCGAGTGACCGGACGCTGGGTGAGTTCGGTCGAGCATGACCGGACATGTTCGGTCGTGATTTCTCGCTTCTGGATGCTTACTAGAAACGACTGGACGCTGAGGTCCAGCATCCGGTCACTTCACAGCAGCACGTCCGATCATCACTTGACCGTTGGGATCGGACATTTAGTATTTGAAGAGAGGGGACACGTGGCATGCATCGCACGACCGAACGCTGGGGTCCTGCGTCCGGTCGATATGACCGGAGCGTCCGGACACCCCGAGTTGTACCCAGTGAAGGGGTACAACGGCTCTATTTCATGGGAGCTTCTATTTAAGCCCCATGGCTGGCTCAAGCTAATACTCTTAGCCATTTGCATTGACATAGCAACCTTGTGAGCTTAGCCAAAGCCCTCCCACTCATCTCCATCATAGATTCAATATCTTTGTGAGATTGGGAGAGAATTCAAGTGCATTGCTTGAGTGTTTGCATCTAGAGGCACTTGATGTTCGTGTTTCGCTGCGGGATTCACTTGTTACTCTTGGTGGTTGCCGCCACCTAGATGGCTTGGAGCAGCGAGGATCGTCGAGCGGAGGTTGGTGATTGTCTCTGGCTCCGATAGTGGTGATTGTGAGGGGTTCTTGACCTTTCCCCGGTGGAGAGCCAAAAGGTACTCTAGTGGATTGCTCGTGGCTTGTGTGATCCTCATCTTGTGTTGGTTGTGCGACACCCTATTGAGGGTTTGGCGTATGATGCCAATTAGCGCGTGAACCTCCAAGTGAGTGAATCACCACAACGAGGAGTAGCTTGCCGGCAAGCAAGTGAACCTCGGTAAAAAAACATTGTGTTCATCATTTGATTCCGAGGTGATTGGTCTTCATTGATATTGATTCTTGTGATTGATTGGTTCACTTCTCGACATGGCGGTATAACTACCTTGCTCTCTCTCTTTACATTACCGCAAACTAGTTATCAAGCTCTTTAGTGTAGCTAGTTGTGAGAGCTTGTTAAATTGGTTAGTATGGCTCTTTAGTTAGTCTTTGAGAGCACACTAACTTAGTGTAGTAACATAGTCATTGTGTGGATAGAAATTATAGAAACTAGAATTGTGGTAGGTGGCTTACATTTTTAGTAGGCTAGCGCAACACTTGCTTAGCCTCATAATTGTCTAACCGGTTTGCTAAGTGTTGTTGTAGAATTTTTTAATAGGCTATTCACCCCCCCTCTAGCCATTAGGACCTTTCAACATGGTACAAGATAACCCTTATTAGGAGGTGTGAAGAAGCTTGTCCTTAGATCAAACTGAGTTAAATATCTTTGGCAAGTATTCTAGATTGAACCAAATTTGGGAAAATGATCCTCACCCCACTGATTGACATTGATAATCTTAACCTACCTAAAATTGAACCTTTGTGGTCATTGATGACAAAGGGGAGAAGTAATGCACAAAGATATGGAAAAGATGACATAGGGGAAAATATGAAAGTAAAGGGATCAATTAAAATTCGAGCACACAAGTAGGGCGAGCAAGCTCATAAACTTGTATGTTGCATTTGAATGTGCATTATATATGTTTGCTTGCATGGCACAAGTTTTAAATTAAAATTCCATGCTTGTGTGGTGTATGCTAGTTATAGGCTTGAATGATGAAATAAAGATCTAGCATGCATAGGTGATGATTAGATATGCCTTGGTTTTGTTTTTCAAGTGGTACTAGAACCTTGCATATAATGTTGATCTCACGAGGTATCTAGTGTTTGTGTTTTGCAAGTAATTCCAAGTGGTATCTAACTAGCAATGGTGCTAAGAATGGTATATTTGGTGCACTGTGATTGGTATCACGCTTCAAAGGTTCATCTCTTATACCTTAGCATCATTTGGTAGACATTGCCCTCCCACTTTTCCTATCTATGCATATGTGCAAGTTCCAATCCAAACTCTTAGCACATATGTAGGGGGAGCTAATGCTACCAATTATGGTTCATGAAACTTGTCCATATCCTTTGCACATGGTAAAAAACTTGGGCAAGCAACATGAATTCAAATTAAATTTTAATTCACATCTTTGTGAAAGGATTGTCATCAATTTCCAAAAAGGAGGAGATTGAAAGCTTTAGTTTGGTTTTGGTGAATTGATAAAACCAGTTTGGTTTTGGTGAATTGATGAAACCCTAAGTGCTAACCTATTGCTCTAATGATTATGAGATAGGTAGTACATTCCAAGCGATGGAGCAATTGGTGAAGATCATGTTGATGGTGGTGATGGCCATGGTGATCAAGTGCTCGGCTTGGAAAAGAAGAAAGAGAAAAATAAGAGGGGCCATGGTGAAGATCAAGTGCTCGGCCATGGTGATCAAGCTCAAGGCAAAAGGTGAAACTTGATAGGAGTTTTTTGGTTTGATGATTGAGACACTTAGCGAGTGTGATCACATTTAGGATAGATAGCAATACTATTAAGAGGGGTGCGTCCGGTCATTTTTAGTGAAGCAGGCGCGCTTGGGTTCTGTTGGATCACGACCGGATGATGAATAGTGATTATGACCGGACGTGCAGGGACTACGTCCGATCATAGGTGATGTACGCTGATGTCGGGCGTGAAACTTGGTGCGCAGAGGAGGAGAAGGGATCGGACATTGGCCTACGTCCGGTCGAGGTGCATCTGACGTGTCCGATCATGGTTTGGACGCTCTGGAACCTCTCTAGAAGTGACCTAGCACGTGGTGGCTAGAGTCGAGCGACGCGTTCGGTCTATGCCTGGTGGCTTAGGCGCGCGCATGGGCTGACTATTGAGATCACACGGCTGAGGTTGAATCGTGAGGACAAGTGGACGGCATCGCGAGGTCGAACACTGGCTAGGCTGCATCAGGTCGATCGGATTTGCGCCTCCGGTTAGCGTGAGTTGGGCTGCCTGTTGAGCCCAACAACTCTATTTCGATGGAGCCCCTATATAAGTCATATGGCCGGCTCTAGCTCACTCTCTTGGCCATTTGCATTGATATAGCAACCTTGTGAGCTTAGTCAAAGCCCTCCTACTCATCTCCATCATTGATTCATCATCTTTGTGAGATTAGGAGTGAATCCAAGTGCATTACTTGAGTGATTGCATCTATAGGAACTTGATGGTTATGTTTCACTATGGGTTTCGCTTGTTACTCTTGGTAGTTGCCGCCATCTAGATAGCTTGGTGCAGCGAGGATCGTCGAGCGGAGGAAGGTGCTTGCCTCCGGCTCCGATTATGGTGATTATGAGGGGTTCTTGACCTTTCTCCGGTGGAGAGCCAAAATGTACTCTAGTGGATTGCTCGTGGCTTGTGTGATCCTTATCTTGTATTGGTTGTGCGGCACCCGATTAAGGGTTAGGCATGTGATGCCTATAAGCATGTGAACCTCCAAAGTGAGTGAATCGCCACAACGGGGACTAACTTGCCGGCAAGCAAGTGAACCTTGGTGAAAAATCATTGTGTCATCCTATCCCAAGGATTTCTTGGTATTTATTGTGATTGATTGACTTTATCTTGTGATTGGCTCATTCCTCGACACGGTGGTATAACTAACTATACATCTCGTGTATTTACATTCTTAGTGTAGCTAAGCGCTTTAGTGTAGTTAGTTTTGAGAGCTAGCTTGTGTCATGTCAAGTGGTTAGTGAGGCTCTTTAGTTAGTCTTTGAGAGCTCACTGACTTAGTGTAGTGACTTAGCCCTTGTGTGCCTAGAGACTATAGAGACTAGAATTGTGGTAGGTGGCTTGCATATTTAGTAGGCTAGCGCAACATTCACTTCACCTCATATTTGTGTAACCGTTTTGTTTAGTGTTGTTGTAGAAATTTTTATAGGCTATTTATCCCCCTCTAGCCATTAGGACCTTTCACACATCCGGAGGCTTTTCGCCCTGTCTGTTTCTTTTTGGACCGAGGGAGCATGTTGTGGTTCGGATGGGGCTCGCTGAGTCTGGTCCGAAGCTTCTTGACTGCGTGTGATTTTAACGACCGTTAGAGATGAGCGGACAACGTTGAACGAGGCGACACGTGGCGACATCCGGGGATCTGGACCCCCTGAGGGCATAACGGCTACAACTTTGTTGGGGCTCTGTAAATAGAGCTTGGTCAGTTTTGGCTCACTCGCTCTCTTGATCATTCTTACATGTGATAGCATCCTTTGAGCTAAGCCAAACCTCTCCTACTCATTCTCTTGCTTCGTTGTGCATCCTAAGTGAGTTGGGAGTGATCCAAAGTGTATTTACTTGAGTGATTGCATCTAGTGGCACTTGGGGATCGATTTGCTATGGTTTTCTTGTTACTCTTGGCGTTTGTCAACACCTAGATGGTTTGGAGCAGCGAGGACCATTGAGCGAAGGGTGGTGTTTGTCTTCAGCTCTGATCGTGATGATTGTGAGAAGTTCTTGTGCCTTCCTCGTGGGAGATCATGAAAGGCTACTCTAGTGGATTGCTCGTGGCTTGTGGATCCCCACCTTGTATTGGTTGTGTGGCACCCGGTTGCGGGTTAGGCGTGTGATGCCTATTAGCGCATGAACCTCCAAGTGGGTGAATCGCCACAACAGGGACTAGCTTGTCGGCAAGCAAGTGAACCTCGGTGAAACATCATTGTGTCATCTTGTCTCTGAGGAATTCATTGGTATTCATTGTGATTGATCTCTTGCCGGCTCAATATATCCATCCCTAGCACTTGTATTTGCTTTCCTAGCACTTGTGTAGTGCGAGTTGTAGCTAGTGAGTAGTGTAGCTTAATTAGTTGTAATTACTTTTGCTAGGTTGCTCACTAGTGGTAGAATTAGTGACATAGCCATTGAGTGTAACTAGAGATCATATCATACTAGACTTGTGGATATGTGGCTTTCAACACTTGTAGTGCTAGCGCAAAACTCGTATTACACCATTTAGTGACTAACCATTTGTCTTAGTGCTATTGTAGAAAATTTTTATAGCCTATTCACCTCCTTCTAGCCATTTAGGACCTTTCAGAGAGCCCATGAGGTATATGGGCCAAGTTTCTCCCTAAAAGAGGCCCAACTAGTAGCTAGAGTGGTGTCATTTAAAATCTTACCCCACCAAGGTATCACTTGTGAATAACCATTTGCCTATATAAGTGCCCAAGAGCATGAGGCAAGCACTCATTTTCACTTGTTCAAAACCCTAGCGTGTCCCCCTCTCCTCCCTCTCTCTTGTTTAGAACCGCCGGTTCCAATATAACAGACTTAAAAACATATTCCCCCAAATATTCTATATGTATTTGAGTATTTATTCATAAATTGTTTGTCTAGTTAAATGTTTTTGTGCATAATTTATTAATAATTTTCATGTTTTCTAAAAAATGAAAAATGAATAGCTTCCGCTACAGGCCGTTATAGCTTTCTATAGCTTTTGAAGGTCACCGCTAAATATCATAGCCCGCTTTTTAAAACATTGCAACTAAGGGACGACCGAAAATGTTGCAGCTGTTGAGACATGTGCAATAGGGGTGCTCGCACAGTATCCGACTCTGTTCGCAGCATGTAGGCACATATGCTCTTGAAGCCATTGAGATGGCTCTTAGAGACAAATTGTTAGAGGAAGAGATGAAGACGAAGGTGTAATACCAGCCGTCAACAATGTATCAGAAGCTGTGGGTACGTTTGCTGCGTCTATGAGGCCTTGTATGCAGGTCATCAACGCATCACAAGGGATTCCACCCACTGTTCAATTTGCATTCGATTATTATCGCGAGAAGATGTTCATCATCAAAACTGTCGTAGACTCTGAGTTTTTGATCAATTGATGTGTGCTCATGAGGCCTCTGATGCTTTTGTGGTCTTTGGTGCTCATGTGGCCTGTCGGGTTGCCGTTGCTAGTTGGATGGTAGTGTCCTTGACCTGGTTGGAGATCGGTTGCTTTCAACTATTAACTATTAGTAGACTTGTAGTCGATACCTTTTAGGAATCATTCAGCTTATTAGTTGTTCTAATGCACTCTCAGTGATCATTTGGTCTAGTTTAAGTTGTAACGCACTCTCAATTAATCATTCGATTTAGTTTAAGTTGTAACGCACTCTCAGTTGATCTGTTGTGGTGTATTTGACTAGTTGTTTCCTTGTTGATACTGCATCTTTAAGTTATCATCATGTCATGGTCGTGGTTTGAGGCAAGGTGACCCACTATCTGATCCGGAATGTCGTTCCTCCTTGATATGGAGTACATCATTGGCATGATCCAGCTGCTTGACCAGTTGGGATTGTTTGCTCAATTGGGTGGCCTTTGGATCAAGCGGTGGATTTAAAACTATATGCGAACGACCTTGTAACAATCATTTTATCCCCATTAAACAAGACAATGTCCTGTTTAGATCATTCTGTAGTATTCGGAAGATGCAACATACCTCGCTACAAATATGATAAAGTGCCACATGACGCCAATGAGATGCGAAGAGGAGCATATATTCAGATCGCTTCAAATTGTCAAATTCCCATGCAAACACTTGAAATCCTGGACAGTGCACATGCCTGTAAGACCCACCATTAGTCGGGTCAGGTCACATAGATTGGCGACAATACTACGATGGTCATCTCCTCCTCATAACTAAGCTTATGCTAGGATCCCAATTTACTTATCCATTGCTACTACCTAGCCCCCATCTTGGGTGATTGTAACACCCTCGGTGTTAAGCCCTAATTAAAATGCCTAATCATGTCATGAGCATCATAATCATCCTTCATTGCTTCTGGTGGTGTGGTTTAAGTTGTAATTGCACCAAAAATGTCACCTAAAAATTTCTAGCAAATGATAGAGTAATGCTCTCTTAATATTGATTAACCTTGGAAAACAATTTTTATAGAGCAAAAATAATATATAACTTGTGTTGAGTGTTTATATAAATTAGAGTACAAGTTGGGTAGATGATAATGCAACTTTTATTAATGAAGTTATATGTTGCTTGCTAGTGTATTTAGTTGCCCAAAAAATTGAATTTAAAACTTCAACTCAGCCTTTTTCTTATAAAAAATTCTAAGTCTCGCAAACTGCAGACACTACCATTTTGGCAACCTTGTTCTGCAGATTTTTGCTAAATAAAAGTGGTATGTTCTTGCTCTGTGGTTTGGTCCAAGCTCAGTTCTTTAGCTTAGACTGGTAGTTGGTCATGTTAGAACTCGTTTTGGGCATTAAAAAATTCGCTAAATAATGCTAAAAACATCCTTTTTTCATCTCTGTTGTTGCTCTGGAACGCAGGCTGACATGGCCAGCTTGGCACCTCCCTATCTCCTTCCCTGGTCAATCTCTAGATGTGATTTTTGTTTCTCTAAGTATCCCTAGACGTCGACTAGAGCATGGTGCCTTTGGTTCAATCTCAACCAAAGAAAAATTTTGTCTTTCGCTTGCTTTAAAAATCATGCGCTAATTCTGTGTCGGCCTGCTGGCCCTGGTGCGCGGTCACCGCATCCCTGCCATCGGGCTGACGCTGGCTGCTCACACGCTGCCTCGGCCGAGCGCCAACCTCACGCCTACTGCCGCGCTTGGCCTCGCTGCCGCCCACCTCACTGCCCGCCGCTGCCCGCTCGTCTGCCGCGCGCAGCTCCTGTGCCGCTGGTGCCACTAGCGCTGCTACCACATGTGCGCGTGGCGCTGCTGCTGGCCGCTTCGCCGACCTTGCTGCCCTGCCGAGCCACTGCTGCGCACGTGAACGCCCCGCTCGCGTCGTCGTCCCTCTCTTCTCTTGTTGACCTGCCGTGCGCCGCTCGATTTTGCATGGCGCGAATGTAGGATCTCTTAAGCCCCGTTTGGAATTGAGGATCCTCAAAGGAATTTCAAAGGAACTAGAATCCTATGGTTTGATGATGTCACTTACCGTTTGGATCACAGGAAGAGAGCTGGTCGTTCCTATGGAAAGGGTAGCATTCCTCCACAAAACACAGGAAGCAAAACATTCACTTCGACTTGAAGTTTTCACAGAAGCCCAAGACACATGTGCGTGTCAGCGTGTGGCAGAGAGAAAATGGAGGTGGGCAAGGGGAACAGCGGGCGATGGGGTTGTTTTAATGTTGTTTTATTAGACACTGATTGTTTTTTAAACCTGAATTTTTCTAATTCATTATTTTTCCATTCCTACGTTGCAAATGCTACTTCCTACAACTTTCCTGTATTTTTGCATTCCTCTGTTTTATCACTTTATCCTAACTTCATTCCTGTATTTCCTACCATTCCTTTGTTTTCTATTCCTTCGTTCCAGACAGGCCCTTAGGCTGGATTGTTTCCTTTGCATGCCACAATTTTTTCCCCTTTGGTGCTCGTGTCGGTGTCCTCGTTTTTTGGCCGTTTGCGCTCAATTGTTTCCTTTTGCATGGCGCGTTGGCGCGATTTTAGCGGGATCGCTAAGCATGGCGCGTTGGCGCATTTCGTTGTCGTGCGATTTTAGCGCGGATCGTGCGCAATTTTGCGTCAGTGGAGGCGAGCGAGCCAACGGAGGCAAGGATGGAAGCGGCACGATTTATTGCTCCTCATCAAGCGTCGTGGCCGGAACCAAAGCTACAAGGGCATTCACGTCCAAAACCTGGTTAAAATACCTTAAACGACTTGATTTGTGCAAACGATACCACCTACTCCCTTCATCTACCGAAGATGTATGTTTAGGCCCCGTTCGTTTCTTCCGGAATGGGGCATTCCATGCCCGGAATAGTTCCCATGCTATACAATTTTGTGAAGCACTAGTCCGGCAGGGAACGGTTCCAAAGAAACCGAACGGGGCCTTAAGTTTTTCTGACTTTTCCGGTGTTGATCTACGTATTCACAGACGATTCCTCGTTACTCACGACGTCCGTTCGGTTCTCCCACAACGTCTTGAATGTGGGTCCACAACGTAACGATCGGCTCCACCGCGTAGATATCCTTGCGACTCCACCTTGCACTCCCTTCGCAAGCCACACCAATATACCAAACCGCCCTCGATTATACTAGACCCATCACCCCAATCTGCTTCGCAAAGCAACATATCCCCTCCCCGACCCAGGCCTCAGCTCCCTCGCCTTCATTCCTCCTCTATTTACTTTCATTTTTTATAACATGGGTGACTGTATTCGAAAAGAGAATTGAATGAAGAAGTGCATTCTATAAACTCAATATCGACAATATGTGATACAAAATACTAGAAAACAATGATAATTAGAGGGAAAAACTTAGTTCTCATGGGGGAGGAAAACACTGTGATGACCCTCCTCCTCTCAGACACACATCCACACGGTATTTTTCTGACAATCAGATCTTAAACTGCTCGCGAAAAGGCTTCAAGTATTCACTTCATTCCTACTATAGAGCTACACAATTATGTAACAACACAGTTATCCCTTTTAAGACCGCATCGTTACACTAGTCCACTAAGGTTTGCCGGTGAGTTCTTTTTTTTTGTGTGTCACCGGGCTTGTCAACGACGTCTATGCACTCATAAGACAAGTGCGTCATCCTCTAGTTTACTCTAACTTCGCTACTGAGTATTAGTTAGCTAATGACTATGGATACTCCAGCGGATCAAGCATGAAGCCTGCCAACTTGTCAAGGCAATTGCAAGCTCAGGTGCAGAGCATACCGGCATACCCCGATGCACCGTACGAAAAGGCAGGATCAACGATCAACCGAGAGTCCGGGACAACGGGCACGCAGCCACGCACGCACGCGCGAAGCTCATGGAGGTGAGACGACGTGAAAACGACGGTGCCTTGGAAAAGGCGGAAAGCGAGGCAATAGTCGGCGCGCGGGCAGCCCCACCCGCCGCCGACCATCCGTGTGTCTATTCTCCGTCCCGATGCCGTCCTCGCCCCGCAACGCAACTACGCGAGCGCGAGCGCCGGCCCGGGCGCCAACACGTACTCCCTTCGCAAGCCACACCAATATACCAAGCCGCCGCCCTCGATTATACTAGCGCCACCACCCCAATCCGTTCGCAAGCAACATATCCCTCCACGGCCTCGGCTCCTTCGCCTCCCCCGCTCGGCTCCTCCTCCACTCCTCTTTCCCTCCCTCTCTTTCATCCCTTCCTTGCAGTCCCCTTCTCCTCTCCCGGCGCCCCGACACCTCGTTTTTTTTATCCATCGGTGTCGACGAGGGGAGCGACGAAGCGGAGGACGCCCCAGATCTAGGGTTCCCCCGCCGCGTGTCCTTCGAGGAGATAGAGAGGGTCTGCATCATGAGGGCCACCGGGGAGCACACAGCTGCGGTGCCCATCCCCACCCCGCCGCCGCCGCCTGCTGCTGCGGCCTCTGCGACGGAGGAAGCCGAGAAAGAGAGGAGGAAGAACCGCCGCCGCCCCTCGCGGCGCTCCAAGCAGGCGGCCGTCGCCGCGCCGCAGGGCCCGCACGCGGACGCCGCGGGGCCGAGGTCAGTCAGATCGATGCCGCCCATGCACGTGGGCAGCGGCGGCGCCGGTGTCGACGCCGAGGCAGAGGCGTCCGCGGCGGGAACGAGCCAGTCCTGCCCCCTGCTGCCCACGCCGAGACCCGCGGAGGCGCCTGTGTCGAGGGTGGGCGGGGGAGCTACGGCGATGCGGTACTTCCAGCCTCACTGGCCTGAGCGGGCCGTGGAGGACGCCGTCAAGGTATTCGCTGGAGCCATGGGAGGCTTGCGGCTTCGTGGTTGTGATTTCGCGTGAACTGACACACTGATTTGATGCGTTTGCTACACAGAGAGGGTATGCATTCGTGGCGAAGTTCAGGGTGAACGCTCACAACCGAAATGAGGCAAGCACGGCTCGGTGATCTTCTGATTACTAACGTTGTACTGTTTCCTTACAACTGTGTGCTAACGTTTGAATTGTGTGATTTTGCAGGCGTACTGCACGATTGATGGCATCCCGGTGGATGTTCTCATTACAGGATTGGCACAAAACAGAGCGGTATGTACATCTCTGCATGCATGATGTGCTAATTATTGGGTGTTTACGAAGCTGCCCCATAAGGAAGTTTTAGTGGGTACTGGATAGTGCAAAGGCAGGCTATCGCGCTAAAGCTCGTGTGTCTGTTAACTGGTTGGGCATGCCCTGGAATGTGTTTTTTGTTGGACATGCCCTGGAATGTGTTTTTTGTTCGCTAGTTACCCAATCAGGAGGAATGGAAACGGTGTCAGATTTGGCACGAAATGTGACTCAGGACAAAATTCAGCACTATCCTGTTGTGTCTTTCCTTCCAGGGGCGGAGGGCCCGGTAGGGCAAGGTAGGGCGCTTGCCGTACCTTGCTCCGCCGCGGATCCCCACCTACGCTTGCACCGATTCGCTGAATGGACGCAGACATGCAATGCAATGCAACGCCCTTGACTCAGGAGTAAAAAACGATTAGATGAGCCATTGTTTAATTGTTAGGCCGTTGGACCTTGTGGAATGTGGGCTGGCTTACCGTGTATGTTTCTGGCCTTCCAGTGCCAGTATAGAATACAATATTGTGACACCATCGATCGGCCCGCAGTTCGACGGTTCGTTTAAGTGTCCAAACTCTGGCAGCTGAACCTTTTTTCCATTGTTGTTTGTTCAGTTTTTTGGTTATCAGCTAACTGGGTCGGTTGATTTTGAAGCACAGTAAACTAATAAAAAAATGGAACAAAAAGCAAAAAGCGATGTCAAAATCAGAGAGATATTACAGCGTCTTGTGTATAAACCATTTTAATAAAAGATATTATTTTATTATCTATATATTATCCATTTCGTCATACCTTAAACTTTTTTCCGTCCTCCGCCACTGTTTCCTTCCTGTGATATAGCATCACCAACTATCAAGTTTTGTCATGGTAGAAGTGGGCATCTCAATTTGTGCTGAAAACAACTCGTACCTTCTGCACACTAGGCACATAAAGTATGACTAGCTTGTCCCCTGCAGAGCTGGTTGAAGCATGCTATACCTTATATTGGTAATGTGCTTTCATGTTGAACTTAGTCAGTACTGCAACCAGCACCAATTGGCATTTCTCTGGGAATAACATGTGACCATCGGAATTATTACCACAATAGCTTTTACTTTTGGAAATAATTCAAACAAAACTGCATTGCTAGTTTTACCTTATTGACCATTTTATTGGGTTTTAGTGTTCTGCTGCAGGTGCGGTGCTCTCCTTCATCCTTTCATTCAATAAATTTTATCTTCTTGCATGCAAGAGGCTTTTCTATTTCTGTACCAGTACTCCTAACAAAGATTATGCTTCCTAAACAAACAACTAGTGCTATTGGTGATATGCATATGTCTGTATGCACTTCTTTTTATCTTGATGTCTTACCATATGGTCTGTTATAAGGGGTCGAGTTCCAATGCTTGCAGTGCCTATACCATTCTGCTCTCTAGCTTTGCCTATTTATGCTACACGGATTTTGAACTCACAGCATCATGTTATGTCATGAATTACGTTGCAGGTTGAAGGTGATCTTGTTGCTATCACACTGGACCCTGTTGCTCAATGGACCAGAATGAAAGGTCCGAATGTTGCATGCAACCCTGCGATAGGAGGAGATTCTGTGGTCCGTGAGTTTACTGAAACAAATGGGAATCATAGTTGGAAGAAAGGACATGCAGATGTCGGCTGCAGGTTTGAAAATTGCAGTAACGGCTTACCTGTTTTGGATAGGATGCAACCCCCACACAAGAACAGTGGTTTTAGTCAAGCTGTTAAGTGTGGAAATGGGAATGCTACTGTCCCTGAAAGGAATGAGATAGACTTGAATGATGGAAAGAGTGAGGCTGCGAGAGCATTACAAAGGATCTGTGCCATGATATACTCTCATCCAAGCAGACGTCCTACTGGGAAAGTATTATCAGTCATTAAGAAATCTCCGCGCCGTGATGCCATTGTAGGTTTCCTTGCTTCTTTCTCAGAGTTCCCTGATGGAGAGCAGCAGAGAAATCAGATGGGTCTAAAGAGGATGAACAACAGAGCATCATCAGTTACAGGCTTGTTTCATCTCTTGCCTACTGACCCCAAATTCCCTCCGATGGTTGTGAGTTTTAGCACTTTGCCAGATAGTGTCAGACAGAGCCTAAGGGGTGATGCAGCTATTGAGAAGGAATTAGTTGCTGCACGAATTGATGAATGGAATGACGAAAATCTCTATCCCTATGCCCATGTTATACGGTTCTTGGGGAAGGGTGGTCATGTTAAAACACACATGGATGCTATATTATTTGAGAATGCGATATCTGATGCTGAGTTTTCCCCCGAGTCCTTGGCATGTCTTCCTGACAATTGTTGGAAGATTTCTCAAAAAGAACTTGAAGCAAGAAAAGATTTGAGGGAGGTCTTGTCTTTTACAATAGACCCTCCTACTGCATCAGATCTTGATGATGCTATATCAATTGAAATACTTTCAGGCAGAACTGTCCGTATTGGGGTTCACATCGCAGATGTTTCCTACTTTGTACATCCAGAGACTGCGTTAGATGCTGAAGCTCAAAGCCGATCTACTAGTGTCTACACCCTGAAACGCAAAATCTCAATGTTGCCTTCAAGACTTTCAGAAGTGGTTTCGCTTAATCCAGGTGTAGACAGGCTTGCCTTTTCAATTATTTGGGATATTGATCCTCATGGTAACATAATTAGTCGCTGGATTGGTCGAAGCGTCATCTTTTCGTGCTGCAAGCTGTCATATGAGCTTGTGCAGGATTTGATTTGTAATGAAGCCAGTCAGGCTAGATCTGCTGTTTCTTCTCTTGAAGTACATGGTAAATTTGAGAGAGATGATGTTATCAAGTCACTTAGAGGCCTTTATGAGGTCTCAAAAAATCTGAAGGAAGTTAGGTTCAAGGGTGGAGCTCTTTCTCTTGACACTGCAAAGCTTATGATCTTGTTTGATGAAGATGGGGCTCCATGTGATAGCTATTGCTATGTGAGGAACAATGCATGCTTCATTGTTGAGGAACTAATGTTGTTGGCGAATATGTCAGCTGCAGAAGTCATATCTAATGCATTCCCTGATTGTGCCTTACTTCGTAGGCACCCTGAACCTAATTTGCGGAAGTTCAGAGAGTTCGAGGCATTTTGTGCTAAGAATGGTTTTGAATTGGATGCTTCATCATCTGGTCAACTCCACCTTTCACTCTCTAGAATAAAGGAAAAGTTGCAAGAGGATCCTGTTATGTTTGATATTCTCATGTTTTATGCTTCAAAGCAAATGCAGTCAGCAGAATACTTTTGCACAGGGGACCTGATAAGCAAGAAAGATGATTGGGCACATTATGCGCTGTCTGTCCCTTTGTATACACACTTCACTTCACCACTTCGAAGATATCCTGATATAATTGTTCACAGGACTCTGAATGCAGTGATTGAGGCTGAACAAGTGTATATGAAGCAAAAGAAATCTTCCACAGGCCGGAATGGAGTCAAAGCCTCTTGTGAATTGATGGATAGATGTTTTACAGGCCTCCAGTTGTGCAAGGATGCTGCTGAATCTGAAGAAGGAAAAAAAGCACTTTCTGATGCAGCTAAGAAATTTAAGGTTCCTTACTCTGAAAATCTCGGGGAGATTGCTGAACACTGTAATGAAAGAAAGTGGGCTGGTCGCCGTACAGAAGATGCTGGACAGAAGCTCTACATGTGGGCTCTGATAAAGAACAAAGAGGTGATTGGGGCATCACCATTTCCAGCTTTCAAGCAAGTTTTCCCGTGAGCTTTATTTTGAATTCTGCTGTTTTTAACTCTTATCTTTGCAGGTTGTGGTCTGCAATGCTAGAGTTCTGGGGCTTGGACCCAGATTCATGTCAGTTTATGTGCCCAAGCTTGCGGTATGGTTTTTTGCCAACCCTCATATAAAAGGAGCACTTGTTTCATTTTTCTTCTTCCTCACCTCAGTGTGATTTTATGATGCAGATGGAACGAAGGATATATTATGATGAAGTTGAGGGCTTATCAGTTGAATGGTTAGAAGCCACTGCAACGTTAGTGCTTGATGCATGCAGGAACAAGCCTGCTCAAAGGAGGGGAACTCAGATGAAGTGCAGGCCAATTGAGGAAGTCGCAATGGTGGTGAACCCTTCAGAGTTGTCTGAAGAAGATGAGGAATCAGGAGCAACAGAAGCTGGCGGCTGCACTGCCAAGTCTGTTTTGTTGAGTGGCGACGCAGTGAAACCTCAGACCACTCCAGCTGTTCTGCCCTTGGTGATACATTACCTGAGTGACATCCCTGTGGTTCTTCATGCAATTGGTGGTGAGGATTGTGCGGTGGACATTGGAGTAAGACTGTACATGGCGTCATACTTCGAGTTATAGGAAACCTCCTATCATGATAGGAAATAGTTGGTCAATTTTCAACAGTTTTTCAATCGAACGAAAGTAATAAAATGATGGTAGGCAAATTCCAACTTAGTGCTGTAGATATTTCATTCATGTATAGCTAATTAGCTACCCTGCCATCGCAGAAAAAGAAACCCCCAACCCCTATCCGTTCTTTACCATCCTGTGACATTTGAGGGTTTGCTCGCAGAGTCAAGTGGCTTCCGTTTTTATTCCCAGGCTGCTTGATGAGGACTGAGGTACCAGAATGGTGGAAGAGGGAGTCTACAATAGTGCCGCACTATTTTAATAGTCTCTTTAATGATTTTCTGCTAGCTTGTGAAACCACATGAGGTATTTTTTTTTTTACTGGTGGGTTCACTCAGATGTTGAAGCTGGTGTTTTGTTACTTCGGACAATAAAAGTCTCTTTGGTGACTGTTGCTGTCGTTTGTGTAATTGTGTTTTCACTTGTTTCGTGAGGACGAGATATATGGTGCAGTGCTGCAGTGCTCTTTTTGAAGTTGTGGTCGTGTGATTATTCTTTGCAATTGCAGTTTTACCCATGCAGATCATGCGACCAACTCAGAAATGCTGTAGGACTTCCATTCGTTTATACTAGGTTACTGAGTGATAATCTGAATATCTGATGCTACGTCCCAGCACATTTGGAATGGCAACTAACTGCAGGATTTTGGCGTTGTAGTTTTGCACTTCAATTCTACTAAAATGATGATTATGCAGTGTTCTGACTTCTGAGTGAGGACCATTCATCGGTGGACGTTTTAATGATTGCTTCCGGATCTAGATGTCTGGCTTTGAACAGGTTGACGCCTGTTCCGTGAGTCCTGGCAAAAGCCTGATCCACCAGTGACAGTTTACCTCAAAATGCCTAGAACTTTTCTACGTGCCATTACGAAAGATACTCAACCTACGCGCCACTAAAAATTTCAAATACATCTTGATATCATGACATTCTTTTTTTTTTCTCTCTCTCAAGCCGTTACGTCCACCTTTTCATGTAATGGTATAAATCTACGTTGGAAAAAGATTTAAATACCCTCACCTCTCTTCTTCACCGTGCACTTCTTGGAGAGGCATGGGATGGGGGCGCCGTCGCCTGGGGCTGGTATCCTAGGGGCTGGGGCCGCGGCAAGGGGGCTGGGGGCGCCGCCGCCACGGGGCAGGCGCGGCCTGGCCGCTGGCGTCCCTAACGAGGCCGAGGCGAGCGAGTTGGCGGTGTACACATTGGCGCTGAGGACGAGCTTGATCACGGCCGCGTGTGCGGCGCGGCCGTCGCCTAGCGCGCCGGCGCGCGTGCAGCACTTGACGCGGTACGCCGTGAGCGCGTGGAGCGGGAGGCGGACTCGAGGTGGCGTGGCCGCGGGCCCGAACGTCGGCTTGACGAGGTCGCGGACGACGGGGTCGGCTCCCGGCTTGGCATGGCGGCGAGGCTCAGCTGTGCAGGCCGTCGCGGCCAGCAGCGGCGGCGTCCGCTGCAGGCCAGGCTGCTCCCGACCGCGCAGCCCTGGGTGCGGCGAGCGCGCGCAGGGGCGCACGCGGCCGTGCGGCCATGGCGGCCGGAGCTCGCGGGGCGGGGCGCGCAGGGCCAGGCGGCGCTGGAGGTGTCGAGGCCGACGGCGCGGGACGCGTCCGGCGGCGGGCGCGGACGGGTGCTCGTCGGAGCTCGGCCATCGTAAGTCGCGCCCACCGACTCCATCGACGGCGCGCCCACCGCACAGGCAGCAGCCGGGATGGCCCCGGCCCGCACCATCGACGCGGCGTCCCTGAGGATCCGCACGAGGTCCCGGAATAGCTCCGGCCTGTCGGCGATGGCGGTCTTGGCGTCCGCGTCGGCCACGGCATCCACGCGCGCGTCGGCGTCTTGGCGTCCGCCCCGCCCTTGGCAAAGGAGAGGAGCGTCCCGGCCCCGTGCCCCCAGCGACGGTGTCTCCGGCCCCGCGCTCCGGCTCTGCGACCCAAGCGGCGATGTCCCGGCCTCGCGCTTCGGCTTCCCAGTCCGCCAGTTCCCAGCCCAGAGGAAGAGGGAGAGAAAGAAGTAGAGAATGGGGTTACGAGAGAAGGGCGTTTTAGGCATTTTCGCTGGCCGGGCTCACGTGTCAGTGTTAGCAAACGGTAAAAACCAAACGGTTAATGGACAGAATGGCATAGGAGAAAAAAAAATGTCATGACATCATGATGCGTTTAAACTGTTTAGTGGCAAGTCCGGAGCATCTTTCAATTTGACACAGGAAAAAGGCTCAAATGCGCAACACTGGAACAACCAGTAACGTCCATGTTTCACCATGTGGCAGTAACAAAAGTACATACAGTATTTACAAATCGGAGCAAACTCGCTTGACGCTTGAGAAAAAGTTAAGTCTCCAGACTCCAGTACTACCTGGTCCTGCGCACAAAAATGCTGGCAACTCTCAAAGCCTACTAAACTGTACAGACGTGACATGTCTATTTGGATGTTCAACTGGCTATGTGATGGTCACCATCGACAGATTCCTGTTTTCTCTGTCCGACAGAGTGTTAGCATCTCCTCGTATTTGGAAGGGTAGACGAAGCCCCAAAGCTGCATTAAACGAGAAAAGAACAGTTGAAGTACTTAAATAGATTAAAAGGGCTCATAAAGGCCTTTCTCCCAAACTTGCAGAACATGTGGACGGCCATAAAAGGGCTCGTTATGTCCTTGCAGAATTATTTACGTTGATAGATTAAAATTGAAAGCTTCTTGATCATATGGATGTAGTTATGTTCACCAGGAAGAAAATCGCAGAACACAAATACACAATGCTCGAATGTTTTAAATACCTCAACATCTTTCACTGAGAAGTCTGGAGAATGCGATAAACACCCGTTGTTAAAAGTCTCTGAATTAGAACTTGAACCAGTCAAGCTGCAAAGAGAAATGCAGAAAATACAGGTGAGTTGTGCGGAAATTAACAATGACTTGTATACCAGTCGTAGATGGTGCGAGATATTACAGGTCTGCATCAAGATAAAGTGCAAAATGACCTCCTCCCCCTAGAGCCATATAGTCAGTGGAGCACACCGTAAAATAGTTATTTGCGCCTGCAGCAAGTTTTTTACTTTTAGATAAAGGAAGCTTATTGAAAACAAGACTATTACATCAAGATGATACAACCGGTCTTCACATCACTTCCAACCTCTGCATAATTAAAATTACACGGCCTAAAATATTTTAAATGTTACTCAATCCTCAAACTAGATTGACACCTAAGTGCATGGGTAAAAAAATCCCTAACACCGTAAAATAGTTATTTGTGCCTGCAGTAAGTAGATTTTCAATAGCTTACACAAAGAAAAACAGTTCTCAGAATGCACAACAAAGTCACAGCGGCATTGGTAAATTGTTAAATTAAATGCGCTGAAATAACATGAAATAGAGATTTTGCCATATTTTGATGTTATCACGCAAACCATGAAATGGATAAACTGAAAATTACCTGTCGGTCGATATATGACAGGGTGATTGTGTAAATTAGTGAAAACGAAGGAATTATTGGTCCCCTGCAAGATTAATTTGCAGAATATTCAGCACAAGATTTTTTTTAACAAACAATTTATCAAAATATTGAGGCGAAACCTGATACTTCTTTGAACTGGATGGCTGCAATGGGGCCTCAACTAAACCACCAAAAATTGTACCTTCTTTATCCCCAACAACCTGTAATGTAACATAACATCAGAAGATGAAGAATGGAAAAGTAGCAATAAGCAATCTATGGCACTTTTTTTGAAATTATATCAGATGATGCTATGAGTGCCCATAAAATCCACATCATCAACAATATAGTAACTTATGGAGTTAAATAAGATCTATAGCTTAAAAATATGAAACAGTTAGCAACTGTGGAGGTGAAATAGGCTGCCGTTTCTTAAGTAATAGTGAAAAACCATAACATTCGAGCTACTTAGGAAACAGTAACGTTACCAAGAGTGAGAAACCAGGGCAAAGCATGCTCCTTCTATATAAAGTAGATAACGATATACCATGCCTCCATGTACTGCACAGTATGAACATAAACATTAGATAACAGTAACACGCATGATCAAAAGTTAGAACATATCAGAATGGGAGACATCTTAAACCTGTATAGCAAGACCCAGTTCCTTCCCTGGGCAAGAACCGGGAGAGAGGCATAAAGAATTGATTGCATCAGTTCTGACAAAAGAACAGATGGTTCTGACATAGTTGGCAAACTACTGAAGGAAGCAACTTCCTTTGGTTCCTGGCGCTCCAATACAGGTGCATCTGGTTCAGTATGAGTTACTACCTCCCTGTCAATTTTAGGCTCTGCAGTTGTTTGTTTGAAACCACCAATCCTTGCCGCCTTGTTAATGATTTTTCCGATGGAATGCTTCCCCCTACTTATCAGACCTGTTCTTCCCTTGCTTCCCTTCCCCATGGGTGTTAAAGTAGGGTAACCCATGTCTCCATTCTGCTCAGGAATTATTTCCATTGAATCGTTATTAGAGCTCGACGATGACAAAAACGAGATCAAGAATGCTCTAAAGGAAGATGTGTCAGGGCCATCAAGGCTATCAGAATTGTGCTCAGAATCTTTATCATCCTCCAAATTTTCTTGCACTTCGTCAACCTCCTGCAAAATTCCAAAGAAATTGAAATATAAACTTTCAGTAACACGAGATGATGAATGAAAATCTGATATGGTTAAGAGTAAGTGCTAGTACAGAAATCATCATCTGGCGACATGCAACAGACTCCAGCATGAAAGAGTAAAAGAGAGAATAAAGAAATGGAAAGCTACCAAAATACCATCTGATCAACTTTGGCCTTTTTTTCGAAAGCGTGCATTGGCTGATCAACTTTGGCCTTGCAGCTACATCTATCAGCCACTCAATGACATCATAAAAAGACTTAATTGAAAATTTAACCAAGGGCGGATAGAACTCTGGTTTCCATCAGAACTTTCCCGCATGATAAGTGAAAACGCACAGGCAATGCAAGATACATTGATGGAGTTAACCTATATAAGTGTGCCCTCTGCATACCATAGGCATCTTCTAAACATCTTTAAACCAAAATTATTTCAGGACTGGCCCAGTGAACAGCCCTAACTGCATTGGAGCGCCAATTTCTGAATAAGCTCATACCAGAAGAAAATCCTCCGCGTGAACTAAACAAGAGCGCTTGCCAAGCTAGCAATAGTTCCACCAACCAAAGCATGTTCTAATTAGCATCAATCAACACTAAAACCCCCAGGAATCGCACACCAAACCCTAACGATAGGACGCCCCAGCTGCGAAATCACTCTTTACCCGAGCGGATGTCACAGCCCGAGTCGCCCAACCGCCCGAATCGGGAGCGCGAGCGAGACCCTCAATCCAAAACCGGACTGAATCGCCTACACGAGAGGGGAGGGGAAGGGAAGGGAGCGGGGATCCGGTGTCTCACGGGGAGGTGGGAGGTCTCGCGCTCGGAGACGGGGTTGAGGATGACCGTGGTGAGGTCGGACACGAAGTGCGCCGCCTTGCTGCTCAGGGACGGCAGGTACCCCATCGATCCTCCTTACGGGCACACGCCCACGCGCTCCACGGCTGCTAAATTTGGGAGGCGCTCGTCCGCCCCTGGCGCTTCCGGAGCTGCGCTTGGATGGGTGGGAGAACCGGAGAACACGGAGCCGGCGAGCGCCGGAGTTACTTCGAGGGGAGACGAGCGGATTTGGACTCGTTCGGTGGTGGGGTCTCGATTGGATCCCTTTTCTTTTTCAGTAACGTCGTGGCGGTTAGCGGGTAGCGACGCCGGCAGCAGCACACCGTGCGCGGGGGAGGCGGGTAAGCGACATGTACTGTGCACTTCCAGCATTCAAGAGCATCCACGTTAATCCTTATGAGATGTGGTACTCTATAAATTCTCACAATAATTAGAAATAACTGACATTTAATCTGATAAACTCTAATCATTATTGCCAATAATAATCATTGCATTCATTATGTCTTATTTTATAAAAAAAGTATACACATCTACAATTAAGAATAAAATTTAAAATAACATCATAAACTTGTATCTAAATTATCTACATCTATTATTATAAAAATATAATATAAAATACCTCCCTAATTTTTATCTAAATTATTCACCTTTGCTACTATGAAAGATAATCTAAATAGCCCTAAATTTGTATATAAATTACTCGCCTCCGCCTTTATAAAAGATAATTTAAAATAATCTTTTCAATTTGCATCTAAATTACCCGCGTCTACAGTTATGAAAAACAATGCAAAATGACCCCTAAAATTTACATCTAAACTATGCACATATGTCAGCATGAAATACTATTTAAACAAACGTCTTTATCTGTGTCTAAATAATTCACCTATGCCGTTATGAAACAAACTAAAATAGCATTCAAATCTACTTATATATATATACTAATATAAGGTATTATACATAAGAATTCAATAGCTATAAAATACACTATATATACACGACATATATATTTGTAATTTGCACACTTCACTCGCTGTTAAATTAAAATAAGCATAATGCTACGTGCCATTACACAAACCAAGTAAACCCGTGCTCCCACCGTCACTTATTATCAGTCGCTATGGAAAGTATGCTGGTCAAACTTTTTAACTTCGACTAAGTTTATAAAAATAGTAGCAACATTTGTATCTTCAAATAAGTTTATTATAAAAATAGATTCGATGATATATTTAATGATACTAATTATGTACTGTAAATGTTAATATTTTTATATATTTTGTCAAAGTTGGCTAAGTTTGATTTCTCAAGAAGTGAGAACCACAGATAAAAAAGGACGAATGGAGTATATATTGGGAGAGTTAATTAATAAATCTAAAAATGATCACAAAAATCAGAAAGATACATGACGATTTATGTTATTGTAGTACTTAAAAATGCAATCTACGACCTAAATGTTTATTTTCCATAAAATACAAAAAAGTAGAGTTAGATAATGATACAATAAGATAAGAGTTTCAACTTAAAGGATAAAAAAATCCATATCAACCAACAAGGTCAAATTTGGAAAATCAAAATCTAGATTTGTGCCGTCCTAAGATTGACGGACCAGTAGCCAACTAATACACATCGCAAGTATATTACAGAGTTCCCTTCGGTATAACAAACAGGGCACTCAAAAATTGTCAGGACCATACTGCATCATCATCATCATATATTACACGCTTCAGGCTTTCAGAGTAGAAGTACTACAATCCTTGCACTGATGCAAGAGGCGACTAGGGTCTCTAGTGGAGGAAAGGAAACTATGTCACACGGTGCGGCGGGACAGTCTTCCGGTAAGCACCGCTCCACTGTATCAGTCATGCTTATCAGCCATAATACAGTGTTTTTCTCTCACAACAAAACAACATCAGCTGCCTTATAAGCCACAGAAACGATCAAGTGAACAGGACGAAGAGGGTTTCTGCAGAAGGAGCTGTGCTACTGTCTGATCCATGGGGTTCGTCTGCGTCTCGGCCCATCTGCCTGATTCGAACCTGCCATATAACATTATAAACATATTCAAGACCTGAAATCGTGGACAAAGTACAGTGATTCGACGAATTAATGGATCTATATCAGGACATGCATGGTACGGAGTATTCAAGAAAAATCGCAATTTGAGTAGTACCTATTTGAACCCGATGATCCCAATCCTCCACTTGCACTAGCAAGACGATGCCTTTGTTCAAGCCTGTTGGCCAACCGGTACAGGGAATCCCTTATGCGTCCTTTGGTCGCCAGATCAAGCTGCATGTGTGGCACATAAAAAGGATATAAAAAGGGAAGTATTAACTTCACATGACGAAAAGGGAGACAGCAACAGCATCACGAGAACGGTTAGTTACGAAATGCTGTGGCAGTAACTGTAAATCGCCTACCTGATTCATGCCATACTGAAGCTTCTGAAAGGAAAGATCCTTTACTGGCACGGCATCCAGAACCACTGCCGAGACAGGCTGCCCATGTAATCCTGCAGAACCCATGTCCTCCGAACAGAACTGTAACTGTAACTCTGCACAGCTCAGAGCGCAACTGCCTGCAAACTCTTCTGGAAACCGATGTTTCGGCGCTGAAGCGGTGTCGCTCATCAACATCGTCTCAGGCTGCTGCTCATATGTTGCCAGTGGAGGAGAGTACAGGTCCAGTGGGTTTTCAGCCATCTCCTCGAGGATTATGTCTGGAGCCCCGTTAAACGGGTCTTTAGTCTTGGCCGCAGAACGAGGAGCATGAGCAGTAACGGTGTCTGGCCCTGAGCAACAAGTAGACGAACCATCGGTGCACATGGTGCCTGATGCCGCTGGGACTGGGACTACTCGCATTGCCGGGCTTGAGCAAAGAATAGCCTCTAGCCCCTCCCAGCCACCCGTTTGGCTGGCGAGCGCTGTATCATCAAACGGGAGGAAGAGTTCGGCATCCGAAAGACCGGAAGAGGAGCTGGCATGTGCATCATAACTCGAGGCTGTACCACTACTGCTAGCTCCATTTCTGCTGGACTGTTGCTTGGTTTTTGTCGTATTTACCTGCATATAGGTCAATCAAGAGAGAGAAAAAAATCATTTTTTTCTCAACTGAGTGTATAAGCTTTTCAGGAAACATATGATCTGGACTCGTGATCTTGACGAGGGCAAAGTTCTGTTCTCTTGACGTGATAAGAGAAGCTACCCTTAATTGGTAGGAAATCCTTTGCATCATACCAAGGGTAGAGAAAGTAATCAGGAATTAATTAAGTACCTTCAGAGTGTTGCTGTCGTTTCGAACGATTGAGAAATCAATATCGTCAGAGTAGCTGTTCCGTACTAGCTGAGCTTCTGGTGAGCAATTTGAGGACCATAGTATGTCCTCGAAATAATTGCTCCCTATCTCAAACGTAGGCTCGAAATTTCTTCAGAAAAAAATTCAAAAAAAATCTTCAGAAAATGAAAGGAGAAAAAAAATGTCGAGGCATCACAAAACTGTGGCGTTCGCACGTGCTAAACATGGCAAGCGGATTACCTCAGGCTTGCCTCGAGATCGTCGAAGCCAACCAGCTCAGGCCAGTCGGAGAAGAACATATCATCCCCCTTGTTGCGTTCATCTTGGAGTGCTGGGATGGTCTTGCCTCCAGTCGAAAGAACGCCTGAAGAACTTCGGGCACCAAGGCATCCTTCAGCACTGAACATGCCGTGGCCTTGAAATAGCATACTATGGTCACTGATCGTAGAAAAGTCATCCATCGCGTTGATCTCGATGCTTGCAAAAAACTGCGAAGATAAACGAAACTAACATCACAGACATATAAATAAGAAGAAGAAGAAGAAGAAGAAGAAACGGTGACATAGAGCTTGACAGAGGAACTTGTTTATACAGAACACCTTTCTATGTAGTACTAGTGTACTACTACTCTACTACTAGTTCGCATGTCTTTCTATGATGCAGAAAACCAAGAAAAAGCAGTGATCGGCCATCGCAACATGCAACTACATATGCAGCTGTACTACTCAGTACACAGCACATAACAAAATGGAGTACCAGAGAGCCAAAGAACAACCGGAGCGAGCCATACCTCGTCTCGAACTCGTGATGCTCGCAGCAGTCGCAGGCGCGGAATCGAAACAGCCGGGGAACGTGCGTGAAGTTCGGAGACGCAGAGCTTGGAACTTGAAAGAGTACTTGCGAGCCCGACGGCACGCACAGTGAGGCCTAAATAGGAGCAGCGCGGGGCGCCGAACGCCGATCGCCCGAGCCATTCATTCGGTGGACGAGAATTAGGCGCGTGCCGAAGTGCCGGAACGCTTGTCTAGATGCATGCGATCGGTGACGACGACGACGACGTACGAGTGGACTCTTGTGTCTTCTCCCCCGGCCCGGACCCCGGTCGTCCGAGAATGGCCATTAGGCACAGCTCTGTCGCGCCCCGACGCCGACGGGACGCCAGAAACGGCAAGGGGGTGGGCGCCCCACGCGCCCGGTTCTGGCATGCGGACAGCGAAGCGCGCGACCGTGGTAACGTGCACGACGAATCGGCGCCCTCGCGATCACATCAGGATCAGGGTGGTTCCACGTACGGCGGGGCTATGCCATCCACACATCCACACTCGCCTACGCCGAACGCGGCCGCGTCTTTCGTGAGAAGGGCAACGGCAAGCAAGGTGGCGACAGGCGAGGCGAGGCCGGCAACGATTCCAGTGACCACCTCGCGCCGCGCGCGCGCGATTGTGTTTGTGTTTGTGTTTGTGTGAGGTCCTGGGGGCGGCGTGGTGGCCTTGATGATTGGGGTGTCGCTCGCTGCCGCCTCGGCCTCGTCACCGAGCTTTCGAGGGCGGACTTGTCGTCCTGCTCCGTTCGGGCGCGCGGTTCGGCCACGCCGTGCTTTTGACGTGCGATGACATGACGTTTCACGTGGGGATTGAGCTGTTCGATCGGGTGGCTGTGCGCTACAGCAGAGTTCAGTCGATCGGAGGCTTTGTTTTGCACGCACGCGCATGTCAGCATGTGCGTGTAAATCTGCTCGCCACTAGCTTGCTATTGCTAGAGGGATGTGATCATGTAACTGGCAAAGACCAAGGACACAAGCACTAGGTCTGTGCAATCTTGTTTCTGAGCCATTGGGACTTGGTGGCAACTAGAAATGACTGCACGCGCTCGTCTTCCCTCGGCCACTCCGTGTGGCCGTGAGAAACACTGAAACAGCCATGTGCATGCCATGGCAACCAGCTTTGTGTTTTTGTTAGTTTTCTGAATTTACTGATCCCCATATTAGCTCAGCGTACGCATAGAAGTTGTACGCGGCAACGTCTGCGTCGATCCAAAGGGAGCGTCTTTATGGTTTTTGTGCCCAACTCTACGTACGTACGCAACATGAACACGAACCAATAAATCATATACGGTGGCCCTTTTTTTAAAAAAAAACATATGGTTGCCATGCATGACGTTGGCACCGTGACGTACATGCTCAAGGGAATGTTGTGCGATGCCATTGGCGTGTCGGGGAGAGTTTCGGGCCGCCTTGTCTGCACGGGCGCAGTTCGACCCGAAGCAGGAGGCCTCCAAAGAGCCTTAGAGCCAACACCACAGAGGCACACACCATACGTGAGCGTTTGAATTTTCTCTTTGGGTCGCCACACCACAGACCACACGGCATCGGTCACCTGTCTGCCGTGTGCACGCACGCTCGCAACGACACAGCACGCTATATAGAGGCCGAGAGCGGTGATGTTTGGGTTTGGGCCGGGCTCAGTTTTTCTGGAACCGCGGGCTGGCGCATTTGAGTTGGCAGCAGTTACTGTTGTAGGTCCGTTTATATCCCTGCCAAACTCTTTGCCAAATTGGTACAAAGTAGCTCCTAGGTCGCAGACACGTGCGCGTGCCACTTGTTGAAGAAGCTCATCTGTACACTAGTGGCAGTAGTTGGAGAACTATTAGTACCCTGTCTGAAGCTGCTCTTAAGACCTGCGATGGGTTCGAGCCTTCCAGGTTCCCACAGCAGGTAGTGCGAATAGTCATATTTGGCGATCGAAACGTTTCCACTTTCCAAGCAGAAGTTGTTTGCCGTCGAAAATTGGTCGCTGGGGTCAATACTCACAGTACTAAGTCCTAAGTCATAGGTTACAATAATCGGTTTGAGAAAGTCTATTTGTCAACCGGTTGATTGGGATGTTTGTCTCAACCGGCTTTTTTTGATCGTTCGATTTGGCATGTGCGGTCCGTTATGAGACAGCCTGGTTCTATTTCTTTGTCTTTGTATTCTTTGTCTGCCATGTGGGTCCGATATGTCGGCGCTTTCTTTTAATTTTTTTGTAATCGCGCCCGTTATTGCAGGGGTGTCCCTGTCCGTTTCAGGTGTTCCCCATTCATTTCATTTCTTCTACTTGTCTCCCCTGTGGCGTAGCCGTTGTCGTCGCCGACGGCGATTCTAGGGTTCTCTAGGTTCGCCAGTTCGTCCCTCTTCTGATTTGTGTGTTCTTCATGTAAATCCATGTTAGGGTTCATCTGATGCTGATGGAGTATTTTGGTTTGTGTGTTTTGGTCCTCTGTTCGTCAGGCTCATGGTGTCCCTGGTGCTTTCGTCGATTGACGATTCTAGTGTTTCTCAAGGTCTGCTCCTCGTCTGCGCTCCTCGTCGAGGTATGTGGTGGTGGATGCGTGTTTGTATCTGTTGTGGTTCGAGATAGAGTGAATTGTGGATTCCGCCTGGGCTGCTGCACCCTGCAATTGTTTGATTTCGTTCGAGTTATAGTGGATCTGGGGATTTTGTGGTGGCTCTGTTGGTGGTTGGGGATGGGGGTTGCTGGTTCATCCCCTATTGTTTCATGTAGAGTGTAATTGTTTGATTTCGTCCGAGTTATAGTGGATTTGGCGATTTTTGTGGTGGCTCTGTTGGTGGTAGGGGATGGGGGTTGGTGGTTCATCTCCTGTTGTTTCATGTACAGTGGTTTAGGCGATTTTTGTCTTGTTTAATTGCTGTGTGTCATCGTACGTACCTAGTAGTTGCTAGCTCCAGCTTCGTTCTCCTTTGAATACTTTATTACTTTGTGTCGAAGCAGGAGTGGAAGCATGTAGTACTCTGTACTTGCTATCTAGCAGCTTGTTAAGTGTACTGCTGCGTGGTTGAGTTTGATGCTGCTGCCGTTGTATAGTTGTCTGGCAATCCATCCATTTCAGCTTGTTTTGTGTGCCTTTCTTCAGTAGCCTAGGCACTCAGACGACAACGGAGCCTACTGTAGCAGTAGATCAGGATCATTGTCCAGTTAAATGATGTAGTTCAGCAAGTTAACTGATATTTGCTTCTGATTTCTGTTTATTTTTGTTCTCACATTTTGCAAGTGGACCTAGGATTACATCTTCATGATTTTTGTTCTAGGCCTGTTTGTGCGGTAGCAATCCTAGCTGGTTCGTAGGTGTTTTGCCTTGGGTTCATGTTTCGCCTTTTGTGGCATGTCTTTTTTTCTTCGCAGAAAGAAATTTAAGGGGTTGAGGAGGCAAGGCAACCATGTATGTATGTTCTAGTTGCTATTTTCTAGCTAGATCCTTGTAACATAGCAACGAAGATCCCATCGCTCAGATATCTCGCAATGAGAGATGGTGTAGCTAGCTAGCTGATCTGTTATTAGTTTCCGTGGAGGAGCAAGACAAGGTAGGAGGCAATTTATCTTCATGTTCAAAGATGTGTTGTGGTCATATATGGCGATTGCTTCTCTGCATGAAGAGATGCAGATATATGAGGCGAGGAAGGGAAGAGGATAGGATGGTGTGGTATTAAATGGAGATGATGTGGTTTGTGGTGGTGAGTAAGGGAGGGGAAGGTATGTGAGGTTAACTGATGCAGTTAGCAGTAGTTGTATGCAGATTCAGTTGTGGCCCTTGCTGCATTATTGTTTTTGTTCCCCTTCTAAATTCTGATGGCTCTGCATTTGCGTAGCCCTTAGATTTACCATTTCTTTTTTTTGATCCCTCATTTCTTGCTTCCTCTCCTGTGTAGTAAACATGTATTGTATTTTTATTTTTTATTACAGTATCTTGTTACTATATTTACACAAATCATTTTAGTGTAAATTCTTAGACAGAGTGGTGTAAGTTAGTAATAACAGTACCTCATGGTGAGACCAAATTTTGATTAGCATTGGAGAAGTATCTGCCATATTTCTTTTTATAAATTCTCTTTGTTTGTTTCTTGTTTTTTAGATGGTTCGTAAAAGACCTGGTGGTGTAATTGATTTGTCAGACTCTGGTGATTCAGACATTGGTGGCTCTGAAGATGTCCAGTGTTCTCAGTTACCTTTTACAGACTATGATTCCTATGCATCATTATCAGAAACCTAGGTTGTTAGACTAACTAGTTATCTTTTTTTACTTTGGTATTTTTTCCTATTGTTTGCTTAATATTAGTTTGAATTTGTAGAATGATGTTTCCAGTGACACCTCAAGTTTTGATCGCCAGCTCTATGAGAAGTGCCTAAAAGATGTATGTTGTTTTTTCAAATCTTTTTTCTTTCTTTTCCTTTGTTCTTTTCTCATTTTTTTCATTTTAATTTTCTTCCTTTCAGTATAAGAAGATTAAGGTTTTGAAGAAAAGGTTACAGATGGCTATGAGACATAAGGTTATGTGTCCTTATTTTTCCGCATGTATTTAAGTTGCTCTTTGTTAATGTCTGATGTGATCTTTTCGTTTTCTGTAGTTTAGTTCTGGTTTTCTGGTGACATGATTTTATTAATTAGTGTGTTTTTTCATTCATTCAAAAATATAAAAGATGTAGATGGATTAGTCACATTTTAATAATTTTTTCTTTTGAAGTTTTCCCTGAAATATTGTAAATCATTTCAGTCAAAGAAGAAGAAAATTGAAAAGAAGACTAAGGATGGCTTCACTAGGTTTTCTGCCACGGCTTTTATGAATGTGATATCTGCTCTGTCCCCTGAGAAGAAGGCTATCATTGAGAGTTATGGTTTTGGATCTTTGTTGAAGTTCAACAAGTGTTTCGTGCCGAATAAGTTTGCTAACTGGGTTGCACGTCTAGTTGATTCGAAATCTGGTGACATTATTCGTGATGGAAAGGTTATTTCTCTTACTGAAGAATCTGTTCATTTGGTTCTTGATCTCCCGAAAGGAAGCAGGTGTTTCCCATCTGATTCAAGTGCTGGTAGAGATGTTGTCTTATCAAAGTTTGGAAAGGATAGGATACCTCCTGTTTCATTTTTTGCTGACAAGTTAATCAATAAGGATGATTTACCAGATGAGGATATGTTCATTTGCTTCATGATAGTTGCTTTGAGTAGCTTTTTATGTCCGAATACCAATACTGTTCCAAGTCCCAAGTATTTTGGTGTTTTTGAAGATATTGATCAGATCAAGGAATATAATTGGTGCGGTTTTGTGTTGGATTGGTTGCTGGAGCATATAAAGGCATTCACTAGAGGGAAGAATAAGAAATCAAAACGTTGTCAAGGTCTTGGTGGTTGCTTATATTACCTTGTGGTTAGTGTTTCTGTTATCTTGTAAAATATGATTCATATTTACTGTTGTTTTTCTTTTGTTGTAATGCATTTGCCTTTGATTTTTTGTTCTAAGGTTGTTTACTTAGATCACATTGATTTCCGCCAGCGTCAAGTTCCAGACTGTATTCCTCGAATTTCAGTTTGGAAAGAAGATATGATTCAGTTTTATGCTAATCTTGATGTGAAATCTCCTGGTGTCTATGGTTATAGACCCTTGCTTGAGTTTGAGAAAACTTGCTACTACAAGGTTAGATAGATATGTTTTTCCCTTCATGTCTTTTTTCAGTTTTCTGTTTCATTTGTGTAAGGTTGAATTTTCTTCTCATTTATATTTTTTTCCCTTTGGTAGTGTGTTTGTCTTAGACCAGTAACCTGTGCCGATGACCTTGATGTTGAATTTTGTAATAAGATGGAAAGTGTTTCTGGTTGTCAGCTTCCTTTGAGTTTGAAGCTTGAAATATCAAGGTTGATTGATGAGCATTGCTTTAATTCTGGTATGTCGTTGTCGATGGATGTGACTTCTCTTGGGAATGTTTCAAAGGAATTTCAAGATATGTTTGCAAAGATGATGCATCACATATGTAGAATTGATGCTAGATCAAAGGATTTGGTCGTTGATATTATGCAAGCTATTTCTAAGACTGTTCCTGATGACAATGATGAAATTGGTTCTGATGTTGATCGAAATGAAGATAATGTATCTCCTGTTTTATCTGAGCGAGAAGAAGCTAATGTTGTTGCTGCTGAGGTCATTTCTTGCCCTTTCTATTTCCCCCCTTAATTAATTTCTGTAGTTACATTTTTTATTTTTTCTATCAGGATTCTGTTAATTGTTTTGTTGCTTCCACTTCAAAGTCTACACAAAAGAATGTTGCTCTTCACGGTGCTCAGGTCATAGATGTTGATTTGAAGGATGATGAGCCTGCTGCGAAAAAGAGTAATGGTTCTTATTTCTTTAGTTGTTGGAGTTTTTGTTGTGATCATAGTTTATTGTTCTTTAGATTGAACCTATAAATAATATTAAACATTTTGTTTAGGTTCCCGTGTTGTTCTTCATCCACAATTGAAGTCTAAAAGTGTTGCTGCTCTCGCAAATGTAGTCTCTGATTTGAATGATGGTGTTGCTTCTGTTCGTAATCCTTTGAGTGACATTAGTAATGTTGGTTGCCAATCTGTTGGATGTGATGGTGTTATTGACTTGGAGGGAGATGTGATTCCTATTGACAAGGAGAATGTCATTGTTCCCGATTCTATTTCTCCTTCTCCTTTTCGTCATCGATCAAGATTGGGTCGTGCTAAGGTTTTTACCTGACTTTTTTGCTGCTTGTCTTTGTTTTCCCTCTCTGGTATTTTTAAATAGTATTTCGTGTTTTTTTAGATCTCTCAAAATTCTCAGAATGGTTCGATGAACAATATACATGAGGTCAGCTATTATTTTGGTGCTATCTGTTTTGCAAGTTCATTGTATTTTTTATCAGTTTTGGCTTTATTTTGATTTTGTGTAGGATCATATATTCATGCAAACTCTTCTTTTGACTGATGATGGATCTCCTCGTATTACCTCTCATCTCTCTAGAAAGTCTTCTGTTTTCCCTGTCCTTAGTAATTTTGGCAAGAATGGACATGGCAATAAGCGACATGGTTTTTCTGATAAAGAGAATGTAAGCTTTTGCATTATATAATTTCATTTTCTGTATTTTACTTCTACTGATATTTGGTACTAGTTTTATTTTACTAAGTGTATTCCTTTTTTAGGATACCTCCCCTGTTATTTGTACTGGTTCGAGGCCTTTTCTTGAAACCGTTAAGCACCAGACCAAGAAATCAGAGGCTATGCATAATTCTAATTTGGAAAATATGAGGATGAGCACACAAACTCCTTGTTTCTCTTTTGGCAAGACTCATGGTTTTCCTGCTGATTTATCTGTTAATCCTGAAAGTTTGGCCAATCGTTCTGATTTTAAAGTCAGGGATTCTTCAACTGGTGGGAAAGTTCCTCTTCATGGCCCTAGAAGAATGGTTTGTCCAAATAGAGTTCTTATTAATGATTTCATTGGCAATGAAGATAAGTTCAAACCTTCTCCGTCTGAATTAGCAAATTACAAAGCTATCTGTGCCTTGGCCAGTTCTCGTTCTAGCAAGTAATTTTTTTTCCTCCTTGTTCTTTTGTTTATCTTATCTATTATTGTTTTTCATAGTATCCATGGCATGTCTGAATTTTATTATCTAAAATTTGTGAGCTTCTTTTGTTTCCCCTGTAATAATCCTGGCCATGTCATGTGTTAATGTTGTCTGTAGTTTGGATGCTTTGTACTTTGGAGGTGTTCGTTGCACCTACTGGTCCTTAGGTGAATCTATGAAGCTTGGTGGTACAGTCAACAATTATGTAGTTGCTGCATTTTGTTATCATTTGTTTTGCCGCCCAGATGGTCATCCAGACATATCTAAGCGTCATTACTTCTTTCCGAATATTTCAGTAAGTTTCTTGATATATTGAATTTGCTATTTATGTAGCTTCATTTCTGCATGGTTGTTTGTTTATTGCTCTGTATTTTTATATAGGATAACCTGCTAAAAGATCATGATGAAGTTTTTGGGCATGTTATGATGAAAGCTTTTGAGCGTTCTGCGAAGTCAAGGCCCCTTTTTAAGTCTGATGTGGTTGGTTTTTTTTATCACAATGATCTCCTTTTCTTATTCCTTCTTCTTTTATCAGGTACATATAATATTATTCTTTGTGTATGCAGTTGTATTTTCCAACTTTCTATGAGGATCATTGGTTTGTATTCGTCGTTGATATCAAGGATAATAAGTTTGTTTTTCTTGATTCTTTGTATACTGAGGTCCATGCTTACCATGAATATGTTAGAGGAAAGATGGTATGGTTCTTTTAATTAAGTTGTATTTTTTTATTCTTGTTTATGAAATGTTTTGTTCATGTAATTATTATTTTTGTTCTAGATCCCTGAATTTACATACTGGTGGGACAAGCTTGTGAAGCGTGATATGAAGTTCAAAGACTATGGTGTCAAATATCCTGTTGTGCCCAAGCAGTCTCCATATGATAAGTATGTTTCTCTGGTTAAATAATTACAGTGTTTGCACTACCTTTGTTTATGTTCCTGGCTATTTTTGCTTCTTCGTTTAATTAGTTTAAATTTTTTGTACGCAGTTTTGATTCAGGAATTTACATTATGATGTTTCTTGAGTATTGGACTTCGCCTCGTTCTTCTCTGTGTTCTTTATTCAGTAGTGACGACATTCCAAATATAAGAGTCAAGTTAGCAAATGAAATGTTTTTCAACCCAAGGAACGCTAGGAACAAGAATCCAGTGATCACTTTTGATCATGATGAGGTATATCTGTGCATATTTTTCTCACTTTTATGTTCATTTTTAGTTAAGTTGTTTATTATGTATATATTTTTTCAGGATGGTGGTTATGAGTAGATGGAGCCGATGTGTTTCTATCTTCGTCCCAGCTGTAGTTAGTTTACTATTTTGTATAGCTATAGGTCCAGTCTATGAACTTTTATCTCTGTCTTTTGGTCTGTAATAGGATACCACTTAAGTGACTTACAATATGTTTGTGCTATGTGGCACATCATAAAAATAGAACATTGATTACATATGATAAGTTCGCTAAAGTATTACATAAATTTTGTTGCTCTAAATGTTGATCATATGGCCTTCATCTAAATGTTGATCAAAGCTACTGAGTTGGTCGCCTGTGTATCATTGTTCTTCTTTGCAGATTTCTTCATTCTCTTTGACTTGGGCTTCACCGGTGAAACTGCGTGACACAAATGAAGTAGAGATTAGAGTTGTTCTAATACTTTGATATGTCTATGTATTCAAAATCTATTTTCTTATTAATGAATATCACTTATTGTTATATATGATACTGACCTGAATTTTCATTTGCTGTAATTTGCTTCTTCTTGTTGGTCTCTTTTTTCTTTTCTTTCTCTCTCTCTTGTTCTATTACTGTATTGAACCTCTTTGCCTTTTCTGGTCTCCCCTTCTTTTGTGTTACTTGTGGATCTTCTAGTAGCTGAACTGAACTACTCTCTTGATTCTCTGTATTTCCTTCTGTTTGTACTTGTGTTTCTGCTGTTGTTTGATTCTGGGAGTCATCATTAATTGGAGGTGCAAGTAAGTTGTCCAGGTGCTTGTCAATCCTTTCCATCTCTGCCATAAGGTAAACTGTAGCTTCTGCATTTTTTGCTGCTTTTGAATTCATAGTCGTCGACATCCTTGATAGCACATTGAATCTAAGCAATGAACTAGTTTTCATTGTTGTATCTTCAACTCTTTGCTTGATCAATCTCATATCTTTTTTCCTCCATCTGTCTATTATGTACTTATCTGGTATTTTGCTAATTTCCTTCTCTATCATGATTTTCAGGACATGAGAGCAAAGCAGGCCGTCTTTGCTGAATTTGGCGCATATGCAACTGAATTCTTCCTTTCCCTCTGTCAGGTCAGTGAGCACTATGTATCTTCTTATCCTATGAACTTTATGTACCTGGTTGCTTCTTTGCCATACCTCAAATGCCTTGCCTTCTTCGATTTCTTTGTATGTTAGTGTTGAAGTAGCTTGCATCTGAACCTAGAATTTGCTGTATATGTTTCTATTGTATAGCTCATGTGCTTGCCTCTCAATTGTGTAGCCAAAAAGTAGTTCCTTTGGTCTCTTTTGGCAGCTATAGTGATCCTCTAGGTTCTCTGCTCTTTCTATGGTGTCTATTATACGTTGGTACTCTGTCACGAAGCTCATGATGCTATAGGTTGGGCCCACATTATCCTTAAATCTTGAATTTGTAGATTCACTTCTTGATGTGGTTTGGATAAAGGGGAAGACATCATTTTTATAGTAGACTATATGAATCTTTTCCTCATTTCCCACATTCTTGTGAAATACTTGTTCTTCTCTAGTTTTTTTATCTTTGATCATCTCCTCCCACAAGTGCTCAAATTCCTGCTCTGTGAGACAGTTGTTGACTATGTCTTCAAATTCCTCATAGAGTCCTTCATTCCCCTTAGCTGCAAAAACCTTTAGATTCTTGTTGTAGCATTTGTTCTTGATATGAAATAGGCAATTTCTGTGTATTGTGTTTGGCATCACTTCTGCAATTGCCCCCTTCATAGCCTTATCTTGATCTGTTATTATAGTTTTAGGTCTTTTTCCTCCCATTGATTCTAGGAATGTTTCAAAGACCCATTTGAATGTCTCCTTTGTCTCATCCTGTACGAAAGCACATGCAAATATACATGTTTGTGCATGGCCTGTGATACCAACAAAAGGAGCAAATGGCAATCTGCACTTGTTTGTCATATATGTTGCATCGAAACTGACACAATCTCCGTAATCTGCATAATACCTCAGTGATGATCCATCTCTCCAAAATATATTGCAAACTCTTTTGTCATCATCTAATTGGAATCTGTAGAAGAATGTAGGATCTTCTGCCTTTTTGGTTCTGAAGTATTCTAATACCTTTGTCATATCTGTGCCTCTGACTTGTTTGTTGATTTTTGTTCTGTAATTGCTGATATCCTTCTTCTTTACTGGTAATGTTGTTGGCCCGCCTCTCATATGTGATAATATAGATACCATTTGCCTTGTAGGTATGTTATTGTCGTTCAAAGTCCTTATAAGTTCCTTCTCTAATTCTGTCAAATATTTGTGTCCACTTAAGGGTTGTCCTGGACATAGATCATGGTTGTGATCTAAATCCAGTCTGATGATTCTCCAAACACCCTTATCTTCACTAGCAACCATGACACATTGGCAATCTGTTTTGTCTAAGACATTAGTCCTCCTTGGTTTCTTTTTCTTTTTTCCAATCTATTCATCCACTTGTGCCTCCTTTTGTTCTGTATTCTTTTTGACCGGTGGTTTTCCATACCTGTTACACTTTACTGTAGTTCTGATCATCTCATTGTCTCTTTTCAGGCTTGAAGTCCTAGCGACATGTACAACTACGGTTTTGAATCATGCGAGAGATGCATAGAAGTTGAAGAAATGCTCAGCAGCATCTTTGCTCTCAAATTCCATTCCTAACTGAGGTGTGTAGATGCTGTTCAAATCTGCATTATTGCCTTTTGATGCTGCTATTTGTTCACTTATGATAAATGCTTCTATCTCTTGTTCAGTCAGTTCCTTGTCTGCATCAGTCTCTGTGCTATCTTGCTTTTCTGATGGAACCTGGTGAGTATCTGATGACTCTGCATTTGTCCTTGTGACTTCTGATGTTGTATTTGACTGATCCTCTTCCTCGACCATTGTAGGTTCTTGTATTTGTTGGAGTTGCATGTTTTTGAAGATTGCATCGCCCCATTGTCGATCTTCATTCTCTGTTAAGTAATCTTCATTCCAGTTTGATATGTGATTATCCTAAAAATACAATTAGTAATCAATATTACTATTTGAATCTAGCTTAATGTTTTTTTTGGTAAATTTATATATTTTAGAGGTGGTTGATGTATAAATATATTACCTGACAATCTGAAATTGAGTAACTGTTGTCATTGTTCCATTCAGGATGGCTGTTGATATCCCCCAGTGAAATCTGCAAATTTGGTTCATAAGTGAATCAGGCAAGAATCTATTTTAATTTGTGCTCATTTCACTATTGTTCTTTTGGTTACCTCTTTTTCTTGTAATGTACTTGATCTGTCATACTCACTCCCTGTGCAATAGTCTGACACTGGTTGATTGGCTTCCACATTTTGCTGTATTTATTTCCATTAAGTAGAATTAGTTAATTAAATTTGATTAATGCAGTGTAATATTTCAAATATATGTAATCAATTTTTTGCTGTTCTAACCTGAAAAATCTGTTAACCTAAGAGCATATTTGTATAAGATCCCTGCATGTCCTGAGTTAACTGAAACCCATAGTGTAATTATTACATTAGCACTGTTCAGAAGTTACACATGTAGTATAGGTGTAATTTTTGTATTTTTGAAGTGTAAATATTTTCTTACCGAATATATTTCTTCTTGGGAGTTCCTTATTTGCTCCATTAGTTGTCATGTTAAGCTCTCCTGCAAGCATTGAAGTAAATTTTAAAGTTTTTTTCTTTGATCCATCATGAATGTTTATTTTTTTTGGAGAAGGGTTTCTTGTGGTATTACCTTGCTGGCAGTTTGTATTTGGCAATGGTCTATATTCTGCCCCCATAGTTCTGCTGAAGGATTGTTTGAACTTGTTCCAGAGATCACATGAGCAGTTCCTGGATTTGTCAATGTTTGTGTTGTCCAAGGTTGTGTCTGCACAACAGCTATAATGCATCAGTTAATGCATTGTTAGATTTTATCTTTTCTATGTTTAAAAGACATACCTGTATGTTGTACATTAGTCCCATGTTTCCTATCCATTGGTTCATTGTAGTACTTGAACTGGACTGAGCAAATGGATTTGATGGTAAATATGGAAACTGTGTACCGATCTGATTGTGGATATGCTTGTCTTGTGTTGATTTATCTGTTTGAATCTGCATCTCTGGAGCCCTGCTATGATTCTGTAAAACACATGTTTCAATTAGGTGTCAGTAAGTGTAAGAAAAGGATTTGGTAACGTTATGGCACTCTACTAGTTTTTACTATGGAGATTTGTGTTTCATGATGATCTGTTGTTATTTGTATCCAATCTACATGTAGATTCATGACTTCAACTTTTTCTCTCTAAATTCAGGATCTTACCTGTGTTTTTTCTGCAAGTAGATGCAGGTGAAACTCCTAGTTTTCATCAGGTGGTTGCATTCTCCTCCTTGTGGATGAAGCTTGTAGTCAGATCTGAGTTGGATGCAGTTATTTTTCCCCAGTTCGATGGTGGCTGCCCTGGAGACGAAACCCAGGCAAGTGTACGTGTCTTTTCTCTCTGTGTAGATTCGTTTCTGAGCTTCTTGGATTGCAAGGCATATTATTTCAATTTGCCCCATGTGGTTGTTATGTTTTCGTTGTACAGACCAATTTGTAATTTTGGGTCTGTCTAAGTACTGGATAAATTTCTTATGACCCTATTGGGCCTTGTTTTGTTGGGTCTTATTTGGGCCTGTAGCTTGATCAAGTTATGAAAAATAAACCTGTTGTAGTTTTGGGCCTTGTACTGGATAAATGTCTTATGACCAATCTACTTCAAGTTTGTAGCCCATTTTCTAAATAAAGAGGCTTTCTCTAAGCAGTTGTTTGATCGATGACCAAATCAATCTGAGTTTGTTTCTGTCAGATTTAGCTTATTTGGTACAATCAGGGTGTTGTGGCAGTGGGTTTCGCTTTCTGAACTTCCTGATTCCATATTATCAATGACCTCCAAAGATTCTGCATTTATTTACTTCTTGTTTTGTAGTTTAATGTTTTAATGAATTGAGTTTGTTGGATTATAGATCATGTACTTACACCCTCTTCCTTTTATATTTACTTCTAATATTCACTGTAAATTTAATGGCAGGTTGATGTAAGTTGGATTAGAGTGATGTTGTTTTTGCAAGGTTTGTTCTCATTAAGAATTTCTAATTTTGTTAATTTGTTTATTTTTCATTTTTTGAATTATTAGCCACCTTTTTATTTGCAATATGGCTACCATAGAAAAAAAATTTGGATATTTTTGCCTGTACATTTGTCCATTTGATTATTTGAATTATCTCAAAGTCCTTTTTTTGAGTTGGTTTCTTGAGTTTCCTGGAGCTTGTTCTTGCTGGCCATAGCTATACTTGCTAATCTATTTAGCTTCTTTACATTGCTCTGTAATTTATTTTACACTTGAAATGTCCATAATTTATACTGTATTTTCAACTATAATTTGTATAACTGGTTGGTGTAAGTTTTGTACTGCTTTGGTGTAAGTTTCTCTCTGATTGAATGCTGTATTGTTTTATTCAATTTGTCTAATGATTTGGTTGTGAAAGAATATGGAATTCAATTTTTGTATTTTTTTTCCTCATTTGATATTGGTTTCTATCGGTATCAGTTGCTTTAATCTGAACTGGCTTTGCTTCCTTGTTATTATATTTGATTTGGCCTAATATAATAGGCCAAGTGAAGTGAATTTGGCCTCTTTTAAATTTCGGTTGATTGAATGAATTGGCTCAACCGGTTGTTTGAGTGGGGCAAATCAACCGGTTGATGGTGTTGTCTCAATCAACCGGGCACAAGGTAGACAGCCCCATCGGTTTTCAATTTCGGTATTACAAAAATTTCTGCCACCCTCGAAATTATCGAATTTTATGAAATTCGGCCAAAATTTTTCTAGAGACTAGCACATGAAGTATGTTTTTCTAAGAATATTTAGATCTAATCATCTAAACATATATTAGCATGATTTATGACTACACATCTATTGAGTAGAAGAATATGCAATATAAACAATAGAAAATATGAGTCTAGAGTTATATAGCACATGTATCAGTGTATTACAAAAATTCAGATTTTCTTTCGAACACCACCGAAATTCGCAAATTTTCACCAAAATTTTGAACCTTGACGATAATATATATCGTACATAACATCGCAAAGATAAAATAACAATTGCATAGTGTGCAGTTACCTCCTATAGTTTCCCTACGTGGTTACAATCCTCCATCTTGTGAATGTACAACTTGCCTTTTGAGTTTAGACTGTATAGCTGGAAAAAAACAAAAAACCTAAGACTGGACGGAGACACACTCAGGAGAGGAGATGAGCGGAGAGCAACCTTATTGCTATCGCCGGAGCTGCCCACCGTCGCAAGTCGACGGCTCGCTCATCAATGGGATTTAATTCCGGCCGGCCACCCAACTCAGATCATCACTTCACCACCCGACGGCAAGGAGGATTAGCGATGCGCTGATGGGAGAAGCAGAAAGGATTTGGGATGCAAGCAGCCGAGAATAACGAAGATGAAAAGGGGGCGTGACAACGTTTGGCATTCAAGCTGGCTGCCTGCCTACTTACACTATTGCTAGCCATGATCACTCATGGGTTAGGGAGATGTCGAGGTAGGCTGTTGCTACTGGGCCGCCAGCCTACCACGGGTCCAACAAAAAAAATTTATCAGGGTCAATACCGGCCAAGAATCGCTCGGTGCAAGCGCGGCGGCAAAACCGTCGGGGTCGCCGACCCCGATGACTACATGCAGCTTTGCCCCTGCTATGAAGACGGAGACCATATCGTCCTCCACGTGTAATAATAACCTTATCTGAAAGCTGGTGCAAGCTGCCGGGCCACAGAAGGTGCGCAGCGTTGCTTGTGTGTTCTTCTTATCAGTACTCGTGTCCCCTGCATTTTCAGACTTCGTTCAAACAACAAAGTATCAACGACCGACGTCATATCCGCGCCTTAGCATCCGGACGCTCACGCCAGCTGTGCTGCCCGCACGTCTGCGCCTGCTTCACGTGGAGCCCACGTCGCTCCATTACCCGCGTATGCACGCCCGCGCAGCTGCATGCATGTGGTTGTGACAAGTGGGTTCCACTACAACGTTTAAACGCTAGATCAATCTTCGTAACATTCAGATAAAACCTTTGCAACATACGTCTAAAACAGATTAAATATTTGGGACATATAGTTGAAACACCATTGCAACATGATACTTGAAACATAGGCTTGCAACGTCTAAAAAAGGCCGTGGTGGATCCGGCGCGAGCTATCGCTATTCCAGTGGAGAAGGCGGCCAGCGAGCTAAAGAAGGCTGGTGCGGGCCGGAGGCACGGTGGAGAGGAGGAAGGCGGGCAACCAGGAGGCGTGATGGAGAGAGATCAAGGCGGGCGGCCACGCTCGGGCACAGTGGAGATGCTAGCCATTGGGCTCCTGACCGCCGGGGCAGCGCGACGGAGCGCGTCCGCTCGAGATGCGACGATTTTTTTTTTTTTGAGAATGGAGATATCAGGCTAAGGTTAGAGACTCGTGGATAAGAGACTATCACTGTTGGGTCGTTGGACTGGTGTGCAGCCTGCGAACGAGAGCGTCCAGAGCATTCGCCGTAGCATTTCCGTTTTTTTAACAACAGTATCAACGCGCTTAACTAGGTGCACATCCTGACCGGTGACCGCGCCTATCACGGAACGTTCTAGTAGTATTCTACGCAGGCTCACTACTGGCACACATGGTGCTGCCTTTTTAGCAACACCTAGGCCGCGTTTAGTTCGCTGCCTGATTCGGGTCTGAAAAATGGATACTGTAGTTACACTGTAGCATTTTGTTTTTATTTGGTAATAATTGTCCAATCGTTGACTAATTAGGCTCAAAACGTTCGTCTCGCAAAGTACAACCAAACTGTGCAATTAGTTTTTGATTTCATCAACATTTAGTACTCCATGCATATACCGCAAATTTGATGTGACGGGAAATGTTCTTTTTACGTAGTGACAAATTCTGGAGTTTGGGGCAACTAAACATGGCCCTAATCCACGATGTCTATTATGGGCTTCTCCTCATGCTGAGTGCTGAGTACTGAATTCCACACCATCAACATCACTGCGCGTCTGTACCCAGACGTCGTGGCCGGGCCGGCGGTCGTGGCCCCAAATAATAATGGAGAGCCATGGACACGTACGCGAGGCGGGTCCCAAATGCCAACCACTTCACCACTTGCCCACTTCGGCATCGAAGACATGTCCCTCGCTGGCTGGCCGGCCGGCTGGCCCGCCACCCCGATCGTCAAGGCGAGGCGTTCTCCGCAAACCCTCCACACCCCAGACAGAACCCCGCCTCCCGGCGTCTGTTCCCCGCGCGCACCGCGGCCTCCGCTGCTGCCTGCTACATACCCTCCCCGGTCCCCCATCCCATTCCCAGATCCCACCGACGCAGCACAGCGATCGAAACGCGACCCGAACCGACGCAATGGCGACGCTCACCGTCCCTCCTCCGTCCCAGCCGTCGCCGAGGACTGCGAGCAGCTGCACAAGGCCTTCGAAGGTCCCACCCGACCCCCGACCGCATTCCTCACTCGCACCGGCGCGCGCTCTCGCTGCACGCGCCGACGACTGACGCGCTTCTCGTTTCCGATCGATCGCAGGTTGGGGCACCAACGAGGAGCTGATCATCTCCATCCTGGCCCACCGCAACGCCGCGCAGCGCCGCGCGATCCGCCGCGCCTACGCCGATGTGTACGGGAAGGAGCTGCTCCGCGCCCTCGGCGACGAGATCCACGGCAAGTTCGAGGTAGGTAGCAGCAGATCGAGGGATCGAAAGCACGCGCGCGATTTGATTGACTCATCGGTTGAATTGTTCGTCCCTGAATGACCCAGAGGGCGGTGATCCTGTGGACGCTGGACCCGCGGAGAGGGACGCGGTGCTGGCGAACGAGGAGGCGAAGAAGTGGCACCCCGGCGGCCGCGCGCTGGTGGAGATCGCGTGCGCGCGCACGCCCGCGCAGCTCTTCGCGGCCAAGCAGGCGTACCACGACCGCTTCAAGCGCTCGCTCGAGGAGGACGTTGCCGCGCACGTCACCGGCGACTTCCGCAAGGTGAAGGCCTCGGATTTTATGGCGATCTGACGTTTGCTTGCATATATAGATTGATCGCTTTTGTCGATAGGTGATCTTGATCTGTTTTTTTCCGACCTGCAGTCCAATCAGTTCGTTGCTTGCTACTATGTCTTGTATCAGTTATCACCTAACTGAGTCTTCATGCTCTTGTCTCTGGGATTACTGTGCATTCTGATTCTCTAGGTGAAAGTCATTTCTCACACTGAGATGTCACGGATCTGATAGTCCTGCTAGAGTGCTGGTGGTAACCCGTCTTGGACTAGACAGGTCCATTACTAGCCATACGGTTCATTTTTCGGTATCAAGGGCAAGGTTCTGCTATAGTGCTATGTGCGGCCGAAATCAGATACTGATTTCCTCCATTGTGCGAGCTTACTGACACATGATTGCAAATTTAATTAGGTTCAACGGACTAGACAATGATTGGCAACATGTTAATCTTGAATTAAGCTGGATGTGCTTTTTATTGCATTTGATATGTCTACTGATGCAGAACCCAAATTTTGTAACTGCATCATGACATGCTTGTAGATATTCTACAGTGGTACCTCTGTCCAACAATATTAGACTGTGATACTATTTTAGTTTTTGTTGAAACTCTTTATGTTTTTTGGTTCCGTACGCTAGTGTTTACTGTGCAGCATAAAGATAAGATGTTACAGATCTGATGGTACTGCTGATACAAATAACTAGTCTTCTCAACCTTGATACGGCTGATTTGGTTAGCATAGCCGCTGTAATAGATGATCCATCTGAGAAATTTTGTGGCGCTATCTGTCAAGATAAGATACTGATTTCCTCTCTCTTTCTTTCACTAAAATTAGGCCATCTGGTGGCTGTCGGCATGCTACTCTTCATTAAGTTGGATGCTGTTTTTGTTTTTTTTGGATTGATAGAGGCTGCTGAATAACACCTTTTTATTAGTAGAGTAGAACTGAAAGTTGGTAAAGTAAATTCTGAATGATCATTTCTTCGTTTCAGCTGTTAGTGCCTCTTGTAAGTGCATATCGCTATGATGGCCCAGAGGTGAACACATCTTTGGCCCATTCTGAAGCCAAAATTCTTCATGAGAAGATCGATAAGAAGGCTTACAGTGACGAGGAGATCATCAGGATTCTCACCACACGGAGCAAAGCTCAGCTACTTGCAACATTCAATAGCTACAAGGATCAGTTCGGTCATGCAATCAACAAGGTAAATAGCGATAAGCAAGCTCTTGTTGGTAACCACTGTGACTCGCATTATTCTTATGAACCCACCTCCTTCAAAAACGTCTGTATATTTTACCTATGCTCCTCTTTTCGGGGTTGATTTCTTTACTACCCTCCTTTGGGCTACATATATGGCATTAAAATGATCAGTCAATCAGTCAACCAGGTGAAAATGAATTCTGGTTTACTCATCAACATTGTCTCTGTTATTGTTTGCCATGCATGTTTTCTGCAATATTCAAATGCTTGTAGACTGCTAGACGAGGAATTATTTATAGTTTCTTTTAGAGACTTTTCGGTTGCTGATAATGTTTTTTGCTGCTCACTTCTAACAGGATCTGAAAGCTGACCCCAAGGATGAGTTCCTTGCAACACTGCGGGCGATCATCCGGTGCTTCACCTGCCCTGACAGATACTTCGAGAAACTCATTCGACTGGCTCTTGGAGGCGTGGGCACAGATGAGGATGCTCTCACCAGGGTCATAACTACTCGCGCCGAGGTCGACCTGAAGCTGATAAAGGAGGCTTACCAGAAGAGGAACAGTGTGCCGCTGGAGCGTGCTGTTGCCAAAGATACAACTAGAGATTATGAGGATATTCTGCTTGCCCTCCTAGGGGCGGAGTGAGGAGGGGTGCCTCAACTCCATCTCATTTGCTCCTCCTCGTTTGATGGGAACAAAAAAACTGCATCGATGTGGTATACACGTGGTTGTGTTTTTGAATAATAATAAGTGTGTAACTTAGCCTGCATTAGCAGCGCCCGTTAAATAAATAAAAAAACTTCTCGATAAGCTTGTTATCGTTTGACTGCCATTAACACAAGCTGTGTTTATTATGGCTATCCTTTCCTGATGACTGATGAGAAGATTCAGGCTGGATGCTGATTGTTCTAAATTCTGACCTTATGATAGCATTTTCTTTTTTTGAGTTTTTCCTTGCCTTTTCTGGTTATTTAAAACAGTCGTGAGTAGAGCAGCCAGATGTTCATGCAGTCATGCAGTGCTGTATTCAACTCATGACGCAATCCGGTGACGAGTGCAATATTCAGACGTGCTTGACAAGTTCAAGTGTTCAACCGAGCTTGTCAAGTGTCATGACCAAGACTTGGTACAGAAGACGCATGCTGCGTGCGTGACACGTAGAGGTTCACATCAAGAGATCACAGGAAGGTGGCAACCTCAGTGCCAGCCAGTTGTTGCGCAAATTGTCAATTCAGGCTCTTGTACCAGCTCCTCTATGGATGGATGACTTCAAGCAACACATCTGAATATTCAAAAGAAAAACAAAAGAAAAAAACAAAAGAGCAACACATCAGGATAGCTTCGTCAGTTTGTATGTACACTATGAAATTAATTGTCAGCCGTCATATGAATGTCCAGTCGTCCACGCATCATTGGCTGTCTGTCTGATTTGTCCTTTTTTCCTTTTTATGCTACTCTGCATCTCTTAATAACAAGCAAAAAACATGGAAAAAATCTCAAAAAGCATTGACACGTCCGTTATTTCAAGCAGCAGTAACATTTAATAGTTGTTACCTAGCCGCCCTCTGTGACAGTAAGCACTCTTCTGTAATTAATAAAAAACCAAATAGGTCAATCGAGAGGTGATTTGCATCACATGAGCATGATTAATGCATATCTTGTGAAAACAACAAACACTACAGCCACTGGGTGGCTAACTGCTACACATGCACATAGTAAAAAACATAACACGTACGCTTGAACACAAGGAAATTAGCAAGTACCCCACCGATTACCATCCTTGAATAATCGTTCCTTCAAATCTAGCCCGCCACCGAGTACTTAATCGATGGACAAATCACCCCACGAGTCGAACTCCGGCGAGCCGAGGTCGGACAGGCCGTCGAAGACGCCCAGCGGCGCGAACTGCGGCTGCTGCGCAGCCAGCGCCACAGGCGGCACGGCCGGAGCGTCGTCGGGACTGCTGCTGCCGCCGCCGCCGGCAGTAGTACTACTGTTTGTCGCCTCCCAACTTGCATGCCCGTGCTGTTCCCGGCCGCCACATCCTTGCCCCGAGGCGGCGGAGACGGCGACGAAGGGGCTGGCCGCGTGCACCCTGCGCGGCAGCGGCCGGAAGATGGCGGCGGGCGGGAAGCCGGTGAGCTCCTGCACCATGGCCCGGAAGTTGTTCACGTCGGTCGCGACCACGGTGGTCGAGGACCGACGCGACGACGACGAGTGCCGCGACGCCGCCGCGTGCTTCTTGCTACTACTCTTGGCGCGCCGTGGCTGCACGGCGGCGGGCGCGGACCCGGACCCGGACCCGGACCCGGACCCGGCGGCGGTCCGGAGGACTTGCTGGCCGCCGGGATGATGGGCGGACTGGAGCGAGCGGCCAGCGGCACCGGCACCGGCGCAGGGCTGGTAGCTCGTGTCGAACGTGGTGGTGGTACGCTCTGCCGCCGTGTGGTCTTGCTCGAAGGAGTACATCGGTGGAGGCGTGGAGCTTTCCTTTGCTTTCAGGTCGTGTCAGGATGGCACGAAATGGCGCGTAGGGCCGGGGTCGCCACGGGAGTTTGATGTGTGTATATATAAACAAACTTGGCCGTGGCCTGCGGTAACTGAGAATCGTGTCAGGCATGGTACGATGCCAATGACAGTGATGGCATCTCCAGGCTCCAGGGGCACCTAGCCTATGCCCTCGTTTAGTTCGGCGCGGAATCGGCGCCGTCAGAGTTACTGTAGCCACAGTAGCTACTGTAGCGGTTCGTTTGTATTTGGTAATAATTGTCCAAACGTTGACTAATTAGGCTCAAAACGTTCGTCTCGTAAAGTACAACCAAACTGTGCAATTAGTTTTTGATTTCGTCAATATTTAGTACTCCATGCATGTACCACAAGTTTGATGTGACGGGGAATCTTCTTTTTGCATAGTGTCAAATTCCGGAAATTGGGGGAACTAAACAGGCCCTATCTCGATCGCTCACGCTCAGCAGTTGGGTCATCTATCGCCTCATCGGCTCAGTCTCACGTCTCACTGCAACAATTAAAGATATTTTACTAGTTAGTAGTACTTGTTTAGACTGAGCATGGAGATTTGCATTAGCCAGTGTCGTGGTGGTTTTGACTGGCGCAGTGATCGACGGCACCTTTAATCCTATCTACTAGTAGATGTGTGATTTTGTGGCATAATATTGTTACCCTTTTTTACTGAAAAGGGCATGCATGATGTTATTATCTTTATGTACACTAGTGAATGAAGCAGCAGTGGTACTCCTATAAACTACTCTCTGCTGGTGAGCCACAGTACACAGTAGTGTCCGAGAAGCTGCTAATCCAAGAGAAGCTTCGTTCGGCCCTAATGGACCAAGTCGCAAGAGCCAATAGGGCAGACCAAACGGTTGTGGGGCGTTGCGAAATGGTGCGACGAGTGCGTGCTACGGCGGTTCATCTTGGTTGGACACGTCAACGCAAGCTCTGACATCGGCTATTCGGTCGAGTAGGACGGACTCGGCCTCCGCAGCCACACACACCAACAACGCTCGTTGATCTTTCCCAGTTCTTTCCTCGCCACATGGAACCTCTCTGAACTGTGACATCAACGGACAAGGCAAGACGAAGAGGGTTCGATGCTTCATTCGCTCTCCTCTTCTCCACCACCAAGTCCTGTTGATGCCAAGAATTCGCGTCTGAGCTCAGCTCCTGGCCTCCTGCACATCCTCCCGGTCGCGGTCACACGAAACTTGGGGACAACTCCAGCCACGTCAAAACTGGGTCAACTAACCATTGCGCCTCTATCTCGACGTGGACGCACGGCAGAATCGTATGGGATCTACCATCTATCCGTCGACCGATCGATCCATATAGTAGCATTCGGACTAGACTAGCATTTACCTCCCGTTCGGCTTACCTTAAATCCGACTTATTCGGCTTCTTTTTTCAGCCGGAACAATATTTTTCTCTCACAACATTTCAGCCAGAACAGTGTTTTCAGCCAATTTCAGCCAAGTTTCAGCAAACCGAACGGGGCCTTTTTTTTTCTCCCAAGCCATCCCATCCACCTTCCATTTGGTTTTTGCCGTTTGCCAGTCCTGACACGTGGGCCCAACTAAAGAAAACGTCTAAAATGCTCTTCTCTCGTAGCCTCATCCTAACTCTTTCTCTCTCCGCCGGGTGGGGCCAAGCTGTCAGCAACTCCAACACCTTCTTCCTCCTCAAGACGAGCAGCGCGAGCAGAGGCCTGGCGCCTGCTGCTTCAGCCGACGCGAAAGGAGCATGGGACGACGACGGGGACGGGGATGGCGCCGAGGATGGGTCGGTCTCCATGTCCGTCTCCTCGCCCTCGCTCGCACCGCCGAACCCAAGGCGCTTGCCGTCTGAGCGCACCCCTGCCCGCGCGCCAGTAGCTAGCACAAGCCCTGTTCTTGGACGCCCACCTTGCTTGCATCTCACGTCGGGTGCTCCGGTGCCACCACGAGCGCGTGCTCACCGTTCTCGGGGCCGGCCGAGAACCGCGCCGCGCCCTGCGGGACGACGGTCGCACGCCGCCCTCGAGCTGGCCGCGAGCCGCGCCTGAGGTCCGGCCACGCCGCGTCCTGGAGGACGGCCGCGCTGCGCCTAAAGGCCGGTTGCGCGTCGCCTCGAGGCCCACCGCGCCTCGCTGAACGCCGTGCGCGCGGGCGGCGTGGCCGGAGGGGTACGGCGTGGCTACGCGCAGGACGACGGGGCAGGGCGCAGCCATGCGCGCGGGTGGCGTGGCCATGCGCTGCCTCCGCCGGTGGAGCCGCCTCCTACGTCAGGGATACTGAGATGATGGCCAAGAGAGGAATGGAAAAATCCGGCCACGCACGTTCTTGGTTTTGCGGCCATGGCGGATGTAACACCCCGGTGTTATGCCTACATTTAGGCACTGCAAATCACGCATATCATGCATCATCAAGCATCCCAAATCATACATGCTTAATCGTGTGAATAATAATTGAAACATTGCTTTGAAACATCTGAAACATGCGTGAAACCTAGATGTTGCATACACCTGTTTAAGGATTGTTTTACCCTAAATTTTTCTTGCTAGGTCAGCAAAACATGTTTGGCTGCTATTGTAAATCATCTAGAATTGTTTAGCACAATTTTTGGAGCAAGGTTTGTATTTGAATTATTGCCAAATTTTGCTTTAAAAATAATTCCCAAAAATTAGGGTTTTGAGTTAAAATTTGACTTTGATTTTGTAATTCAAAATCTATAAGAAATTGGACTTTGGTCATGTAATCAAAGTTGTAGAGGATAAAATTTTGAGCAACTTTCATTTTTGGTCCAAAGTTTGAAACTGCTTTAATTTAGTCCAAAAATTCGTTTGAATGAAAAAGGATTCAAATTAATTTAAAAAAATCTGGTTTTACCCTCGTGGGCCTTATATACCGCTTCGTCTGCCCCAAATTAAGTTGCCAAATTTCCAAGATGCCCTTTTCTCGCTCACACTTTGCTTTGGCCCAAGAAATTACGCCCACCGCCAGCCCAGCGCCACGCTCATTGCCCCTTCAAGACTCACATGCAAGCCTTCGACGCCGCCGAAGAAGCCGATCGCCAGCGTATGCCACCTGTCAGCGAGAAGCTCGATCACATGACCCACGCCACCACGGCTTCCCTCGACGCTGGCTGGCCGAGTCTTGAGCACCCACACACGCCCACATTCCAGCGCTCCGCATTTCTCTCTCGCTCTCTCATTTCTCACTCACATACCATTATAGCCATCACAAGACCACTGCCACGCCGAGCAAGCTCGCCCGGCCGTCCTAGCTTGCCATTGAGCCCTCCATCTCGCCTCAAGATCTCCGACTCATCTTCGCGCACCTCGTGCTCGCCTCGTAAGCAGCTGAAGCTCCTCTCCTCGGAATCTCTCGCGGAGTTGTGGCCGAGCTCACCGAGCGCCCGCCCCGTGGACCTCGCCCTCCGTCTTTCTTCCCACTGTCTTTTTTTCGCAAGACGACCACCAAGACGAGCTCGGTGAAGCTCCGCCCACTTTTCGCGCCCTTCCTAGCCGGAGTTGGCCGGCGTACTCATGTGGCCACTTGTGATCGCCATTGTCGCCGCGACCTCCTTTGTCAGATCTAAGGGGGGGTCCATTTTCTACTTCCATCGGTGCGGGACCACCTGTTGTGCACGCCGGTGCCGTCGGTTTTCGTCGGGAGATCACCATCGGCGAAGCTCGGCCATCGCCAGCTGCCGATGTGTGCCGCCTCCCCCATTCCGTGTCAATGACATGGGGTCCCGCATGTCGGTCGCCGAGCCAAGGAGAGCTAGTGGGCTGCGCCTGCTCGGGCCATGGGTGTGCGCACAGTAGTGGGCCAGTTCGTTTCCAGCGGGCCGGCCCAGTAGAGTTTTAAAGAATTGTTTTCCATTTATTCTTTATTATTTGAAATTTGAAATGGTTTGAAAAATGTTTGGGTACTCAAATTTGCTCCAAATTTGTTGAAACAAATTTTGCTAGGTTCCTTATCATCAGATCTACTTGGGAAAAATTGTGCATGTCATTTTTGAGATACTTTTCTATAGGATTTTATTTAATCTTGAATATTGCTGATAACTTGAAAAATATGTAGAAAATTATATAGGCTTCAGAAAAATATGATTCCAAGTTTGTTAATCTTCTTATGTCATGTACTTCCTAGGAAAAATATGTTTCATGCATGTGCTGTGGGAAAAATTTGAGGTGTAGTTCAAGTACCTTTAATGGCTGATTTTTGTTATTTTTGCTAGAGCACAAATTTTGTATAAAACATGCATGTGACAATTTTTGTACAGTCATTATATACCATGAAGAACCTAGGAAAAATATTAATTCTGTTGATTGACACTTTTCATAGTACAAAGTAATTTCATGCTCATTTTTAGGCTATAGCTTGTCATTTTTGTGTAGGATAGTTTACTTATCCAAATGCCATGAAATTTTTATGGTAGTCTGTTTAGGGTAGTATTATGCTACTGTAATTTTCTCAGATTTTTTAGGAGCATCAGAAATATATGTTGCTATTCAAACCTATTATTAATTAGGGTTTAAGCAAGTGTTGCTTTAAGTATGATTAAGAAATTAGTAAAGCTTTGGTGTATCTTTGAAGCATTTCATAAGATATGTTAACTTAACATATTAGTAGTAGAAGAGAATGCAGTAGATGACATGTGCTTGTAGCATAGTTTCTTGGATGATGTTGACTACCTTGCTTTTCAACATATCCATTGCATTCATCTCATTCGATGCACCGATTGCATAGGCACTTACACGCATTGCATCATACAGATCGCAAACCGAGAACCCAAATCGTCATTCCCGAGGAGCCCGAGGAGCAGCTCTTCGAGGTGCAGCCGCGCAGAAGTGCCGTGTTTGACGAGGAGGACGTTGAGGAACTTCCTGAGTGCCCCGATCACCGTCCGAGCTCCTTCGAGAGAGAGGCAAGCCCCGAGCATCTTTCTCCCGGTTTGCAATGATTTCGTTAAATGCTTTACTTGAAATTGATGCATTACGTTTAGGAGTTGTTTGCAACCGCTGTCAGATTATACCTTGTTTACCTTTTGTTATACTATATCCTTGTTACCCCGGTATCCGCAATGAGTCAATGCTTAGTCGGCTTAGACCGGTAGAAGTCGGGTGATTTCCTGCCACCGCGAGCTATAGGTGGTTACCGGATCTGTTTGGATGGCTATGAAGTCATGGTATAACTAAGTGTTAAATGAAGTTGAGACCGGCGGAGAGACTTGCGGGGGTTTGACCGTAGTGTTTCCGTCGTAATCGATTAAGGACCGACTGTTGTTGGGCCTCGAGTCATGTTGAACGATGCCTTACATTTAGCTGGCCGGATAAAGTACCTTCCGACCGCTGAAGTCGGGAGATTTTTCGGGCCGAGTAGATTGCCCATAGCAAGACCGTGCGGGTTAGTGTGTGTAGGACACGGGCGGGATGATAAGACCAAAGTGCGATCGGTCGGCCCCGGTACATGTGGTTCCCGCAAACTCGAGATACCTAGAAAGTTGACTCGGTGATCAATATCTCACTTTAGCGGGTGAGTGAGATTTGTGTAAGGAATAAATCATCACCGGGTTAGGAATCGATTCAATCGCCATCGCCTCCGGGATAGTGAGCACTTGACTTGAGTGACTTCATCGTAGTAAATGTTTATGGAACACTTGGACAGTTATAGTGAATATGACAGTATGGAAGTTGTTTAATGATCAGTGGTTATCATTAATTGCTTAATCACATGCTTACTCTAGTATAGGTGCAAATCTAGTCGACAGGTTAATAATAATTAACTTGACAATAATGCTTTTAGAAAGGTTCTTGAAATGCTAAAAATGCTTCTTTTGCAAATGAGTCAGCTACCCTACTATAATGCCTGCATAATCCTTGGTGTCATTTATTTTCGGTTATGTCGGGTAAGTCTGGCTGAGTACCTTCTCGTACTCAGGGTTTTATTCCCACTTGTTGCGAGATGGGCGTATGTATTACTACTTATTGTATCAACTGCCTCTATCCTGCGATGGGTGATGCTTAGGACCATGGGCATGGTCATTCCTTACGTCTCATCTAATGCTTTTGTTGGAGATGATCATTCGCTGGCACTATATTTAAACTCCGCGTGAGTGTGTGTGTGGTTTTAAACAAATGACTTCCGCTACTTTTATTCGAACTTGTTTTGTAATAACTATGTTTAAACTCTGATGTATCTGTTATGGAAACTTTTATGTAATATGTGATTGGTGACCGCTAAACTTATTACGATCATGGCTGGGACACGAGTTGATTTGAAATCCTTCGTGATTTCACGGACTACCGGGTTATACGGACTTAAGTTTGCTCAATCGTCTGCTCTGGTGGATGATTTTCTTACTTAATTTCGTATAATTGGTCGGTTCTGTTACAGCTGGCATCAGAGCATGGTTTAGCGTGTTACTGTTCACAAGTGTATTTAAAACAAAAAGGCATTTGGAAAACGTGATTTTAAAACTATAAAGTGTGCCAGTGATCATATCCTTTATGCCCAGTTAAGGACTTTAGGTGGCTTAATTAAGTACTGACTTGGGGTTCTTGCATCATATTTCTCTTTCGTCGCTCATACGGCGTGCTATTGTATGAGTGCCACTTGTTTGAGTGGTAATGAATGGATCATTTGCCTCTACGCCTCGGTAAGTGTGAGTTGTGAGAGCATGATCGGATACACCGCCGATCTAGGGTGAATGCTTATTTGATGCTGGAGTGATTACATGTTCTACGCATGTTTTACAAAGGTATCTCATGTATGGGTCTTCCGTCTGTGGAGGCGATGCCGTCAATAGGATGATGGTTCGGGTAGTTACTACCGTTGTACACGTATCTGGGGATTCGTGTAGAGCGTGTAGATAAAACTTTACTGCTTTTATGCATTCATTGGGAATTGGGCTGAAATGAATTTTCTGCTGGTACATAACAACGCTTCGTCGTAGAACGATTAGCTACGTATTGAGAGATCGCTGTATGCCACCGAATTCGTCGTTAGAAATTATTTATTCCTAAGTTTGTGAGAACGTCACGCACGTACATATACATCATGTTACTTGTGCATCTCATTCATCTCATGCATTCCTCCCTTATAAATTGATTATCTCATTTTGATAAAAGACGATCACCAAAAGTATGTTTCCCAAGTAATAAGAGAACTTTTTGCTACAGATGGCCCGCACGGCAAGGCATCACCCAAGTCCACCGAGGAAGAGCACCCCGACGCCTGCTGGCCTGAGGGAGCACCGCACCACGGACACCTTCTTGAGCGAGTTTGGCATGCCAACTTTGCTTTGGAGAGTGCTCCATGATGTGGGGTACCAGAGGGTCAAGAGCCGTGTACTCTTTGGAATGAGAGCCAGCTGGCGGATGATGGACTTGCAAAGTGGTGGAGATCACGGTTCCTGCTCTCGGTGATGCTCCAGATTGGGATGGTTGGCATTTGAGTTTGAGGGCCGCACTCACCGAGGGTGCAGAGGAGCAGCCTTCCGTGTCATCGTGGACATTATGAGCAGATTTCCCGGTGAGCTTGCAAAGAGCTCTAGCTGGGTACTTTTCCTAGGGATGATCCTCGTGATGCCATTTGGGTTCACCTCGTGGAAGTGCATTGGTCGAGGTCCAAATGAGGGACAAAGCTAGCGACAACCGTGCAATGAGTGCTATGTTCGCCGCCATTAGAGCGTATGAGGGTCTCGAGAGTACCTCACCGGACTTTGACCGCTTATGAGTGAGGATAAGCTCAAAGGGAAGAAGCGTAAGAAGAGATGAGCACGAGCCATAGCTAGCTTGCAGGAGCAGCTATCGATATGAACTTACAAAATGAGATCAAAGTGGTTGAGAGAGGTGATAGAGCTATGCAAATGAAAGTGCATACGTTGACTCAAGCCAACAACAATGCGCACCGCATGATTGGACAATTGGTTCAGAGAGGAATGAAGCCTCGAACGCAAGAAACCTTCTCGTGAGAGAGAGTCGATGAGCTAGAGGAATACAACGGCAACTCGCACGAAGAGTTTCACGCGCTCACAATGGGGTTGGCCCATATGTTCCAAAGAACGCCACCGGCATGGACATTGACGACGACAACCGTAACGAGCCATGTAGTTTCACCGGAGGCGATGGTGACGCCTCCAATCCCGGACGATGGCCCCGAGGAATAGGCTAGTTGCCTTGCGCTAGTATCTAGGTCCCGTCGCGAGACCTTTCTTTTGTTGGCATGTAACCTATCGTATGTTGTTTCAACGTATGAGACTTGGCATGTGGTTCAACTTGATGTTCGAATGCGAGATCCGAACGCATAAAAAGTCCGGTGTATGTATGCTGGCAATGTGACTGTATGGATGCGATGTTTGCCGTTGAAGTAATTCGATTTAGTGTTGTTGTCTTAATTGGGATGAGATTGTTGTGCCTCTATTTTATTGCATGAATTTATTCTCTCCAAAGAAAATCAAGACGGCATAATTTTTTCTTCACTGCAATCATTACAGCCTTCACTCAATCGTTACTTGTTGGCCGAAATATGCGATGACAAACACTCGCCAAACCACGTATGAAGTCACCGAGACCGGTGCTAACGGGTGCGGGGACCGGTGGTGGTGGTGATGGTGGGAACCACGGCAACATCAATGAACCCCCCCATGAACCACATTTGCCACCTCCTCCCCCGTTTACCCCCGAGATGTTTCTCGCACAGCTGCTCGGGAGTCAGCGCAACACGGAACAATCCCAGAAGAACATGGAGGATTTTCACAAGACCATCGCCAACAACGCTCAACGTGGTAACAATCAAGGTGGTGGCATGGGAGTGAACCAATATAGCAGCTTCAAGGATTTCATGGACACCAGGCCACCCGTATTCAAGGAAGCCACAGAGCCACTTGATGTCGAGGAATGGATCAACACAATGGAAGATAAATTCCGTGTGTTGAGAATGACCCGAGGTTCTAAAAATCGGAGTATGTCGCACTTCAATTGCGGGGACCGGGCGGGAATGTGGTGGAAGCACCATCGCACCACCTTCCCTCCAAATGCTCGATTTCTTGAGAGAGTTTGCCGAGGCTTTTCGTGAGTCTATATTCCACCGTATTGACCAAATGAAGTTGGGAGAGTTTCTGGCGTTGAACCAGGGCACCAAAACCGTGACGCAATACCTGCATGCTTTCAACAACTTGTGTCGCTATGCTCCCGACATGGTTGACACATATGCTAAAAGAATAGCCAGCTTTTAAGAGGGTCTAAATCCAAAATGATGAAGCATGTCGGTACCAACAATCGCGTCAGATTCAATGACTTCATCAACATTGTCTCAAGCAGAGAAGAATAACAACGCCAAAGATCAAGAGCCAAGACACGCAAGAGAGCCTTTGAAGGTGGGCCGCCTCAAGCTAGAGCACCTATGGGGGTCGTCCTCCATATCGCCCCTCGCACTGGCGCTAGATTCGTGCCACCTCACCAAGAAGCCAAAATTTCATGGACCTCAAAAGCCGTACAAGATGGCAAGATGTACCCCAACAAAGCAACCAAGAATCATGGTACAAGGCGCTTCAAGGAACTGTGGATCTCTTAGGAGACAATGAAGAGGACCTCGCTATAACTGTGATCAACCCGGTCATTTCTCGAGGTTTTGTCCGTACCTACCAAGAAGAAGCAAAGCAGACTTATAATGCTAGAGTGCACAAGACAACAAAGGATGAAATTCCGAGGGAGAGCCCACATCGCTGGTAAGTTTCACATCAACGAAAACCCTGCAGCTTGTTCTATTTGATTCGGATCATCGCATTCTTTTATGAGTCAAGCATTTGCACGTAAACATGGACAACTATGCACGTAATTGGGGTATGGGTACATATAAGTTCAAAGCAGGGTCTGATGTTTTGACTAACCGGATGGTTCGAGGGGCAACCCTTGAATTAGGTAGCGTGAAGTTCCGAGTGAACTTGATAGTTATGCCTAGATTAGTCTTGGATGTCATTATAGGGATGAATTGGATGAAAGATTGGGGAGCGGTCATAGATACTGGAAGTCGAGTACTTACCCTTAAGGATCCCCTCGGTGAGGGTACTTTCCAAGTACCATTGCCTCGGAGAATGAGACCTTATAAGTGTTACATGTGCTACAAATATCATTCCTATTCATCGATTCCTAGAGGTGTGAATTTCCTGGATGTATTCCCGGATGAGTTACCCGGTCTTCCACCGGATAGGGAGATTGAGTTTGGAATTGAGCTAGTACCTGGAACGGCTCCGATTTCAAGGAGACCCTATCGGATGCCTCCAGATGAGTTAGCCGAAATGAAGAAGCAATTAGAAGATTTGTCAAAAAAGGGGTTTATTCGGCCAAGCAAGTCTGAGTGGGGATGTCCCGCTTTGTTTGTGAAAAAGAAGAAAGAGGGCACGTTGAGAATGTGCGTAGATTACAGGCCACTCAATGCTGTGACCGTCAAGAATAAATATCCCTTGCCACATATCGATGTTCTGTTTGACCAATTATCCAAGGCCAAGGTGTTCTCAAAAATAGATTTGAGATCCGGTTATCATCAGATCAAGATAAGGCCACAGGATATACCGAAAACTGCATTTTCCACCAGATACGGGTTGTATGAGTATCTTGTCATGTCTTTTGGCTTGACAAATGCTCCTGCATACTTTATGTTTTTGATGAATACAGTTTTCATGCCAGAATTAGATAAGTTTGTGGTAGTGTTCATCGATGACATTCTGGTGTACTCCGAGAATGAGAAAGATCATGAAGAGCATCTGAGAACCGTCTTGACCAGACTTAGAGATCATCAACTGTATGCTAAGTTTAGCAAATGCGAATTCTGGTTGAAGGAAGTTCCTTTCCTTGGTCACATTCTGTCAGAGAATGGGGTTTCAGTCGATCCAAGTAAGGTGCAAGAAGTTATGAATTGAAAGCACCACCACCACGCCCTCGAGATTAGAAGTTTCTTAGGACTAGCGGGTTATTACCGCCGCTTTATACCAGATTTCTCGAAGATCGCCAAACCGATGACAAGTCTCCTTCGGAAGGATCATAAATTTGTGTGGACGAGAGAGTGTGAAGCGCTTTCCACACTTTGCGGAAATCATAACCACCGCTCTCCGTTTCTAGCCCAACCAGATATCGAGAAACCATTTGATGTGTTTTATGACGCATCAAAAACTGGATTAGGATGTGTTCTCATGCAAGAAAGGAGAGTCATTGCTTATGCATCACGTCAATTGAGGAAGCACGAGGTCAACTATCCAACACATGATCTTGAACTTGCCATGCCAGCAGTACGCCCCTAAAAATTTGGAGACATTATCTTCGGGTAATGTGTGCAATATTTTCACGGATCACAAGAGTCTTAAGTATATCTTTACCCAACCAGAGCTAAACATGAGACAAACAGAGATGGTTGGAATTGATCAAGGATTATAACTTGAATGTGCAATATCATCCCGGTAAAGCCAATGTAGTGGCGTATGCTTTGAGCGTAAAAGTCACATTACTTGAATGTGCAGCCATTACTTGAAGATGGGTTCGATCTAATGCATCCTGTTTGTGTTACATAGTATTCAGATTAGTTGCTCGTTGGAGAGTAAGATAATAGAAGGTCGAAAACCGACAAGGGATATTCCACATCAAAGAGAAAATAAAAGAGAAGCCGCCTCAACACTTTAAAGTGGATGAACAGGCGTGTTGTGGTTTGACAACCGCCTTGTGGTTCCCAAGGGTCGAGAGCTTAGAAATAAACTCATGGATGAAGCTCACCTTTCTAAGCTATCTATCCATCCCGGAAGTAGTAAGATGTATCAAGAACTAAGATCTCGTTATTGGTGGACCAAAATGAAGAAAGAAATTACAGCATATGTTGTCGATGTGACACATGTTGTCGAGTGAAAGCAATTCACATGAAACCCGCCAGGTATGTTGCAACCATTATCAATCCCGAGTTGGAAGTGGGACGATATCAAGATGGATTTTATCACGGGTTTGCCACTACTCAAAAAGGACATGATTCGATCTGGGTAATTGTGGATCGCCTTACCAAGACCGCTCATTTTCTACCCGTCAAAAAACCACTTATCGACCACCTCAATATGCCGAGAAGTATATCGCAGAAATTGTGAGGTTGCATGGTATACCAAAGACCATAATATCCGATAGAGGCTCACAGCTCACGGCTCATTTTTGGGAACATTTACACAAAGGCTTAGGAACTAGTTTGATTCAGTAGTACCGCTTATCATCCTCGCATGTATGGTCGACCGAACGAGTGAATGCCGCTTTGGAGGATATGTTAAGAGCCCGTGTATTGTCTTCTAAGGGATCATGGGAGTCATGGTTACCAAGAAGCGGAGTTTTCTTATAATAATAGTTATCAAGAAAGCATCAAGATGGCCCCATTCAAGCTTTATATGGCGTAAAATGTAGAACACCATTGAATTGGGTCGAACTCGGAGATAGAAGATATTATGGCATTGACTTTGTAGAAGAAGCCGAGAAGAAAGTTCATATTATTCAAAGAGAATATGAAAGTGGCCCAATCACGCCGTAAAAGCTATGCGCATAAAAAAGAAGGAGACCCTTAGTTTTGAAGTTGGTGACTATGTTTATCCGAAAGTCACGCCAATGAAGAAGAAAAGGTTTGAGTCCAAGAAAGCTTGCCGCGAGATTCAGAGGGACCATACAAGATCTTGGAACAAAGAGGTCCCAGAGCCTACAAGTTAGAGTTACCGAGACAATGAGTACAGCTTTTCCCGCTTTTCCATGTATCACATCTCAAGAAATGTTTGCGTGTTCCGGAGGAAAGAATAGAACCTCGAGGTATTCAACTCAAATCAGATTTGGTGTATCGTGAACAACCAAATCCGGGTGTTAGACACCAAGGAACGTGCTACTCGGAATAGTGTGGTGAAAACATACAAGATACAAGGGATCATCATGATGAGGGAGATGCAACTTGGGAAACAGGAGAGTATCTACAAAAAGCTTATGAAGAATTTTATAACAAATGGTTCAGAACCCAAATCTCGGACGAGATTTTTATAAGGGGAGGGCAGTAACACCCGGTGTTATGCCTACATTTAGGCAATCGCAAATCACGCATATCATGCATCATCAAGCATCCCAAATCATACATGCTTAATCGTGTGAATAATAATTGAAACATTGCTTTGAAACATCCCAAACATGCGTGAAACCTAGATGTTGCATACACTGCTTAAGGATTGTTTTACCCTAAATTTTTCTTGCTAGGTCAAGAAAACATGTTTGGCTGCTATTGTAAATCATCTAGAATTGTTTAGCACAATTTTTGGAGCAAGGTTTGTATTTGAATTATTGCCAAATTTTGCTTTAAAAATAATTCCCAAAAATTAGGGTTTTGAGTTAAAATTTGACTTTGATTTTGTAATTCAAAATCTATAAGAAATTGGACTTTGGTCATGTAATCAAAGTTGTAGAGGATAAAATTTTGAGCAACTTTCATTTTTGGTCCAAAGTTTGAAACTGCTTTAATTTAGTCCAAAAATTCGTTTGAATGAAAAAGGATTCAAATTAATTTAAAAAATCTGGTTTTACCCTCGTGGGCCTTTGCCTCGCTTCAGCCCGCCAAATTGGCCAGCCCACCAAGACCACACCATGGCTGCCTCGCTGGCTCCTTTGGCCCAAGAAATTACCGCCCCAGGGCCACGCCACGCCACTTCTCGGCCCTTTTCAAGCGCTGCTACTTCGACGCGACAGCGACGGCCGCCGATCGCGTGGCGCCACCCGTCATGAAGCTCCCCGATCACATGCCACGCGCCACGGGCTTCCTGACAGCTGCTTGGCCGAGTCTTGAGCACCCCAGCATACGCCACCGCATTCCAGCAGCTCCGCATTTCTCTCTCACACTGCCTCTCTCTCTCACCACACCATTATAGCCATCACCGCGCAAGACCGCCTCGCGAGCAAGCTCGCCCGGCCGTCCTAGCTTGCCATTGAGCCTCCATCTCGCCAGATCTCCGACTCATCTTGGCGCACCTCGTGCTTTCGCCTCGATAGCGAGAAGCTCCTCTCCCGAATCTCTCGCCGAGTTGTGGCCGAGCTCACCGGAGCGCCTCCGCCCGTGGACCTCGCCTCCGCCTTTCTTCCAGCTTGTCTTTTTCGCAAGACGACCACCACAAGACGAGCTCGGTGAAGCTCCCGCCCACTTTTCGCGCCCTTCCTAGCCGGAGTTGGCCGGCGTACCTCATGCAGCAGTGGCCATTGTGATCGCCATTGTCGCCGACCTCCTTCTTTGTCAGATCTAAGGGGGTCCATTTTCTACTTCCATCGGTGCGGGACCACCTGTTGTGCACGCCAGTGCCGCTCCGGTTTCGTCGGGGAGATCACCATCGGCGAGCTCGGCCATCGCCAGCAAGCCGATGTGTGCCGCCTCCCCTGCTCCGTGTCAATGACATGGGGTCCCGCATGTCGGGCCGCCGAGCCAAGGAGAGCCAGTGTCAATGCGCCGTTCTGGGCCATGGGTGTGCGCAAAGATGATAGTGGGCCAGTTCGCTTCAATGGGCCGCCCAATGAGAGTTTTAAAGAATTGTTTTCCATTTATTCTTTATTATTTGAAATTTGAAATGGTTTGAAAAATGTTTGGGTACTCAAATTTGCTCCAAATTTGTTGAAACAAATTTTGCTAGGTTCCTTATCATCAGATCTACTTGGGAAAAATTGTGCATGTCATTTTTGAGATACTTTTCTATAGGATTTTATTTAATCTTGAATATTGCTGATAACTTGAAAAATATGTAGAAAATTATATAGGCTTCAGAAAAATATGATTCCAAGTTTGTTAATCTTCTTATGTCATGTACTTCCTAGGAAAAATATGTTTCATGCATGTGCTGTGGGAAAAATTTGAGGTGTAGTTCAAGTACCTTTAATGGCTGATTTTTGTTATTTTTGCTAGAGCACAAATTTTGTATAAAACATGCATGTGACAATTTTTGTACAGTCATTATATACCATGAAGAACCTAGGAAAATATTAATTCTGTTGATTGACACTTTTCATAGTACAAAGTAATTTCATGCTCATTTTTAGGCTATAGCTTGTCATTTTTGTGTAGGATAGTTTACTTATCCAAATGCCATGAAATTTTTATGGTAGTCTGTTTAGGGTAGTATTATGCTACTGTAATTTTCTCAGATTTTTAGGAGCATCAGAAATATATGTTGCTATTCAAACCTATTATTAATTAGGGTTTAAGCAAGTGTTGCTTTAAGTATGATTAAGAAATTAGTAAAGCTTTGGTGTATCTTTGAAGCATTTCATAAGATATGTTAACTTAACATATTAGTAGTAGAAGAGAATGCAGATAGATGACATGTGCTTGTAGCATAGTTTCTTGGATGATGTTGACTACCTTGCTTTTCAACATATCCATTGCATTCATCTCATTCGATGCACCGATTGCATAGGCACTTACACGCATTGCATCATACAGATCGCAAACCGAGAACCCAACGTCATTCCCGAGGAGCCCGAGGAGCGGTTCGAGGTGCAACCGCAGGAAGTGCCGTGGTTTACAAGGAGGACGTTGAGGAACTTCCTGAGTGCCCCGATCACCGTCCGAGCTCCTTTCGAGAGAGGCAAGCCCTGAGCATCTTTCTCCCGGTTTGCAATGATTTCGTTAAATGCTTTACTTGAAATTGATGCATTACGCTTTAGGAGTTGTTTGCAACCGCTGTTGCATTATACCTTGTTTACCTTTGTTATACTATATCCTTGTTACCCTCGGTATCCGCAAATTGAGTCAATGCTTAGCGGGCTTAGACCGGTAGAAGTCGGGTGATTTCCGTCACCGCGAGCTATAGGTGGTTACCGGATCTGTTTGGATGGCTATGAAGTCATGGTATAACTAAGTGTTAAATGAAGTTGAGACCGGGCGAGACTTGCGGTTTTGGACCGTAGTGTTTCCGTCAGGTCGATTAAGGACCGACCGTTGTTGGGCCTCGAGTCATGTTGAACGCATGCCTTACATTTAGCCGGCCGGATAAAGTACCTTCCGACCGCTGGTCGGGAGATTTTTCGGGCCGAGTAGATTGCCCGCGCCTTGACCGCGTCAAGCAGTGTGGTAGGACACGGGGGGATGATAAGACCAAAGTGCAATCGGTCGGCCCCGGTACATGTGGTTCCCGCAAACTCGAGATACCTCGGAAAGTTGACTCGGTGATCAATATCTCACTTTAGCGGGTGAGTGAGATTTGTGTAAGGAATAAATCACCACCGGTTAGGAATCGATTCAATCGCCATCGCCTCCCGGATAGTGAGCACTTGACTTGAGTGACTTCATCGTAGTAAATGTTTATGGAACACTTGGACAGCTTATAGTGAATATGACAAGATGGAAGTTGTTTAATGATCAAAGGTTATCATTAATTGCTTAATCACATGCTTACTCTAGTATAGGTGCAAATCTAGTCGACAGTGTTAATAATAATTAACTTGACAATAATGCTTTTAGAAAGGTTCTTGAAATGCTAAAATGCTTCTTTTGCAAATGAGTCACTACCCTACTATAATGCCCGCATAATCCTTGGTGTCATTTATTTTCGGTTATGTCGGGTAAGTCCGGCCGAGTACCTTCTCGTACTCGTGGTTTTATTCCCACTTGTTGCGAGATGGGCGTATGTATTACGGCTATTGTATCAACCGCCTCTATCCTGCGATGGTGATGCTTAGGACCATGGGCATGGTCATTCCTTACGCCTCATCTAATGCTTTTGTTGGAGATGATCATTCGCTGGCACTATATTTAAACTCCGCGTGAGTGTGTGTGTGGTTTTAAACAAATGACTTCCGCTACTTTTATTCGAACTTGTTTTGTAATAACTATGTTTAAACTCTGATGTATCTGTTATGGAAACTTTTATGTAATATGTGATTGGTGACCGCTAAACTTATTACGATCATGGCTGGGACACGAGTTGATTTGAAATCCTTCGTGATTTCACGGACTACCGGGTTATACGGACTTAAGTTTGCTCAATCGTCTGCTCTGGTGGATGATTTTCTTACTTAATTTCGTATAATTGGTCGGTTCTGTTACAGCGGATAGCGGCGATGGGATCAAAACAATACAGCCCCTACGCTTGATCGTTCTCGACGGGATTGCTTCCAGGAGCTAGCTTTCAACCTTAATCACTCATTGCTACAAGGAATCGAAGCAAGAAGGCTCGCTCGTGGTGAATTTTGAAAGATGCAGAGGGTGGCCATGGCGGACGCGTTCGGGCTTTTATAGTCGAGCATCGTGAGGCAGGGCAGACATGGGCTCGACCGGTGCTCGCGGTGGCTTCCAGAGCACGGCAGGGTGTCCACTTGCGCAGGTGGCGGCACCGCGGACGCGGGTGGCGGGTGCCACACTTGCCGCACAGGGGGAGCTCGCCGCCGCCATGGATAAGGCCCAGGCTGCGGATGACGCCCAGGCCCAGACGACGACGTCGTGTGCGGCCGCGGTGTACGCCAAGGAACGGTAACCTCGCATGCGTCTAGCTCGCCCACCTTCTAGAACGGCGCTCAAGGGCCTCGTCAAGCTGCAGGAGCGGTCGTGCGACGGCAGCAGCTTCGCCGCCGTGCGCCGGGGCGGAGTTCACTTGCGGCAGCCGGGGCAGAGCTCGCCCACGGCGGCCGGGGTGGAGCTAAGCTTGCCCGCACATTGGTAGCGGTGGCCGGGGCGCTGGTCGCGTTGGCCGGGGATGCCCCAGCACTGCGTCGAGCTCTTGGACGCCATCGATTTGGCCAGGGCGACGCTGCTACATGGAAGAGAAGAAAAAAGAGGAAGGTTTGGCTGGCTGACAAACGGGCCCCACTGTAGGGTAACATGGTTATTTCATCTGTCTGTTTGACATCGTTAGAGGTAAAAGTGGACGGATTGGTATACAAGGCAAGAAAGTTTAGTGTCATGGCATCAGGGTGCATTTGAATTTTTTAGGGACCTGTAGGCCAGGACTATCTTTCATAATGACACGTAGGTAAAAGGCTTATTTACCAACGTCTAACTGTGGGGCGTTGGACTTTTTGACACATGAGAGTCGAGAGCTAAGGTCGTGACCACAGGATAAATATGCACCAGGAAAATATGGCGTGTGTAGTGACGAGTTCGGCAGTGGCGCAGTGCGCGTGCTGGTGCTAGTGCTGCTTGCAGCTCCACTTCCATATAGGACACAGAGTTCGAAAGTCGTGCACGTGCAGCAGCTCGCTTTCTGAGGAAGGGAGTATCCATGTCCATGTACGATGTACCTAGCGGCAGTGCCGGGTGCCTCAGCTCATCGTTCCACTGCATGGGTTGTTGCCTATTTGGTTTATGGGCTGATAAGCCCTACTGATGCTGGTTTGTTATGAGAGGAAAATACTGTTGGCTAGCTGATAAACCCTGACTGAAACCAACAAGCGAACAGGTTGCATAACAGATGGAGAGCCCGAACCCGAAGATAAGAACCACCGAGGCCACACCCACACAGTACTCCCTCTGTCCCTTAATGTCCGTCGTTCTAGGAGGAGAGCGGTGTCCCTTAATGTGTATCGTTAGGCTAGTGACGCGAGTTCCACACATAGGTGCAGACTTCCACCATGTGAAGCCTCGTCGCCCGCAGCAGCCTTATCCCTTCACTGCTTCCCCCTCACACCACCGCATAGGCCGGGTACTTCGTAAAAAATCCATCGATCCTCAATCCTCATCCTCTTTGACCGCATCCTCGTCGGTCTTCTGTCACCCCATCCGCATCTGCATCATCTCCGATCGCCGCATCCTCGTCGCCAGTTGCCCCATCCGCATCGTCGCCGATGGCGGGAGGCGGGAGCACAGGCTCACTCGTGCGGTGGCGCATGGCATCCACCTCCTCCTCTGGCCCGGCCGCTCCCTTGCATCCTGTGCCGGACCAGGAGAGCCAGGAACGTAGGCCCTTCCTCCACGTGACGTCTCCAAGACTCATCCGACAGCGCAAGGGTGGAGCACGACTTCCGCGTCGACCTGCAGAGGCTCGTTGCTCCTCGTCGACGCTGCCCTCTGCTATCGTCGCGCCGCCTCCCACAACCTTGCCTCCTACCAGGTCAAGGCAGAGCGGGCTGGATCTGAGGGCCTGTGCTGAGGACCCTCAAGTTCCGTCAAGGTATCCCTCCTCCAAAAATCACAACATCTCTATTCTGAAAAAACTTCAATCTTTCCATGAGCACTGTAAGCAAATAAAAAAAGAGGTTAACTACATCATGGACCAATGTGTGAAGAGCATGCTGAGCCTTTGGACTGGGTTGTACAGGAATAATCCGTTATAGTGCTCAGAAAATTAAGTTAGGCACATCTGATCCACTCTGTTGATGGCCTAGACATTTACAAAAAATATGGCTCAGCTACTATTATGCTCAGAAATCTTGTTGCTGTGCTAGTGCTTTTTTCATTAAGAAGACTGGCTTCTGTTTCTCAGATTTTATAGTCCCTTCTTTTTTCTGTCATGTCAGTTCATCATTTGCGTGAGAATCAAGTGTTTTACTCTTATTGCAGTGTTCTTTTGTCAGGCAATCCTTGGATGGCAGGCGGCAACGGGGCACATGGGCCTAGCCGGTTCATTCGCCACCTGCGAATGAAGCGTGCCTTGGGAATCCCTTCAAGCCATAGTGAAAGGTCCTAATATGGCTAGAGGGGGGGTGAATAGCCTATTTAAAAATCTACAAATCAACTAGAGCAATTTGATTAGTATGACAAATAGCGTAATGCAAACTTGCTCTAGCTCTACAAGGGTTGCAAGCCACCTATCCAACAATTCTAGTTGCAATGAATACTTAGGCACACAAACTAGCTATGTAATTACTCACTAAGAGCTCTCAACCTTGCTACTCTAAAGAGCTCAACTAGATGAATGTAAATAATAAAGCAAGCTCTCAATTCTAATTACACTAAAGAGCTTGTATTAACTAGTTTGCAAGAATGTAAATGAGTGAGTAGAGTGATTATATCGACGTGTAAGGGATGAACCAATCACAAGATGAATATATAGCCAATCACCAGGAGAATGACAAAGAAGAGAGACAATCGATTTTCTCTCGAGGTTCACGTGCTTGCCAACATGCTACGTCCCCGTTGTGTCGACCAACACTTGGTGGTTCGGCGGCTAAGAGGTGTTTCACAAACCTCGTCCACACGATTGGACACCGTAAGAACCGACCCATAAGTGAGGTAACTCAATGATACGAGCAATTTACTAGAGTTACCTTTACGCTTCCCGCCGGGAAGGTACAACTCCCTCACAATCACCGAAGGCGCGCCACGAACAATCACCAACTCAGTACCGATCCTTCACCGCTGCTCCAACTGGCTCAGGTGGTGGCAACCACCAAGAGAAACAAGCGAAATCCATGACATAAACACGAATACCAAGTGCCTCTAGATGCAATCACTCAAGCAATGCACTTGGATTCTCTCCCAATCTCACAATGATGATGGATCAATGATGGAGATGAGTGGGAGAACTTTGGCTAAGCTCACAAGGTTGCTATGTCAATGAAAATGTGCAAGAGTTTTTCCTTGAGCCGGCCATGGGGCTATAAATAGAGCCCCCATCAAATAAAGCCGTTGTACCCCTTCACCGGGCAAAACACGCCCGACCGGACGCTCTGTCATACCGACCGACGCTGCCCTCGGCGTCCGGTCACCTCGATGGACGCCACGCGTCACCAGCTTCAAACGCTGCTTCGTCGATTTCAACGGCTTACGGTCGACCGACGCTTCCCGGTCAAAACTGACCGGACGCTGAAGCCCAGCGTCTGGTCGTTTCAGAAGCTCCCGAGGCATGTTTTTTTTGACGGACGCGTCCCGGTCCACCTTGACCGGACGCAGCATCACCCGCTCGGTGCTCAACCCTACCCATCAGGTTTGCTCGACACCGACGGCCGGACGCAGCCTTTTCAGTCGTCCGGTCATTGAGAGTGACTCAAATGTATCCGGCCAAGAGACCGACGCCAACATCATTTCGACCAACTCCATTTCAACTCTAACTTCTTCACCCTTGCTCAAATGTGCCAACCACCAAGAATTTTGCATCCGGCGCAATAGAAAATAGACATTTTATTTTTCTAAAAGCACCGAATCCCGCCGAGCAAGCTCGGCGGGAGGGAGAGAGGGACCTAAACCCATCTCAACCCTGCAAACACCTTGTGCACATGTGTTAGCATATTTTCACAAAATATTTTCAAGGGTGTTAGCACTCCACTAGATCCTAAATGCATATGCAATGAGTTAGATCATCTAGTGGCACTTTGATAACCGTATTTCGATACGAGTTACACTCCTCTTAATAGTACGGCTACCTATCCTAAATGTGATCACACTCACTAAGTGTCTTGATCACTAAAACAAAATGGCTCCTACATTTTATACCTTTGCCTTGAGCCTTTTGTTTTTCTCTTTCTTCTTTTCCAAGTTCAAGCATTTGATCATCACCATGCTATCACCATTGTCATGATCTTCGTCATTGCTTCATCACTTGGAGTAGTGCTACCTATCTCATAATCATCTTGATAAACTAGGTTAGCACTTAGGGTTTCATCAATTAACCAAAACCAAACTAGAGCTTTCACATAGGATGTGGCCTGCAAAGCAGATGCGCGATCGGGATCGTCGTCGTGGAACTTGGTGGGACCGTAAGCTTAACTGCGCCGCCATCGAAGGACAGGATTTTGCTCAAGATACCCAGGAAGGGGGTGCGGACCGATTTGAGTTGATACCTGATTCGGATAAAGAAGGTGTTAAGGGTTCATCTTTGCTTGGCGATGGGGATGAGTACGTGACTGAGACGCAGCCACAGGACATTGTTATAGTGAGCAAAATTACTGGGCCGTGTGGCAACCAAGGTCGTGGACGTTTTGGGTAAGCCATCTTAACGTTGTTGATTTTATGGTAACTTGCTAATTTTGTGCACCGGCGGAGCTATGGGGTCAAGCTGGGCTCTGCCCCCCCCCTCATGAATTTTGCAAAGCCTAAATGCTAGTGTTTAGGGTCTGTTTGGTTCCAAATAAGTCACCTACTTATAAGTTAAAAAGTGAAATAAGTGACTTATTTTGCCAAACACCGCCAACTTATAAGTCACCTCTGCTTATAAGAAATAAGCTGGTTCACCCCTGCTTAAAATTTATAAGCCACCCTTTTCCGCGTGGGGCCCACACCTTATAAGTCATCTACAACCAAACAGGCGTGACTTATAAGTCACTGGTTTTCAGTCACCTGACTTAATAAGTCACCTGACTTAATAAGTCACCTGACTTAATAAGTCACCTGACTTATGGAAACCAAACAGGGCCTTAGCTCACAGTGTCTTGCTCCGACGCCTGGGAAGTCTCGGCTCATCCCCATCCTTGCCTAGTCAGCTTTCCGTGACTCCACACCTACTAAGTCGATAGGTCTCTGCAGCTCAGCTAGATGGTCACCACAAAGCAGGTGTGCTCCCGCCTTCCTTCACCTCTGCTACAGATAAGATAGAGGTACAAACCACGACTACTTTTGTGTTCTCATTGAATCCTCTATTTTTTACTTTAGAAGTAATCTAATGATACCTATTTTGCATCATAAATATTAATGATTTATTATGTATTTAGTCAAAATTAAAAATATTGGACTTCGGATTCAATGGTAAATTGGCCCCCTATGTTTTGCTCCAAGCTCCGCCACTAATTTTGTGTATAAATTCTATCGTTTTGTGCAGTACTATGCTTCACCAGTGGCGCGAGCTTATTTTTGAGCTAGAGCAGGAGAAGGAGATTTCCAAGGTAAACATGGAGAGCAACAAGCTGCAGATGGACAATGTCAAGTTTGAGAAGGAGAGCGGCAAGATGGAGATGGAGAGCGACAAGTTGGAGATGTTGTCTGGCAAGGTCCAGATGGACAGGGTCAAGTTCAAGTAGAGTGCCAAGCTGGAGGTGGACAATAGTGTGAAGTTGGAGGTGGAGAGTGACAAGTTCGACATGTTGTGTGGCACGGTGCAGATGGGTAGTGTAAAGTTGGAGCAGGAGAGTACCAATGTGGAGACGGAGAGCAACAAGCTGGACATGTCGTGTGCCAAGGTGCAGATGGATACTAGCAAGGAGGAGGTGGACCATTGCCCTGTTCGCTTGACTTATAAGCCGTACTTTTTCAGTCAACGAACAGTATTTTTCTCTTACAACAAATCAGCCAACAGTACTTTCAGCCATGGCTTATCAGCCAAATGAACAAGGCAATGTGCGAGGGATGTTGAGGCCTAGGCAAGTGAATGGTGATGAAGATTATCAAGTGCAAGTGCTCTCTAACTCAAATGTGCAAGATGATACAAATCAAGCTAGTACAAGTGGCTCTCATAACAATGAACAAAATCAGGTGGCTAGTACATCATCTCAACCCAATGATCAAGCAAGTGCAAGCAATCAAGTTCCAATCCTTCAACTAACCAATATTGCAAGGGATCATCCATTTGACACTATAATTGAAGATATTTCAAGAGGTGTACAAACAAGATCAAGATTGGCTTCATTTTGTGAGCACTTCTCTTTTGTGTTATCCATTGAATCAAAGAAGATAGATAAAGCATTGAAGCATGTTGATTGGGTGAATGCTATGCATGAAGAATTGAACAACTTCACAAGAAATCATGTATGAGAATTAGTAGAGAGACCAAAGGGACACAATGTGATTGGAACCAAATGGGTCTTTAGAAACAAGCAAGATCAAGATGTGCCATGGCTTATAAAGCTAGCTTCTCTGATCTAGAAACTGATGATGAGGGATGTTGGTTTTAGGATGGTGTGGACTTGCGAGGCCATTCACGGATGGAAGATGATGACTTAAATGAACAAGTAACAGACATGTTCACTACCTTCATTCCTGCGTATGAAGATGTCTTCAAGAGCTCCAAACGTTAGAACCATTGGGCTACAACACGCAAGATCGTAGTCAAGGTATTGGTAATATTTTGATTGTAACTCCACCCTAGTGCTGGTGGTACTGATGGGTTGTTGGTTGTTTGCACTCATGGTACTTGATGGTATTTTGGTTGTTTGCACCGATGGTTTGTGTTGGACTGGTTTGGTTCATTTTGATTTGCAGTGCTTCCATGTATCTATGTTATGGTTTACTTTGTGAGTTGCAATGTTAAATGACACACTAAGGAATTACTAGTTTGTCGCTGCCACATGATATAGAGACTTTATACATGGTCTCATATATACAGAGAATTTATACATGATCATATATATACAGAGAATTTATACAACGCAAAAGCATCACAAAAGCATCACAAGCGATGTTTACATGAACAAAACCATTAAGTGTTCAACAACTCAAAAGCCCTTTGAACTAGCTGGCTATCACAACTTAGAGCTATAGGGAGCATGCCTTGTGCATGTAGCCTCTCTTTGTTCATGTGAGGGATCTTGTACCTATTGCCTCCATTATCATTCATAACTTCAATCATGCATATTTGTAGTGTGAGGAATACCCTATTGAGAAGGATGGGGTTGTAGTTTTGATATTCAATGTACACGTTCTGGATGAGCTCGTCCATATTTCTAGATGTTGTTCTATCCGTTAGCGACTGAAGAGAAGCAAAGAAACCAAGGTCAAGGCAGTTCATATCAGGAGAATTAGGAGACTGGTTCATTAGGCGTATATCGAGGCCTGTTCAGGCTACTGCTGCAACAAAAACTGCATCATCTACTGGTACATGAGAAGGAGCATTGTCCTATTGTATCCATATTGTGTCATGCCTTGCTTCTCTGGGCCAACGAGCTTGTATTGCCGGTATGAGTTTGTCGATTATATAAGTTCTCATTGTTTGTCTATCAACCTTCATGGTCTTTGTGATAGGTGTGCCCCTTAGTCTGTTGCCACTTCTTTTTTAGCTGGTTCCTGTAATTAAAAAGAATGTTATTTCAAATAACATAAAAGGGATTGCAAGTATTATTCAGACAGAGATTAGTACTGTTCGCACAAAAGCCCATATGCCTAGCTTCCCATCAAAATAGCATCTCCCTTCAGCATCAAACCTGGGCTTTCCAATAGCAGAATAAAACATGACTTTGTGAATGGCATTCTTATTTTGCACTGTCCTATGTGGGTCTTCTTCATCTGGATGCATGTACATAGTCATATTCTTCTTTGTCCCATTGAACCACTTCTCATCTAAGTGAATAATATTTTTCATTTCCTTGAACTTGGGATTGTCTGGTAGAGTACTTTCTTCTAGCATAGAGAGAACCCACCGCACCTTTTGCTCGTTTGTTTTCTTCCTTCAAATAAGGCTTCAATGAGTTAGAGTGTCGTTGTAGCAAGCCTTCTTTGAATAACCTATGTAGATAGCTTTTATTGATATTAAGAGCAGTTGCTAGTGACCTTATGCTACCCCTTCTGTTTAAGGGAATATCAACAACCCTTATGAGGTCCACTTGATTTTTTACGACCACAATTCTTAGGTCGCAAAGATTTGATGTCTACTGGTATGCCTTGTTCCAAACATTTTTTTGCTCTCTGCTATACCCGTTGTATTGTACGCACATGGTCATTGTACTTTGCAGCAATAAGTGTTGTGCTGCCTCTTTTTAATTTGTCATTATTGCTTAATTGAAGCAAATCTTCATAAATGTCTTGTCGTTCTCTTTCCGTCAAAATCCTAACCATATTTGTTGTTTCTTGCTGGGTTTGCTGATCTTCGTCGTCATCCGAGTCGGACAACTCCTCTTCATCAAATATGATGTCAACAACATCTGTGTACTCGCCGAAGTCTTGTATGAGATGGTCTCAGGTATCATGTTCTGCTTGTAAGGCAGTGTTGTCATTTCCTATAAAAAAATGTAGATGGTGTGTGCTGATTGTCATTAAATAAATTATCAAACTTTTCACAGGGACAATTATTCTTGCAAACATGACTTGAACCTAAGGGAAATAATCACCTGCATGCAGGTTTCCTTGTTGTTCTACTAGTGGATCATTCAAATAAAATGGATGGCCAACATTTTCACCTGTACAGAAGCAGCTGATGATTATGAAAGGCATTGTCATCCCCACAACTGATAAAGAGAATCCCCGCTGCAAGAGTTTCAGGTGATAGATAAATAAAAACTAAAAATTCACAGATGTTGCCTGTCATTTTAGTAGAGAGGTGTAAGAAAAATGGACCCTAGGTCCATTTACTTTGGATTTTGGTGTTTGATGATCAACACAACCAAATTGGACTAATGAATTTGCAAGTAATTGTATTATAGTTTAATAGGGTGCAAGACATGACTTGGACGAAGGCGACATGATGATCCGATGATCAACACCTTAAGCAAGACCCTAGAAACACAAGAGAAGACCCAAGATATCAAGCAAAGTCTAAGCATGAAGATGGGAAGCAAGCTGGACGCAAGATCGCGAAGAAACGAGCTCCACAGAGGTATGGGTGCATTTCATAGGGTGTATCATTATGGATAAGGAAATTGTCAAGTGGGTTAGTAAATACTATGGACTCAAATTTTTCTTCCCATGTTAGGTAACTAGATTTAATTACTTGCAATTTCAATGAGCATTTAGTTTCTTTTTCATGCCTAGGTTTGCATTTGCATGTTTAATGTTTTGTCTTGCATACACTAGGTACATCTTATGGTAGGCTTGCTCGGTTTTATTCTTAACCCTTGGAGCAAACCTACATGGTTTAAATTATTTAGGAGCATGGCACATAGCTTGTTTTACAATTGTTCATCTAATATGTGCCAAAGTCCAAATTGAAGATAATTTCTCCCGAATGTCACTTTCGAAAATGATTCTCATATTCATGTGATGTCATCTTTCAAGTGGTATTTTTTATTCTAAAATCAATATGCATGTCTCCTACAAGTATTCTATACTTGTGTGCACAAATTTAGGGGGAGGTTACTCTACAAGTTGGATGCTTTGAGACTAACACCTTTTCAAACTTATCATATGTGTAGTAGTCTCATTGCAAGGAAAATGGAGTCCCCAGAGTTAAGCATCATACTTCAAATATCTACCACCTATTGCAAGTGGTATAAATCAAACTGGTTTCCACATTTGGTATTTCCAAACCAATATTATTGGTTTCCACATGTTGATTTCACTTTGGTATTTATATGCTTTCTCCATGCACTATATAGATTAAACTCCCTTGAACATTAATTTGTCAATTATGCATAAACTATATTTCCCATCATATGTATGCATATATTTAGGGGGAGCTTAGTCTATATAATGTGAGAGTCAAATTTTATGGCCTATTCCACTCCACATATAAAGGATCACAAAGTTTGATCCTCCCTTGTGCTACTAATGTCTTCCTTTTCGGTATTTGATTCCAAAGGGAGAGAATTTATAGGACCAAAAGCAAGCCCGATCATAATAATTTACAAGTGGTAATGGTCCGAGAAAGGGAGGATAGTGGATTATGAAGTTAGGGGGAGGCTTAAATCCATAATGCCACATGGGGACATTTGCAAGGGCAAGATAAGTTAACAAAGATGTTTACATGTGGTATCTTTTAGCATCATATAACATTGCCATTTGCATTGCATCCTAGCAAGTAAATAGTTTTTAAATTACAAAATTTTTATTATTTGCTTGCTTTGGTCGTGTTGTCATCAATCACCAAAAATGGGGAGATTGTAAGGAAAATGGACCCTAAGCCCATTTACTTTGGATTTTGGTGTTTGATAATCAACACAACCAAATTGGACTAATGAATTTGCAAGTAATTGTTTTATAGTTTAATAGGGTGCAAGACGTGGCTTGGACGAAGGCGACATGATGATCCGATGATCAACACCTTAAGCAAGACTCTAGAAGCACAACAGAAGACCCAAGATATCAAGTAAAGTCCAAGCATGAAGATGGAAACCAAGCTGGACGCAAGATCGCGAAGAAACGGGCTCCATAGAGGTGACCGGACGTGGCCCTATGAGTGACCGAACGCGTCCGATCAGTTGCTCGGTAACAGCAGGCGTCGGCAGCAGTGATCGGACGCTGAGCGAGGTAGTGACCAGATGCACGGACTTTCTTCGTTCATCGTCACGCAAATAATTCAACGGACCGGACGCAGATGGTCGTGGATTTGACGGACGCGCCAGCTAGTGGCGTCCGATCAAGTACAGAAAGGTTCTAGAGCGGCGCCAGTGCGTCCAGACGCGTCCGATCGATGATGACTAGACTCGGCAATGCGTCCGATCTCTACACGCGCGCTCAACAGTCGGGATGACCGGACGTGTTCGGTCAGGACGACAGCAACGTCCGGTCAGTAGAAGAAAGCTGGGTGTCGCTCCCAATGGCTACTTTCTCGGTGGGGCTTATAAATAGACCACCTAACCAGCCATTTGAAATGCGGAGAGTTGAGGAAACATACCAAGGGTGTTGATACACCGTTTTAGTGATCTCCACTTGCATAGTGCTTAGTGATTCATTAGGTGATTAGCGTAGGTGCTTTACGAAGTGCTTAGGTTGATTAGACCACCGCTTATGTGCTTGCTCTAGGGTTAGACCTAGTGTTTAGTGAGGTTTGCACACCTCTTACCACACGGTGCTTGCGTGTACCATTGTTGTACATCGGAGAGGCTTGTAGTCTTGCGAGATCACACCAACTGCATTTGTGGTGTGTCCGCCATCGTGTACCGAAGGGAACAAGGCCCACGACGGTTCGGTCGGAAGCTTGATAGTGAAGACGGTGGGGAGCGGTCTGAGAGAGGATTGCCGGAAGGCACACCGGAGACCCACTTGCGCGTGGGGAAGGCCCGGGACTATCCACGGAGTTACCAGACCGGGGGCTTGACCCTTGCAAGGGGCTCCAACGAGGACTAGGGGAAAGCTTGCGTGCTTCTCGATACCTCGGTAAAAATATCGGAGTCGTCGACGGGAGTTTGCATATCTCTATCTTACTCTTTAGCTTCCGTATTTACATTGCAATCTTGATGTGTGCTTTACTTTTCTAGCTTAGTGATAGGCTAGTTGATAGGTTTGGTTCCTAGGTTGCATAACTCATTTTGCGATAGAGATAGCAACATACTAGCAAAACCGTAGTTGCATATTTAGATAGTTTATCTTTTGCATAAGTTTTGCTAAGGGTAGAAAAAGAGGCCATAGTTTAGAGTTAGAGTTTTAAGTTGCCTAATTCACTCCTCTCTTAGGCGTCACGGTCCCTTTCAAGAGGAAGTAAACATGCCCATGCTATTTTAGGATAGAGAGGTTACATAGAATAAGTGGTACAGAAAAGAGTTTCATGTGACAAAAGATAGTAAAGACTAAATTCCCTGATGTTGCTTATGATTTTAGGACAGAAATAAACCAGCACACTAATTTTAGGAGAGGGAGAGGGAGAGGGTGTGTGTGTGAGAGAGAGCGCGCTTGAAACAGTACACTCAGATTTGGATACAAGCAAACGTTCTTACCTTGATGAATTTCTGCTGGTTCATGAATTTGATCAGGATGGAGACCAAAGCGACCGATCCCGCAACTTCAATTGCATCCACTACATCTTCGAAGGGATTATGATCCTCTTCATGTTCATCAGGCTTCTTGTTGAGATCTGGCAACTCCTCCCCTCCCTCTGGTACTGTGTTCAAGTCTATTGCCATGGAGGATGCATGAGGAATGGTTCAAATGAGTGGAACGAAGGGTTACCAGGCTTTATTGGCACAGGAGTTAGAGAAATGGCGCTGGGAGCACTAGTTTCAAATTTTAGTTTGACTCTTCTGTATAAAAATGGAGCGCACTGATATTTTTTTGGCGCCAAGTGTTGTTTGCCACCCACGATTTGGTGTAATGTTTGGTTTATTTAAGTCCAAAATAATGCAGTGCATGTGTAACTGTAGAAAAAGTTGATGTGACAACTGTGTTTTGTTTACCGTAAAAAAATGTTTGTGTGTGGCATCATGCCTGCTTCTAATCCAAGAATGAGCATTAATCGATCGTATCCGATCGTGGATTATTACTGCTGGCTGGTTTTGTGTGATAGAAAAATACTGTTCTGGCTGCAAATTTACGATCGTTTACGACCAAACGAACATGGTGAATGACCTGTCCATTCGCAGCAGGTGAATGTACTATACTCCGTATTTTATAGGGATGTTTAGGTATGTCGTTAGGTTCCTTAATTCCTGAGCCAAAATCTAGAACGACGGATATTAAGGGATAGAGGAAGTACACGAGTAAATGAGGCAGCAGTCGGCAAAATAAGTAAAAAAAAAGTTTCAACAGAAGCGAGTCGTCAGTAGTCAATGAAAAAAAAATGTTTATAACAGAAGCTGAATGATCCGATTGTTCTAGGATTATATGAACAGATGATATTACTATAATTTAGCTTTTACCATCAGTTTTTTAAGGGCAAGCTTTTACCATCAGTTGAACTATTTTTTTCTATCTCCTATTGGCTCGCTTATACAGCCCATAAAAATATGGAATAGCCAGGGCTTGAGCCATCCAGCCCACCCAAGCAACATGCAGCACCGCTGTCCAATTTGTCGGCTGCAGGCCCCCGCGTGAATACTCAAGCCGCAGGCCCAACGATGGACTGAAATTTTGCCTTCATATCTCTATTGGCTCGCTTTTTATTAGACGAAAAGAAACATGAGGCTGCACTTATATTATTCTCTCTGTTCGAATTTATATAGATTGTTTTGGTTTTTCTAGATACATAATTTTTATTATATACCTAGACATATTGTATATTTATGTGAATAGCAAAAATAATATAATTAGAAAGGTCAAAATGATCTATAATTTAGGACAGAGCATGATACAAGACAAAACTAAGAATATAATAAAATTATGTGAACATTGTTGACCAATTCAGCAGAGACTCCACTTAATCCCCACCGGTAAGATGCTCGGCGTAACAGGAGCCCTAAAAGTTTAAATGTTTTATCTTATAAACGAATTATATTGCAAATGGCGTAGGTATCTAGGTTTTTTTTCTTCGAAAGGGTCTGTAGCCTAGTATTTACAAGAGCCTTATAAGCACGTGAGGTCCAGGTTACATTGCAATAGCATAGGTATCTAGGTTTTTTTCTACGAAATGACCTGTAGCCTAGTGGGTGACGTTCGCGTCGATAGTGAGACGTCTATGGTGACTTCATCAATCTTATCTTGAGGATTTGTTGGCACAATATTTGAAGGTGTTAGGGTTTGCATGCGTGTGTTCATAGGAGCGAGTGTGCATGCGTTGTGAGCGTCTGCGTTGTACTATAATATAAAAGGTTATCTAGTTTTTTCATTAATTTATTTTTTCTTGCATTTTTTAAGAAAATTTTTGTTTGTTTTTATTATAATTTTCTTCTCCGGCTCCCTTCGCTATATCTATTGTCACAAACTCTATACAGCTAGTATCAATCAATTTCTTGACTTGTCATTTTCTTCTCTTCCATCCCATGACCATGCAAATTTCTACTAAGGCTAAATTAAGGTGGCCTAATTTTCTCTTAGTGAGCTCCATTCCTAGATAAAACAACTATCAGGTCTCTTACAAATTACTCCTATTCATTTCCTTAGCCGTCTTATGAATTTATTTTTTTTATCATTTGTTTATTTTCTCTTGTAAATTCATAGTTGCCATTTTCACCCTAAACCATCATCCGAGGATCATAATCCCGCTCATGTCTGTTGGACAACTTCTACCTTAAGAAGCCACTGGCCGACTCCATTGTACCAACATCCATTGCCGCCTCAAACCTTGTTAACCATATTATGCAATCACAACTATAATGCCAGTGAGTTGTTGATCTCAATCATACTGAAAAGGGACCGTGACGCTTAAGAGGGGGGAGAATTAGACAACTTAAAACACTAACTCTAAACTATGTCCTCTTTTCCTATCCTTAGCAAACCTATGCAAAAAGATAAACTATCTAAATGTGCAATTATGATTTTGCTAGTGTGTTGCTATCTCTACCGCAAAAGGAGTTATGCAAACAATGTAAATGCGGAAGCTAAAGAGTAAGGTAGAGATATGCAAACTCCCATCGACGACTCCGGTATTTTTACCGAGATATCGAGAAACGCGCAAACTTCCCCTAGTCCTCGTTGGAGCCCCTTACAAAAAATCCCTCCCAAGGGCCAACCTCTTGGTCGGGTAACTCCGTAGATAGCCCTGGGCCTTCCCCACGAGCAAGTGGGTCTCCGGTGTGCCTTTCGGCAAGCCTCTCCCAGACCGCTCCTCGCCGTCTTCACTATCAAGTTTTCAGCCGAAACGCCGCAGGCCTTGTTCCCTCCGGTACATGGTGGCGGCCACACCATAAACGCGGTTGGTGTGATCTCGCAAGACTACAAGCCCCTCCAATATACAACAATGGTGCGCACAAGCACCAAGTGGTAAGAGGTATGCAAACCTCACTAAACACTAGGCCTAAACCTAGAGCAAGCGCATACGCGGTGGTCTAATCAACCTAAGCACTTCGCAAAGTACCTACGCTAATTACCTAATGAATCACTAAGCACTATGCAAGTGGAGATCACTAAAATGATGTATCAACACCCTTAGTATGTTTTCTCAGCTCCACTCTACTCAAATAGCCGGTTGGAGGGTCTATTTATAGGCCCTATGGAGAAAGTAGTCGTTGGGAATGAAACCCACCTTTCTGCTACTGACCGAACACTGCTTTCGTCCTGACCAGACGCGTCCGATCGTCCCGACCGTTGGAGCGCGCGCGTTGATCGGACACTGGACTGAGTCCGGTCATCATCGACCGGCCGCGTCCGGTCGCGCTGGCGCCGCTCTAGAACCTCTCTGGAAACGATCGAACGCTGCACTTCGTGCGTCCGGTCGTCCAGTACCACTGCATCCGGTCACGCTGAAAACATTGCCGTGACGATGAACAATGTCCCGGTGCGTCCGGTCGCTGCTTCGCTCAGCGTCCGATCACTGCTGCTCAGCGTCCAATCACAACTGCCGACGTCTGGTGTTGCCAAGCAACTGATCGAACGCGTCCAGTCGCTATAAGCGTAGTGTCCAGTCACCTCTGTGAAGCTCGTTTCTTCGCGATCTTGCGTCCGGCTTGGTTCCTATCTTCATGCTTGGACTTTGGTTGATATCTTGGGTCTTCTCTTGTACTTCTAGGGTCTTGCTTATGGTATTGATCACGGGATGACCATGTCGCCTTCGTCCAAGTCATGTCTTGCACCCTATTGAACTACAAAATAATCACTTGCAAATTTATTAGTCCAATTTGGTTGTGTTGATCATCAAACACCAAAATCCAAAGTAAATGGGCCTAAGGTCCATTTTCCTTACAATCTCCCCTTTTTTGGTGGTTGATGACAACACGACCAAAGCAACCAAATAATAAAAATTTTAGAATTTAAAAACTATTTACTTGATAGGATGCAATGCAAAGAGCAAGAGCATATGATGCTAAAAGATACCAATTGAAGATACCAATTGTAAAGCTAAAATATATCACATGTAAACATCTTTGGGAACTTATCTTACCCTTACAAATGTCCTCATATGGCATTATGGATTTAAGCCCCCCTAACTCCATCATCCACTCTCCTCCCTTTCTCGGACCATTACCACTTATAAATTATTATGAACGGGCTTGCTTTTGGTCCTACAAATTTTCCCCCTTTGGAATCAAACACCAAAAAGGAAGACATTAGTAGCACAAGGGAGGATCAAACTTTGTTATCCTTTGTATGTGTAGTGGAATAGGTCATAAAATTTGACTCTCATATTACATAGACTAAGCTCCCCGTAAATATATGCATACATATGATGGAGAATGTAGTTTATGCATAATTAGCAAATTAATGCTCAAGGGAGTTTAATCTATATAATGCATGGAGAAAGCATATAAATACCAAAATAAAATCAACATGATGATATCGGTTTAGGAATACCACATATGGAAACCAATTTGATTTATACCACTTGCCATAGGTGGTGGATATTTGAAATATGATGCTTAACTCCGGGGACTCCATTTTCCTTGCAATGAGACTACTAATATGGGGAGGGGAATTTGGGTCTATAGTGTTCACTAACCCACTTGGCAATTGACATGATCCAACGTGATGCACCCCATTAAATGCACCCAAAACTTTACCAAGTCTCCAAATTCCTCGAAGTCCATCGAACTTCTCACTTCCCTTTTGGGATCCAAACTTTCTTGGTGCTCTTCATGTTGGAAATGATCTCCTTTGGCACCCAAATGCGTTTGGCCCCATTGTTGGCTTGCTTGTTCATCTTAATGGCCACCACCTTGTTATTTTTCTTCTTCTTCAAGAGATAAGGTGTAGAGGCCTTTTTGTCCACCTTGTTGGTGTAGGTGTTGGAGAGCTTGTTTGTTTCCTTTTTATTTTTCTCTTTCTTCTTAGCTCCTCCCCTATTCTTCACCTTGTACTCATAGGACTTGTGGCCTTCCTTGTGGCACACGTAGCAAACCATGGTTTGTCCTTCATCAAGCTTCTTCACTCCCTTGACGGTGTTGTCTTGATGAAGTTGGGCTTGCTTTGTCTTGCCTTTCACTTGAGTCAAGTTCTTGGTGAGGCGAGCCACTTTTTGCTTGAGTTGCTCATTCTCCATTGCAACCTCTTATGTGTATGTATCTACAATAACTTTCTCAACACGAACTTGGTTGTACAAGGGTGAGTCTAAATATAAATCATTGCAAGAAGTAGAAGCATCCTTTTTAGGTATGTCAAAAATTAAACCTTTCTTTTTAGTACCTCGGTGGGGGTAGAACCGACGGCTTCAAGATTAGCAACTTTATTAGTTAGCTCATCACAATGTTTGCACATAGTTTCCATTTTAGCAAGCAAACTTTTATAAGCATCTTGTGAGCTAGCTAACTTTTCTTTTAATTTTTTATTTTTCTTTACAAGTTGCTCATTATTGATTGTGCAATTATTTATGTTTGCACTAGTCTCAAGTTGCTCAATTTTAGTAGATAGCTCTATATTAAGATTGGCAAAAGTTTCATATTGTCCAAGCAAAGTAGCATAAGCTTGTTGTGAGCTATCTAGTTTTTCTTTTAATTTTTCAAGCTTCTTTTGTTGACTAGTGCAAACCTTTGCAAAGTTAAGATTTTCTTGCACAATTTCATCATAAGAAGGTAGCTCATCATCACTATCGTTATTATTGTCACTATCACTAGGGATAGGCTTTTTGTTATCTCGTGGCATAAGGCACACACGTGAGGTGCTTGATGATGAGTGCTTGTGCTGGCGCCTCTTATGGCGGTCTTCTTCTTCACTTGAAGAATCGTCCCATGACCTTATTGATGTGAGGGCTTTGTCCTTGCACGCCTTCTTCTTTGTCTTGGGTGTGGGCTTGTTTGGACAAACTTTCATAGAGTGCCCTTTCTCGCCGCATCCATAACATCATTTCTTTCTTTGCTCATTTCTTTGATTGGTGAATATAAAATCTTAAATTTGGATGGGCACACCTTTGACATTGAGCCTTTGGACCATCTTCTCCACCTTGTTGATAAGTTTGATTGATACTTCATCAAGGTCGGAGGTGGAGGAGGAAGATTGATCATCATCATCATCCTCATCTTCTTCTTTATCTTCACTTGAGGAGCTTGAGCTTGTCTCAACTTGCTTGCCCTTCATCTTCTTTTTCTCACTATATGTGAGAGCTTTGCCTTTGCTTGATGAAGAGGCTTCTTCTTGACCCATCTCGTGTGACATTTCAAATGCCACTATCTTGCCAGTGACTATGGCTGGGGTCATGGTACTCAAGTCATCCATGTTGTGAAGAATAATGATGATGCTTGCATATTTTTTTATGGTAGCACGGAGATGATCTTCCTCATGATGTCTGCATCATCTAGCTTTGTTAATCCTATTGAATGGAGCTCATTGATAATTAAATTCAAACGAGAATACATATCACGAACAAACTCATCATCATTCATTTTAATGGAATCATAATTTTGTTTAGCCAGACAATGTTTTTGCTCACGGACATTAGTTGTGTCATCATAGAGCTCTTAGAGTTTTAACCAAATTTCATGTGCCATATTTAAAGTGAACACTTAGTTAAACACATCCAAGCTAAAAGATTCAAACAAGCAATTTTTAGCTCTAGCATTGAAATGAATTTCTTTTTCTTCACTCTTTGTGGGTTTATCGGGATTCTTAATGGGTTTCATCCCATCACGAGTGACTCTCCAAACACATAAATCTATCGTCTCAAGGTGACAAGCCATTCTAGCTTTATAGTAGGAGAAGTTAGTGCCATTAAAGTACGGATGCCTAGAGGTATCTATCCCAACCACTCTAAATAGTGTTGGCTCAACGGCGGTGAAGCCAAAGGTTCAAATTAAGCCAACCGGCTCTGATACCAATTAAAAGGGGACCGTGACGCCTAAGAGGGGGGATGAATTAGGCAACTTAAAACTCTAACTCTAAACTATGACCTCTTTTCCTATCCTTAGCAAAACCTATGCAAAAAGATAAACTATCTAAATGTGGAACTACGGTTTTGCTAGTGTGTTGCCATCTCTATCGCAAAAGGAGTTATGCAAATAATGTAAATGCGGAAGCTAAAGAGTAAGGTAGAGATATGCAAACTCCCGTTGACGACTCCGGTATTTTTACCGAGGTATCGAGAAGCGCGCAAGCTTCCCCCTAGTCCTCGTTGGAGCCCCTCGCAAAGAATCCCTCGCAAGGGCCAAGCTCCCAGTCGAGTAACTCTGTGGATAGCCTCGGGCCTTTCCCACGTGCAAGTGGGTCTCCGGTGTGCCTTCCGGCAAGCCTCTCCCGGATCGCTCCCTGTCATCTTCACTATCAAGCTTCCGGCCGAAACGCCGCGGACCTTATTCCCTCCGGTACACGGTGGCGGCCACACCACAAACGCGGTTGGTGTGATCTCGCAAGACTACAAGCCCCTCCGATGTACAACAATGGTGCGCGCAAGCACCAAGTGTTAAGAGGTATGCAAACCTCACTAAACACTAGGCCTAAACCTAGAGCAAGCGCATAAGCGGTGGTGTAATCAACCTAAGCACTTCGCAAAGTACCTACGCTAATCACCTAATGAATCACTAAGCACTATACAAGTGGAGATCACTAAAATGGTGTATCAACACCCTTGGTATGTTTCCTCAGCTCTACTCTACTCAAATAGCCGGTTGGGGGGTCTATTTATAAGCCCCATAGAGAAAGTAGCCGTTGGAGATGAAACTCACCTTTCTGCTACTGACCGGACGCTGCTTTTGTCCTGACCGGACACATCCGGTAATCCCGACCGTTGGAGTGTGCGCGTTGATCGGATGCTGGGCTGAGTCCGGTCATCATCGATCGGACGCGTCCGGTCACGCTGACGCCGCTCTGGAACCTCTCTGGAAACGATCGGGCGCTGCACTTCGTGCGTCCGGTTGTCCAGTGTCGCTGCGTCCAGTCACGCTGAAAACATTGCCATGACAATGAACAGTGTCATCAGTGCGTCCGGTCACTGCTTTGCTCAGCGTCCGGTCATTGCTGCTCAGCGTCCGGTCACAACTGCCGACGCCTGGTGTTGCCGAGCAACTGATCGAACACGTCCAGTCGCTATAAGTGTCGCGTCCGGTCACCTCTGTGAAGCTTGTTTCTTCGCGATCTTGCGTCTGGCTTGGTTTCTATCTTCGTGCTTGGACTTTGCTTGATATCTTGGGTCTTCTCTTGTGCTTCTAGGGTCTTGTTTATGGTGTTGATCGTGGGATCACCATGTCGCCTTCGTCCAAGTCACGTCTTGTACCCTATTGAACTACAAAACAATCACTTGCAAATTCATTAGTCCAATTTGGTTGGGTTGGTCATCAAACACCAAAATCCAAAGTAAATGGGCCTAGGGTCCATTTTTCTTACACATACTACCAATGCCACTCCACCTTAATACCCGTCATGATGTGTTCTCTATTTGTGAATGATAGGATCTAGCAAGAGCCTAGACAGGGGGTGGGTTTGAATATGCGCTTGTTTTACCTAAATCTCACAACTCAATCAAACTGTTAGACCATGGAGCCTCTGCGTATCCCTGCGGAGCCTTCGCATAGCGAAGCCACTAGATAGATGCGTGGGACCTCTGTGCGTCAGAGCACAAATTGAAACACAACCGAATTTAGTATATGAAACTTAGGTCGATTGTGATAACAACCTTCCTGGCGAGTGCGTTGACCTAGTCCAAGCAGTGGTTGCACCTAGTGCTCGTGGAGAGAGTAGATTGGGTGCAAACCCTAGAAATGAAATTCAAACACAAGTAATATGCAACAACAAGCACAACACACGTGACACAATGATTTATCCCGTGGTTCAGCTCGCCACAAAGGCTTGCCTACGTCTACGTTGTTGAGGAAGCCACAAGGCTATATGGAGACTCTTTCAACTGACTCCTCTTCTCCAACCATCATCAAGGTAGTAGGTTAGAGGTTTCTACTAAGTCACAGAGGACAATACAAACGTCTCGGTGCTTAACCGCAATGATTGGAACCTCTAGTCGTCTAGGAGCAAACCTCCAAGAGCAACAAACACACTGGGTGGCTAGGGCTAACGAAGGATCTTGATCTTCTGTAGGTTTCTCACGGTCTCTTAGAGCCAACACCTCAAGGAATCACTTAGATTTTGGACAAAAGCGTGGTTGGGGCATAAATGGAGGAGAAAGTGTTGTTGGTCAGGTTGGAGTGATGAATGAGGAAGATGACCATTGAGGGTGAGTGGGCGGAGTATAAATACCTCCCCACTACACCCATAGTTGGTTGAAGAAACAGAGCGTGGAGGCTCTGCCCGTGGCCGGTGGCGCGCGGCCAGCTGCACGACAGCACGGGTGACATGCTACGGCCCACGGGCGCAGCCTCCCACGGCTGTGCACCTAGGCTACAGGGGCGGCAACATGGTGCGATAGGAGGCGGTCCGACAGTCGGCGGCAAGGGGCGGGCGATGGCCAGCCGGCCAGGTCCGCCATAGGACTCCGGGTGACCAGGTCCGCAACACAGTTCTGACGTTCTACGGCTGAGGATAGATAAAGGAAGTGAGGAGTTAGTGATTTACATGGTGTTATGTAGCAACAATTTGCAACTATGGTTTTTTTTTGTGACCGTGCGTTAGCACATATTTCGTTAAGAGGAAGCAGAATAAGCAGTAGGAGTACAGACCAACACTTTACACTTGGCAACCAGGCTGGTAATGAGGATTACCACACACAGTTTGCTTAGTAGCTATATTACAAATCGGATTTTGCGACTATGAGGCAAAGCTCGATACAGCTACAGCAGCACCAGCAACACGGTTAGCTTCCTGTACCCGGCGAGCGTCCACTCCCTTGCTTCCTCTTTGATCTTGGACAGCAGCTGCATTGGCTGCAAGCTTGGCCCTCCAAGTGTTCTTGCAATTCGCTCTTTTCAGATTGACCAACCGACAGGGAAGAACAGGGCGTCAAAGCCCGATCTTACTATATGTGGAACTGCCTTCCGTTGAAGAAGCCACCAGGTAAAGATGTTTTCCTGCCGAATTTCGACGATGAACTCCAAGTTCAACCTCCTGAGCACCGCCGACCACAGTTGTCCACTGTAGACGCACCCAAGAAGAAGGTGGTCTATCGTATCTGCCTGCTGGCCACAAAGCACACACATTTATCAGAATATATCCTGCAAGCCATGTCTTGGGCGCCTCTCTGCTGTCCAACATTGGATTTTTTGTTTTTGGATGTGGGTTGGGAATACCCAAGGTTAAAGTCACTGCTTCTGTATCCTGTTGTAGGTGTGCAATAGCCTTTCAAGCTGAGGTGAACTCGGCTATCCAAAGGTGAGGAAATCGGTAAGACATGCTTGACCTGTTTTCTCGGGGCATGCCTGCGTATATATATACATATACACACGTGTGGTGGATTCCGATGATCCGTTTGATCAGACGTCGCTGTTTGGATTCATTGCATGCATGTCATCCATCACTCCATAATCAGGAAGCGTCTCCTATCCACTGTTCTCAACTGGCGATGGGAGTTCATCATCATGAACCAGAACCACTCGCTAGAAGTTGCTGATGAAGGCAACAATGTCGGTTGTCCTGAACGCGCGCGTCAGGGATAGTGACGGCCCGCGTCGGAGCGCATGCACGCAGACGATCCAGACGAGCTAATGCGCTGTGGACCTGTGGTGATAGCGAGCAAATCCTCACAAGCTAAGGGCCATAATTAGTGATGAGGAAACGGGAGTAGACGGCCGCTACAGTTCAACAAGCTATTGTTAGCAGGTTTATCGAAATATCTCTTCTTCAGTCTTCCTACGTCCCAAGTACCTGCAAATTTTGATTGTTTCAGTTTTATGTTGCGGCAGTTGGATGTTGCAGATGTGATTATCCAATGTTGTAAATAATGCGACATGTAACATAACACTGATGTTACGGCGAGATTTTCTCCTCCGAAAGCTAGACCTGCTGTGAACATGCTGCATACATTGTTCTCTAACGGTGCAGATGTTGATTTATTTCTCATGTTACATCCGTTGCTTGAAAATCAATAGAATTTCAGGCGCTTGGAATATAGCATCTCCCTTTCTTTTTTATAAAAAAATGAAATCGAAATATTTCCTTGACAATTTGATCATGGCTGATGATGAGTCTAATTAATAAGGAAGAATGTAGCTGGCTACACCTTTTTCAAAAGAAAAGGGAATGACCCTTAATTGATTCGTGGTGGACTCAGAACAAGGAAAACTAAACGAGAGCGACCTGGAGAGCTCTTTGGCCAGCGTCATTTGCAAGAGGCGCAGACTCCATGTTCGCGCTAATCGCTTGGGAAATTTGGAAAGAACGTAATGCGCGTTGTTTCCGCGGAGCATCCACACAGATTCCGGCGATCAAGGCAATCATCAAACTTCAGGCAGAGCTATGGGTCCAGGCCGGTGCGAAGCACCTAGGTTGTTTAATTCAGCGAGTAATAGGTTAGAGAAGAAGCTGAGCAGGGTGGGTGCGCTCAGTGTTAATCTTGTAAACCACCCGAGATGTAACAAACTATTCCTCTACTTAATACAAAAACGCGCAAATCTTTTGCGTGATTGAGAAAAAAAAAACGAGAGAGCGATAGAGAGAAAAATAAAAGCTTCTGACATTTTTTTTTGCCTCCCTATCTGCCTAGAGCAGGTGTGGCTCATGAACGCGCCTATCCTTGGTCAAATGGGGCATGCTCACACGTACTCAAGCCCTCAATTATTCTCTCTACTATGCGCACCATCTGCTTTGTCCTGCTTTCTCTAGTGCTCTGTATAATTGTTTTTGCTATAAACCAACTTCCTCATTGCGCGCGTGCCTCCGTTTAAACACAAAAACAACGTTGCAAACACGGTCCAAACTAAACCAGATGCAGATGCCACCGTAACTACCAAAATCTAGACGTTTGACCTAGCCAAGCCATTCACATCATGAATGCACAAACTAACCCATGCGTGGTCCTTGTCTCCGTGACTCCACAGCAATCAATGGAGACTACTACACATCTCCAGCAGAGTCTGTCTATCTGACTTTCATGTGTTTTATATAGTTTTAGCACATGATTTTTTTTCAACCGTAGAATAAAGATCCAATGGCCTCCAGCTTTCTTCTATCTCCAACCTTCTTCTACCTCCAAACACACCGCAGAACTCGAACCCGTCGCCGCTCACCGCCCCGCCCTTGGCCGCGGCTATGTCGGCACAAATCACAAGTAACAAGGATCTGTAGCTGTGTCCGCACAAATCACAAATTACAGACCACAAATCATAAGAAATAATTTTTTCTATGAAAGAACAAAGACAAAAATTGGTTGACAGCGCCGGAGTTGGGGGAGAAAGCTCGCCGGAGTTGGGAAGATGCTGGGCGCGGCGGTGGTGCGGGCACAGATCGGGCACTGCAGAGAGGCGGCGGCGGAGGTCCGACCTGGGGGCGACGGCGGAGGGCGGCGGCAGAGGTCCGGCAGCGGCCTCGAGGGCGAGGGCGGTGGCGGAGGGCCGACTCGAGCCTGGGGGCAACGACAACGGGCCTCGGGAGCGGTACAATGGAGATCTGGCGGCCAAAAAAAATCGCGTGCCCAAAGCTCTTAAAACACACGGGTGTAGTATAGCATTTCTGAAACAAAAAGGATGGATGGATGGAGAGAAAAAGCAATTGAAAATGAAAAAAGAAACTGAGAACTTGCCCAGGAGGGCCCACAGTCCCATCTCCAAAAACACACACGGGGGGATTTCTTCTCGTAACACATGCAGTTTAAAATCCGCGTGCTCCCCACGTTCCCACCCCAAGTCCGGAACCCGTCGTCGTTGGTTGCCAACCAGGAGCCAACGGCCAGCACACCTCCTGGCTCTGCCTGCCTCTCCATCTTTGGCACTGCCCCACCATCCCCCGCCTTGCCTTCCCCGCGCGCACGACGCACGACGCAGCACTTCGCGGGGCCGCGCGGCCGCGAACGTCACCACGGTCATGGTCGCCATGACGGAGCCGCGCGACCCGCCGCCGCCGACAGGCTGCGCCATGTTCGGCATCTACAGCGGCATGTTCCGCCGCCGCCGCTCCGCATCCATGACCTCCCTCCACCGGATCAACGGGGCCTCCTCGCCCGCCGCCTCCGACGCCGAGGCCGCGGAGCCGGAGCAGGCGCCGGCGAACCCGGCGCATCATCGGAAGCCCGGCGTGCACCACGACTCCTCCCTCGTGCGCCGCCCCAACGCCATGCCCGTGCTGGCGGCGCAGAACGGCGCCGTCGCCCGCGCCGCGGCACCGGCGGCGAACGACAGGAGTAGGCCGGTCACCAAGGTGGCGAACGGCGCCGGCGGCGGACCGAGGCCCGCCGTGGAGCCGGCGGCGGAGTACACGGGCATGGCCGCGGAGCTGGACAAGATGATCCTCGACCACCAGAGGGTCAAGGGCACCACACAGCTGGTGCGCGCCACGTCCGGCAACATGATGCTGCACCGCAACCTCGGCAACCTCAACGCGGGCGGCGGCGCGCCGGCGCGCAACTCCGTGGAGAGCGGCGCCAAGGCGGCGAACGAGCGGAAGGCGCCCAACGGGTATGCGTTCTCCGGCATGGGGAACATCGTCAAGGAGCCCAGGCCGGCGGCGGGGAGCGGTGAGCTGTGCCGGGCGCTGTCGCACCGCACGGATCCCGAGAAGCTCAAGGAGATGGGCAACGAGGAGTACCGGCAGGGGCATTACGCGGAGGCGGTGGCGCTCTACGACCAGGCCATCATGATGGACACGAGGCGGCCGGCGTACTGGAGCAACAAGGCGGCCGCGCTCGCCGCGCTCGGACGGCTCATCGAGGCCGTCGGCGACTGCAAGGAGGCCGTGCGGATCGACCCTTCGTACGATCGCGCTCACCACCGGCTTGGCTGCTTGTACCTCAGGTACGTGGGACATCTCGTCGATTTTCAAATCAAAGGCATTGCACATTTCGTCATTCCCCTCCGTCGTGTCATTGGTCCAATTCTGTTTCAGCTCTTCCTCAGCAATTGTATCGTGACAGCGCATGCATCATGTCTATTTTTATCTGTTAATTATACTACATACGATTTGATATTAGTGCCAGTTGCGCTTTTAATTAGCAATGTTTAATGCTGTATTTCATCAAAAATATTTAGTGCTGCTACAATATTGAACAAAGGAATCTGATTTTATAAAGTACTAGACTTTGTGATCTTAGTCTCTGTGGAGTAGGTGATTTGCATTTTTTACTTTTTTTTTTCATTTTCTTTGGTGTGCAATGGTAGTTGAACTCAACCGTGTTCCATCACGGGCCATTTATATGGTATTCATATAATTTAATTTTTTGTACAGCATAGTTTGATCTTGTTCTTCATCTGAAATTGAATGTTGACCGTTACTTTTGTTCAAAGTATATTGTTCATGAGTCATGACTACAAAAACAAAATATTAGCACCATTGGATTAAAAGTTGCTAAAAATATTTAATTTTATGCACCTTATAAAAAATACTCATGTGAATCATGGCATGCTATAACAACTAGGAATCAAATAATTCTTAGCTACTAAAATGAAATTGATAGTGGGGTATCTACTTCTACGTCACCGTGCACTTTGGTTTTAGGATGATGAAGATGGTGCGTAGGAACAGATTTATCCTTTCTTGGTCGCCTCCACGGCTCCACCTTTTTCACAACTGCAATTACTACAACCCCCTTGATGATTAGATCATGGCATTACTTTATTCCTCATGTGCTCGTTTGGAACGTACATTAGATCATTGGATTAGCAGGTCAAGCACAAGTGCACAACCTTCTGCCTTAATTTACGCTAGCAATTTGTAAGATAAACAATGATGATTGGTGCTTTGAATAGCTAATCACTTCCTCGGCAAGCATGCTTACCCCTCCTTTTCAAGTTCATGATTGCACTAATTGAAAACTGTCAGAGAACAAGTCTTTGCCTTCATTTTCCTACACTCTACTCTACACAGCAAATTTTTAGGATGTCATTATTAGGAAATCACCGAATCAGATGCCAACCATCGTACTACTTTAATATAGAATTGTGGCAACCGGTTATATATATATATATATATATATATATATATATATATATATATATATATATATATATATATATGTATATATATATATATATATATATATGAAATCACCGAATCAGATGCCAACCATAGTAAACTATTTAGTAAGGAGTTACTATTATCTCATAAATTAACATAGTAATTATCGTAACTCAAAGTGGCTATAGAATAAGTTATTTTTTGGCCAGCTACAGGGTAGTATATATACACGGTAATGCTATTCTGCAGCTGGCCATAGAATAACTTATTCTATGGCCACCTTGATTTACGATAATGTTTGTACCAATTTACGATAATGACAATACACATTTACCATACATGGGTTACTATAATTCAAGATAATACTTACCATAATGCTATAGTAAATCACTTATGAGGGAGTTACCATAATCTCGTAAATTAACTCAAAGTAGCCACAGAATAACTTATTTTGAGGCCAACTACAGAACAGTACGTGTGTGTGTATATATATATATATATATATATATATATATATATATATATATATATATATATTCATTGTATAGCGTAAGTACTTTTTATAGATGGAAAAGAATAGTTGAATATCAAATGGTTTATGATACCCATCAACTTGTTTACGTGTTACTCAGATTAGGAGAACCTGACAAAGCCATCTACCACCTCAAGCAATCTTCCAACGAATCCGCGGGCGCAGACGTTGCCCGTGCGCAGTCGGTGAAGAGCCGCATCGCCAAGAGCAGCGACGCGCGCAGGCTCAAGAACTGGATCACGGTGCTCCAGGAAGCGCAGGCCGCCGTGTCCGACGGCGCCGACTGTGCTCCACAGGTCAGCGCTCGTCCGCCACGACATGTGCCCACACAGCTCAACGAACCCGGCACTGCACGTGCGGCTAGCATTCTGACAAACGTGTTTCTCGCGGTCAACTCTGCTAGGTGATGGCGTTGCAAGCCGAGGCGTTGCTGAGGCTGCAGCGGCACGACGACGCGGACTCGCTTCTCAGCAGCGCCGCCGCGCCAAGGTTCGGTGTCGACGAGTCGACCAAGTTCTTCGGCACCTTCGGCCACGCCTACTTCCTCATCGTGCGAGCTCAGGTCGACATGGCTGCTGGAAGGTCTGTTCATTCCCGCGCCTCCACAGAAACGCATTCCCCAAAAGAAGTGGTGTGGCTGACGCTCGAGTTCTCGTGACCACGTCACGATAGGTTCGAGGACGCGGTGGCGACGGCGCAGACGGCGTTTCAGCTGGACCCGAGCAACCGGGAGGTGACGGTCGTGCAGAGGAGGGCCAAGGCGGCGGCCGCGGCGCGGCTGCGTGGCAACGACCTCTTCAAGGCCGCCAAGTTCGTGGAGGCGTGCGCCGCGTACGGCGAGGGCCTCGACAGGGAGCCCGGCAACGCCGTGCTGCTCTGCAACCGCGCGGCGTGCCACGCCAAGCTCGGGCGGCACGAGAAGGCCGTCGAGGACTGCAGCGGTGCACTCGTCGTGCGCCCCTCGTACAGCAAGGCGCGGCTCAGGAGGGCGGACTGCAACGTCAAGGTGCGCTGTAGGACATGGCTGCTGTTCTGCAAATGCAGTCTCCCCGTGCGGAAAAATTTCCACTGCAAAAAGCGCAAGCGGGTGATCTTATTTTTGCCGTTGTCTTTTTTGGTGTCGCTGTGTGTGTTCAGCTGGAGAGGTGGGAAGCGTCCCTGAGAGACTACCAGGTCCTGATCCAAGAACTGCCGGAGAATGAGGACGTGAAGAAGGCTCTCTCTGAGGTTGAAGCCAAGCTCAAGGGCCAAAGGAATGGGGGCGCAGCAGCCAGATCTCAGCACTGACGTCATGTAACTACATGTCCCTTCTCCAGTTCTTCTTGCAGTTCGTATTCTTTATTAAAACAGGGAAAATATTTAAAACCGCCTGCTGAATAGGAGTGTTGGATTGTTTATACACTGTTACAGAAAACTACAATTAAAATTGAAGTGCGCACTCATATTCCTTGGACAAATGATTCAAGTGTCGGTCCTAACAAACTTCAGTGCTCTTTATCTATCTAAATTTTAACTGGTTAATAGGTGGTAGATGGTCACGCGTAGATAAACAAACAAATAAGGAGTGATTAGAAAATCCGGCAGATTCCTTGACTGTGCACCATGTTCTTTAAAGCAAAAGTTTGGCATGTTGATCATAGGATAACCTGTTCTTCTTTGCAGGTTTCTTTATTCTGTCGGCTACCAGAGAAATCAACCGCAACTTCTGAAGAGGACAAGGTTTTCGACAAAACAATTCTGCACGCGCCGTTGCACAGTTTGTTATACCAAATCTGTATGCTTTTTTGTTCACCATACACCAATTGGCAAAGAGAATCAAAGAAACGGAACTGTACATAATACTTGCTCCAGTGTGATGTGTAGTTAGCTGAATGTGTTTGGTTCCTTGCGAAAGAAAGCTGATGTATTTGGTTGTGGGGGATACCGGTCACGGATCCCAGAGATATGTGAAGATTCAGTTAATTTGGCTCTGAAACTGAACAACAGGAGGCTGAAGGCTCTGCTCTAAAAATGAATGATCATCTCCAATCTAAATTATGTGATTGTTGCTTGAGAAACATGAGCTGGGCCCTCTTTTGAACATACAGACTCTTTTCCAACTATTCTTCCTTACATCCCGACGAGAGCAGCCACGCGAGCCCCCTCTCTCCGGTGATCGTCGGAGATCTTGTCGATCATCTCCGCCCAAAAGTAGGAGATTGAGTTCGCCGTTTGGTGCTCGTTGGTTTGACCCCTGCTTCTCGACCGACGGCATGGGAAATCGCAGACTCACGCTTGCGGTTCCCCCATTTGCGGTGTCGCCTCAGAGCCAGAGACCTCCACTGGACCTGAGCGGGGGCAATACACGACGGGAGTATGTGCGGCGTACGCCATCCCTTGCCTCCAGCCAGGTACGATCGTCTCCCCTGGATTTGGAGATGAATTTGGAGGATTGGATGAACGCGGAGCATTTTCCCCCTTTGAGTTCGCGCCGCAATATCACAAAGGTTGCGTTCGGCTTGCCTAAACATTCGCAGCCCAGGGATGAGGTCATGGAGAAACGTCTACAATGTCAACATCTCCCTCCGATTGCTTCGCCTGATCCCAGCTCGATTGTAGTTGGCAATCTTCCGCTCAATTTCACTTGGCACTCTGCGCGGGATGACGAGAGATATGTTCGAGATATTGATCAGATTATGATGGAGTTACAGTTTCCGGAGACTCGTCTCAGTGAGATCCATGGGGTGATTCGAGGTATTGTGGAGCAGGGCAGCGGTCGGAGCTTGAATCCGCCATTGACAGGGAAGAGCTCCATCGAAGGGCGCGGAAGAAAGTTGATGAAGGAGGAGAAAGGTAAACAGCTTGTTGGGCCGGCCTGTCAAGGCCCATCTATAGAAGACCTGTTCTCCCATTCGTATTCCCCTCCTCCGGTCTTCTTGTCGAATCCGTCCTCCAGATGGGTTTGGATCGCCGCCGCTAGGGTTTGGGATCCGGAGGCACAGCATTTTCCGGCGAGTGCGGCTGAGGTTAGAAGATTTGGTAGCCAAGCTAAGCATCTGCGTCGTGTCCACCCGGCCACCACTGACGGCAAGTCTTTCCTTGAGGTCGCCAAAAAGAAGATGGATAAGAGAGGTATGCCATTCCGGGATGGGAAAGAAGGTGATCGGGCTCGTGATTTCCAGCGATGGGATGGCTCTCACCGAGATGCCAGAGATGGCCGCGATGTGCGGGATGGGCGTGATTCATACCCTCGCGATGCCAGGGAAGGTCGTGAGGCTGGCCACCGTGAAGGTCGTTCGCCCAATTTCAATGAGAAAGAGTTGAGGTACCCTCGCCAGACTTCTAGAGATATGGACCAAGCTGATTTCCAAGGGCGTAAACGTGGAGGTAACTTCTATGAGGACAGAGACGTCCGTGAGATGATGACCCAAGGTGACTTGAGGCAGAAGATTGAGGATAGGCGTAGAAATTACAATCCACAACAGGGAGGATACCAAAGCCAAGGTCAGTATTCTGGTGCTCCAATGAAATGTTTCAATTGCAATCAAGATGGGCACCACTGGTCAAATTGTAAGAATGACCCTTTCTGCTATAGTTGTCGAACTACTGGTCACAAATCTAATCAGTGCTCATACAAATCAAACAAAGGTTTACAACTATGCGCTTTTGGTATGCCTGGCCAGCTTTTCTATGCTCTGAATCTACGAGATCCTAAAGCTGATACTAAGCAGAGAGGAGGGGACCCTATTAGAGCTATTATTTCTGTACTTGAAGGTAGAGGTACTAAGCTTAGAATCACAACAGAATTGCAGTACCTTATGGATTCAAAATGGAACTGGGAGGTTGAGAGAATTTCAGAGAGTGAGTTTTTAGCAACCTTCCCCTCAAGAATTGCCCCGAATTTGCTCGCTAAGATGGGTAAAATCAAATTTGTCACTGCTGATATCATGGCTGTGGTGGAGGAATCCAATATGGAACCTGGTGCTTTTCAGGTGCTTCAATCAGTGTGGGTCAGAGCTGTTGGTATCCCAAGGATAGCCAGTCGAATTTCTTTGTGTTAGAGCTAGCTCGATTGGTGGGGATCCTGGAAGTACACAATCCATCTCCGAATTGGAAATCTGTTTGGGTGAAAGTGTCCCGCAAAAATCCGCACAAAATTGGTGGGACATCTGAGGTCTTCATCAATAAACAAGGCAGGAAAATATCTTGGTATTACTCAGAAAAACTCAAGCAGCAACCACCTACTCAACCAGATGAGGATTGGGGGCCAGAAGATGACCAAGTGACTGATGAGGACGAGCCAGAGTCACAAGAGAGTCATGGTTGGCTTGAAACTGGTTTCACCCATCAAGGCAATCCCAAACCAAATGAAGCTGGTTCCTCTGCCTCTCAAGGGAAAAAGAACAATGGAGGTAACTATGATAAGGAGGTGGAAGCTGATTCTGTGGCTTTCCAATCACCAATGAGTGGAGCTCAAAGTGTGCCAGATTTGGTCCCAGGGCCAACAAATAGCCCAAATACTCTTCAACAACAAGAACCTGTTAAGAAGTTGTCTGATCTTATCCCAGAGATGAATGATATGGCAGCTAACCTCAATCTTGTCCAGAATGAAGATACAGTTGTAGAGTTATTGAGCCCTAATTTACCTGAACAGGTGGATGCAAAGAGTATGCTAGATCCTGGATATGTGAGCTTCTTTCCTCCAAATGTAAGGGAGGTTGAAGACAGTGATAAAAATGGTGTGCAAAATCCAAACAAGAAGACTGTTGCTGTTTACCTACCAGCTAAGACCAGACAAAGCTCAAGGATTCAAGACAAAGGAGAGATGGCCCTGAAGAAAGCTATGGATGGAAAAGCTAAAACTAAAGGTATATCAAATTCTAAACCACTTTCCCCTCCTCCTCTCCTTAATTCTCTGGATACTTTAGCTAGTGTTTGTGGCTTCTCCTTGGGACCTGATGAGACTTCCAGAATTGCAAACATCTCTCTGATACAAGCCAAGGAAGAAGCCTTGCTGGCCATTCAGAAAATCAAAGATAAGATGGAGAGTTCTGTGAATCATCAGCAAGTGAGTTCTGTCCCAAATAAGCCGCAGATAGATTCTGGGGGTGAGAGGTTTACTGCTGATCAAAGTTCCAAAATAGAGATACTTCCAACTGAACCTCGTATGGACATTGAGCGGTTAAAAAGTGATCAAAATGAAGATTCTATTTTGGAATGTCAGAGGATTGGGTAATGCAGGTAGAAGGAAGCTACTCTTAGAGTTATTAAACAAACATTCTTTTGATGGTATTTGTTTGCAAGAAACCATCAAGAGTTCTTTTAAAAAGAGAGAGCTAGATAGATTTGCTGGGCAGAAAGACATGTTCTGGTCTTGGGTGCCCTGCTCTGGCCATTCTGGAGGTTTGCTGATGGGGGTCGATAAGGATTTAGCAGAGGTCTCTGAGGAAACTATGGGCATTTTTTTCCAGAGCTGTACTCTGACTATGAAAGCTGATAAATTTGTGTGGAAACTTTTTAACATCTATGGCCCAGCTCATGATGACAGGAAACTGGATTTTATTGATGAAATTCAATCAGCTGTTGAGAGCTCTGAAATCCCTGTTCTGCTTGGAGGAGACTTTAACTTAATTAGAAGAATTGAGGAAAAATCTTCTGGGAATGTTAACTACCTGTTGATGGATGCTTTCAATGAGATGATTCATACAACTGGGCTCAGAGAGCTACACAGATCAGGGAGCAGGTACACTTGGTCAAATAAACAAACACCCCCCATCCAGTGTGTTCTAGATAGAGTTCTGGTTTCAAATGACTGGGAGGACAAGTATAATCTTGTCATTTGTTCTTCGCCCCAGTTTAGGTCTGACCATAACCCCATTTTTGTTGACACTGGTGGTACTGTTGCAGCCCAACTGCACTATTTTCGCTTCAATACTCACTGGCTTCACCAAGAAGGTTTTAGGCAATGGGTCAGGGAGAAATGGCCTACTAGATATAAGTATGATATCCTAGATCACTGGCATATCATTTCCCATAAGCTCAGGAAAGCTATCAAAGGATGGGGTCAAAACTTTGACAGCAATCAGAGAAAACTGAAGCAAGAGATTATGGGTAGGATTAGTGTGTTGGATGAATGGAGTGAACATAGAGATCTTTTGCAGGAAGAATGGGAGGAGAGATATTGTCTGGACAAATCTTTACAGCAGATCCTGTTAGATGAAGAAATCCAGTGGCAAAGAAGAGGAGGTGAAAAATGGTTGCTCCAGGGGGACTCTAACTCCAATTACTTTCATAAATGTGCCAATGGAAGAAAGAGGAAAATGCAGGTATCTATGTTAGAAGTTGATGGTTTAGAGATAAATAATCCAGTGACCCTGAGAGATCATATCACAGATTATTACAAACAACTCTTTGGCAAGGCAGAAGTGGCAAACATGCACCTGGATCCTAACCTCTGGCCTGCTCACCAACAGGTCAGTGTTGAGGACAATAATATGCTAACCAGGCCATTTACTCTAGAGGAGGTGGACCTAACTATCAAACAGATGAAAAATAATACTGCTCCTGGCCCTGATGGTTTTTCTATAGAGTTCTTTAAAGCTTTCTGGCCATCCATCAGAGAGGATATAAAGGAGATGCTGGATAATTTGCATGATGGTCATTTGGAGCTTTGGAGATTAAATTATGGGGTGATCACTCTTATCCCTAAGGTGAAGCCTGCTATGACAGTTAAGCAATTCAGACCTGTATGTCTTCTAAATGTGATCTACAAGATAATCACCAAGACACTCACGATTAGATTGACCTCTGTCATTGAAGAGATTATTAGTCCTTTCCAGACTGCTTTTATTCCTGGGAGAAACATCTTAGAAGGGGTGGTTATCTTGCAAGAAGTGCTACATGAGCTAAGGATGTTTAAACAAGCTGGAGTTATTCTTAAACTGGATTTTGAAAAAGCCTATGATAAGGTGGACTGGAATTTCTTAGAAGAAGTGTTAAAGAGGAAGGGTTTTTCAGAGACTTGGATTCATTGGATCAACCAAGCTGTTAGGGGGGGCAGAGTGTGCATTGATATGAATGGAATGAGAGGAGAATTTTTTAGAAGCTTTAAGGGTTTGAGACAAGGTGACCCTTTGTCCCCTCTACTATTCAACTTGGTGGCAGATGCTCTATCTGCCATGTTGACTAGAGCTGCCTCTGCTGGGTTGATTCAGGGACTTGTCCCTTCTTTGGTTGCTGGAGGTATCACACATTTGCAATACGCTGATGATACTATCTTGCTGTTGCAGTTCTCAGTTGAGAACTTAACCAATATTAGAAGAATTCTGGCTTGTTATGAAACTATGTCAGGGATGAAAATCAACTTTGATAAAAGTGAGGTATTTACTGTTGGGCTGTCAGTAGAAGATCAACAGCAAGCTGCACTGATACTTGGGTGTAAGGCTTGTTCCTTTCCTATGACTTACTTAGGCATGCCAGTGAGCTTTTGCAAAATTTCCAAAAACCAGTTGAGATATGTGAGTGATAAAGCTGAGAAGCGTCTGAGCACCTGGCAATGTGATTATTTGTCTCAGGGGGCAGATCTATTCTGATAGAATCTTGCCTCTCTAGTATTCCGATGTACACCATGGGGGTGTATGAGCTATATGAAGGGAATTACCAGCTGTTAGACTCGATCAGATCCAGGTTCTACTGGCAAGGTACAGGAAAAAAAAGAAAGTATCACATGGTTAAGTGGGAAGCCTTGAGCAGACCAAAAGAGTTTGGGGGTTTGGGGTTCCTGGATGTTAGAGTTATGAATATTTGTTTACTAGCAAAATGGATAGCTAAACTGAAAGCAGGAGAGATAGTAGTCTGTCATGCTTGCTTTTTGTTGAGACAAAATACTTGGGCCAAAAAGTATCTACCAATCAAGAAGAAAGACGGGGTCCCAGCTTTTGGAGATCTTTACTTGGTATGAGGGATTTGGTTCCAAAGAGGTAGGAAAATAGAGATTAAAGTCGAGTCCAAACTAGATTACGGCTTGATGGTTGGTTGGGGAATGTCCTTTGAAGGTCAAACTTCTTTAAGTTGTTTCAGATAACCTTCGATCAAAACTTAGAGGTTTCAAAAGCATGTGTCCAAGGACACGTGGGGAGATTAGTTTGAGGAGACAACTTGATGACAATCGAGAGGCGAGAATGGGCTGAACTCTTAGAGATATTAAATGAGGTTCGATTAATCAAGGTGTGGATAAAATGGTGCTGGCTTTGGAGAAATCTGCCGTTATACTACAAGATCCTTGTATAAATCACTCACAAATGGTGGTATGGTGGACGCCAGAGCTATGTTGATCTGGAAAAGCCCCATCCCTCTGAAAAGTGAAAAATTTTATGTGGATGGCAAACCATGACGAGAATACAATGTGGTGTGCGATTAAAAAGAAAAAATGGACAGTTCTCGAGAAATGTCCTGCTTGCGAAGTAGATGAGACTTGGATCACATTTTATTCCAATGCCCCTGGTACGTCCTTCTCGTGGTCCTTCTTGCGAGGCGTGCAGGGTGGCCATCCTCGCCAACCAGCTTGTTCCTCGCTACTCTTGGAGATAGTGGATCAGTATAGAGGTAACAAACAACTTTTAACCATCTTCATATGTGCAGGAGCCTTATGGTCTATTTGGAAAACTTCGCAATGAGTTGGTTTTCGACAAGAAGGTGGTGTCGTCCCCGTCGACCCTGATCTACAAGGCTCTGCTGCTGGCCAAGTCGTGGCGCCCCCTGCTCAAGCCGAAGATGATGCCGATGGCGGACGGAATGCTAAATAATATCTCCTCGAGAGTTGCGTCTATGTAATCCAGTTTGGGGGATGCTGTTTATGTAGCCTTTTGTTCCCCCCCCTGAATTCTTTTTCCTAGTTGTTTTTGAGCTATCTGTTGAGTTCTTAGTTGGAGTTTGTTGGTACAAGTTCTGGGCTTTTGCCTTAGTACGTTCCTGTAATGCTGGTCTTCCCAGCCTCGGACCATTGGTGCTCGTTACGCTTTCTAATAAAGTGGGGTGAATACCTTTGGTCTAAAAAAAAGGCCCTCTTTTGCTGCAACTGCAGCCGTTCTCCTTTTGTTTTCATCTGACAATTTCAGATGCAAATCTTTGACTGATACCTTTTTTTTAAGAAACCTCTTAGAGTGCGGTGAGTTCCTGCTCTTCACTTAAAAAGAAAAGGAATTCGCCCGGTCTATAAGGGAAACTCAACCCAAAAATCTCACAATTGCACGCTTTGTTAGAGAAAAATCGACACAAAAACTGAGCACGATAGCCCAAACAACTAAACCCAAAGCATCCCAAAAAACTCAGCGGCAAACCTTAAAGATGGAGCCTGCCGTGCATCATGGTTGCTTTAGCAGTTCTGACTCTCCACGGCGAACCTCAGCCAATGCCCACCAAAACACACTTTTTTTTTTTTGCTTTAACAGGTATGGATGGAACTATTTTTTCTGTTCCATCACATAAAACAGGTACACATGCAAAGGTGTTAATAAGGCATTGAAAAATTAGCTCATATTCGTCAAATTAATTATTGCAATCGATAGCAAATGTAAAAAACCATAACACTACTTTCACACACTGGTAATTCTTCCTGATATAATGATACACAACTCTCCTGCGTGTTCAAGAAAAAAAAAGAAATAACAATCCACTAAAAACACTAAAAAGAGCCATTTGAATTCCTTTAGCTGGCATAAATTTTAATGCCCCATTATACATGCATGGGGCTATGCTTGTTACACTTACAAAACAAACTGAATCATCAAACATGTTAGCAATAGAAAAATATAAATGAAGTAAAATATTTTTCCTCATCCTTCACCATAATAAGTCAATTATATTATCTCCATTATCCATGCAATGTTATTAGCGAACTTTTAGAAAGTTTCATGTGAAAGAGAATTCTTTATGTCACAAAATTTCCTTCACAAATCCTATTAGCGAAGAAGAAAGGCTATTCTTTCATGTTGAATCACAAACACTAGCAAAAAGTTAAGCTCATAATTGATTCAATTTCCAATGAAACAAGAGATACAACAACAAATAAAATGATCTTACCATTGTACATGAATATAGTAAAACATTCAGTGACAAGAATCTATACTCGTCGATATATGAGCTTTCATTCATCCAAAATCATTCAAATGAATACATCACATTGTTCAATCACAATTTAGCCCGTCTTAATGCCATATAGACTATAGTGTAATGTCATATGAAGCAAAACTTGTGGCTGGAAAACAAGTCTTACTAACTCAAAACCATAAGGAAAACATATAGATAAGCACATACGTCAATCATATCATTCTATATATACAACACAATTGATTTTTATATTGCATATTTTTACGTGGAATATACATACAAGAAACTAGAAGACTACCTCGCGCGTTGCTGCGGGATTTTCTTAAAAATAAATCTATTACATATGTAGCGTTACTATATGGTATTATATATATATATATATATATATATATATGAATTTGACTTGCATGTTATTTTATTGTATCATATTTGGTAAAAATCGATAAGCTAATAGAAGAAAAATCAATAGAATATTTAATTAATTATAGAGGAATAGGTGATGAAACAAAGTATTGCACATGATAGAGATGACGTGGATATTTTTTTAATTAATAAGGGATGACATGGACTTAGTGAGGAATGATGTAGACACCTTGTATGAAGAGAGAGAACATCTAGTGAGTCACGTAGTGGAAAATGATGTATACACCTTACATGAAAAGAAAAATCATCTAGTGAGATTTAGCTTTTTCTTAATTAATAAGGAATGACATAGACTTGGTGGGGAATGATGTTGACACCTTTTATGAAGAGATAGAACATCTAATGGATCACTTAGTGGGAAATGACGTGGACATCTTGCACGAAGAGAAAAATTATCTAGTGGGGTTTAATTTTATAAGAGTATATAGATATAGATTAGAAATAAGAGCAAGGATGGATTCATGTAGTAGTAAACTTTCAACTTGAGGTCATGTTTGCTTTGCTGAAAAGTCATGGCTGAAAGTACTGTTCGCTGATTTGTTGTGAGAGAAAAGCACTATTCATTTACTGCGATAGTATGGCTCATAAGACGAGCGAACATGACCTTAATGTGGTAGCGGGTGCATTCAGTACTAATCCGAATTATCGTTAGTTCAGCATATACTAAACTTCTACCTTCTCTTCATGAAATACATGTTGCAAGGACACGGTCCAAGAAAAAAAGAGCAAGGATGAATCTACAGGGTATGTCAGGTGACCATGGCATACCATATAGATTGGGCCCAACACAGCCCATGTTTACCTTACCGTCGCTGGTCGTCTTGTCTTCCATCCGCGCCGAGCGGGCTCATCCACCCTGGACCTGGATTGACGATGACAGTTGGAGTCCTGACTTCCAAATCCTGATCGTGATCGAATCGTAGCCCCTCGCCAGTGATCGGCGGCTCCGCCGCACGTCGTATAGGACCGACGGCAAACTGGTGGTGGCCGTTGGCTGGCAGTCTTGGCTCCTGCCGAACGGCGACCCGTTGCATGCAAGGTAGGGTTTCCTCTTCCTTCGCCTTCCAGCTGCCGTGCCGTGGTGCCCCATGCGGCCATGCCACAGCCACCGAGCCATAGGGACATGACATTGACATCGCAGCCTCGTCGTAGGTATTGTCTTTTTTTGTTCAAAATCTGTCCTTTGTTGCTTCCATTCTCTCCTCTAGTTTGCTACTACCAATTCATTTCTGACGAGTGATGTACAGGTTGCCATGTAGAATTGTGGATGATCATGCATTGACTGGCGCACAAGTTTTCTAAATGAAGGATTCTGAATTTGCAGCCACCGCACGCATATAGGTTGGTCCTCCACTCATTGTTACTAGCCCGATATCTGTATGTGCGTAGTGATTTGGATGATCATGGTTAGATTCTCCTGACCAGAATTAGTGAATGGGCTACCCTCACATTAGCATAAGAGTCTGTCTACTAGGCGAGTGTTTTGGAGGCCGAAAGCACTTGATTTTTTTTCCCACAGCTTCTTCTTCCTCAAGCTCGATGCGCCGCCGCCGCCACCACCCACTGCCTACCGCCCCGCCATGCCACGGTAGAGTCCCGCCGGAGCTCCGTTGCGGCCGCAAAGCTCCAACGAGACCCTACCGCACCCGCGGCAGCCTCCCCCCTGCCATCATGGTCATGGGCGCTCCTACCCCGACCTGGCCCGGCCGCCTCCTACGCCGTCCTCCCGCCGTCCCAACCACCTGGCCAGCCTGCCTCCCCCGAGTCCCTTCTAAGCCCACCGTAGTTGGGAAAGAAGAAGAGGGGGAGAGGCCAGAGATGGAGAAGAATGAGAGGGAGAGGAACACTCGAGTGTCACTTATCATTTCTCTAGCATAAACAAGACTCTCTTTTGGAATCTCAAGCTCAATTATATATCAAGTGAATTACGGAGTGCTCGTGTATTTTCAACTATCGATATGGTATTTTTAAACTGTTTGTGTTGTAATAATGCACTGCTTAGTCTTAATTACTGAATGTAAGTATCATGTCAGATTGTATTTTATACCAAATTGTGGAGCAAATTTTATATATGTTTACCATATTGCTAAATGTATTTTATCGAATTAGTATATATAGAATTTAGGTGTGGCATACCCCCCTTAACAAAATTCTAGATCTGTCATGCTACTATCATGGTAAATCAAATATGCTGAAAAGCTCTTACACCTTGGTTGCCAGTTGTCAGTCAAGCGTTCTGACATATGCAGCTTGCTTCGGTGATTCCAAGTGACTCAACTGCAGTGCCTGAAGAATTGAAGATTGACAATCCACGGGCCCTAGCTAGGACTAGTAGTAAACTAGTAATGCAAGCTTTGCGAGTAAGCTATCACTTTCATCAACATGGATCTCAGACTTAAATCCTCCTTTAATCAACCTGTTTATTCTCTCTGTTAGGCCCATCAGATGATAGCTGAGACAGTGATTGCCGGTGGGCAACGGCAAGTACACTTCTTGTTGGAACATGGAGCATGGCCTTGTTGGGGAGTAGTTGGTTTGTCCAAAAAATGAAAGCTCCAGCTAAATCCGACAGACCGACATCTCAGGAGGCTCTGTCCGTAAAAGGGCCTGATCTTGCCGTTCCTCACAGCTTATATGAGCTGTATAGAAGCAAGCCAATGAACCATGCCAACAAAGCATTCGGTTTCCAGGAAGAAAAACGAGATATTCTGAAAAGTTCATCATGGAGATTCTGGTCCATCATTAAGACAGAGTAAAGCATCTAGAGAATTTTATCTGAATGCCAAAGAGAAACTTTACTAGCACGAAAGGATGAGCTGTCAAGTTCATCATACAGGCCAGTACTATTCAGTCTGGCATATCACCGGCCAAGTATACCTGGGTAACATTTAACAAGGGACGTTACAGCACTATTTACAGAGCAGAAATGTTTTGCAGAGAGGCCAATACAGTGGCCTTGGCTAAACCAATTCTGCTGCGTGCTGATCATACCCTTCACACGAGCCTTATGCAGAGAGTAGTAGTAATTCTCAAGAGGGGCGGAAAAAGGAGCAGAAAAAGAAAAAGCAAGCGAAGGAGTAAAAGGTAAACAAAAGGCACATACATTCCTTGTTGAAATGATCACTGCGATCATCGCTTCCAGCTCCGGCAGCGCAGGACTGCGTCATCACCGCCGACGATCCAAGTCTCCTTGGCAATGTCAAGGGACACCTTGAAGAAGTCCGGCGAGTATGTCATGAGCACCAGGCTCTCCTTTTCCTTCTCTTCCTCTGGAGTCTTCTTGGCGGCGCTCTTCACATCCTCGGACTCCTCTGCCTCTAGCCTCCTCGCTAACCCCTTTGCCGGCGCCGACCGGCACCGCATCAGCATCAGCGCGTTCGCCGGCGGGGCCACGTCTTCCTCCTTGTCCTCCTCCTGGTTCTGCTCCGGCTCTTGTCCCTGCAGCTTCTTGGTAGACACCTTCTTGCCTTCCTCCAACACCATGAACCACCGGGCCAATGCCGCGCCGTGCTCTGTTTCCTTCTCGGTGCGCGGCGCATCGTCTTCCTCGTCGTCGTCATCCTCCCCGGAAGTGTACCCCACTCCCACGGCGCCGGGGAAGCTGCCGAAGCAGCCGGCGACGTTGAACCTGAAAGCGCCGTGCAGGGCGTCCAAGAGCGCCATGGCGTCCTTTTTTATCCCTAGCGCCTGCAGCCACGTGGCCTTCTTGGTCTTCTTCCCACCGCCACCGCCACCGCCTCCGCCGACGGGGCCCTTGGGCTTGGCCGGGCGGGCCTTGATCTGCCCCACGCACGTCACCTTGGGCGACGTCGGCTCGTCATCCACGGGGACATCCGCCGCGCCGCGGCGGCTCGGGTTCCTGGCTGTGGTCGACTTGTAGAGCCCGCTGGGCGGCATCGGCCCCGCCCGGCTGGTGCTGTGGCGGCGCTTGACCACCGGCTCGGACGCGGACGGCCGCGACGGGCTGCAGATGGCCTTGGGCGGCATGAGTGCGAGGTGCGCCCGCGACGGGAAGCAGACGAGCAGGTCCGTGGCCGCGCCGTTGCTGCCCCTCCCGCCCTTCATCGTCGCGACAGCTCGGCGCGCAGCAGCTCGATCGGCGCTCCCTCCCAGCGTGCGGCTCCTCCTGTGAAGCATGGTGCTCTGTGTGTGTGTGTGTGTGAGAGAGAGAGAGAGAGGAGAGAGTGATGATGATCTGTTTATACTAGGTGTTTGTTAAAAAGCAGGCGGCCGGCCTCCAGCTTTCAGTTGGTGCCAGCCAGCGCTTAAAAACTAAGCGTCATCATGGAGGAAAAGCTTATGCCAACATGCACTCACAGCTGCATAATCTCGTCGTGATGCTGACGTGTCGACAAAAATGATACGTGTGTTAGTTGCCATGCTGCGGTATGCTGCTTGGACACGCTTGCAGTGACATCGATATCAGCGTGGTGTTCGGTTCATGTGTTGGTGTAGTGTTTAGAGGCTAAATTATTCGGATTTGGGAGAACTAATTGAGGTACTTGATCACGGTGTTGTGAGATGAGGGTCCTTTATGCGGTCCTTGCTCTTTTTTTTTATGAAAAATACTTTTTTTTAAGATTATATAATCTACACTACTGGTTTCTCTTTGAAGCAAGATATATTGTTTTTTTTCCTAAAAAAATAAAAGCTAGGTAGTTCATATGATCATCCATCACTACTAGCTTGGGCCAATCCAATCAAAAGAGTATTTTTGTATTGTTGCATAGCATATAGGGGAGAATTGCTCAATGCCAATTGCCAAGTGCGTCATTATGAAATGAGCCAATGAGCCAAGTACGCTTCGTTCTACTAGTATATGTAATATATACATGGCCATCGTAATAAGAAGAGGCGCTGATTATTAGAGGGTATTTAGACCAGATCTTAACAGTTGACATGATTGACTTGATCTACTCTGCAGACTGCAGGCAGCAACTGGAGAAGAAGAAAAAAAGCCATGTGCGCACGGGTTTGGTGTACCATCTGGAAGACGTACTGTACGTGCGGAGCCAAGGCAAGGCTGGCATGCACGCACCTAGCCTAGTAAATTCCATGCTTCTGCCGTGCATGATCTTGCCTAGATTTGTTCAATGGGATTTGTACAGAGCTGGCTCTGAATGTGATCGTCTTCTCCGGATCCGGGACAAGCCCAAGCCTCTGCATTAGTAGGCGACACTAGGAAAAAGGAAGAAAACAGAGAGATACAGAACCACTCCAGATGGAACGGCTTTGTGATCCGTGCTCAATGGCTGCTCTACTGCCGTGGCTGGTATTACAAAGCTCCGGCTATGATTACCGTCTCGATCACAAACCTTAAAGCCATTTCGATGACATAGACAGTAGTATAAACGATCGCTCGTACAAGTGGACATGCGACGCTGTAGGCAGTATGCACGTACAGTTGCGCTACTTGCTTGCTGGTGGTGTTCAATGAAACGCGTACAGGCCCATAACTCACGCCGCCCAGTACCTCGTGACAGTCACGGCATCTCCGAGTGGCCAGGGCACGGCAAAGGGAGGCAAAGAGGGAGTAGTGTGGCCGGCGCGGCGCCAAACCGCATAATGGCCATGCGGCGACGCAGTTTTTCTTATCAGATCAGTTCTATCCCGCCCGCAGAGAGATACATAACAACGCTTATGATTGCCTCATCTCACAGCCACTAGCCCACGAAGCTTCAAAGCCAAGCTAACCGCATTTTCATTAAAAAAAAACTAACCGCAGCGGCAAAGACGCACACATGACACATAATATATGCATGCACCGGGCCCGTTTGGCTGATAAGAAGTTGGCTTGTTCGGCTTCTTTTTTTAGTCGGAACAATATTTTTTTCTTACAATATTTCAACCGCAACGGTGTTTTTTCAGCATGAACGGTGCATTTTTTCGTACCAGCCGAACAGTGCCCGGCGCGTTTGTTAACTACTCCTACTATACTATAATCCCTCCATCAACGCTCCTAATGATGGCCGTTCTCGTACGATTAGCGCCACCAAATCATCATCGCTAATGGCGCCTCGCGTCGCTCGCGGCAAATTGCAATTGCTTGTTTTTGTTTAGCCGCGTGCCAATGATGACGGATGGGTCGTTGCGCTAGCTTGATTTGACGGGAGAGCGAGCGAGAGAGCGCGACGACGTGTAAAGAGGAGCCGTGCCTCATTTAAGAAGAAGGGGGGCTCGCCATTATGAAAGGGACGATGCACTTGAGAGCTCCCGCCCCGGCGGATGGCCCTGGCCTGGCCCCTACCGTCCACTCACAAAGATTCCCAGTCCCGAAGCCATGGAGACTCGTTGCATGCGCTGCGGGGGTCGATTTGCTCCGTAGTCCGGCACGCTAGCCATTTGCTTGCGCGATGCTTTGCATTGCCTTGTTGCTGTTTGAGTGTTTGGGGCCTAGCAAAAAAAAAAAAACATCGTAGGCAAATTTTGTAAAAGCAGATCGATTTCTCTTCAGTCCCGATCGTTCAATGGAGTGTCGTCCGAACCACTTCTTTTGTTCTTTAGCGCCATGCTCTTTCTCATCCATCACGGGGATAGAGAAGCGCGCAAGAACTGGCGTCTCGGCTGATGAGCCGTTCTTCGATTGGCGGAGGAACGCACCTGAGCTTCTGGGCCTACGTTAGAATTTGTTAGACGGAACTGGGCCTGATCTCATCCATTCTAAGCATGAGGTCCATCTGGAATTTTGGGTAGGCCTGATCCGCTAAAAAGAACAAAAAATGGGCTTCTCTCTTTACTGGGGCTATGGGCCTTTTTATTTCAAATGTTCCGAAAGAAGGCCTCTAGGTTTGGTTGTTGTCATTTGTATGTTCGATTATTATCAAAAAGAAAAAATTTCTCAAAAAATTATCAAAAAGAAAAAGTTCCATTCTATACCTCTCAAGCTTGGATATTCGGGTTATCCAAAAATGAGGGTTTTGAGAATTTTGAGTTACCGTAAATGCTACTCAAACTCACCCGAAAGATGCTACCGATTCAAGTATCAAGTTTTGTGCCCACTCCTACCGATAAGGAAAAACAAAACAAATATCCTGAGCCAAGGATGCTGCTGTGCCAATTCGAATACTAGATTACTCCCTCGATTCACAAAATAATGCAATTATGTTATCCGTGCATATCCAATTGAGCTAAGTTTGACTAAATTTATAGTAAATAGTATTAGCACTTACTCCGTCTCTAAATAAATTTATTATAAAAATATATTCTAAAATTAATCTAATGGTACTTATTTTGTATAAAAAATATTTATACCTTTTTTTATATAAATTTATTCAAAGTTCGGACTATTTGACTCCTCGAAATTAGAGAATTACATTCTTTTATAGACGGAGGTAGTATATATGTCTACACCCAATTTATTTGATAAACCTCGCATTTTACGCCATCCATGTATCATCAATGTGCTTAATAATTCTTCAACTAGGGTGAAAATCAAGGATAGTGCTCTCAATGATAAAGCGGTAACGTTGCTTTGTGGGCGTCTGTCCGCCGGGACGCCGCCTCTAAAAAATCTCCCACTTCGCCTCATAAGCTCCGGCTCCCATTCGCGCCATCAGCAGTGACCACCTCCGCTTCCTCCGTCTCGGGACCCTCGCCCGCCTCCATGAGGCTAGGCTCCACCGCTGGAGTTGTGCCTCCTGTAACACCCTCGATGTTACACTCTAAATCATTTACTAAAACATGTCATGAGCATCATGTTTATGTGTTAATGCATATGATAGAATGTATAGATAAATTCTTATAACTTAAAATGATCAATAAAAATGCTAAATGAAAGTTGATTCATTAGCTCATGTATATCAAGTATGGTTGAAAGCCAATTTTTATTAAGCAAAAATACTATAGAACATGTGTGTGATACTTAAATAAAGTTTGAAGTACAAACTTTGTAGATGACAGTGAAATACTTGCTGTCAAAAAATAATATTACTAGCTAATATTTCTACTAGCCTAGAAATTGTAAATTGAAATCAAGTTCAGCTCAAAACTTAGAGAAATTTCTAAGTTTGTCAACAGCTAGACATTGCTATGTTTAGCAAATTATTTTGAGAGATTGGGTTAAGTGATGGTGTAGTGTTATAGCTCGATTTGGTTATACCTCGATTTGGTAGTCTCATATGCCATCTTGAGCATGGTGAAGATGGTTTAGATCCAGAAGCAATCGTTTAGTTTTTATAGGCGCTTTAAAATTCGTGCACGTCACGTTCTCGGGCTGGCTCGCCGGGTGGACGCGGTCACCAGGCTCGGGCGCTTGGCGTCACCGCGCTGGCCGCACGTGGCCGGCCGTGGTTGCCTCTGGCCTGGCTGCGGCCCGGCCGCCGCTGGCGCCGCCGTGCGGAGCCGTTGCTGCTGCCGCCTGCCCCGCCCCGCGCCACGACGGAGTCGCTGCCGGCGCCATCACCTCGCCGTCGCGTCCGCTCTACTGCCCTGCCTCACGTTGCCACTACCGATGCCACTGCGATACTGTGCTGCACTAATGCTGGCCTTATCCTCGCACACACGTGGGCTATCCCGTCTGCCTCGCGCCGTCGCCTCGCCTTAATGGCGCCGCGGCCGCGCATGCCGCGCCCCCACCTGCCTCCGTGCGCGCGCACATGGTCTGGCCGCATTGTCGCGTAGCGGGTGCGTAGACGCCGCCTCGGGTCCGGTCGGCCGCTTGCCGCCAAGGCGAGGATGAGCCGAGCCAGACCTGCCCCTCCCTCTCTACCACCGCGAATGGCCGACCCCGCTCGCTTAATTTGGCATGGTTGAGTCACCATCGCCCGATTCATCATGTCCCTGGATTCTCCATTAAGCCACCCGACCCCAGACCCCCACCCAGCCTTGATGCGTGCACAACCAAGCTCTAATTTTGGAATTTCCCCGCCGCCGTGCCAATAAGGCCGCATCCAGTCGTGGATGTGGGCAACCCTCCTACCAACCATCCCAAACCAATTCACCTGCCCCACAAGTTTTGCCTTGTCTCCCTCTCCACCTTGCGCATGCCAGCGGAACCGCTACCGCCTTCCCGTCGTCGCTGACGCAACCGTGTCGCCGCGGTGCATCGCCGCATGGCTCGACCACATGTGGCCAGCCTTCCTCTACCATCCCTCACCCCAACCGTCACCTCGGCTAGGTCTATGATAGTCTACTAATGCTCTCTCGTTAGCTAGTTAGGTTTTTAGGTGCTCTAGATCGTCGGGGTAGCTGTGCCGCCGTCGCGGACGGTGGCGCGTCGCTGCATCTCGCTCTAGCGCATTCCGCCACCCCTTACCGCCGCTTAGCATAGCCACCAAGATTGGAGATGGTGATCGACCCGTTAGGTGGGCCAGCGCAGGTCCTAGGTGGCCGGCGTAGGCGCTCAGTGCCACCGCTCGCCGCGCCACCGTGCACTGAGTTGCCGGGGGTGCGCACGGGAAAATTCCAAGAAAGCCAGGGGGTTAAGTGAGAAGTTCTGAGAGAGGAGAAAATAGTGTTAGTACTTAGTTGTAATTTGTGAGAAGTACGAGGCCTCTTTTGCAAAATTGCCAGCGTGGGGGATTCCCCCGCCGCTGGCCGTCTTCGCGTGGGCCGCACTGCGAGCCGCCACGCGCTCACGCGCGTGCTATGTCGCGTGGGCCACGCGGGAGAATTCATTTTTCTTTTTCATAAGGAATTAGAAATGACTTTCTAATTTATTTTTTAAGCTGATCTTTGGTAAATCATATAAAATCATGTATGTGTCCAAAAATTATGAAACAAATTTTGTTAGGTTTCTAAAATTATGCTCTATCTATTAGTGTATTTAGTTCATATATATACATGTTGATACCAGGGCTATTAAATCATTTGAGAGTGCTTAATATTATTAGGTTAAATATTGTGGGAATTTTTATGTTAAATTGGTGATAGCTTTAGTCCTAAAATTTTTATGGTAGCTTTATTGTATTATTATGTGCTCACTGTAATTTTTATAGCTTTAGAATAGACTAAGCATTAGGGTAGTTAAATGCTCTTTGTTTCAAATATACATTAAATCATTAGTAGAAATAAAGATATATCCTTCATTTGTAAAGCTAGGTGTTTGTTAGGTGAACCCAACACTATGCTTAATAAAGATGATAGTTAGCTTAGTACCTTAGTCATTAAAGCTAGCTTAGTAGCTTAGTATGCATATTCTTAGTTTAGGAGTTGGTGTTGCCTAAATACTAAGTGTTGCATCATCATCGCATGCATGTAGAGAACGAGTTGGTGGAGATCGTGACCACCGGTGATCATGAGTTTGAGGAGATCATCGAGGAGTATATGGAGGAGATTCTCGTGCAGGGGGAGATCCCAGAGCCGCCACTGACTGACTCAGCTGACACCACGCCTGCCCAAGGCAAGCCCCGGTGCATAACCTCTTATTTTTGGATAATCACTGTTTATATATGTTATGTGCATTTATGTTACAGGAATTTTATGGAAACCACATGCATAGATATACTTGTCCTAAGAGTCTTACTAGTGCAGGTTCGGGTAGCTGCTATGCTTAGGTTTTCAGTAGCGTGAGTAACCTATTGTTACTCACAATAGGTGATTATTAATACTCTCATAATAAAATGATGAAAGAAAAATGGAGACAAGACAGGGATATGGTATGGATATTAGTGGGTGCAACAGGTTGTTCCCCGTAGCCAACGGGGCTTAGCTTGGTTACACTATTTTCCCTGTTCGTGTTGATTAAGGACTGTCCGTTGCTGTGGATGGTAGTCAGGTCACAGACTTATTATCTTGAGCACATACTTTCTTATGAGAGCGAGAAGGCTCGTTATGCTCTTGTTGTGGGTTCTGGCTCTTTCTGGACTAACTGATTGGAGGCGGGGAAAGGTGGAGGTCTAAGCACCATAGTGAGGCCGGGTCTCAAGTGTGGGGGCTTGGAGTCCAAGTTTTGGACAGAGACCTGGACCCCGTGATAGGAGTGAAATGGGTTGGTCTTGTTTGTACCTGGGGCACAAACATAGCGTGTGTTTCGGGGTACCCAGCTAGGATACATTGGTTCATGAATCACCATTTTCGTGAGACGGTACGACTTGGCTATGGTCTAGCACTGTAGTAAGAACTAGAAGATGAAAGATGGTGAAATGGTTCTGATTGCTCAACTCTTGCTTGAAAGTAGAACACGTTCTTACCTAGAATGGTTAGCTAATGAAGTAATCATGACTGCTAATTAAACTTGATAATAAGGACGCACTTCTAGTAATGCTTTTCGTAAACAAAAAGAAAACAGCAAACCCAGAGTGGTTAGCAAATCCCGTTCTTGTGAGAAAGAAGAGCGGGAAATAGAGGATGTGTGTCGACTATACAGGTCTGAACAAGGCGTGCCCAAAGGACCCGTTTTCTTTGCCACGCATCGACCAAATAGTCGATTCTACCTCAGGGTGCGAAACCCTCTGCTTCCTTGACGCCTACTCCGGCTACCACCAAATCGCGATGAGAGAGTCCGACCAGCTCGCGACGTCTTTTATCACCCCCTTTGGATCGTTCTGCTACATCTCAATGCCGTTTGGTCTGAAGAACGCCGGGGCAACTTACCAGCGTTGTATGCTCAACTGCTTCAGGGACCTCATCGGGTGGACTGTTGAGGCCTACGTCGATGACATCGTAGTTAAGTCCAAATGGGCTGACCACCTTATCGCCGATCTTGAAAAAACCTTTGCTAAACTCTGGACAAATGGCGTCAAACTCAATCCCGAGAAATGTGTTTTCGGGGTCCCGAGGGGTATGCTACTCGGCTTCATTGTCTCCGAGCGCGGCATCGAAGCCAACCCGGAGAAAATTTCAGCCATCATGAAGATGGGCCCGATCTAGAACATAAAGGGGGTTCAACGGATCACAAGCTGCCTCGCCGCCCTCAGCCGATTCATCTCGTGCCTCGGCGAATGAGGACTCCCCCTTTACCAACTCCTGAAGAAAGCCGACCGCTTCGAGTGGACAGCCGAGGTCCAGGAGGCGCTCGACATGGTCAAGCTACTTCTAACAAAGCCCCCGATCCTGGTCCCCCCGAGCGACGGAGAACCCCTCCTACTATACATAGCGGCCACCACGCAAGTAGTCAGCGCCGCCCTGGTTGTAGAGCGGGAAGAGGAAGGGCACGCCTTCAAAATACCTGGCGCGCCAACTGTCGATGTTTCGAACAAGCACCGACTAGTAAATTTATAATTATGCGCGTTAGGCCCGGATGGTGTGCTAAAGGACACAAGGTTTATACTGGTTTTGACTGAATGTCCCTACGTCCAGTCTGTTGCTACTCATGTTATTAGCGCTGAAAGCGGTTCGTAGTAGGGGGTACAAACGGTCGAGAGAGGGACTGGTCCCAGGTCTCTGATGGAAGGGTCGAAAGGAGGCCAAGAGCCTGACGGTGGCTTGGCTGTGTATGTGAGTTGAACTGAACCCTCTATGAGTTTGTTTGTGTGTGAGTTGTTCGTTGAAAGTCGGTCCCTTCGGTGGGGAGCCCTGTCCTCCCTTTTATAGACCAAGGGGGGAGCAGGGGTTACAGATGGGAGAAAGAGAAAAATACTAAGGGTATAGAAGGTCCTTCGAAGGATTCGGGTCTTCCTTTTTCCCAGCGCCTGCCCTGTATAACATGGCAGACAGTGTCAGAAGTGGTGTGTTCGCTGATCTTCGTAGGCCATGCCCTAGCCTCTTTTAGCAAGTGGGTGCGTCCCATCCCGCCCCTACGGGCGGCGTGTCGGACAGGGTTGCTGAACCCCAACCCCGTAGGGAGCGAATGTCGCGATGACTGCGTGTTCTGCCATTGGTGAGGACGGGAGCCTCTCCTTAGAGCGTAGTGGTTGTCGTATGTCCGTGTTGGGTTCTTCACCTGGTGTTTTGAAGGCGGCGCCTACAACACTGTTGGGCGAAGAGCATGCGCCTACAACACTGTTCAGGCTTTGTTACGCCTGGAAGGGTCTAAGCACCCGTCCTGTCATGTCTTGACGGTACTTTCCTGCAGGGGCACAGGACATGGTCTTTTGGTGCCATGGTTGACCCAAACGTCTTGTCTTACCCTGTGCCTATCATCGTGAGGGAGCGGGGTGTGGTTGTTTGGTGAGGTGGAGCCAATCCTTGGACATCGGGCGAGGCGAGGTCCGTCAGGCGAGGTGGAACCTAGCCTTTGGGGGTCGGGCGAGACAGAGCCCGGCCCTCGGGGATCGGGCAGACGGAGCCTAGCCCTCGGGGGTCGGGCGAGGCGGAGTCATCCCCTAGCCGTCGGGGGAGGCGGAGCCGGCCGACGAGCCTTGGGCCTCGGGCGAGGCAAAGTCTAGCCCTTAGCCCTCGGGCGAGGTGGAGCCGATCCCCAGCCGTCGGGGGAGGCAGAGTTGGCTGATAGGCATTGGGCGAGGCGAAACCAAAACTCCCATCGTTCGGGCAAGAAGCGCAGTGGTGCTCTTGTCCGTTCGGGAGTTTTTAACGTTCGATGGTTATTTAGTTCCATCTCCTTGGGTACCCCGGTATTAGGTTCCCGACACTATTAATCACATCCTGGGCGGATGTGATGTCCATGATGGCCGCAGCCGCATCGTCGAAGTCCTCGGTCAACTCCTCGTGCATGTCGGGTTGTCAGCCATCGGGAAGCCTGGCTCCTAGGAAATCGCCCTCCACGGCGTCCACACTTTCACACTTTCCAACTCTTTTTCAAGCTCAGCACGCCTAACTCTTAGCTGATTTAGTTCTGATTCAATTTTGAAAGAAGAAATTTTCAAATTGTCGATCAGCTGTGCTAATTCTTTGGCTTCCTGTTTGTTAGAATTCTTTTTGGCCATCAAAGCTTTAAGGTCAATCAGATTTGTTTGAACCTTTTTCACCTTGGGTGCTTAGTCTTCGATATTGGATATAAGTATCAAGGCCTCAATAAGATTTGGGGTCAGATTATCCTTGATGGCCAAGAAGATTCTTCTCATTGGGTCTGCATCCTGGACCAAATCGGCTATATTTCTCTCGAGCATTGGCAGCATGTCGTTTAGCCGATTTTTGGTCTCATTTGATAAAGTCTCTTGGAAAGAAATGGCTGATGAGCTAATCTCACTTTCGTCTATGTATTCTTCAAAGTTGAAGGAGTAGCTCAGAGCTAGAGAATTAAGTGCCTACATGTAAACAAAAGGAATCTTATTAGAAATGACAAATGGGTTGACAATGAGATGAATGGTGAGAGGAACACAATACCTTTTCTGGAAGAGACTCTGGCTGAGGAGAAGGAACAGCCGATGATGTGCCAACATCTTTTTTAACATTTGGTTGAATCAGCTCTGGACTTTCAATGCTGGTGTCTGCAAGCATTAAAAAGTTTTTTGGTTTTATGTTTGTTATAGAAGGACAAGAATGAGCATATGAACTTCTTACCATAGACTGTTTGCTGAGTTGGGGAATCAACGGTTTGGGTATCAGCATCAACAGGGTCATTTTCAACCGTTGGATTGTGAGACCTTTGCTCTTGTGTAGATGTTTTCTTAGGTGGTGTCTGATAAAGGAGAATGATCAGAGAAGAGTGAGGATTGCATAAGGGTAAAAGGCTTGAGGAGATACCTTAGTGGCATCAGGAGGTAAAGTAGAGAAGTTCTCATCTTCTGCTATTTTGGGTCTGTCAGAAGCATCGGTTATTTCAGTTGTAATTGGCTCCTTAGGGGGATTAGCCGATGAGAGGTTGGTAGACGCTGATTCAAATGCCTGGGACAATAATTCAACACCCAAGGTAGATTGAGATGCAGTAGTCGATGGCTGTAAGAAAGGGATTGAATTAGAAATTGGATATCATCTTAAGAGGGAAGATAAGTTAAGTTACCTGGGCAATTGGTGATTTTGTTCTGCGAAGTCTCTTCCCAGTGGTGATTTTCTAAGTTACACCTTGGGTTGCCTTGCATTTTGAAGACTGATATGTGAGTATTGTTGGGGCAGCTAGGGTTTTCATCAACTTTTTTAGAGTGGGTGTAGTTGATCCCATTCTTAAGGCTAGACATGGTGGATAATATTCTATGGGATGCCCTTTCCTATCCACGCTTGACGGATCAAATTTGATATCCTGCAAAAGAATTTGTTAGAAGAATTGATAGGAGAACTTGTTAGAGAATCCTTCTGAAAGAAAAGTAGTAAATTACCTCACTATCAGAAGCAAATTCCCCATCTAGGGCTAAACAGTTGGGATGAATTGGACTGCAGAAGAGGTGAGAGTGCCATTCTTGCCACCAGGAATCAAACAAATTTGAGCAAAAGGTAGCTCTTGTCCATTCATGCAGGCAAAGAGAAGGAAGGTTTGATCCCAGTTGAAAAACTCTAGAAACTTCCATCATCAGACTGATACCTTCTCTTGGCTTTAGAGTGTTCCTAAAGAATAGCCGAGGAGGTAGTTGACCAAGGCCGAATTGACGGACCACAAAAGAAGGATTATAGAATTTATAAGTTGGGAGGTTATCTGGGAGAAAAGAATCAGTAGCCATTTTGCCACGGCCATGGTGAAATTCGGCTAGCAGTACACAGGGTTTGATGATACAGCTAAAAATTACAGCAACTATTTCATCTGAGCAACTTGATTGAAACCGAAATTTGACTAGCAGAACTAGTTCCTTGTCTTCATCCTCATCATGAGCAACCTGAGTCACCATCACTCGATTCATCACATCCCTAGATTCTCCATTAAGCCACCCGACCCCTGACCCCCAGCCTTGATGCGCGCATGGCCAAGCTCCAATTTTTGAGTTTTCCTGCCGCCATGCCGATAAGGCCATGTCCGGCCGTGGATGTGGGCAGCCCTCCTACCGACCATCCCAAACCAATTCAACTGCCCCACTAGCTTCACCTTGTCTCCCTCTCCACCTTACACACGCCAGCGGAACCGCTACCGCATCCCCATCATCGCGGACGCAACCATAATGCCGCGGTGTGCCATCGCACGGCTCGACCGCATGTGGCCAGCCTTCCTCCGCCATCCCCCACCCCAACCGTCACCTCAGCTAGGTCTATGGTAGTCTACTGATGCTTCCTCAATAGCCAGTTAGGTTCTTAGGTGCTCTAGATCGTCGGGGCAGCTGCACCGCCATCACGGATGGGCGCGCGTCACTGCAGCTCGCTCCAGCATGTCCCACCACCCCTCGCCGCCGCTTAGCATAGCCACCAAGATCAGAGATGGTGATCGACCCGTTAGGTGGGCCAGTGCAGGTCCCAGGTGCCTGGCGTAGGCGCTCAGTGCCGCCGCTCGCCGCGTCGCCGTGCACTGAGTTGCCGGGGGTGCACGTGGGAAAATTTTAGGAAAGCCAGGGGGTTAAGTGAGAAGTTCTGAGAGAGGAGAAAATAGTGTTAGTACTTAGTTGTAATTCGGGAGAAGTGTGAGGTCTCTTTTGCAAAATCGCCAATAAGCTGGATTCCCCGTCATGGGCAGCCATGAGCTTCAGCGTGCAGCATCGCTTATGTCACGTAATGCAGTGTGGGCAGCGTGGGAGAATTTGTTTTTCTTTTTCATAAGGAATTAGAAATAGCTTTCTAATTTAATTTTTGAGCTGATCTTTGGTAAATAATATAAAATCATGTAGGTGTCCAAAAAATGTGAAACTAATTTTGTTAGGTTCCTAAAATTATGCTCTATCTGTTTGTGTATTGAGTTCATATATATACATGTTGATACCGAGGTCTATTAAATCATTTGAGAGTGCTTAATATTATTAGGTTAAATATTGGAGGAATTTTTGTGGTAAATTGGTGATAGCTTTAGTCCTAAAATTTTTATGGTAGCTTCATTGTATTATTATGTGCTCACTGTAATTTTTGTAGCTTTAGAATAGACTAAGCATTAGGGTAGTTAAATGCTCTTTGTTTTAAATTTACATTAAATCATTAGTAGAAATAAAGATATATCCTTCATTTATAAAGCTAGGTATTTGTTAGTTGAACCCAACACTTTTCCTGTTCATGTCGATTAAGGATCGTCCGTTGCTGTGGATGGTAGTCAGGTCACAGACTTATTATCCTGAGCACATACTTGCTTATGGGAGCGGGAAGGCTCGTTACGCTCTTGTCGTGGGTTCTGGCTCTTTTCGGACCAACTGATTGGAGATGGAGAAAGGTGGAGGTCTAAGCACCATAGTGAGGCCGGGTCTCAAGTGTGGGGGCTTAGAGTCTAAGTTTTGGACGGAGACCTAGACCTCATGACAGGAGTAAAATGGTTTGGTCTTGTTTGTGCCTGGGGTACAAATGGGGCGTGTGTTTTGGGGTACCCAGCTAGGATACATTGATTCACGAATCGTCATTTTCGTGAGACGATACGACTGGGCTATGGTCTAGCACCGTATTAAGAACTGGAAGATGAAAGATGGTGAAATGGTTTTGATTGCTCAACTCTTGCTTGAAAGTAGAACATGTGCTTACCTAGAATGGTTAGCTAATGAAGTAATTATGACTGCTAATTAAACTTGATAATAAGGACGCACTTCTAGTAATGCTTTTCGCAAACAAAAAGAAAACAACAAACCCATATTGCCTATCATACTCCTTGGAGTGAGAAAACTATTTCCACTAGTCGGGTAAGTGTTGCGAGTACATTGTGTCCTTGAGGTTTATTTTACCCCTGCTGTAGTTGCAGCTTGAGGAGTAGCTCTTGTGTGGAGAATTCTTCTGGTGCGCACAGACGGATCCTTTTATCGTTTCTGCTAGATGTTTATTTTCATTCCGTTGTTTAATTATCGCACTCTGGACTCTGGTATTGTAATAAATGATTTCTAAGAACTCTGGTTGTATGAAATGGATTAAGTATTATAAGCTCGTACTCATTACTGGATTCTGGATGTAAAACATGGATTGTTTCAAGTTCTTCCTTGGGGCGTGCTCGACGGAACTGTCCGATGTAGCTCACTTTTGAAGTGCTTAGTATCTAGTGAAAGACGAGCACCTCCGAAAGTGTGTTATTTCGGGCGGTTGTGCCACACCTCCCGCCCACCCCTGCCTCATCGCTGACGTCGGCATCGGTGTCTTCCTCATCACATCCTCCTGCGGCTAGAGATGGTGAGGGTGTCGCGGCCGTGCCGTACTTCGCGTCCGCCTCGAGGCTCCACACGCCCTGGCCCGGTGCCCCTACCGGAAGAATGTCGCGATGGCCAAGTCCCAGGTGCTCTTCACTCTGTCGCCTCCTAGCCCTGATCTGCCCATTGAGGCGGTTATCGAGTTCCTTAGCGCGCCTGACATGGTGGTCGCCGCCCAGTAGAATATCTCTCCTAACATGTTGCAAGAGTATGCTTAAGTGTTTCAGATGTTTTAGATGTATGTTGTAAGTGTTTCATATGGATGTTGCAAAAGTAGATCGAAATATTGCATATGTTGCAATGACTATATACGTATGTTGCAAACGTCTGTTCCAAATGTTTCATCTATTTTTCAGACGTAAGTTGCAAGTGTGTTTATCTGGACGTTGCATATATTTCACACATATGTTGTAATTGTTTCAACTGGATGTTGCATATGCTTGTAATGGCTTTTAAGTGTTTTTTCAGGTGTTTTATAGTGTTTCAGATGTATGTTGTAAGTGTTTCATCTGTATGTTGTAAAAGTAGATCGGGATGTTGCACATGTTGCAATGTACGTGAGAAAGCGGAGTAGGTGTGAGCGGTCCATGCGCGCGGTCTGGCAGCGCGGGCCTTGCATGTGCGCGCGAAACGCTAGCGTGAGCACGGGCGTAGAGTGCATGCACACATGAGGAAAACGAAGAGCAAGTGCGAGTGTTCTTCCATACGTCTGGACGCTAACGCTACCCAGGATAAAGATAAAGACAGGGATCTTGGAGAAACTTCAATTGGTATCAAATCCAAGCGTTGGCAGCTGCAAGAAACACGCATGATAACGCGGATTACCATTTCCCAAAACATGGATCAAGATGCAACACGTCCATCTACAAAACAACCAAACCTACCCGCTACACATCACGCGAGGTGGCTCCCGATTATTCAACTCGCCGCGCACGACTCCAGTTCAGTTCATCATACATGCATTCATCGTGGCGCACGCAAATCACGAGCGCGTCACGGCCCACAACTTATTATTACGACTCATCACCAACCAACCCAAGCCACACCCAGGTCCGTCCAGGCGCGTTCACACTCTCCTCTGCCGGTCGCCGGCCACGTCACGCCGCCGCGACGCCCCGCCGCCGCCGCCGCTGCAGAGGTCGCGGACGGCCTCGAGCTGGTAGGGCGCGGCGTCGGTGGCGAGCCACTGCTCGACGGTGAAGAGCTGCTGCGCGCACCCCCTTGTGCGGGCCCGTGACGGTGACCTCGACGTAGTTGCAGTACCAGCCGTGGTGCGCGCCGGTGCCGTCGGAGGTCAGCCGCATCCAGCACGGCGGCTTCGCCATGCAGGGCCCGCGGCCGCTGAAGATGTCCAGGTTGCCGCGCTCGAAGTAGGCGTGGCCCTGCCCCATGAGCCCGCCCCAGGAGGGCAGGTCCGAGATCCCCACGCCGTTGCCGTCCGCGGCGGCCAGCTGCAGCGTGATGTTCGCGTCCGTCCCGGCCTTCCAGATCGACCCCGTCCGGATGAACACCGTGTACACGCACTCCATGCTGTCGCCGACCACGCCGCCGGCGTCCGCGCCTCGGATGAGCTGCGACGACAGGGGGACAGAGATGGAATCACACGGATCCACTACTGACTGACCCGACAGGTGATCGATGAATGTGTCAAGAGACCCATGAAAGGACGGGCGGATACCTTGATCTGAGTCGGGGGATCGCGGGCGTGCGCCGGCACGGTGGCGGACGCCGCCACGGCGAGGAGGAGGAGGACGGCGAGCTCGGCCATTGGGATCCGAATCCAATCGGCGTGTGGGGCGACTGGATGAGTGTGAGCTTCGGAGAATGCAGGAGCGGATGCGGTGCGGATCATATAGGACGGAAGTTTATGCATTTGTGGGGACAACTTGTCACTGTGGCGCCGGTCCGATCCGATCGCAATTTCGTCCGCCCATTTGGCACGGATCGATCGAGCGATCTGACGAAGTGACGATTATTCAAAAGGAGAAATTCGTGGCACATGGGGCCATCTCACCTGCTCTACGTACAGCGCGGTACAAGTAGAACGGGCGTTCGATAATGCCAGGGCCACCCTTCACCGTCCTGTACGAATTATAGCGGTAACAAACCTCTTAACCGCGGCCTACCCACAATGTGATAGAAAAAGGAGCATAAGCAATAGAATTCGGCTACAGAATTTGACCATAACTATCTTGACAATGCACTTCAAGCAAATATTTTCTAAAATTCAACCTTAGACTTACGTGCACTGTAGAAGAATAAAATCCTCTTTAACAAGAGACTTCAAAAGGGGTTTCAGTTTTGACTTCTGTCTGACACCAACTAATACAAGGCAATTTAGAAATTTATAAGAAAGATTATAAGATAAAGCAAATAACATATGTAACTCTCCTTTAAAGCAAATAACTTCAGTTTAACACCAACTAATCAGCTATGGAATAATGTTTTTCTCTCTCAACAAATTAGTTTCAGCCAACTTATCAATCGCATAAACCATGAGCCGAACAACTAGGCCTACCATATTTTTTATCTCATGGTTGGATTGACAATATACATTAGTGACAGATACACGTGCCAACGCAGCATAGGATGTTAATAAATGAGTATGCAAGGGTTAATTTACCTAAAATACTATATAATTTGATATATATTTATATTTTTTATTCTTATATTCTAGGATAAAGGAGTATTACAAGTGCAATCATGATCGACCAGCATATTAACGATGCGTTTGTCTCCTCGGTTGCTCTCCTGCGAGCACTCGATACCAACCTGCCTGTCCTTAACATCGCGGCAAGCGTGGTAAGGCATATCAACTTGTCTTGACCTTAACCAAAATATTGATTGCCAATAATAGATCAAACATTCACAGACATAATTACAATGGGCAAACGCAATTTCATAACGGTAGTGCTAGCGTTCGACCCGTGTCCGGACCTGCACTCTGTTCCCTAGCGCAACGCACGTACCTCCCTTCACCTCGCGCCCATCCCGCTCTGTAGGCGGCGTCCGTCCGAACGGAGCTCCCGCGTCTACGCCCGACGCACGCAGCTCCCTTGCCCGCACGCATCCCGCTCAGGTCGGGCTCGGCCATGGCGAGATAATCGGCGTCTCCCGCAAAACACCGGGAAGATATCCTAAAGATACTATGAGATATATTAGGATACGTATGATCCTATGATTCCTATAATCTGTTATTACTTTTCGGTTATTTCTCAGATCTAACCGACTTGTAACCCTGCCCCCGGACTATATAAGGTGGGTAGGGACCCCCTCCAAACTCACGCAATATCATACGATAGCCAATACAATCCACCAGATCACGGGAGTAGGGTATTACCGTATTACGTCAAATTGATGGCCTGAACCTGTTTAACTCGTGTGTCTCTGTTGCCTTCTTCTTCTCGATTATACGCATCTCTGCCGATCAATCTACCTTCGTGGGATACCCCTCGGAGGACTACCGATGATATTTTGTCGACAGTTGGCGCGCCTGGTAGGGGTGTGCGTGCAGTTTCTATATCGAACAAGATGGTATGTTATGCAGGCTCTTCGGCCCTCCCGCAGCCCGGCCAGATCTTCACGGTCGGATCGATCTCGTGGGACATCAACGCTGACGGAGTCGGAAAGCTCATCGAGCTGGTGCAGATCGGTTCTGCGCCGATCACCCCAACACCTGCGACTGCATATCCGATCTCGAAACCGCCTCCGAGGTCGCCTTCATCGACAATTCGCCGCCCGGTTCCTCGCTACCAGAGGAGGTAGATCAACAACGACGATCTGATCGCATCCATCGATCAGGTTGGTCAGAAGCTCGCCGATTGCCTCTCCATCACCGAATTGGCTCTGGACACTCTGGTTCAGCGCCGACCACCCTCCGATCCAGATCTATCGGAAGTTGCTCGGGAAACTCTGGGGGTTACGGCCCTACCCTTTGGGTTCACCAACGTCGCCACCGCTTACCAAGATGCCCTAAGGGGCAAATTCGCCGACCAGGTTGGAGATGTCCATCCTCTCGCCGACTAGATCGCCGACCAGCCTCCGCCGGCCGTCAACATATTGCACGTCGGCCGATGCCCCGGAGTATCCCACCAAACCATCTTGGAGGAGACTCTAGACTCCGAGTCCCAGGGCTCTACGGAGACTGTCGCTGAGACTACCACCGAACTACTTCCTCTCCCTCCTTTCCGTGACGGCGCAATCTTCAACGTCAGCGTCGACAGCCCCCCTCAGAACGGCAAAACCGAGGAGGAACACGCCGCTCGCGAGAACCAGAACATCAACCATGCACAGCGCCGAGCAAACAAGGTTGCCCTTGCGATGGCCGAGCAGCAGCTTGACTCTCAAGGAAGGCCACTCCAACGCAACCTCAACGACGAGTTTGTCCGTGTTGACGGCCATGACGTCTACAAGACTCCAAGCACCAATATGGCAGTGGCCGCCAACGAGCTCGCCCGGCTCCCGCAGACACCAGAGGTCGCCAAGGTCGCTGCCATGCTTAAAGCGGCGCACTGTCAGGTCAACGAGATCCGCTAGGATCAGAGACCTTCATACTCCACAACCTCCATTCGCCGATCAACCACGCCAAGATCCGATCGCCGCCCAAGTTGCTTCACCGACCAGCACCGCGACGACAGGCAACCCCTCTAGGGCGGAGCTAGGGGCAACCGTATTGAACATCACCGCCAACATGACCAGGAGGTCGACCAGGATGTCCGAGTGCACCTCAACAATCTTCGAGATGCGCGACAATGTATCGACAAACGCCGCTTCGGTCGCCATGAAGAAGAAGTACGCCGCCGCCAGGAGTACGAGCAAGAGTACGGTAACCCGGACTCAGCTCTCAAGCCGCTCAACATCGGCAACGCTGCAGACGATGGCGTCGACAACCCCGAAGGGCCCCCAGCATTCACGAGGGCGCTCCGAACACTTCAGTGTCCCTGTGGTTTTAAAATCATTGGGGTCGAGCCCTACGAGGGAAGGATGAACCCAACACAGTGGCTACAGGCTTACGCCACTGCTGTCCGCGCCGCTGGAGGAGACACCAGTGTCATGGTGAACTATCTTCCCGTTATGCTCACACCAACCGCCATGAACTGGTTCACAAGCCTTGCCCTGGACTCCATCGGATCCCGGGAAGAGCTGAAAAAGTCTTCACCGACAATTATATGGCTTCGTGTACTCGGCCGAGCACCAAACATGATCTCAACCGCATCTACCAGAAGCCATTCGAGCTCCTCCATAGCTACATCAGACACTTTTCCGAGATGAGGAATTCTATTCCCAACATCACGGAAACTGAGGTCATCACCGCCTTCATCCGAGGACTCCATCACCGTGAGCTTCGCTCCAAGTTCAACCGCAAGCCGCCCACAGAGATTGGCGAGATGATCACGACTGCCAACCAATACGCCGACGTCGAGGAAGCCGAGGTGCGCTTCAATGAGGATGCAGGCACTCATCGCGCAACACGCCACTATGATGACTACCCCGGCGACCGACGCCACAATGACCGCCGCTATGACGACTGTAGTTACCACCGGGACAATGGCCGTGATCGGCCAGAAGGATCCAAGTTTGGTCAAAATTGCCGCCGCCGGCCAGACCACATCGTCACCGCCGTTAATGAACCTCGCGCTAAGCGCAACTACGATGAGCAGTACAAGAAGATCCTCGACGGCTCGTGCCCTCTCCACAAGAACGCCAAGCATAAGATGAAGGACTGCCTCGGTTGGCTAAGGAGTTCTAGGACAAAAAGCATGACGACAACACCAACGACGGAGCCGGAGGCCGCCGACCACCTGGGGGCAATAACAATGCCTTCTAGGATCACGACAAGGTTGTCGCCACCATCTTCGGGGGCCTCACCTCCATAGAGAGCAGAAGAGAACGGAAGCTCGTCGCCCGACGGGTGCTCACCATCACTATGGAAGACGCCACCACCAACCCCAGCTATTGTCCTCGGTCCGAGGTCCCCATCACCTTTAGCAGGGCCAACCAGTGGGCATACATCCCCTACATAGGGTGTTTCCCCCTCGTCCTCGACGCAACCATCTAGAAAGTGCATTTCAGAAAAGTGCTCGTCGACGGTGGGAGCGCTCTGAACCTCCTCTTCGCCGGAGCCCTAAAGGAGTTGGGCCTCGGGATAACAGATCTCACACCCTTAGACTCGTCCTTCTGGGGTGTGGTACCTGGCAGGGCATCCAAGCCGCTTGGAGAGATCACCCAACCAGTGTAGTTCAGCACGGCAATCAACTACCACATCGAGCACATCAACTTCTATGTCACCGACTTCAACACCACCTATCACGCCATACTTGATCGGCCAGCTCTGGCCAAGTTCATTGTTGTACCTCACTATGCTTATCTAGTGCTGAAGATGCCTTCGCCTGCCGGAGTCCTGGCCTTGTGGGCCAACCTCTCCATCGCCTACGCCTACGAGACAGAGAGTTTCGCCTTTGCCGAAGCCACCGACCTCTCCATCTAGATGGCCAGTGTGGTCACTGACGCCAAGACGGTGCCCGCCAACGACCTGGAGATCCCATCGCTGGAGCCTCCTTGCGCCTCTGCCAAGTCCAAGGAAACCAAGGAGGTCGGCCTCGGCCTCGATGACCCCTCCAAGACCGTGAAGATTGGGGCTCACCTCGACCCCAAATAGGAAAGCGCGCTCATCTCCTTCCTACGTGCCAACGCTGATATGTTTGCTTGGAAACCTACAGACATGCTGAGGGTACAACGGGAGAAGATCGAGCACTCCTTGAATGTCTTGCCGACCACCAAACCAATCAAGCAGAAACTCCGCCAATTCGTGCCAGACAAGAAGGAGGCTATTAGGGTAGAAATAAAATGACTCCTAGCTGCCAGATTCATAAAAGAAGTGTATCATCCTGAGTGGTTGGCAAACTATGTTCTTGTTCAAAAAAAGAATAAAGAATGGAGAATGTGTGTTGATTACACTGATCTTAACAAACACTGTCCTAAAGACCCCTTCGGTCTGCCTCGGATAGACGAGGTTGTAAACTCCACCGCCGGCTGTGAACTGCTCTCCTTCCTCGACTGTTACTCTGGCTATCACCAGATTTCCCTCAAGGAAGAAGACTAGATCAAGACGTCGTTCATCATGCCTTTCGGTGCGTACTGCTATACCACCATGTCCTTCGTACTCAAGAACACCGGGGCGACCTATCAAAGGGCCATCCAGATGTGCCTCGATCAACAGATCGGCCGCAACATCGAAGCTTACATCGACGATGTGGTCGTTAAGTCTAAGACCGCCAATGATCTTATCGCCGACCTCGAAGAAACGTTCTCCAACCTAAAAACGTACCGATGGAAGTTGAACCCTTCAAAGTGTATCTTTAGAGTTCTATCCGATATACTCCTGGGCTACATCGTCAGCGCACGTGGCATCGAACCCAACCCCGACAAGGTCTCCGCCATCACCAACATGAAACGACCAACATACGTCAAGGATATATAGAAGCTTACAGGTTGCATGGCTGCTCTCAGCCGCTTTATATGGCGCTTCGGCGAAAAGAGACTACCGTTCTTCAAACTCCTCAAGGCCTCCGAGCGCTTTTCCTGGTCGGAGGAGGCAGACACAGCTTTCGAGTAGCTCAAGTTGTTCCTAACAAGGCCTCCGATCATGATGGCGCCACGGCCAGATGAAACTCTCTTGATCTACATCGCCACCACTTCTCGCGTCGTTAGCACAGCTATCGTCGTCGAACGCGAGGAGGCCGGGCACGCCTATAAGGTGCAACGTCCGGTCTACTTCATCAGCGAGGTCCTTAATGAGCCCAAAACTCATTATCCTCAGGTCCAAAAGCTGCTATACGCCATTCTGATTACGTCGCACAAGCTCCGCCACTACTTCGAGTATTACAAGATCACCGTGGTCACCGAGTTCCCTCTAGGGGACATTATCCACAACAAAGAGGCCAACAGCCGCATCATCAAGTGGGCTATCGAGCTCGGCACTTACTCCATTGAATTCAGAAGCAGGCCTACCATCAAGTCTTAGGCGCTCGCTGATTTCATCGCTGAGTGGACCGAGATTCAAGAGCCCATCACCGCTACTTGCCCCGAGCACTGGGTGATGTGCTTCGACGGCGCTCTCAACATCAACGGTGCTGGTGTGGGCATTCTGTTCATCACGCCAACCATGGATAAACTTTGATATATTCTCCGAATACATTTTCTGGCCTCCAACAACGCCGCCGAATATGAAGCGTGTCTCCATGGACTCCGTATAGCCGTTGAGCTCGGCGTCAAACGCCTCATGGTATACGGGGACTCCGCGCTGGTCATCAACCAGCTCAACAAAGACTAGTCCTACTCCAGTGACAAGATGGATGCATATTGCGCCGAAATCAGGAAGCTTGAAGGGAAATTCTATGGTATCGAGTACCACCACGTGGTACGAGATCAAAAATCAGCTTGCCGACCACCTATCCAAGTTAGGCTCCTCTCGCACCGTGATTCTGCTAGGGGTCTTCATTCAAGATCTTCTAGCACCATCTATTAAGGAAGTTCAGGAAATTCCCCCGACGAGCAGCTGGTACTCACGGTACCTTCGCCGGCTGCCGATTGAAGAAAACAGTTCATCAAGTACCTCACCAGTGCCAAAGTACCCACCGATAAGACCAAAACCAAATGCCTAATCCGTTGAAGCAAGCATTACTTGCTGGTGGACGGTAACTTGATGAGGAAAAGTGCCAAGGAAGGGATACTGTAAAAATGCATCACCCAAGAAGAGGGAGTGAAGCTACTTTTTGAAATTCACTCTGGTTCCTACGGCAATGGCAACCACGTGGCCTCGAGAAACTTGGTCGGCAAAGCTTTCCGAGCTGGTTTTTACTGGCCCACGGCCATCTCGGATGCAAAAGACCTCGTCTGACATTGTGAAGGATGCCAATTTTTTGCCAAGCAAATACACGTGCTGCACAAGAACTGCAGACCATCCTAGCTTCCTAGCCCTTCGCATGCTGGGGATTGGATATGATCGGACCTTTCAAGCCACCGCCAGGTGGTTTTTGGTACGTATACGTCGCCATCGACAAGTTCTCTAAGTGGATCGAGTACAAACCGCTTGTCTCGGCTACCGCAAAGAAAGCAGTCGAGCTCGTCGAAGATATCATCCACAGATTCGGTCTCCCAAACAGCATTATCACCAACCTCAGAACCACATTCACTGGTCATCATTTTTGGGACTTATGCGAAGACCGATGCATCTCTGTTAAATACGTCGCTGTTGCTCATCCCAAAGCCAACGGCCAGGTCGAACGGGCGAACGGCATGATCCTTGATGCCCTCAAAAAGAGGTTATATTAGAAAGAAGAAAAGCATCCGGGCAGATGGCTCAAAGAGCTACCAGCTGTGGTCTGGGGACTGCGCACTCAAGCTAGTCACAGCTCCGGTGTGTCTCCATATTTCTTGGTCTATGGCTCAGAAGCCGTACTACCAGCGGACATTGCCTTTTAAGCACCTAGGGTGGAAAATTATGATGAAGAGCAAGCCACAGCTGTTCGGACAGAGGACGTCGATAGGGCCGAGGAGGAACGCCTGATCACCTGCGTCCGCACAGCCAAATATCTAGAAGGCTTGCGGAGATACTACAACCGTAACATCAAAGGTTGTTCATTTGCTGTCGGCGACCTTGTTCTCCGTAGAAAACAAAAAACCAAAGGGATGCACAAGCTCTCCTCCCCCTAGGAAGGGCCTTACATCGTCAAAGAGGTTACCCGACTAGGGTCTTATCGCCTACGTGACTTGGATGGAATCGATATCCCCAATTCATGGCACATCGAGCACCTTATACGTTTCTATCCTTGAAATGCTCCAGATATGTATTCTCCACTTTATGATGAATAAAGTTTTGGTCGCCATAATTTGTCTCCATTATTTCTCCATTACGATTTAATCTCCACTTACGGTCGCCGAGCTCTAAGGTACTCCTTAACGAACTCCAATATGTGATCGCCATAACTGCTCCGCCACATTTCTCCATATCTCCAACATGTGATTGCCATAAACACTCCTCCGCGTTTCTCCATATCTCCGAAATGTTTCGCCGACCACCGAGCATCATACGTTCTGTTCTGTTCTCTATGGAGAAGACCCAGTCTCCGATCTCTCCCTACACGTGCTATGGGCTCCATGCTCTGTGTTATGGGTGGTCAGCTGCGGTTCCTTGGTCACGCCTGTTCCTCATACACGTGCATGGGCTCCGTGCTCGACGTTATGGACTATGGGCTAGCCAAGGCCGAGAGCTCAGTGAAGAACTAACTACTCGGATGCCACTTATACTACGTTTATCTCCAAGTTATTTTGCCAACCACCGAGCAGCTCATGTTTCGCTCTGTTCTCTATGGAGAAGACCCAGCCTCTGATCTCCCCCTACACATGCTACGGGCTCCGCGCTCTGCGTTATGGGTGGTCGGCTACGGTTCCTTGGTCACGCCTATTCCTCCTACACGTGCACAGGCTCCGCGCTCGATGTTATGGACTATGGGCTAGCTAAGGCCAAAGAGTTCAGTAACGAACTAATTGCTCGGACGCTACTTATACTACGTATAATTGCGTTAGGGTTAATACTGCAACGATTTCTTCACCGCAACATTACAAACTACATAGACATGCACATATCAACATTTATACATACACATAAATGTCTGTCTACGCCCTTGCGTGATTTTAACTACTCTATTCAGTTATTACAGCATACTCTCCGAGCAGATCACCGAGCTTCGCCATCGCCGTCCGTCTCGCTGAACAGGTCGATGTCGCCGGCCAGCTTCTTTGCCGCGTCCTCCACCTCATCCTCCAACTGCTGGTGCTCTGCCTTGCCCATCCCTTCGGCGAATTTGGCCCCTATCGCCTAAAGGTCAATGGCTGGGTAGTGGGACCGGACCACCGCAAGGGCGTGAGAAATGGCGGTAACAACGGCGTCGCGGTTGAAGCTCTTGAAGTTCTCCCATGCCACCTTGCACCTCTCGATGACGGTGTTCGAACGCGGCGGCCTACCGTCGGGTTGAGGAGCCGCCTCTAGGTCGACGCAGTTGAGCACCGGTTTGACCCCGGCGACTATGGCGTCGAACTTATCCCTTTGGGTCCTGGCCTCCTGCACCAGCACATCAAACTATGCCTTGACCCTCCGACGGTAGTCTACAAGCATTACAAGGTTCCATCAGGCAAGGATATTACTCCAACAAGATCTCTGACCAAGAAGTACTCACCTTTCAACTCCTCGGCCAGTTTGTCTGCTCGCCCTGACTCCTTCGCCTTCTCCTTTCGGAGTTGCTCGATGGCTTGGCACAGCTGACTGAGCTCCGCATCTTGCTCTACAAGTACAACAGCCGTCAGCAAAAATATGGCTATCCAACAATACAAAGCACATTCGCCGATAAGCCATACCTGCTTTCTGCTCGGATATATTCCTGAGCTGCTCGGACTTCCACTCTAGTTGCTTAGAAGCACTCGACAGCTGGTCGGAGACAGAGGCCAACTGCTCGGACCTGCCATGCAGCTGCTCGGACACGGTCGCCAGCTGCTCGGAAAGGACGCCCTTCTGATACTCTAGGCCCCGCGGGTTGGACTCAGCAAGTCTCACTCGCGCTGGGCCCTCTGGATGTTTTTCTCCATAAGTTTCATCGCCTCTTTGAGTTTTTCATTCTCCTCGGTGAGGGGCTCCTAATGGCTAGAGGGGGAGGTGAATAGCCTAATAAAAATTTCTACAATAATACTTAACAACACGGTTAGACAATTAAGAGGCGAAGCAAATGTTGCGCTAGCCTACTCAAAATGCAAGCCACCTATCGCAATTCTAGTTTAGATAGTATCTATTCACACAATAGCTATAACACTACCCTATGTTAGTGTGCTCTCAAAAGCTAACTAAAGAGCCACACCAACCAACCAAGCAAGCTCTCACAACTAACTACACTAAAGAGCTTGATAACTAGTTTGCGGTAATGTAAAAAGAGAGACCAAGAAAGTTATACCGCCGTGTAGATGAAGGAACCAATCAATCACAAGGATGAATAACAATGAAGACCAATCACCTCGGAATCAATGATGAACACAATGATTTTTTACCGAGGTTCACTTGCTTGCCGGCAAGCTAGTCCTCATTGTGGCGATTCACTCACTTGGAGGTTCACGCGCTAATTGGCTTCACACGCCAAACCCTCAATAGGGTGCCGCACAACCAACACAAGATGAGGATCACACAAGCCACGAGCAATCCACTAGAGTACCTTTTGGCGCTCCACCGGGGAAAGGTCAAGAACCCCTCATAATCACTATGATCGGAGCCGGAGACAATCACCACCCTCCGCTCAACGATCCTCGCTGCTCCAAGCCGTCTAGGTGGCGGCAACCACCAAGAGTAACAAGCAAATCCCGCAGCGAAACACGAACACCAAGTGCCTCTAGATGCAAACACTCAAGCAATACACTTAAATTCTCTCCCAATCTCACAAAGATGTTTAATCTATGATGGAAATAAGTGGGAGGGCTTTGGCTAAGCTCACAATGTTGCTATGTCAATGAAAATGGTCAAGAGAGTGAGTTTCAACCGGCCATGGGGCTTAAATAGAAGCCCCCATGAAATAGAGCCGTTGTACCCCTTCACTGGGCACAACGCGGGGTGACCGGAAGCTCCGGTCCGATCGACCGGACGCTGGCCCTCAGCGTCCGGTCACGTGATTCACGCCACGTGTCCCCTGCTTCAAATACTGTTCGTCAGATTTCAACGGTCGTCTGCTGACCGGACGCGTCAGTTAGAAAGTGACCGGATGCTGGACCTCAGCGTCCGATCGTTTCCAGTAAGGTTCCAAACGCGATTTTCCCGACCGGACGCGTCCGATCATGCTTGACCGGACACAACCAGCGTCTGGTCACACAACGTCTCCTCTGTACGCCTTACATCAGCGTACGTCAGCACTGACCGAACGCACCCCGCCAGCGTCCGGTCGCTGAGCGACCCAGCGTCCGGTCATGAGACCGAAACGCACGCCCTCTGCTGCCACTGACCAGACGCGTCGGTCCAACCGAGACCAGCGTCCGGTCACTCCCAGTGACCTTCATCTTTTCTGTCTAGGGCGCCGGTGGAGTTCCTTACCCTTGCACCCAAACTTCACCACCCTTGATCAAATGTGCCAACCACCAAGTGTATCACCTTGTGCACATGTGTTAGCATATTTTCGCAAACATTTTCAAGGGTGTTAGCACTCCACTAGATCCTAAATGCATATGCAATGAGTTAGAGCATCTAGTGGCACTTTGACAACCGCATTCCGATCTGAGTTTCACCCCTCTTAATAGTACGGCTATCGATCCTAAATGTGATCACACTTTCTAAGTGTCTTGATCACCAAAACAAAATAGCTCCTATAATTTATACCTTTGCCTTGAGCCTTTTGTTTTTCTCTTTCTTCTTTCCAAGTCCGAGCACTTGATCATCACCATGGCATCACCATCATCATGTTATGATCTTCATTTGCTTCACCACTTGGAGTGTGCTACCTATCTCATGATCACTTGATAAACTAGGTTAGCACTTAGGGTTTCATCAATTCACCAAAACCAAACTAGAGCTTTCACACCACATGACTACGTCATCTACTGTCAGGCTCGGGGACTAAGTGGGCACACTTCACCTTGCAGTGAGTGTGTTTGCTTTAATCTAGAAGACTCCGCGCCTCTTGAAGCTGAAGAAGACTATCTCCCTTTCTCGTGGTCGGACTCTAAGTGGGCACACTTGGTCCACTGCGAAGAAATTTTCGATTCTGAACTTGAGCACCTTACACCCTTATGGCAAGCCGTACTTGGGTTGTACTGCTCGACGACGGCTCACGCTGCTTGGCGACGGTTCACGCTGCTCGGCGATGGTTCACGCTGCTCAACGACGGTTCATGCTGCTCGGCGACGGTTCACGCTACTCGGCGATGGTTCACACTGCTCGGCAACTGCTCACAACTGCTCGGCAACTCACCACGGTGGTCGGACCATGAGTTTGACTGCTCGGCTTTGTTCGTACCTGCTCGGACAAGCTCAAGACGGTGTTGCACAACGGGTACAAGGTGCTCGGGGACTAGCTGTGGGGGGTACGACCCCAGATACCCACGGCAGACCACATGGGCTGCGCCCCCAGGGGCGACCCAGCCCACCAGACGAAGCCTTACAGGGCACGACACTACTCGACGTCTCCTGCAAGACACCGGGAAGATATCCTGAAGATACTATGAGATCTGTTAGGATACTTATGATCCCATGATTCCTGTAATCCGTTATTACTTTCTGGTTATCTCTCAGATCTAACCGACTTGTAACCCTGCCCCCCGGACTATATAAGGCGGGCAGGGACCCCCTCCAAACTCATGCAATATCATACGATAGCCAATACAATTCAATAGACCACAGGAGTTGGGTATTACATCATACTGACGGCCTGAATCTGTCTAACTCGTGTCTCTGTTGCCTTCTTGTTCTTGATTACACGCATATCTGCCGATCAATCTACCTTCGTGGGATACCCCTCGGAGGACTGCCGACGATATTCTGTCGACAAGAGGGGATGGAGAGGGGAGGAGAGGGTGAGGTGCATCACGCAAGTGAGGTGCGAGGTAGGAGCCAAAGCCCTGCAGCAAGCCGCTCTCCGCCAGCCACTGGCACCGTTGTAACATGTGCAACACCCGATCTACTTTTAAAACATTCAGATGAAATATATGCAACATACGTATTAAGATAGGTGAAACACTTGAAACTTGTGTTTGAAACACGCATATATAGCCATTTGCAACAAACGTCTAAAACACTTGAAACATGTGTTTGAAACACGGATATATAGCCATTTGCAACAAACATCTAAAACACTTGAAACATACTCTCCTATGCAACTTTGTTAGGCGTTCTCACGTTTTTCATTTCGGCAAGTATATAAGGCATGGCAGTTATTCCTAGGTGTACCATCGCTTCGAATTTCAGCGGCAGTAAATATAGGCACATTTTTGAAGGCGTTTTGCATGCAGTCACAACGAAGGAACCTGTTTCATGCATGCGGTAGGAAAACACGGCAACCAGCCAATGCCCACGGGCCACCATGCATAAGGTCGTATTTAGTGCAGAGAGCTCCCGCTCTGTGTGGGATCTGGAGAAGAGTGTCAGTGACACCTTACCCTCGCCTGTGCAATGCGAGGAGACCGCGACTCGAACCCGGAACCTTACGGTCACAGGCGGTAAGACTCTACCGCTTGCACCAAGCCCGCCCTTCACGGGCCACAATGCATGAGCCAGCTTAAATACTACATGCATGCATGAAATCGAGTCCAGCCAGTTTAATGCTGCATGCAAGCATGTATAAAATTAAGTGTATCCAGCCACACACTCTCTCGCCTAAGAAAACTGTCCGAAGGGAGTAGGCTTTTGCAACATATGCGACATCTCAGATCGACTTTTGCAACATTCGGATGAAACACTTAAAACATAAGTCTGAAACGCCTGAAATACTTGAAACACGGCGTCGCCGGCGGCCATGGCCTACATGGTAGGGGACTGCGATAGCCAGCAAGCTCGGGTCCAGGGGGAACGTCGAGAGCAAACGGCCCAGCGTGCATAGGTCTCCCCTTCTCGTCGCGGTGTCTTTGGCCGGCCGCAGGAGACGAAGTCAGGACCGGCAGCGACTTCCTCCTGGTTGGGCCGGGGTGGCGGCGGCGTGGTGCCCGCCATGGCCGCGACAGGCAAGGTGGATGGGGTCGCGCCGGTGGATAGGGGCGAGGCGCGGGATGGTGGCACGGTGCGGCAGGGTGGGGAGGGCACAACGTGCGCGGGGAATGGGCAGACAGCGGGCCAGGGTGCGGTAGGCGGATGAGCAGCCACGCCTGAGACGAGGGTAAACAGAGAGGATATTTTTTTTTAAAAGAGAGAGAGAGAGAGCGGATGAGCCGCATCAGGACGGGACGGACACCGGTGCCCAAGCATTATCGATTTCATAATTACCTGGCAACCAGAGCAGCCAAACCAACCACTAAACGACCGCCAGGGCGATCCGTCGCCAGCAAGTGTGACGAAGGACGCAGTAACCAGTGACCAGTTGCCTTCCACAAACTGCAGCAACCAGCTTCACACTTCACAGTGCCTGAGTGGCTCTTGCCGCAGGGCTCTAGCTTAGCAAACAAAACTGTAACTCGTAATCTGACACCTAAGATTCAATTTTGACAGCTTAGCAAACAAAACCGTTCCTGGCAGAAAAATGCAGCACATACAACAAACACAATAATGGCTCTTGCTCTCTCGAAGAAACATAACGTGAGGCACAAGGGGCATCATATGGCACACTACACAGAGCTAAAAAGGTTTCCCCAGCGTACAGTTTACCCGGACCCAGCGTACAGTTTACTCAGTCTAAATATTGGCCACGCTAACTAGTTATCAGTCGAATTGTTGCCGAAGAGCCATCTCGGTTTCACTCTTCCAGGATGCATGCGACGATTGCCCCCTCATCCTCTTGATCTTCTCCTTGTCTTTGACAGTGGAACCCTTCTTCTTTTCGGGCTCTATTGTCTGCACCGGTCTATCACCACACTGAGGGCAAACCATACCCTTACCATGTGAATAGGTCTTTGGTACACCACATTGGAGACACATCCTAAACAATGAGGCAAAATCACAGTTAAGACCACTAATACATGTACACAAGCTATTTCGGTATTACTTGTTTCATTGTGACATTGATAAAAAAATGACCATACCTCAGAAGATCAGCTGCATCTTCTGGCCCAGGATTTGCAGCACCTATTATTCTTTTTCCATCAACAGAACCAGATGTCACTGAACCTGGAGGGTTGGCTCCGGTTGTGGTAACTCGCTCGCGGATGGCAACTAACTGCGGTTTCGCCACCACAACAGCACCTGAAGATTATTTTCTAGTTATATCATAAGGGATGTAGCATATATCTGAAATTGCACTGGCATGAGCACATACTCGGAATATCATCGTATGCAAGCACTTAAGATGAAACCTGCTCTACTACCATCTCAGCACCAAGCTCAGAAATATTGAGGTGGTCCCCCATAATAGAACAGTTAACAGGCACATGGGAATATGGCATGATGTATGTATGTTCTGGTGTATTGCGTTTTGAGAAAATAAACCTAATTTACTATCATCTCAGTGCCAAGCTCAGAAATATTGAGGTGGTAATCCATAACAGAACAGTTAACAGTCACATGGGATGATGTATGAATGTTGTGGTGTATTGTGTTTTGAGAAAAGAAACCTGCATTACTATCATCTGAGCGCCAAGCTCAGAAATATTGAGGTGGCAACCCATAACAGAACAGTTAACAGGCACATGGGATGATGGATTTACGTTCTGTTGTGTTGCGTTTTGAGAAAACCAGCTTTCACAAATGTTTCCAATCGCCAAGTTTCAAAGTAGAGGCAAAACCGTAAAACTAGACACCAAAAGTAACATCCTATTTACTCAGCTTGGTGAGGCCAACTAAGTATTTCTATACAAGTCACAACATAAAGACCATATATGTGTCATTATTGCATCATCCTGAAATGTTATTTCGTGGTTTTGCTTGATAAGTTAATAGTAGCCCCATTAATTACAGTGCACAAATAAGTACCACTTGTAACAATAGCCTAAGAACAATCATCAAACAATAGCATGCACAGTCAGTAGGAGATATCATGCTGAAGAACGAATCGAATTGATATGCAGTATTTCTCATCATTCAACTGCATGATGCCTTCTATATTTTTTCCCTGAACAACCATGTTTACTTGGCCAAATGGAGTTGTGAATCAACGAAACGAACCACCACAACGGTGACACAAACAAACAGAACCAATAATTATTGCATCTTTTGTTATGTTCTGTTTCCTGGAGGGTTGTTTGTTGTGGACGCTTTTTCTTTAGTGTTTTAGTAGTTTGGTTGGTTCTCCTCTGAGGAGTTCATGTCTAGCAGTAGTGGCTTCTGGTATTTGCATGAGAGCTGGTGTACCCAGAAGAGTCGAGTACGGTGCTTTGTAAAACTGTATATGGTTTCTTATAAGCAGGGTCTTCCTTTCTCTAAGAGCAAAACAAACAGAACCTAAAATTACTTTAGCTCCAAAGACACCGCCAACAGAAGTATAGAGTATAGACTACACATTTTTCTTTTCAATCTAAAGCCAACTCTAGAAGTGTACCACCTGATTGTACAAAGATTTATGCCATGAAATGGAAAACAGATGAACACAAAACTGATGCTATAGCAAATTAGCAATGCAATTCTATGATCAAAGATCTCCAATAGTGGAGCTTCATGGTGGCCGAGGTAGATCCTTGCCTTTCCTTCCAACTTGAAAACCAGTGATGCATTAACATTTCAGCTCAGATACTAGCTAAAAGAGCAGCTCTATCACTCTACAGTATGCGCAAAGGAATAATACACAGTACATCGAATTTGCCTCTTCCTAATTCTTGTTCAAGTTCCACGGTCAAATACCTTGGGAGAACTGAAATTGCATCCGGAGTCTGTAAAATGTAGTCTAATTACATTAAAGTTACTGCTGTAAAATAACTACGTTCATTTCTCTAACAATGCAAGATCTGCAACTACATTGATAGCAATCTAATCGACCTCTACGACTCTACCTTTACCAAAATCAACAGTGGAACAGTGAGAGTGTATCATGGAATTTAGTCGATGCAAGTCTGATAAACATACACCGTTACTAACCCGACGACCAAAAAACATTAGTCTCCAGTTTACACTTCAATTGAGTCCTTAAATCTACTTACCTGGAGGCGGGTGCTTGCTCCCCTCTTTCCCACGGCGATCGAGTACACCGAGGGCCTCCGTCCCTTCCTCTGGCTCGGCAACCCTGTGCCTCAGAAACTCCGGTGGTCCCGAGACATCGGCGAAGGCCTCCAGCGCGGAGGGCAGCGAGGAGTCCCCGTCGCCGCCGCTGGCATCTCCCACCTTAGGGTTTGGTCGGCGGCGGGGCTTGAGGGCCGGCTTTGGAGGAGCGGACCCCTCGTCTCCCTCCGATCCGGATTCCTCGGCTGACGAATCACCGGACTCGCTCAGCTCGGTGCCGGCGGCGGGGTCGTCGTCCTCCTCAGCGGAGGAGTAGCCCTGGAGAAGCGACAAGCTCATTGTCCGGCTATTTTTTTAGGTTGTTTCCGTCGTGTCGACTGGCTGCAAGTCTAGTATAGCAAATTTCATGGCGTATAATACAGATGTGTTTTACGGGCTTAATTTTGAGCATTATCGGACCTTAAGTGGACTGAATTGTGTACCACCAGACCTCTCTCAAACGAATAGCAAGCACATACGTGGGCTGTATGGGCTTACTATTCTTTTTTAAGCCGTATGGGCTTACTATTCGGATGGGTGGAAATATATATCTCTACAAGACGAAAACAGGGCCAAGCTCGGGCCATCTATTGGGCCACGTCAACGAAAATTTCTTGGCCATTGGATATGGATCGGAAGCCGTACAGCAGCTTGGGCGGCTAGGTATGTCCACGAACTTCCAGAACAGGCTACCATCCTCGTTCAGGCTTATTTCTTCCTGAACGTCTCTTCCGATCTTCCCAATCCTCTATCACCTTGCAGGTTCCCTAGCGCAGTCACTAATTTTGCAACCACCACGAGCTTTGCCGCTCCTTGCAATCCATAGCCACGCTGCTCCCCTTCTGTTCCACCTCTGCTGACCCTCCGCCGTGCACCGCCGACACCGCATTGGCACTGCTCGGGGCTGCCTCCGTCCCTGCTTCGCGTCCCCAGTCGCCGCCGGGCCCCGCGCGTCAGCAACGCGGCACCCACCGACGTTCCATCATCGTCTCCTGCGGCGGACGCCATCATCGGCCTGCTCGACTCCGGCATCTGCCCCGACTAACCCAGCTTCAACGACGCCGGCTTTGGTTACGTATCCAGCCGGTGGAAGGAAGTGTGACTGGGGACGACTTCAACTCATCCAACTGCAACGACTTAAGTAAGTGCCGTTTCTTTTCTCAATTTTTTCCGCGTATAGACATCCATTTAGTGCTTCTGATAGTCCCTCTGGATCAATCTGACGTGAGCGACTTGATTAGAATCCAATATTTCAATTTCCTATATCCATCAATCAGATATATGAGATACGTGAGCTATTATTCTAATCCCTATCCCATTGGTAGGATTTGTCCTCAGCCTTGTGAAATCTCCTCCCAACTATTCAGTAATTTTATTTTTCCTGTACCTGCATTTGCTTTAAATTTTAGTAGGAAAATTTCTAAGTGTTACTAATAATTCAGACGTAGAGAAATGCCAATCATATTTATCAAACTTTCCCAACTATTCACATTAGATTTAATCTTCATTTCTGTACTTGACATTATCAGTGTAAAACCATGTTTTACCTTTTGAATTTACTCATCGTGGACTATGTTGTTTTTCCCCGTGATCTGAATAAGATGTTTGTACTTCATTCAGTTATCTACCAACAAAGAGCAAACTGAGAGAAGAGATGCAATTTTCTGAGTAAAATTAAGAAAACTACTATTGGAACTAACTTTAGACTCTTGCAAATCAATTATGTCCGTGCAGGTAACAATTAAGATCTAAGGGACACTCCATTTTTACACACCGGTTACTACCATTGCTTTCAACGTTCTCAAAGGAACCAACATCCAGATATGGAATCCCAATGGCATTGGCTCATTGCGATCCTTCCAGCTTGGGTCTCATGAAGTGTCAAGTTCTTGGACTGTTAGTGAAATGTTGGTTACTGAAACTTTTGATGCGTGGAGCACTCTTGCCATGTAAAGTTCTTTTAGTTATTTAATCCTCTTGGATTATGAACACCTTTGGCAGATCAAGAAATCTATGTAATGGTATTGTTTTCTTAAATTTGAGAACTTGTATGTTGGGTCAATCAATATACTTCCCAAAATTTTGGTGTGCTACACTACATCACTCTTAACACATTCCACTATACTGCATTTATACATATTTTCACCTATTTTTAGAATACGCACTGCCTACTCAGATAATTTGCTGAATTTTAGAGTTCGGCTACAGCCATAGCGTCTCAAGATCTAGTAATTGTTTATACTTGACTACTCAAATGACTTGCTACCTTTCTTTCTTTTAACAAAAAGAACAGCAAGAGATTTGCCATTATTTTTTTGAGGATTTGCAGAGATTTATATAAGGTAAAGATTTCAGTGCTCTCTACTAGCTTCCACAGACCCAACATGGCAACATCGGCTGGCGTGGCAACGCCTACCCATTTTTCTAGTGGGCTTACTATTGCAAAACACCCAGTATGTTCAAACTTCAAAAAGAAAATAAAAAGTCTATTCTTTTACCTCCCTACTAGTATCACTGTGTCTTATTTTTCTTTTCCTTTTAAAACCAGACATCTTATAGTTTCAAAAAAAAAAAAGCAGACATCTTATACCTTAAACTCTTCAAATCTTTCAAATCATCTCCTAGTTTAGAGTGGTCCTGAAGTTGGGTAAATATTTGATAAGGTTTTTAAACCATAGAAATGTCTATAATTTTAAAATTTCCAAAAAAAAAATCTATATCTAGAAAAAAGTACTTTAAAAAAATCAGAGACGTTTTCAGTGGTCTAAAACATGAGGAAACATTTACTGATTTTTAACTTAAAGGACAAATCCACCTTCAAAATCGCTTCAAAGTAGGACAAGAAGGTAATTTGAACGGTTTTTAGAGTTTAGGAGGTAAGATATGTGGTTTAGAGTTCAAAGAGAAAGATCAAACTACGACGATTGTTCAAGTATCATGGATATAGAATCGACATTTTTCGAAAGAAAAAGGTATGGATGTGGGCTCACCATTAGAAAGTACAAACACACACAAAGTGTGAACAACTTTCATGAGTTACTCCTGCATAATATAACCGGCAAGTTGCCTTATATTTCCTTTGTCTAAAACCAATTGAATCGAACGACTTGCGGCTAAAGCAACTACACCTAAATAAAGAAGATCTCAAAAACTATCTAGCTTAAAGGAAAGAAAATCCTCAAAGAGATGCTTCCAAGTCCAACCAGAGAAGCAAAAACAAATGCATTTCCAAACGACCGACCACGTTCTTAGTCTGGTGGGTAGCTCACACTCACACGTGCGTCATTTTCCATGTGCCTGACCTTCCTTGCCAGCCTGACACACTTCATCAGTAAGTCAATCATGACTGGTTAGCAGCAGAATCCAGTAACTAAAAATTCCCCATCTTTTCCATACATACAGTTCCCAATCACATAGCGATCGAGCTCCAACGACGACCGGTCACCTATGATGATTGGGTATTTCTGTAGATATTTCCTAGGCGGCGCCAGGTCGGACAGAAGTTGACCCCGGCAGGCGCGAGTGCGCTAGCTCGATCGGCGCCGAGGAGGACAAGGGTTGATGTCGAGTGCAGTCAGAACCTCGATGCTCCGGCGATCTCATTGCTCACCGGGATCTTTATTCTTTAGTGGCATCCTTGTCAGGCACCTGTCTTTACCTCCGAATTGTCTGCGATTTTTCAGTCCATGAGCTGAATGCGTGGAGTATACAAGTAGTGGGGCATCTTATGCTGCATTTTTCTCATGTGCTGTCACTCTCGTGGATGATAATATAAAGACCGGCCCCTAGCTAGAAATGGAGTCGGAATATGCAGCATGTTCGGGAGGCCGTAAACGATCGTGGATTATTTACTGCTGGCTGGTTTGGTGTAAGAAAAAAATACTGTTCTGGCTGAAAATTTACGATCGTTTACGAACCAGCGAACAGGCTGTTGAACTGGTGAGGATGCAACAACCGTCAGTCTGAAAGTGCGATCGCAATCGTGATGGTTTAACCACTAGGAAAGTGACCGCACGGATCTATGGATGGATCGTTATTGTTTGGTTAATCGATTGAGTAATCAAAAATGCTTTTAGTTGGAGCAAGCAATTAGCTGCAGGTTGCCAGTGCCAATCAGATCTTAACTAGTCTCTTAAAAACAAGTCATAGGATTCGAACAGTTGACCTAGCGAGTTATTTCGCTGTCGTCCTCGAATTATTAGCTTGCAGTAATCTTGTTTGCAGCTACTCTGATTGGGCTTTTTTTGTCTGCTATGTTTGTTGCAATTGTGATAGATAGAGATTCCTGTGCTGATATAATTGCTCTGTCTGTGTGTCTGTCGTCACGTAGATGGCCACAATTTCTGAATACCAAATTGCCGAGAGAAATTTTGTGGATTATTTGTCGTGCTCTTCGGCCGGAATATAATGCATTTGTAAGCGTGATGGCTACGTCGTCTGCACGGCACTCAACACAAAACTGACTACACAGAGTGCATGCATTAGCAATGAGCCAATGCCCAATGGCAATACCGCTCGAGTCTCCAACTAAATGACGCATATTATATGATCACACGGAGTATAAATTAAGTGGGAAACAGTAAAGCATGCAATTTGAAGTATTCGATAAATACTACGGTTTTGATTTTAATATACTTTGGTTCTCCAAAGCTGCTACTCAAGGTACATAAGAAAGGGGTGAATTGGACTAATTCTAAATTCTTTGCAATAATTAAATCCTACACTTAGCCCACTTCACCCCTTGTGCCTAGAATGTATTTTTATTGTTCTACCGCACAAAAGTTTTGCACCATAGATTTCAATCCTACTCTAGCATGACAATTCTAAGAATATAAAGGCAAGAAATGAATTGCTCAAATGTAAATGCTTAAAGTAAAGAGAGGGAAAAAAGCAGCGATGTTTTACCGAGATATCGGAGAGTCGCCCACTCCCCACTAGTCCTCGTTGGAGCACCGTGCAAGGGTGTAGCTCACCCTTGATCCGTGCAAGGATCAATTGCTCTCTCTGGGCTGATTATTCGACACTCAAGATCGTGGTGAATCGCCCACAACCGCCACAACTTGAGTTGGGTCATTCACAAGCTCCTTGGATGATCACCATACTCCCAATCACCATCAAGCCGTCTAGGTGATAGCGATCACCAAGAGTAACAAGCACAAACTCTCACTTGACCACAACAAGCCTAATGAAAAGGCTGGATGCACACTTGCTACTCTCCTTGCACTAATAAGGCCTTAATCTTGGATTCTCAAATCTCAATCACCTCACTAGGCTCTTGCTCTCCTTAGCACTCTCAAGGGTGTTTCTCAGCAGAACAAATGGGCAAGAGGCCTTCCTTGGATGAGTGGAGTAAGTATTTATACCTCCTTGTTCAAAACATAACGTTGGGAGGCTGAGTCATCACTCTGCGGGGTGACCGGACGTTCCGGTCAAGGTGACCGGACGCTCCGGTCAGTTATCCCCGCCACTGTGCCAGAAAAGAGCCGTTAAGTTCTAACCGTGAAAGCATCTAGGCCCCTAGTTGGGTTTCGGTGATTAATGACAATACGTGATTACTGTGACTAACGTGTGTTTTGCAGAGGCAATTAAGTTAAGTCACGGTAATGGAGATCGATTGGGCAATCATGGTGGTCATGCCCCTACGATGAAAATCGTTTCGATTTTCAAAGGATGGACGACAAGGTTAAGGATGGACTAGTTCTAAGTGTTGTTTGGTGTTGAAGAAACACTTAGAGTAGTTTATGACTTTGTTTTTCCATTGGTCATACTATTAAGGGGGGTATGGACGGGTAGCTTGACCTAGATGAGTCCAGTGAGTTAGGTGTGGTGCACACTTGCTAAATCTAGCACTAGGTAGCTCCAAAATAGCCCTTAGATCCATTGAAGCAAACTTTATTCGCGCATGATTGAGAGTTGGAAGTGAATGGAGGGTCAAATACTGACCGGACGCTGGCTTCGGTGTGACCGGATGCTGGCGCAGAGTCCGGTCAGTTCATTTGATCAAGGTGAAGTCATCTGGAAGTGACCGGACGCTGAGAAGTGAGTGACCGGACGCTGAGGGCCAGCGTCCGGTCGACTCCAGTAAGGTTCCAGAGAGGGAAAATCCCGATCGGACGTGTCCGGTCAGTGCTGACCGGACGCTGTCCAGCGTCCGGTCACCACTTGATCACTGGAGTTCAAGGTGAACTGACTGGAGCGTCCGGTCATCCCGCAGAGGCACATAACGGTTTGTTTTTCAACCGGTGTTATAAATACTTCCTCCATTCGTGTGTGGAGGTACTTTTGCTCATTCCAACAGCTGAGAAACACCTTTGAGAGTGCCAAAAAGAGCAAGGTCCTAGTGAGGTGATTGAGATTTGAAAATCCCAAAGAGAGCCCTCATTAGTGAGATCAAGAGTAGCAAAATGTGCATCCACCCTTCTCATTAGGCTTGTCGTGGTCAAGTGAGAGTTCGTGCTTGTTACTCTTGGTGATCGCCATCACCTAGACGGCTTGGTGGTGACTGGAAGCTTGGTGATCATCCGGCGGAGCTTGTGGATGACCCAACTCAAGTTATGAACGGTTGTGGGTGATTCACCGCGATGGAGAGTCAAAGAATCAGCCCGTAGAGAGCACTTGATCTTTGCGCGGATCAAGGGGGAGCTACACCATTGCACGGGTGCTCCAACGAGGACTAGTGGGGAGTGGCAACTCTCCGATACCTCGGCAAAACATCGCCGCGTTCCTCCTTCTCTCTTTACTTTGAGCATTTACTTTGAACAATTCAATTCTTATCATTTACATTCATAGAATTGCCATGCTAGAGTAGGATTAGAACTTAGGTTGCAAGACTCTTTGTGCGATAGATCAATAGAAATACTTTCTAGGTACAAGGGGTTAATTGGGCTAACCGTAGGATTTAATTATTACAAAGAAATTTAGAATTAGCCCAATTCACCCCCCCTCTTAGGCATCTTGATCCTTTTAATTGGTATCAGAGCCTCGTGCTCACGTATTTAGACTTAACCGCCTAGAGAAAGATGTCTCATGGGGATGGACCTCCTCCTATCTTTGAGGGGGGTGATTTTCCTTATTAGAAAATCCGCATGGAGGCGTACTTAGAAGCTCTAGATGTTGGAATACTTAGAGCCGTCTCACAAGGCTTCCCAAAACCTCAGGATGCTATACACCTATAAGGCGATGAGGTGAATTACGAGAAATAGAATACAAAGGCTCGAAACACCATCTTTAGAGGCCTTTGCAAAGATGTGTTCAATCGGGTGAGGAACCACAAAGACGCCCATGCACTATGGTCGGACGTTTGTGCGCTCCATGAGGGAACAAAGAGTGAGCGTGAGGAATGCTATCATCTTGTCATGAAAAAGCTTAACTCTTTTGAGATGCTTCCTAAAGAATGTGCTAATGAGATGTACTCACGTTTGAATATTCTTGTAGAGGAAGTTAATGGGCTTGGACTCACTCAAATGCAACCATCCGATGTTATAAGAAAGATTTTGAGTGTCCTTCCCATTGACAAATATGGGCATATTGTGACCGTGCTTCATCAAGGTGATCTTTCCACCGCTACACCGACACAAATCTTAGGAAAGATCAATACTCATGAGATGTACATGCACATCACACCACAAGATGGCTCATCCTCTATCAAGAAAAAAGACAAGGACTTAGCATTCAAAGCTAGCCAAGAGAAGGGTAAAGCAAGACTTGAGTATGAGAGCTCAAGTGATGATGAAGTTGATGATGTAAGTCTTGCTCTCATGGTGAAAAGAACCACCAAGATGGTAAAGAAGCTCAACAAGAGTGGCATCAAGTTCGATGGCAAGAAGAAGAAGTTCTTCACAAGCTCTAGAAGGAAGCCAATCTCGGAGATGGATTGCTACAATTGTGGAGAACTTGGTCATCTAGCACATCAATGCACAAAGCCCAAGAAAGACAAGTACAAGGGCAAGAAAGATGACTCAAGCCATGAAGAAGAAGATGAGAAGAAGAAAATAAGACATATAAGAAGAGAGATGGCAAGAAGTACTTCCACAAGAAGAAGAAAAGTGGAAAGGCATACATCGTTGGTGATTGGCTCACGGACATTGATTCATCAAGTTGCTCATTTGATGATGATAGTGATAATGAGAAGGTGGCCGTCATTGTGATTGACTCCTCATCATCTTCACCAACACCACCGCTATCATCCTCTACACACCTATGCCTTATGGACAAGGGTGAACGAAATGTATCAAATGATGATGATAGTAGTAGTGATGATCATACTAACAATGATGATAGTGATAGTGATAGTGATGATGATGAATTTGAATCACCTTCATATGATGAACTTGTCAAATTGCTAAACAAATATACTAGGATCATTAGAAAGACTAGAGCTAAGAATGACAAGTTAGAAGCTAAGAATGATTCTCTTTTAGCTAAATATGATGTAGCGGAAAAGGCTAATGTTGAGCTTAGAGAAGCAAATGATGTTATATCATCTAAACTCAAGGAGCTTAAATCTTCTAAGAAAGAGCTTAAAGATAAACATGATAAACTTGAGAGGATACACAATGAGCTCATCACTAGCCACAACAAGCTAAAACAAGAATATACTACTCTTAAGATTAATCATGATAATCTTGTCATTGCTCAAGAATTTCTATCCAATGAACCACATGATGCTACTAACAATGTTGTTAAGATTGATATAGCTACATCATGTGATGATTTGATCATTGAGACCATTGAGCAAAGTTCTAGTAGCAAGGGCAAGCAAGTGGTTGAGGTCGATAATTATGATGAGTTTGTCAAGCTCAAGAATGACAATGAAAAGCTCAAGAAATATCTTGAAGAGATCAAAAGCCACAACACTATTGTGCTAGAAACTCTTGATCATGATGGTGATTTGATTCTTGAGAATGAGAAGCTCAAAGAAGAAAACAAGAAGCTCAAGGAAGAGAAAAACAATGATGCTCTCAAGGAAGAGAACAAGAAGCTCAAGTTAGAGAAAGAGCATCTCAAGATTGGATTGAGCAAGTTCACTAGAGGAAAGCATCTTCAAAGTGAACTATTTATGAACACCATCATGAAGATGGATAGAAGTGGCATTGGATACTTGGTAAACCAAGAGAAGAAGGCTCAAGCTCAACAACAACATAAATCAAAGCCAAAGCCAAAGAGGTGTTTTTAGTGTGGACAAGAAGGTCACTTTGTCCATGAGTGCCAAACTTCACCACCACAACCTTTGCCCAAGCATGCTAGACCTTTTGCCTTCAATGCTCATTACATGCTTAGAAAGAATTTTAGTGGGAAGATGAAATTCATGTTCTTAGGACCTTCCAACAAGAATAGGTCTAAGAAAATTTAGGTAGCAAAGTCACTTGTTGAGAAGGTGAAGGGCCCTCAACAAGTTTGGGTTCCTAAAGCTTGATGTCTTGTGTGTAGGTGAACTACAAGACCGGTGAAAGTCATTGGGTTATTGATAGTGATTGCACACAACATATGACCAGTGATGAAGAAGTAGATGGATAAGAAAGAATCATATTTGGAGATAATTCATATATTCACCTCACTAGATGAAGAAGTAGATGGACAAGAAAGAATCATATTTGGAGATAATTCAAAGGACAAGGTTAAAGGATTGGGCAAAGTGGCAATATCAAATGATCATTCTATCTTAAATGTGCTATATGTTGCTTCATTGAGCTTCAACTTGGTATCCGTTAGACAATTGTGTGATCTAGGCTTTCAATGCTTGTTTACCGAGAAGGAAGTTGTTGTAACCAAGAAGGATGATGATCAAGTGATATTCTAAGGATTTAAATACAACAACCTATATCTAGTGGACTTCACCTCTGAAGATGCTAACTTGAAGACTCTCCTATTCAACAAAACAATACTTGGGTGGCTATGGCATAGAAGACTTGCTCATGTTGGGATGAGCTCACTCAAGAAGCTAATGAAGAATGATTTGGTGAGAGGGTTGAAGGATGTGAAGTTTGAGAAGGATAAGCTTTGTAGTGCATGTCAAGCCAGCAAGCAAGTTGCAAATACTCATCCAACCAAAGCTTTTATGTCAACCACAAGAGTGCTAGAACTCCTTCACATGGACTTATTTGGACCAACAACATAGAAAAGTTTAGGAGAAAATCTTTATTGTCTTGTGATTGTTGATGACTATTCAAGGTATACATGGCTATTCTTCCTTCATGACAAATCCGAAGTTGCATCTTGCTTCAAGAAGTTTGCCAAGAGAGCACAAAATGAATTTGAAGTGAAGATCAAAAAAGATTAGAAGTGACAATGGGAAGGAATTTGACAACACAAACATTGAAGTCTATTGTGATGAAGTTGGGATCAAGCATGAGGTATTCACAACATATACTTCTCAACAAAATGGTGTAGTTGAGAGAAAGAACCGGACATTGATCACTCTTGCAAGAACTATGCTAGATGAGTACAACACCCCCGAAGCATTATGGGCGGAAGCTATCAACACCGCATGCTATGCATCCAACCACCTATTCCTTCAAAAGTTTCTTGACAAGCCACCTTATGAGTTGCTCAATGAAAAGAAGCTTTGACGTCTCCTTCTTTAGGGTGTTTGGTTGCAAATGCTACATCTACAAGAAGCGGCAACACCTATGGAAGTTTCAAAGACGTTGTGATATTAGTTTTCTTGTTGGTTACTTATCAAAGTCCAAAACATATAGAGTATTTAATCATGCCACCGCTTAGTTGAAGAAACATATGATGTGAAATTTGATGAATCTAACGGCTCCCAAGGAGCACATGAAAATCTTGATGATGTAGGTGATAAACCATTGAGGGAGGCGATGAAGAACATTTCGGTTGGAGACATCAAGCCTCAAGATGATGAAGATGATGTACAATGATTAATCCATCTTTTTCATCAAATGTGCCACAAGATGGTGAAAAAGATAGGAGAGTAGAAAATGAAGACACTCATATCTCCCATGATCAAATGGTGGTACAAGCACAAGATCTTGATGCTCCACAACCTTCTCCTCAAGTGGTCAATAGAAAAAATACACATCTACTACAAGATCATCCACAAGATCTCATCGTGGGGAGTCCATCAAAGGTGTAATGACTCGCTCATAAAAAACTTGCTTCATTTATTGCACATCACTCTTTTGTTTCTTGTTTTGAGCCTACTAAGGTAGAAGAAGCTCTTCAAGATCCGGATTAGATAAATGCCATGCATGAAGAGTTGAACAACTTCACCTGCAATGAAGTTTGGACTCTTGAAGAGCGCCAAAAGGTGCAAGAGTCATTGGAACAAAGTGGGTATTCTGCAACAAGCAAGATGATCAAGGCGTTGTTGTGAGGAACAAGGCATGACTAGTTGCAAAGGGTTCTCTCAAGTTGAAGGTTTAGATTTTGGAGAGACCTTTGCACCGGTTGCAAGACTAGAAGCCATTAAGTATCCTCCTTGCATATGCATCACATCATGAAATGGAATTATATCAAATGGATGTGAAAATGCATTTTTAAATAGCTTTATTAATGAGCTAGTCTATGTTGATCAACCTCTCGGGTTTGAAGACCCTAGATATCCTAATCATGTTTATAGGTTGTCCAAGGTGTTATATGGGCTTAAGCAAGCCCCAAGAGCTTGGTATGAGCGTCTTCGGGACTTCCTCATTGAGAAGGGCTTCACCATTGGGAAGGTCGACACCACACTATTAACCAAGAAGCTTGATGGGCATATCTTTATTTGTCAAGTGTATGTTGATGATATCATCTTTGGATCATCAAATGAAGACTCTTTCAAAGAATTTGGTGAATTGATGTCGAAGGAGTTCGAGATGTCAATGATTAGAGAGCTCACATTTTTTCTTGGTTTTCAAATCAAGCAAATGAGAGAAGGGATTTTCATCTCTCAAGAGAAATATAGAAATGATCTTCGCAAGAGATTCAAGATGGATGAATGTAAGCCAATCAAGACACCAATGCCAACTAATGAACATCTCAACCTAGATGAGGGAGGTAACACGGTTGATCAAACTCTCTACCACTCTATGATTGGTAGCTTGTTATATTTAACCGCATCTCGGCCCGACATCATCTTTAGTGTGTGTATGTGTGCTAGATTTCAAGCTAATCCTAATGAAACTCATTTGATTACCGTTAAAAAAATACTTAGATATCTTAAGCACACACCAAGCATTGGCCTTTGGTATCCCAAAGGAGCTATATTTGAATTAGTTGGATATTCCGATTCGGATTATGCCGGTTGCAAAGTTAATAGAAAAAGCACATCCCGAGGGTGTCATTTGCTTGGTAGATCACTTGTGTCTTAGTCCTCCAAGAAACAAAATAGTGTGGCTTTGTCCACCGCCGAAGCGGAATACATTGCCACGGGTGCTTGTTGTGCACAAATACTTTATATGAAACAAACTTTGCTAGACTATGGTGTAGTTTTAGAAAAAGTACCTCTTTTGTGCGATAATGAAAGTATGGTAAAACTTGCAAATAATCTGGTTCAACACTCTCGCACCAAGAACATAGATATCCGTCATCACTTTCTTAGAGATTATGTTGCAAAGAATGATATTTCATTAGAAGGTGTAAGGACCGAGGATCAATTGGCGGATATCTTCACTAAACCGCTAGATGAGGCGACTTTTTGTCGATTGCAGAATAAGCTCAATGTACTTGATTTTAGCAACTTTACTAAAAAATGAGCTTGTGTTGTCCCTTACATTGTATTGTAATATACAACATGTTTACTTTATGGTAATGCACTTAGGGCTTGTCTAACATGGTTAAGATAACCGCCATAAAGCGTGTGAAGAAGCTTAACCTTGGATCAAACTTGACAAGCAACTAGATTTACTTTTAAGTATTGCATTGCATATGCATGAATGTTGCTTTGTTGTTTTGTCTTCAATTAACCTCTTATTGCCTATTTTCTTAAAAAGAACTATAGCCTAAGGCAAAATATTTTTGAAAATTTTGAGGGTTTGATAGAGGTCACTCACATCAGTCCCAATTGGTGTTTATTTGGATCTTATTGGAGTTGGGACTTGATTGGGAACAGGCAACTTTGAAGATTTGCTAGAAAAAGAGTGATCAGACGCTGCACCAGACTCTGATGTCCATCGTCCAGTCAGTTCACAGGAGGTGAACTATGTCAAGCGAGGAGTGACCGGATCACTGCTTTGCGTCCGGTCGGGATATGGCGATTCTATGTCCGGGTCGTGTGAAGGAGAAGAAGACAGATCAACCCGGACTACGGCTCGTCCGATCGATTTGTGATCGGATCGTTGGTCATGATTCGGGGTTTTGGACCTTCTAGAATCGGCCGACGACTGACGGTGGCGCTGGTCCGATCACGCCACCGAGCGTCCGGTCAATAGGAAACGTCGCGATTTCAAGACTTCTTCTCCGTTTCTTTCTCTGTCTCGTCGGGGACCCTCATATATTGCCGCACCATTTGACCTAAGGTCGCACCTATGCGCGACATCGCCATGCGCCGCCCTGCCTGCCCCCTGTACCACGCGATCGCACTCCCGTCCAAATCGCGAGCCGAGCCGAGCCGCCGCCGCCGCATTGTGCCTCCCAGCACGCTTCCGCACCGCCACTGTCTCCAAAGACATTGCCTTGAATCTTCAGTTACCGTGCCACCGCAGCTTCGCCCATGCCATGCCCTAGCACCGCCTCCTCGCTACTTGCAGCCTTTTCTCAGCGTCGGCTCAAATCATGCCGCTGCGGCACATGTTCCTGCTTAAGCGCCGCCCGAGCCTCTGCCCTAATGGTCTCTTTGTGCCTAGCTATCGCTCACCGTGCCCCTTCACCATAGTGCCCCGCCGATCCACGCCATCAGAAACCCTAGCCCGACCCAGGTGGTTCCCCGATCCGTTCCTATTCTCGCTCGTTTCACCGGTTAAATCGTGGTAGCAAGCCCTCGTTTCCAATTTCGTTCCTAATTGCTTGCTTTCTAGGATTTCATATCTTTAGATATATTGTATTTATTTGTATATCCTATCTATTCTATCGCGTCGCCGAAGTCGGTGCCGTTGTGGTCCTATTTACGGTTGTTAGTCAACTCGAGCCAAGCTCGTGAGTAATGCGGATCAAGGCCAAGCCTCGGAAGTGACAATTGGCGAGTTGATCTTTATCACGATGATTGTTCTTTTAGCTCCATCAAATGGCTCGTGTCAAGAACGTCGGAGGTGGTAAGGTGATGAGGATCTGAGAGGCATCCGCCTCGCTTGCCTCTGAGATCCAAAAAGGCAAGGTGACGAAGAAGCTTGCAATAAAGAAGGAAGTATCTAGATGCGAGATCTGCTAGAGCAGCCATAGTTGCAAAGATCGTAGAGCGTGTAGGCGGGAGGTGCTAGGAGTGGAGTCCAGATCGCAGAATCGGCTTTCACCAGATAGCGAGGGCTGCACTTGAGCGAGTTGAGCACCATCATGGTGGTCCAAATAGGACTCTCATGGTTAGAGGGACGGCGTGTTGCTATTGATGAGAGTCACCTTAAGGGAGTCACAAAGCAGGTCATGCCAAAGAGCGAGACTCGGGAGGAGAGCGGTGCCAAGGAGACAGAGCGAGCACCTCGGCCATAGTTACGCCCGCTCTGGTCGGACCCGTGCTCCGGCTTACACCGAGGCTAAAGACACAGCCGAGGGGTTCTCGTCCGCCTCCCAGACCATATGGTCTCGCCGCTAGTGACTCATCTAGATTTGAGGGCCGCCACGACCAAGGTGCAAAGCACTTAGATTTGTGGACTTTGATCGATGGTTTCGCCGAGGCGGGATGAGCGTGCATCGAGGGCTTCTACACACAACCTGCGAGGAAGACTTCTATAATGCATATCTTAACAAGTAAAGGGGCACTATTTAGTCACACGGAGGGTGTGCAACATTGAGTCCATAGTAGCAAAGAATGGAGAGCATATTCTGGCCCCTACCTAGCATATCTACCAGTATTGTGATTTACTCCTGACAGATAGGCTTATATGTTCCATCTTGGGTCTAGGAGTTCTATGCTACACTTTGGATTGACCCACAAAGACGTATTCATTCACTTTGCTTTCAAAGACGTAGACTACAGTTGATGAGCTTTAGGGTCGGGGAGATTCTCAAGCTTGAGTGGAGTAGCTCGTCAAAGCTACATGAGGTTTGCTATGATGACAACATGCGCTTCCCAGACGCCTCATGGCGTATGATACCTCCTATGATCTAGTCCACCATCGCTTCAAAGAGCCTTTTGGCGGGGTCAGCAGACTCCCAAAGGACCTCACTCCTATAGCTAGAGTCTTTGGATGATATTATGAGGAGGATCCCTGATTCCAAGGATGGGGTATCGCGAGGGCTTGACTCGCATTCAGTTATGGCTTCTAAACTCTCTGATGCAGCAGACTATGTTTGACATTTGGGATCTCCTTCTATCAGAGAAGGAGGATACTATTGCTGAGGGGTTTAGAGGTCACTGTCAGTTGCTCTATGCTCACTGGATCACATTTCTTATTCATAGGGCGATTATAGTGAGGCCGCTTGAGATGCTAGCAGCAGAGTATGCGGTGGTGCTACTACGAGGTCCCCTAATACAACCTCGACTCGGATGATCCGCCATAGTACACCAAGTGCACCTAGCCACCCTACTGCTGTGTCTAGAGGTGCGACATCGCAGCAGTAGCAGGGATGAGACCATCAGGGCATAGCATCTGAAAGAGGAGGAGGAGCTTGATACTCAAGAGGAAGGGATGGTCGAGAGCCACCCCACCACGACACTCGATGATGACTACCAGAGATCCCTCGATGCCTTCTCGACACATGACCATGAGGTCGGTAGCTCGGCTTAGCTCCACCGCATCAGAGATGTGGACCCCGCCTACTTGCCATACTTAAGCCGGATGAGGTAGGATCAGGCTCGCCAGCTTAGGAGACCGCCGCCACTTTTGCACATTCGCACTTAGGCAGATGAGTTTCCATGGCAATAGCAGGCCATATAGTAGTAGCGGCAGGCCATGCATTGTAATGCACTTCTCATGCGCAAAGAGCTACTTGGATTTATGCAAGACATGTTGTGACAAATTTATTAGTTCCACCGCCACAGCCTTCACCCTAGCTTGGTCACCTGCCACCACTTCTATGACTCCAACTTTATAGCCTAGTGGGCTTCAGAGTCGGGGACAGCCACCAACACAGCTTTTGCTTCACCCCACAGCAAGTGTCCCAAAGGGTTTGCCTCGCCGGTGCTAGCCTCATGATTCCCACACCTCTTCAAGACGGGCTTCACACTGCTCGACTTCCCTCGCTACTAGTGCCAGAGACTACAGTGTCTAGGAGCCTTGGTGCTTCCTTCAATGGAGTTGACAGGCAGCCTATACCTCCATATCCACATGTCCTAGGTCCTTCTACAGTTGCACCTATTACTAGGACTACAGAGATGCTCCCCTCTTCTCATTGCATCATCGAGCACTGCCTGCACAGTCATACCTACATAGTCTATAGCCAGCCCACCCCGGGATCCCGACCCAGCATCAAGCTTGAAATAGCTTCCCAACCATAGAGGATCATACTTTGCTCAGAGCTTCAGGGATCGATGATGATGGCACATTAGCCTCTAGCTCGCTCCTCGTGACTCGGGGCTTCCGACTACGTCTGCTGCAGCCCTTGTTGACCGACCCTTTAGGTTTTGGTGTTTGACGCCAAAGGGGAGAGGGATCGAGTATGTTAGTCTTAGGGGAGCGACATATCTAGGGGAGCTTAGTTTATCTATTAGATTATCTATTACATTTGGAGTTTTATGTGATACACTATTATGCATTCGTGTGTTTACTTTTTATGCATCAAACTATATTTATATGATAGTGATATCTATGTGATCGTGATATATGACATGTGCTCTCTACTTTTGAATTATTTATGTCATATCACTTGTGCTATGCTCATTAGCTTTGCTTCACTGTTTTACTCCATGCAAATGAGCTTTATTACTTGTGCTCATGCTTATTTCATATCTTTTGAGTACATTATGTTGGCTTGGGTCATATAAACTTGCCTAACTCTTTTGTTCTTATTGTCAAAAGCTTATATGAACCAAGCATGTTAAAAACCTCATCTCTTTCACATACTCGAGGTGGTATTGTCATCAATCACCAAAAAGGGGGAGATTGAAAGCATCTAGGCCCCTAGTTGGGTTTTGGTGATTAACGACAATACGTGATTACTGTGACTAACGTGTATTTTGTAGAGGCAATTAAGTTAAGTCACGGTAATGGAGATCGATTGGGCAATCATGGTGGTCATGCTCCTACGATGGAAATCGTTTTTGGTTTTCAAAGGATGGACTGACAATGTTAAGGATGGACTAGTTCTATGTCGCTTGGTGTTGAAGAGACACTTAGAGTAGTTTAGGACTTTGTTTTCCCTTTGGCCGTATTATATTAAGGGGGGGTATGGATGGGTAGCTTGACCTAGATGAGTCCAGTGAGTTAGGTGGTGCACACTCTTGCTAAATCTAGCACTCAGGTAGCTCCAAAATAGCCCTTAGATCCATTGGAGCAAACTTCATTCACGCATGATTGAGAGTTGGAAGTGAATGGAGGGTCAAATAATGACCTGACTGGCCGTGATGTAGTCCGCCGTTCATTTGATCAAGTGAAGTCGTTTGGAAGTGACCCGGATGCTTTGAGGTGAGTGACCTGGACGCTGAGGGCCAGTGTTCAGTCGACTCCAGTAAGGTTCTAGAGAGGGAAAATACCGACCGGACGCGTTCGGTCACCACTTGATCATTGGAGTTCGGGTGGAACTGATCGAGCGTCCGGTCAACATGACCGAGGCGTCCGGTGATTCCCGGCTTCAAGCAGGGCACATAACGGTTTGTTTTTCAGCGGGTGTTATAAATACTTCCTCCGGTGGTAGGTGGGGGGTACTTTTGCTCCTTCCAACAAAATGAAAACGCCTTTGAGAGTGCCAAGAAGAGCAAGGTCCTAGTGAGGTGATTGAGATTTGAGAATTCCAAAGAGAGAGCCCTCATTAGTGAGATCAAGAGTAGCAAAGTGTGCATCCACCCTTCTCATTAGTCGTGTCATGGTTAAGTGAGAGTTTGTGCTTGTTACTTGGTGATCACCATCACCTAGGCCAGTTTGGTGGTGATTGGGAGCTTGATGATCATCCAGTGAGTTTGTGGATGACCCAACTCAAGTGTGAGCGGTTGTGGGTGATTCACCCGATGTAGAGTCAAAGAATCATCCCAGAGAGCACTTGATCCTTTGTGCGGATCAGAGAGGGAACCCACCCTTAGCTGTAAGGTGCTCAATGAGGACTAGTGGGGAGTGACGACTCTCCCCATACCTACGCCAAAACATCACTCACCGTTCCTCCTTCTCTCTTTACTTTGAGCATTTGCTTTGAGCAATTCAATTCTTGTCATTTACATTCATAGAATTGCCATGCTAGAGTAGGATTGGAACTTAGGTTGCAAGACTCTTTAAAGCGATAGATCCAATAGAAACACTTTCTAGGCACAAAGGGTTAATTGGGCTAACCAGATTTAATTATTGCAAATAAATCTGAGAATTAGCCCAATTCACCCCCTCTTGAGCATCTTGATCCTTTCAGACGGGACTCGACCGCAGGGTGGCCCAGATCGACCGGGCGTGTCCGGTCACGAAAAATATCTCTCTGAAACCTTGCGATGTTGGCCCGGACGGCCAGCACCTGTGAGTCCGGTCACTTCTGATTCTTCAACGTCATGTCGATTCCACGGGATCTTGACCAACGTCTCGATCAAGACCGACCGGATGCGTTTCATCATCACCGCTTGGCCGACACACGTCTAATCGTGAAACTCCTCTCTGGAAACCTCTCCGAGGTTGACCAGACGCAGAGCACCCGCCAGCGATCACATTACTCAGTCATCTCGATGATGATCCATGACGGGACTCCGAGTTGATCAAATGGTGACCCAGGACTCACTCTTGAAAGTAAGGTCACAACTGATTCACATCCGATTGGGTCATTTGACCTCATTCACTTCTAACTCGAAATCATATGTGAATGAAGTTTGCTCCAATTGTGATCTTAGGGCTACTCTTGAGCTACCTAGTGCTAGATTTGACAAGTGTATACCACCACTAACCCACTAGACTCACCTAGGTCAAGCTACTATTCCATACCCTCCTAATAGTATGGCCAAAGGAAAAACAAAGTCCTAAACTACTTTTAAGTGTCTCTCCAACACCAAATGACACTTAGAACTAGTCCGTCCTTAACCTTTTCGCTCCATCCTTGGAAACCAAAACGATTTCCATCATGGGAGCACTTGACAACCATCATTGCCCAATCAATTGCCTTTACAAGACCTAGCAAATTGCCTCTTGCACCGAAAACACCTTATTAGTCATAGTAATCTCGATGTATCATTAATCACGAAACCCAACTAGGGGCCTAGATGCTTTCAATCTCCCTTTTTGGTGATTGATGACAAATACAACCTAAGTATGTAAAAGAGATGAGGTTTTAGAGCATGCTTGGTACATATAAACTTTTGACAATAAGAGCAAAGGAGTTAGACATGCTTATTTGACCCCAAGCCAACATGGTGTGCTCAATAGATATGAATTAAGCAAAGAGTACAAGTAAAGCTCATTTGAATTGGAGTTAAAGCGGAAGCAAAACAAATGAGCATAATGAAGTGTCATGACAATATATATAAATCAAAGTAGAGAGCACATATCACACATAAGTATCACAATCACTTGCGTTATGTAGTTCAATACATGAAAGTAAACGTGAATGCATAATGCATCACACATAAAAGAACCAAAAGAAATAAATCGTGATGCCCCCTAGATGTAATCGTTCCCCTAGATCCCCAACATACTCGATCCCTCTCCCTTTGGCATCAAGCACCAAAACCTAAGGGTCTTCCAACGGTGTAGAGGCGGAGCGGCAATTGGCGCTCAAGTCAGATGCGGTGAGAAATCTAGAACAAGTAGCATCATCCTCTCAATTCCACAGGCTCTAAGCGGCTTGAAAGCTCTAGTTTGGTTTGGTGAATTGGTGAAACCCCTAAGTGCTAACCTAGTTTATCAAGTGATCATAAGATAGGTGGCACATTCCAGGTAGTGAGGCAAATAAAAGATCATGACATGATGATGGTGGGATGTTATGGTGATGATCAAGTGCTTGGACTTGAAAAGAAGAAAGAGAAAACAAGGCTCAAGGCAAAGGTATAAATGGTATGAGCCATTTTGTTTTGGTGATCGAGACACTTAGTGAGTGTGATCACATTTAGGATCGATGGTCGATTACAAGAGGGGTGAAACTTGTATCAAATGCGGTTATCAAAGTGCCACTAGATGCTCTAACTCATTGCATATGCATTTAGGATCTAGTGGAGCAACACCCTTTGAAAATGTTTAGAAAATATGCTAACACATATGTGCACAAGGTGATACACACTGTGGTTGGGTACATTTGAGCAAGGGTGCTTCACCATGGAGTGTCCTCTGTGAGAGTGCGGGACATCGGATTTCAAGTGCCACCCGCACTGTAGAAAAGATAGGGCTTCACAGAAATGAACGTGACGATTCTGGCTAAACCTGTGTGAACGTGAGGCTCACAGAAGGACTCCACGCTGGTCTCAGAGGACCTGCTGACACCGGCTGCTGGGAGAGGAGTAAGGCCGGGTCTCTGATGGACCGTGATCACAAGAAGAAATGA